>JAPWTK010000211.1:137500-763716 GCA_029963805.1 Aromia moschata | reverse complement strand
GGGAACCTAAAATATGGTGATTTAACGCAACTTACCTTTATACTTAGTTGCACCCCTGAGAAGTTATAGGCCTTCCAAGTGAGGTTTCGAATTTCGAAAAAATCAATATCTCAGTTATACTTGAACTTAGAAAAACCAAATTTGGTAGAGGTTGTGGGTGTACCAAGAGCATTAATCGACAGTAAGTAGAGTTCAATTGAAGCATTTTAAAAAAGATTGATTAGGGATGATGCACCATTAAAATGTGACAGAATTTTTTAACCCTTTGGCGGACTTAAAAAAATTCCCCATGAAATAAAATGAAATTCATTTTATTTTATGGGAACTTAGTTCTAAAACTTTTCTTACTCTTGTTATATTTCCAAAAAACTTTGTCGTTTTCCAAAAAAAACTCGAATAACTAAAAACACCTATTTCAGCAGTGTTATTTAAAATCATCGAAAATTCAAAAGTTGGCTATGAAATTAGACGTCAAACTTGACAATCAGGGAAAAAGTTACTTAGTTTTGCTGAGTGTTTTAAAAAATAGCCGGAAAGTTTTCATTTAGCGAACAAGTTGACATGATATTAGTTCTGTGAAGGAAACTGCAGAAGAAGTGTTGTAGAATATCGGAGGAAGATTTCCTAATCGTGTGATCCCCCATAGAGATTTCCAATGTTGAAAGACGGGCTCGAGAAACAGGCAAGTTTTAGTATTATGGTTAGACTTTTTAAACCACCAGTATCCAAATAAATGGATTGGACGAGGAAATAATTGCCTACAAGCTATGCCTCCATGATCACCAGACCTCAACAAATGTGACTTCTTTCTTTGGGGGACGTTAAAAGAATTAGTGTATTCCTCGCCAATTGCGTCCCGAGCAGAATTGTGGAATCGCATTACAGATATGTAAATGTAATATTATTGAAACAATCAGCGGTTATTGGAAAGAGTAGACTTAAATTTTAGACGAATAATAACTTATCAGTGCAAATCTGTTATTTCTGCTGTTTAAGTTGTTTGTTTTTTCTATTAAATTATTCTTAACATTGCTGAAATAGGTCTTTTTAGTTATTCGAGTTTTTATTGAAAACGGCAAAGTTTTTTGAAAAATAACAAGAGTAAGAAAGTTTTTAGAATTAAATTCCCCATAAAATAAAATGAAAATTTTTTAAGTCCGCCAACAGGTTAAAAAATTCTGTCACATTTTATGGTGCATCATCCTAATCAACTCTTTAAAATGCTTCAATTGACTTACTGTCGATTAATGCTCTTGGTACACTTACAACGTCTACCAAATTTGGTTTTTCTAAGTTCAAGTATAATTGAAATATTGATTTTTTCGAAATTTGAAACCCCACTTTGAAGGCCTATAACTTCTCAGGGTTCAACTTAGTATAAAGGTAAGTTGCGTTAAATCGCCATATTTTTACGTTACCCTACATGCCCTGCTCTGTGTCGGTTCTTATGCAAGCACCCTGTATAAGATTAAAGAGTTCCATTTTTAATTATACACATTTTTATAATTTGGTATGTTTGAACTAAATTATAAGAACATTTACGTGCAGCCAGCAACGCAAAGCACTATACAACTCTATGATAATTAAAGCATAAACCGTATTTTTAAGCGCCATTTCTTGCCTGTGTATATGTACGCCACTGACCGATTCTGGTAACGCACTAATACCCCAGTCCCATGCGGGAAGATAGGATACGCAATGTAGTTTAGCCATATCTCGGGCCAAATATCCTGGTGCCGATAAGCCTACGGTTAGTAATCTATATTACCTCGATGCCAGCGGATGGACGGTAGAACGCTGAGTTATAATTTTTATATGTCGTGAGTGACTTACTCGTGAGTTCGTGTAGTGTATTTACATATTGCTTGATTTTATGTGGATTTTTGCAATAATGGCGCAGTCGTTACCATTTGTGAATAGACTGGAAAAGTTGACTGAAAATTACGACGATTTTAAAATAGATCACATATTTTATGTATTCAGTAACAAAACATAACTGGTACTGTTAGAAGAGAAGAATTTTGGTTTGATTTGTCTATAATGTTTAACGCATGTAGCCTGTTGTGGATCGTGGTTAACAATATTCACCTTAGACGTTTTTTTGCCAAATATGTATCCGACTTTCGATTGCCTAGTAGCCACACATATTTACAGAAGACATATAAACGTGTAATGGGAAATATCAAAGAAGACACACGCAATAAATTTATGTGGCTGACAGTGGACGTAACACTTGATTTTTTGCGTTAATGTTCTGATACGAAGTTTAGGTGTTTCAGATATTTCGTTCCGGATATTGATAGCTAATATAGGGTTTTGCAAACAACGGCTAAGTATAGAAATTGTAGTAACACGTTCATTGTCCTCTGAATAGATGTAAACAAGGCAACAAACAGCTGTTAGTGACAGTGCCAAATTCGTGGAAAATAATGTGCGTAGTGTGTCGTTCTGTCCATGTGAACTAGATATTTTGAATTTGCAGATTTAACTCCAGTAGATGTGGAACGATCATTTTCCTTCTACAACCATATGTACAGGACAAATCGCTCACGTTTAACAAGAAGAAATTCAGAAAGACTACTGGTTGTGGCAACGTACGCTCAACCAATGAGACAGTCAGTCAATCAATGACAAAGACAGTCGGTGTTTCTGAATGACACAAGCGATAGTATGTACATCATTAACACATTTTTACTCCTGTCTATTTGGTCTCTCATATCTTCTTCCGTCAATGACATGACGGATTACGAGACCGACCCTGCGTTCTCGGCACACTTTTCCTGACCCTAGTCATGATATATCCACTTTTTGAAGATTACTGATAATTTTTGTACTATACCAGTTTACTTTTTTGGTTTCTGATAGTTACAGCTTGTGAAATTCTGCCTCTAATAAGCTTAAGTTGAAGGGATATCTCGATTTGTGTGAAAATATATCGATAAAAAGTAAATTTGTAATGTTTTCAAAAAATTGTAAATGACTCCGAAAATATCAAATCCTTTTCAAAGTTCTTGGACTGATATTAAGATCTCACTATCTGAATCATTTTGAAAAAAAAATCCTAGATCCAAAATCTTTCTAAGTTATAGAACCAAAAACACCATACAAATTCCAAACTCTTACGATCCGTACTATAGTTTTCGTAAATATCACTGTTCATGGAATTTTAATAAAACACGAGTTCTGGGGGGATATCAATCGGTTAATTTTTTAGTTATGTATGTGAGGCGCACAGGGCTTTTTTTAATTTCCATGGTACTTTTGGTTCAACTTTAGAAATTTGTCATGTCTAGGAATTTTTTTTCCAGAATGGTTCAAATAACCAGATAGATACTCTGAAGATTTACCTTTCATATGGTCCAAGAACTTTAAAAATGATGAATTATTTTCGGAGTTATTCACGGTTTTTTGAAAACATCACAATTTTTCAACTTGAACTTAATACACGCACAAAATCACAAGTATTCCTATCAGAAACAAAAAAATCAACACTATATTACAAAAATTATCAGAATTTAAGCAACGTTCAAAAGCGGGTGGGTATGTCATGACTTTCATTGGTGTATATATTTTTCCAATGTTTGGCTCGTTGGGTTGCCTTTCTCCGTCAGAGATGACACCAGACAAGAAAACGGCATTAGTTTCCAGGATAATACAAATGACTGTGAACTAAAACTTTAAAGGAATTTTAAAGTACTTTAAGTAAGACAAACGGTATTATTCTATTCTGTGAAGGAGAGGAATAGCCGCGATAAGACTTTTTGTGGGCAGCTTTCCAAGCTACTTACTCAAGTTTTTTTTAACTCGAAAAGACTATTCTATAAAACTGTGAAAAGAATTGAGAGAATTGATTATTTAAAAATACTCATTTAATCAACTCAGTTTGTGTTCCTACCTTGGATGTGGAGACAGCGAAAACAGTCGCATGTTTTTGATTATTGCATATATTGCATAGTCGCATGTTGTTTTTGATTTATTTGATTTTGTCGCATTATTGGGACCTACTCGGTGACCTAGAAAATATCCATGTTTGCATTTTTAGGCGACCTTTCGAGATCGCCCTCTAGTGCGCCCATAGGTTTGACAAGGTCAGCAACCGCTAGACGTCGAACCCGACAGCACACCACTAACCACAGTAAAATGTAGAATACGAATAATTCCCGTTCACCGTTGCTCGTCATCAGTAATCACAGATCCGGATCTCGACCGTATTAGATCTCAATGTGAAATGGAAATGACTCAAAATTCAATCTCTTTCGCGACTAACTGCGACCGGAAGGTCTTCCTAGACACCCCGGGTGATAAATCGCGTTGTTCGCTTTTCTGGCGCGAGTCTAGTTGAAATTCCGCCTGTCACGGAATTCATTATTTCAGGTTAGCGTCTAATTTAATATTCATGCGCGCGAGCTCAGGCAGATTTTGCCTCCCCTCAGCCATAATGGAAAACGGCGGAAAAGTGCACGTGTAAATATTTAACGGGGACCGTATAGGAGAGGTGATCCTAAAAGGAAAACGGACAGTGTACACCCGAAACATGCATTAGAGAAAGCTGTTGCGCGTAGGTGTTCGTTTATTTATTTATTTATTTAGCGCTAGAGGCCCGTTGACATTATACTAGTTAACTAGCGTTGACATTATACTAGTGGACTGGTATGTTATAAGCATAATGTAAATTTTGACTCGGGGTAGTGTCGTGCTTGTTTTACTAACTTTATTATTTACTTGTTTTTGCTAATTAAGTTGGAATGCGTTGTACTTTTATATACCACTGCAGTGATACAAAATGGCGCCAACTAACGGATGGAAAATGACTAGGTTATATACTCGTACAATATGACCTCACGATATACGTATATCTACACTCCCCCTCCCCTAATTCAAATCCTCTCTCACCTCCTTAAGTACGGAAATTTAGTCTCCTTAAGTCGCGATCATAACTCAACTTTTCTTTTTATCAAAAAAAATAGAGATATACCACACACTTTTATAACGAAAAATACCAATAACAAAAAAATAAACGTAATATACCCATCGCGTACAAATTCAATTTTCCCTTGAATGAATATTTAAAGGTTAAATATTTTAAACACCTAACCTTTTAAAGGTTAGGTTCCATATTTGTATTACACAATCATTTTTTTCAATAAAAATTTATTCATGCGAAATCCAATTTCCAAACGTAGTTCTAAAACTTTTACCGATTCCGGGCGGTTTCGCGACATAATAGGGGGAAACGTGGTGAAATAAGAGAGGATGTGAATTAAGCGAAGGTGAATTAAGAGGGGTTCGAGTGTATTTGTATACCGTGATATGACCTAGAGCCCGGCCACCGATCGGCTAGACAGAACCGGCCGTCGGCAGCCGATGATTACCGATGAGTTCCGAACGTGTACAGCAGATCGTACATCGCCTACTTGCAATTTAGTTCACCCAGAGCCGTGGAGTAGATACGCTACGCGCTATATTTTTAAGCGATACTGAAGGAATGGTACGTTTAACATTAAATATTATGTCCGACGTGCCGAAGTGTAAAAAAAACGACCTCACGCCGATAAAGTAAATAAATTTATCAGGGATTTTCCGGATTTATACTATTATATACTGGTGCTGTAATAATGTGCAAGGTGTGCGAAAGAGACCTAATGTGTTGGGATAAATATGACTGGCAAAAAGCACGTTAATAGTGCGCAACATATACAGAAAAAGAATGGCGTCTGGCGTGCTTCGAAAACCACAGTTTATGTTCGATTTATTGCTAATGTTGATTATGTGTGTATTATGTGTGTATTCCTTTGAAGATACTGGAGAAAATACCTTTACAGGATTTCTGGAATAAATACTGTCCCCAGATGTCGTTACCAAGCGGCAGAGCATTACGTAAATATAGACCTCCAAAAAAAAAACAAAAAAAGTCATCAACTCTGGCTATGAACGAGAGAGATGGAAATAGAGGTCATGTCTAAGCTTTTCGGTTATGTCGAACTTTTGACAAGTGATTGTCACAATTTGTAAAATAAACAGAGGTTGTCATATAATGTGACAGTCCTGACAAATGAGGAGCTACTTTTCAAAACGCAGTACATATTTTGGGGTATCCAATTCAAAACATAATTTTTTTCATTTTATTTTTTGAATGACTCGGTAAACTTATAAAAAATATATTTTCACTTTTTCACAATTTAATTCATTTAATATTAATTCTAATTTTGTTCAAAGTTCAAATTTGTATCTGTTTAACTAATATGTCAGCAGAAATTATTGTTTCCTGTAAAAATAACGTTATTTCAAAAACTGCGTTTTGAAAAGTAGCTCCTCAAATAGAATAGAAATAACTTTGATGACGTTCTTTTTTTATGTCTATACATACCAACTGCACGGGAAGATGTTACAAATAAAATAAAATGTGTATTAAAAAATGTGCGGATATGGTTCTGGGTTGATGAAACGACAGATTAAAAAACAATTCGTTGTAAATATTATAGCACGTGTTCTGGACTCTCTTAAACCAACATATCCACTGTTACTAGCAAGCAAGAGACTAACTGAGTGTACTGGCGAAATACTTACGCGGGTGGTGCTCGAGACATTACAAAAATGGTAATGATGGTGCTGGTGCCGCGACAATGTGTGTGATAGGCCGTTCTCTTCAAGAACACGGATGTAACATGATACACGTTACATGTAGAGTGCACGCGCTACATCTTGTGGCCGAAACTATTAGACAATGTTTTCCAGAGACAGATGCACTAATTAAGAAACTTAAACTAAGAAGCAAGTACTAAAAAAGTGTTTCTGAAATCTCCGAAACGTCTTCGTGCATTTCACAGCAGGTGTCCCAGTATTCCCGAACCACCAGTCGATTCTTACATGCTGGACAATATTGTTAGAGGTAGCTTTTTATTATGCTAAAAATTTTGAACAAATAAAAGCTGTAATACTAGAGTTCAATCCCAACGAGGCTGCCGCCATTAAGGAAAATTTCAAATTTTCAAATACTATAAACAATTATATGACGCCATAGAAATAATGCAAGACAGTGCATTGCCTTTAGCAGGTTCAATGCAAATAGTGAACGAAATAAATGAAGTGTTGCATGCTATAGATGACGTAAAAAATGAGCGCGTTAAAAAAGATCACAAGTGTACTACAGAAAGACGCCGGTTTCACCAGATTGAAACACATTTGTGAAGGTGCATCTTCAGAGCCCTTAAGTGCATTCAAAGACTATTTTAAGTATGCGAATGTTACATCGGTAGACGTCGAAATGTCAGTTTCACAATATAAAAATATTGTTTCACCATGGCGAACATCACTTAAGGAGACAACTATTGAAATATATCTGATACTGACAATTTTTTACGGGATTTTATCCAGTTTGTGAGGTTCCAGCTAATTAAGAGGGTGTTTTTGCATGAACTATGTAACAGTTTAGCTGCTTTTATTACTCGTTAAGCTACGTTCGTTTAAAATAAAGGAGACGACACCCTACGGAAATATGAAAAATGTATTGTACATGGCAATATTGTAAAAATACAGTATTTAATCGCTGTCACTATCTAGGCACGACTCTTCAGAATACGACCGCTCTTAGCTATACAACGCTGTATTCCCTTCTTCCATTTAACGATGATGGTATTCCGAAACTCGTTGGCAGGCAATTTTTTGCCGAATTTCTGGACAGTATTCCTGACCGCGTCATCGTTTGCAAATCGGATACCGCGCAGTTCTTTTTGGGAAAGAGTCAAAAGTTGCACAGAGCGAAGTCCGGCGAATATGGCGGCTGAGGGAAGCACTTCAATGTGATGACGTTCCAGACGTGTGAGGCCACGCGTTATCCTGGTGCAGCACCAATTTTTCTTCCACTCAGGACGTTTTCGTGCGATGTGGTTGCGCAAGTTGTCCAGCACAGTGCAATAATACTGACTATTGACCTTGTTTTGGCGGAACAAAAACTCGTAGGTTGTCGCGAAACAGACCGTCGTAAACTTGTTGCGCGCTAACGACTGAAAGAATTCGATGTGCTTGGTTGCTATGGTTACAGCACAGTATACCGTACATATCTAGACACTTGCCAGCATAGTGACCGTTGTTCCTGTTTACAGACACTGCTGACAGTTCTATCGGGACAACCTCTGTATAACGTGAAGTGAAAATCAAGAAGACTAGAACTAAGGAGACCGAACTCGTTCGATATCATAGGCTCATAGTCTAGTCCGCCTCCAGAAGGCGCTATAAGCAGTGATGTACTCGACGTCACGTGATGGATATTTAATATGTCATTCCATACAATTCTTTACTAACAGCTAGTGTATAAACTAAATAGACTAAAGGCTGCTTTACAGTTCGCAATTTTTATTGCCGGCAAGAAAAATTGCAGCAATTTTTATTGCGCGCACGCGTATTTATGTCTGTTTGGACAATTTCTTAATAAATAATATATTACTTAATAAGAATTTTAAATTTAAAGAAACTTAATAAATTAATATATTTATTTATTAAGAAATTGTCCAAAGACATAAATACGCGTGCGCGCAATAAAATTGCTGAAATTTTCTTGCCGGCAATAAAAATTGCGAACTGTAAAGCGGCCTTAAGTATGTAAACTATAAAACTTAATAAATGTCAGCTCTCACTAATGACACTTCACAAATGTCACAGTATACTTACATACCGTTTGGCTTTAATAAAAATACAATTTGAATGTTACATAAATCTGGTTCGAGAGTGATGTGTTGCATTGTGTGATACAAGAAGCGTTCCGAAGCGTCAGAATAACCTGACATTATTTCAAATTACTGATGTATGTATGTATGAAATGAAATATTTTACTTTGTTGTATTGTTAACGTTGAAGCACGTAACATGAAATATTTTGAGTACATTTTCATAATGATAATTACGAAAATTTGTAATTGCAAAGATAACAACAAATTAACGAAAAATATCGAGCGTCTGTCAAATGTATTCGCACCACGGACATTCACACGGACTCTAACCTCTAACGCACACAGATTAGTACAGAACCACGGTATACGTATAGATATCTATTTGTATACTGTGGTACACAACTATTTACAGCGCCTCTGAAGTTCGTCGCGTTATACAGCGAAAAGCCGCAGCTCTGTCTCCTTAGTTCTAGTCTTCTTGGTGAAAATTAAGGATTTGACAATATATATGATAAAGAAAAAAATTAAATATAATAGGGACACTTAATTAAACTTGAAAAATAATTTATAAAAAGTACAAAAAAATTAAAAAATCTGATTTAATTTTAAAAAATTAATTAATTCAATAAGTGACTAGTACTAATATGTAAACATATACACAAGTGCTAGTAAATTAGCGCTAGTTGACTGGTGCTAGCCACCTGGCATAATATCAACGCGCCTTAACGACTGATTTAGTTTCTGTCCATTTGCGAATTGGGGTTTTAACCATTTGTTGCATGACAGGGCCGTACTTAGGTTTGACTAGAAACGAAAGTAACGGACTTGGTGGTGGATCATTATTGCGCTGACGCACTCAACTGGCTTATTAAACACTTGCGGCGGGCAACCTACCACGAAGAGTGGTAAAATTTAAATTCGAATATACGACTTTTGACGTACGAGTAACAACGAACGAGGGTATCTTTCTTCATCGCATTATCTGAACTTCGCAGTTTCACCGCCAGTGATTTTGGGAAGAACATTTGGTAGCTGCCGACTTCGTCGGACAGCCAACATATGTCTGGTCCCATTGACAATCACTAGAGGGCAATACCATGAAGATCTCGCCACAGTATGCTCTCCTGGTGAGAATAAAACCTACACGCTCGTTATTCATTATTCGCCCGTAAAATATGTCGTACTGACGAGATCTAATAGGATTGAAATCCGGATCTGTGATTTTTTCACATGCGAGTAACAAAGATAAGATTGTTAGAGAACAAAGAACTAGTCTAATCGCCACCGTCGTTTAAAATGCAGGTGAACCGGCGTTGCAGTCCTGACACCATCTCGCATATGCTGCAAGCAGACGTATCTCGTTACCGTGACAAGCGCAATAAATAACGCTGTGAAGTGCAGCGGATTTAACCTGATGCCGATTCTGCATCAGTTGTTATGCATAGTGCGAGACCGATGGACGCGCTCAACAAAAGGCAATGTTTTTTGAGAAAGAAGCAAAGTTTTATAACAATTATTCATTTATTTACCAGTATAAAATACACAGAATACACCATTTTCAATATCAAAATAGGTGAGAGGGAGGCACAATGATACAATTTTTTGTCGTGATTATGATTTTGTCCAAGACAAAATATTTGTCGCCATCTTCTTATTTTAGGCTTACATGCTATGTATTTGTCTTTCATATTGTAACGTTTTGTTTATTTTCGATTCGTGAGGTGTGAAAAATTAAACTCTCGCACTTTAAACTAACACTATTTATTTAATAAATACAACTACGGACTAAACACTACGTAACTACACTAATTTATTTTTATACAATTTATATTAGAGCGTTGTACGAAAACCGCGCCGTTCCGATAATTCAAATAGAGACTGTTTTTCCGCGTCGAAACGGCGGCTACTTATATGCATCCTAGATGGCTTCGAGTAAGGCCGGTGAACCCAAGATCAGTATAGAAGCTCCAGTGCCTTCCGCCGGCATCGGCTGTCTGTAGGTCACCCTTGTTTACCGGCGGCGAAATCATAGCCCGCCGGCTAATCTCAGGCGGCGTACTCGCTAGCCCGGCGGCAAGCCTCAGGCGGTACGATTAGGCGGATTCCGCAACAATATGATACTCTATTTAAAGGAAAAATAAAAACAAGTTTGAGTTTTTGCAATTTTTTAATGTCTATATTTCCATCAAACTACCTCCCTGGTGGGGTAAATTGATACAGTGCTGGGGAACATTGATACACATACAATACACTAGAGAAAAAGTAATATGGTAGTACAATATTTACCGAATTATAAGATTAGGAACTGTTGGAAAACAAAAAGATCTATTTTGGCGAAGTGTACCACCAACAGCAATGGATTTGGGCAGTTTGAATACGACATCTCCTCGAAGCATTAAACTGATGTCCGGAACGTTAGGAAAAACAAAAGTCTTATGTCAGTTTTTTCTTTTCCGTAAAAAATTGACCTCTATTTCATAGTCATTATAAATCGTGACAATTTGTCCAACAAAATGTACGGCTGTTTTCCTTGTTAATAACTTGACGACAACAAAATCGCCTACATTTAATTCATCATCACACAACAATGGTAGTTCATCACTGACATCGTCACTTGAATCAGATAAGCTCATTTCCACTTCAGTGTCACTTTGGGATGAACTTGGAACATTTCGGACCGTTTCTTTAATATTAAATTTCACCTTCTTGGTTACTTGCTTAATTTTTTCATATTTCTTTTTTAGCGATGTCCTCTAATCGTGCTTTTTCTGGTGTTGTGGTGTAAATATGAAACTTTCTCGCATCTGCCTAGTTGTTTGTATAACTTGTATATTTAGAGTGATATATTCTGATTTGGTTTCCGTCAGCAGCTTCTTCTTCGTGCCCAGATTCATCTGAAACCTCTGGATTCTGATTTTTATGATTTTTTCTATACTTTTCGATTCTATGTTGAAGTGTAGAGGGTTTTAAACCATGATCAGCAGCTGAAACTCTAATCGATGTGATTTTTAATAACATCGGTTATTGCAGTCTTTATAGCTCCTTCGTCAATGAATGCTCTTTGTGATAAGTACGTACCATTTTCATTAACCTGAAACAAGTAACATGTCCTCGTATAACTTACTGAACCTTGTTTATAAGAATAAAATAGTACATTTGTAAATTGCAGAGGTACATTGATACACTGTAGAGGCACATTGATACACTGCATCAATGTACCTCTCATACATATGTATCAATATTGCCCCAAATGCACTCTGACAGAAATAATCACAAGTGATATATTTAACCTTACAGTGCATATACTTGGTTGCAAACAATGTTTAAATAATACTTACGTTTAGGAATGGTGATACAAGCAGCACTCTATGCTACCACGTTGGTAAAAACACACACATGTAAAAAGGCATTAAAAACTACTTTCTCGCGCCAAAATAAACTAAACACATGTAACTTTACTCTCACTCGTTTTTTTCGTTACTAATTTTTTATGACAAGTAGCCTACACTAGTGCCATCTTTGAGGTAATAGGTTGAAACAAATGGACTTCTTCTGCCGTGAAATTTTAAATGCGTATCAATGCGCCTCGTGTATCAATGTACCTCTCTCTTCTATGCTTAAATTACAAAATCTATATAAAACCAAGAATAATTTTAAATGGTACGACCAACTGTAGATTTTAGTCGAAGCGGTGCATCTCTTGCGTCACTGTGAATAGGTCTAAATAATTAAAAGGGATATTGGTGGTCGGTCGATGACCGAAATTGAAGACATTTTTTTACGGAGCATGCAATTGTTGGTACGTAGCTGTGCCACATCACCATGTACATAAATTGCTATTAGCTATTTTAAACTGATGAAAAATTGTTTCACAGCCTTAGTAAAGTCGTCAATTAAATGTTCTAAATTAAGATTTTCAATTTAGAAAAGTTCTAAGTATAAACAGAAAGAGTAGAATATGTATTTAAATATTCATTAGCAGAGTCTGTTGTTTTCTAAATATGTATCGCGTTCATAGGGCATTTTACACTCTCAGTTTTGTTACGTTTTCATTATAAACCCCAATATTTTTTCACAGGCCTTAAGAAAAAATGCGAAAAGCGTGGAAACAGCGGAACCCCCGTAAAAACGTATGTATCGGCACGAAATTAAATCCGAATTCTCGGGGTCAGGCGGATGAAACCGTCCGAAAGGCCGGTTTACGACCTATAAATTTCCCTTTTTTTGTAAGGATAGCGTGTTATAAATCTACAGCTCTCTTATGTACGCGATTTTCCCTTCAATAGACCTTCACTTCACCTTCCGCCGGAGCGGCTAACGAGAGTTGCCAGCCAATAACGGACGCTTTGTCTCAGATAAGGAGATCCCTTATCTCAAGTGCCCGCAGAAATTAAAATATCAATAGGCTGGTGGGAGAATTTCCGAGGAAAACCGCGCGGCAAGCGATATCGCTTATAATTTCCTAAAAAGAGACCATTAAGCGGGCACAACTTTGTCCTAATGGCAATTCTAGCTTGAGAAATGGCACCAATTTCACACTCGAAACGGCGTAAGTTTAACGATTTGCATAATTTTATGATGTTGGGATTAAGTTTGGAGTTTTTACGTTATTTTACCTTGTAATGTGATACGTACAATAAGAACTACGCTTTTTAGTGCTTATTGTTGAAATGTCCTAGACGCGACCAATCATAATGCGTCGAATATAATTATGCATGGTCGACTAGAAGCGTATCGTTTCTATTGGGGAATTATTAACAAAATCAAGGGATAAATCGCAAAATTGCTAGAATGTTCGAAGCGCTATACAGAGCTAGTCACAAATTCCCTCCCCCCTCGTCAAAATACATGGATGTAAGCTTTTCTACTAGTGGTAACACACGACGTAATCGTCATAGATGACGGCCACTGGGACCAATAAATTTAAATGAGATCCTATGGCAAGTGACACCTCATTTGAAGGGTATTTGAAAGACCTATTCAGTCACTAAGTTTGTTTGGGTTTAGGATAGGATACAGATTAAAAATGCCGCCTCCAAAAAAGTTGACGTAAACAGAATGTTGACAGGGTCGTAGTTCTGCCCCACTATGCAGGGTATAGTGGTGGGTATAGTGGTTCTGCCCCACTCTTCGGAATTATAATTCTACCACGAGCTGTTTTTTAAAGTCTGGTTTTAACCGTTAATTTTGAACAGTACGTTAAGAAACGGCTATAAAAACATTTGTAAACAGACCATAAAAAGTAACCCTTTTAAGATTTATCAAGCACAGTCGGCCGCCGAAGCAGACAGAGGCGCTCGAGCGCGAGCAAACTCTGTCATGATTTAATTTAACTCTCAAACATTTGCATCGCGTTAGCGACTGAGCTAGATTGATGGCTGGAGATTAGTGTGTTTCTTTTCCGGATTATGCTCAGTGGAAAATCCCATTTGGTACGTTCATTTATTATCCGAGAAATTAATTTGAGAATATTTTATCCGAGAAATAAGAGAAATTTAACTGTTATAACCAGGACCGGATCCAGATCCAAGTCCAAGAGACGAGAAATTTATGACGTCATAGAATGTTAAATAAACAAAAGTTTCATAAAGTGTTATGAAAGTTTGCTGTCACGTATATCGGAACGGCATTCACAGTACTCCCAGTACATTTTTTGTAATAGACCGTTCGACAATCCAGCAACTTTCTCCAGAAATAGGTATTTTGTTTTCAAATTTTCATGAAGTATACTTTGAATATAATGTGAATCCTTGTAGTCTAAGATCCGAACTATAAACGACCTTCACCCATCTGTTTAATGGATGAAAAGTATTTTATATCAAATTTAAAATATTAGAAAATATATCTCGGGTGGGTTGGCTAAAACATTCCTGGCCAGACTATGATTAATTAAAAATTGAAAAATGACTTTTTATTAAATATTGCACTCATGAGTTTAACGAAAAATTTAATACCAACCGGAAGTATGAAGCCTATAGAATATACAAACGTTGGGTTGTCTATTTTTTCCTGGCGTAACTACTGGGTTGGCAGGTATAAACAGGTAAATCGATACTAGTTATTTTCACCTATTTGTTTAATAAATAAATCTTATATCAAAATAAGCGCCATTTAATTTCGAACACGGTGATGTAGGGTTGTCTGCAAAAAATCTGGCCTGAATGACGGTTGTCGAGTTTTGAAAGGTGAAAATTTTCTGCGAGAGGAAACTTGTGACAAAGAGGTCCGAGCTAACTATCCCGTGCGATAGAAGAGGACGCAACATTACAGCTGCGCGCGACGTGACCGCCAGATGAAAGAGAGTGCGCATGCCATTTGTTCATGCAACAGTGAAAGATAGCGATACATTAGTAAATACTGAGTATTATTTTTGGAGTGGTTAATAACCTAAAATATTGAGAACATGTGTTACTACGTATCGTTGTTTATTGACAATATATTGTAATAAAAAATGACTAAAAAGTGTTTTTTGTGTGACTCGGACGATTCTTTGATTGATTTTAACGATGAAATGTCTTTTTGACATTAATTTCTTTTGTAGTAAGAATATATTCATTTGAAGTGATTTCAAAGCGATTAAGCAAAAACCATTTTTAATATGCTTTTTTGGTTCCCACAGTGGAGCTATATATAGAATATACCTTTTTGGCATTAGGCACGCGATAAATTGTAATACCACATATATGATATTATATTATGTTAATATTTAATATATTATTTATCGTTGTTTTCTCAACTCTAATGACAGTTGCTCCAAAATATGTATCGCTATCCTTCTCTGTTGCATGAAAAAATAGCATGCGCGCTCTCTTTTCATCTGGCGGTCACGTCGCGCGCAGCTGCAATGTTGCGTCCTCTTCCTATCGCACGGGGTAGTTAGCTCGGACCTCTTTGTCACAAGTTTCCTCTCGCAAAAAATTTTCACTTTTCAAAACTCGACAACCGTCATTCAGGCCAGATTATTTACAGACAATCCTACATCACCCGTGTTTACAATTAAATAGGGCTTATTTTGATATAAGATTTATTTATTAAACAAATAGGTGAAAATAACTAAATTATTTATTTACCTGTTTATACCTGCCAACACAGTAGTTACGCCAGGAAAAAAAATAGACAACCCAACATTTGTATATTCTATAGGCTTCATACTTTCGGTTGGTATTACATTTTTTCGTTAAACTCATGAGTGCAATATTTAATAAAAAGTCATTTTTCAATTTTTAATTAATCATAGTCTGGCCAGGAATTTTAGCCAACCCGCCCGAGATATATTTTTTAATATTATAAATTTGATATAAAAATACTTTTCATTCATTAACCAGATCGGTGAAGGTCGTTTCTAGTGCGGATCCTCTACTATTGGTACAGTATCTAAAATAAAAAAAGCATACAACGGTTAGAGGTAATTATAAAACAATGCCTACTTCTTCACGCGTCTGACTACATCTAACTCCTCTATATGGGACGGCAAATATGGCGTCGTACGTTTGTTAGCACTCATCCCTATTTATGGAAAACACAAATACCATTCCCGCCATATTCAGGGAACTTCCAATTCGTCGGTCGAGGTTTCCCGAGCACCACTACAAGTTCGTACGGTTTTATGTAAATTGGGACGCGTACAATGTTTGCTGATTTGATTTGGAACGCCCCCTCGTTCGGAGAAGTTTCCGAGTCACCCAGGCGGAATCGTGGCCATCACACGTCTTCCATTAAAATTAATTAAATAAAATGCTCTCAGCCGGATTATTTCTTATGCAAAGGAGTTTTCCCAGTTCGGATGTTTGCGTTTGCGTTGGCGATCTCAAAAAAAACTTAGGGTGACGAACAAGCCTCGATGCTTTCAAGATATTAGGTAGGTACGCGACCAAAGAAGAAACTGGAAAACAAATATGGACAGATGTTTCGTGTGATGGTTAAAAACAGACCATTTTTATATTATACTAAAAAATAAAAAAATAAGTAAAAATATAAAATGATATGAAAACAAGTCGAAAAGATCGCCACAGTAATGAGAACGTAGCGCGTAACTTAATTTTTACTTTATTGCATATTGTTAACTATAAAATAATTCATAGATTATACTTAACTACAATTCAACCTCAATATTGTAAGAGTTCAAATACTAGATAATCTTTAATATTTCTACAAATTGATAAAACAGGCAAGGTTTCATTAAAGCTTTACAAATTTATAAAAACAAATTAAATCATTTGGTGAATATATCCACGACCTTGGTCCAAACAAATTTGGCATTTATTTCACAGTTTCTGCTCCAGTGTAAGCTCTAGCACCATCTTGTTGAAAATACCCGTGTTGTCGTTCTAGGTGTTAAACTTTCCCTCCGAAGAAACTGGTCTAAAAATTCTTGTTCTAACAATAGCACACCAATTTTCACCTGATTTTCTGTGAATGCAGAGGTGCTTCCACAAAAAAATCCAGCATCACCGAAATCCACATTCTCATATTTTGCGAGTTCACGTACCCATTCAGGGGAATAAGAAACTAAATGATGTGGGAAGAAGTGCAGGACTTTTTTTAAAACAGTGTCCCCAGTACCGACAGATACGAGGTGTGCAACTTAAGTAATAATACTGATTTTTTAAATTTTTTATTCGAATAGAATTACAATTCAGGATTGTGTCCTTCAAAACAACTTCCTTGGCTTCCTTGGGAAGCCACACAGCGCTGGAGACGGTTTTTCCATTCCTCATAGCAATGCTGGAACTCATATCCTGAAATAGCCTCCAGCTGGTCGGTTACAGCCATTTGTATGTTTTCTATGGTCCCAAAATGATGTCCCTTGAGATGATTTTTCAATCTGGGGAAGAGAAAGAAGTCACTATGACTCAAGTCAGGCGAATAAGCAGGCTGAAGAGCCACATGAATGTTTTTACTGGCTAAAAAATCGTTTACTGAAAATATGTGTGACAAGGAGCATTGTCGTGATGCATCATCCAGTTGTTCTTGATGTTTGGTCTCAGCATAGAGCTGAAGCGCCTATGGAAACTGGAGAAAGTGGAGACGTACGCCCTAGTAATATCGGCAGATGGAGTGATGACGACGAGATTCGCCATGAACATCGCGGCATTAGGACTATCTTTTTAATGTCATTAGAAATAGCCAGAAGGCAATATTGTTACAAACTTGCCACATTGTAAGAAAGGTTTTGGGATAGGATGAATTTCCTCCCCTCGCCTGAGAATAATTTCTGCTGGAGGCGGGGATGAGATATCAAGCCATCACTGTCTGCAGCAGTAATGGGTTAAAGTTTCCCAGCGTTTACGCTGAGAAGTGTGACTATAAAGTCGGCAATAATAATAAACGTCTTTATTTACGGGCGAAGTTTAGTACAAAAATACTACTCGTAATTGCGAAACAACATGAACAAAAGTTCAAGGAGCTTTTCCACAATTTGTCAGATGTTTTCTACTAACTCGGGAGTACCTTTCTTGGTCGGTCACTTCCTTCCCTTCTACCTACACTTCCTGTTTTTCAAAAAAACACTCATACTACGTCGCATTGCATACTGGAACTTATTCTAATCGAACACTGGATCATGGAACTCATTGCGAAACTCTTCTAAACAATCTTCCATTGAATATTTCCATTCGCCTTATACTTTTCCCCATTTCTGAAGCACGATTCGAGCATAAAGGTTTTGGGTTCTTGAAAACACAATTTTTATTCTTTCGCGTAGGAATTATTTCAAGCATTACGTATACATTTTACCTGTAAAATAATGAAAATGATTTAATGACAAAATTACCCTAAAATTTCCGTAAACTACTTGACTTTCTTTTTTGAACGCAGCTTACTTGCCAATGAAACAATAACATTGTACTTAATCTTTTACGTTGTTTTTCTTTTGAAGTTGTTTTTGAGGAGGTTGGGCAGAATTTTTCATTTCCTGAAACACTGAACAATAACACAATAAAATATTGTATTCCTAAATCTTACACGGAACTGTCGGAATATAAAATTATATTGCAAATCAGAATCGGAATGGATACATATTGTATACATCATTTTTCAAGCGACAACAAATAAGAACATGTCTGCTATAAGTCGTAGAATATTCCGCTCTTTCGAAAACATCGAGATGTCACAACACGTCACGGAAAAGAGCCGTATATCTTTATTATGTTCCCGAATAAGCCTTGCACGAGAAATATTCAATGCCTTCTCGTCTAGACGGACAAGACGCAGACTGTAGGTCGTGAAATAAAAACAGGTTGTGCCTTGGCTGGTTCCGAGTAGTCTTATTCTCAACGTGTGCGATTACTTTTCCCTCTTTCCTCGGACAACGGGGAAATAGAAAATAATATAGTATTATTCGCTAGACTTCCGTAACCACATACATAGTTCTGGAATTAACACGAGTAAAGAGAACGGAAATTTTATCTATTTACCGTCAAGCGAAGGAAGATCTATAATCCTTTAGATCAGTACTGTCGAGAGTTACCGTTGAGATGAAGGCTTCGACGCCTACGAGTGACGTCACTACTCAGAGGCAAAGCCATACCGTGGTAATGCAATCACCGACAGACATATGTACATAGGCGATTAAGCTGTTTGGAGTTTATTTAAAATACAAATTAAGTTACATTGAGGTATTTCGTATTGAAATTTCATGGCCATTCAAAAAATGTTTGTACCACAAACGGAATTTTTAGTTAGATACAGACACACAAATTCAAATACTGAAAAAAACACTATCAAATTCTAAATCAATCGCCTACTGATAGATAAAGGTCTGATGCACTGAAGATATAAAAAACCTATAATAAAAGGCCTGTTTCACGTAACACGTACAAACAAACGCCTACGTGAACTAGACCTCTGACTGCTTACGTCATAGAATATGTGGTCAAAGTACCCAGGCCTTTGTTCTCGACGGTAACGGTTGGGTTAAGTTAAGGGGTTAGGGGCAGTCAGAGGCACGAAAAAACGAGTATTTTTAATTATTTTTTTTTATCAGTAATTTTATTTATTTCCATAAAAAGTAACAATACTACATCATTATGTCATGTTTCAATTTGATTTCACCCAAATTTGAAAAGAAAATATTAATCATATAAAAAGTTCATATAATATGTATCAGCCCCTGTTCCACAAGTAGTCCTTTGCGGTGACCATCATAACTTCTCAACAGTTCACCTGAAATCATTCAAAAAAAAAAAAAAATAGTATTTTAATAGTTAATCTAGTGCCTGATCGAAGTTTTTTGTTGAAGTTGGAAATGGCGGCCTCAGACAATTTACTTTTCGAATTCAAATCCACCGAGCGGTTTTTGAATGACAGTGGTCACCGACCTTAAAAACATAGTTTTGAGAAAAACGCGTTTCAAGTACACTCGATTTATATATAGAAAGAGGAATAATTTAATTACTTACACCGAGTCATCTATTCCTGGGCCATATAACAGTTCTTCAGCCCATGTAGAAGTTATTGACTGCTCACTGCAACTACCACAGGCATACTGACGACAAACGAATAACTTTCAGCACTTTGACTATCAACTATCTGCTCTCGAGCGTCAGAGAGCCCGCCGTTCACTGTTGAATAACTCTAAAAATATTCGTCGGATTCTTTGAAATTTTCAGAGAATATTTTCAAGATATTATACTTTGAGAAAATGCAAAATATCGTTTTTTTTTTTTTAAAAATTCTGACTGCCCCTAACCCCTTAAGTTAGGTGAGGTAAAAGCAGCAGAAGCCAACCCAAAAAAGAACTTCGACCGACAGATAAAAACAAGTTCGTCTACGTGTAACACATATTCAACATTATTTTTTGTCCTCCAAAACCGCTGGTTTGGTCGATCGGCAACAGCCGCGTGTGTCTTATGATAGCTATCGATAACACTATCAGTACGACATACGCTGGGCTGTTCCAAATCACCTCGTCTCTCGAGTCGCCATCCAACGCTCCATACCTTAACCTGATTAACTGCGATTTTTTTTACGCAGCGTCGAGACAAGCAAGAGAAAAATTACAGCGCTAAAACACTATTTATGTTTGATTCTCGCGAACGCGAGGTTGCCGAATGCATAAACGCATTAGGCACTAACGAGAATGAACGAGGCTGCGGAAAATTCTAGGTCACGGCCTCCGGTGCATTCGCGTGCAGCCGGAGCTATAAATTTTCCACCTTATCGCCGGCCGATGCTAGGCTAGGTCTATCTCTCTTCGGGACGCGATCCCTCGCGAATGCAAAGCTCCCGGGGGTGATTTATTAGGGTCTATTTGTTCGGGAAGGAACTAATCTGGCCGTTCGGTTCTTCGGGAGACGTGCTTTTTTGCGTTATCGCAAAACATGGCGCGATCAACGGCGGGCGGCGAAGACAAATCGATATAGTGGCGGGTAATTGGACTGTTCGGGGCGTGCGACGCCGAGCGGAACAGGGCTGTAAAATCGGACGAGCTTGGGGAACACGGGGCGCGTTAACCGGGAAAAAAGAAGAAACAGTCTGGGGCAGCTAGTGCTAAGGTTGCAGGTTGCGCAACCTCCAAGAAATCATCAAAAAAGGCCATTTTTAATTTTTATATTACAATCGTAATATACATAGTTCATTGGTGACAACGTATCTGCATACTGTATCCACGGTGTTCCATTAATTTCTTGATCTATTCTTCATTTTCTGCGTGTTCAACTAATTATATGATCCTCGAAAAATTCGCCTATATATTTAACTGTTTCCGTGGTAGTATGCGCACGAGCGCCATCTTGTTGAATATAACCTTTTTGCAATTCGTCATTGTACAAAAGGTTTTACCTAATATTTCTAAACAGTACCACTCGGCACAGTAATCCGTTAAAAAAATAGACTCCAATTTTTTTGTAGGTGTAGTGGAGTTTCAATATGAGAGTGTGAGGGTTGTCTGCACTCCAAATTCTCATATTCTGAGAGTCAGAACGAAAGATTGAACCAAGCCTCATTAGTAAAAAAAAACTTTTTCGAATACAGCATCGTTATTATTATACTAAAATTGTTGTAAAAAAGTTCGTTGACACGTTGTATAGGACAGATTCACTTGTTGGCGCAGATGGCTAATTTATGTTCTTGGATTGTCCGTTATCATTTGCCTAACCATTTCAACGTTTGCTTCTGTCCTTACTCTAGGTCTACCACTTCCTTGTTTCCGATTGACGTTTCCAGTTTGCCGATATAAATTTAACAAAATGTTTTACCGACCGGCTAAAATGGTCGGAATAACCGCGTCTGGAAAAACTTCCCTGAAGTCCTTATATGCAGCTCTCACCTAACGTATCCAGTTTCCATAGGTTCTACTACTATTTCTAAAATGCATTTCAGGTGAAATACGCCTCTGTTTTTTCGCTAAAAATGAATTCCATTATTTATTTTACAATTGTGACAACCATTTTAAGAGTTTGACAACAACAAAGCTTCGCCTCGAGCTTCGATATTATCGCTATTTCCATCTCTCTCGTTCATTGCCAAATTTTATAACTTTTTTTTGAATGGCTCGTTGTTATTAACATTATGCCGTTCATTTTAATTAGCAGCGAAATTGGATTGATCAAGCGGTCAAAGGTTCGCTTTCTCCGGAGCTTCGAAACGTCCGGCCGACTAGATCGGCATCGGAATAATAGCCGGGCACACACACAGAGGTTTATCCACGGACTTTGCCCGCCACAGTCAGTCTCTTGACAAATCTGTGCGTTAGTGTGTGAGCACGCGCCGGTCTTATTCATGTACAGACTTGTCTGAAGACATAAACCAGACGTTAAGAATGTTGATGCCAGATATTGCACAGTCTTCTCTCACAGGCGAAATCCGCGGGTCTAATTAAATACATAATTCAAAAACGATGGCTGAAAGTATAGATACCCGTTTTATAGGGAAAGAATTTTTTAACAGAGTTTATAGACATTTATAAAGGTCATCGAGCTTTATGGAAAATCAAATCAAATGAATACGTCAACAAAAATTTAAAAAACAGGGGTTATGATGCCTTACTTCAGTATTGTAAAAAAGTGTATCCTGGTGCGGACCGCAATTTTGTTTTTAAAAAAAATACAAAATTTACGAGTATGCTTCAGAAAGGAACTGAATTCAACTTTTGCAACACAATGCAACTTTTTTCTTATTTTTATATCTTCTGGCCATTTTTCCACTAACACAACAAAATAGTACAAAAATATCACCAGAAACGTAAAAGTCTCCACTAAAAACTTTTGTCAGTTCACCAAATTCCGCTGTTTTGGCAAAGTCTGCAGATAAGTCTAAAGATTTCACCCATTAACAGACCGTTTTGTCTGCGAGAGATTAAGTACGCCAGAGTTGTCTACGGACATGTCTTTAAAATTAGTGGAGTGGTAACATTTAGTCTGTCACATACTAAGTTCGCGAAACAGTGCAGATTTAAACTGCCCTGGATAAAGTCCGCAGATAAACCTCTATGTGTGTGCCCGGCTAATTTCGCAGCCGATGATCGCGCCGTGCCGAAGCTCTCGGGCTCTCCTCGCGTCCAACGCGGCCCGAAAGGTGTGTGCCGGCCCCGGTGGGCAGCAACAGATTTGCGGCATTATTGAATTTCTATCAAAGTCGGCCTGGGACCTCTCCGCCTGCGAGTGTCTGCGCGAAAATCATATACGGTCCCGTATAAATAAATTCGGCCGCCTGTTCGAGCCGGATAACGCCGAGCGAGATCGATATGCCGCAGCGTAAAAAAATATTACGACACAAGACGACACGGCGAGATATATGGTTTTTAATAGAGCGGAAGAATTGGGGTCGCAGCTTTCAAAATACCCGAAATAAAACGCGCGACAGAAAATATATGAAATGTCGATCCATGCAGACCATATTTTTTCCAAAACATCAGTTCGAGTCGGTTTAATATTTGTACCGAATCCTTGTTTTTATATATACAAAGAATAGCAAATTTATTTTGCATTAAATCGATACACTGATACTTTAAAGAAGATGTAGAAGGGGGATTTATACGAAATCAACCAACCCCTCCCCCTCTATCACCGTTAATATCTATGATGCTGCAGGTTCATTCCCTGAATTTATAAAAAAAAAGGAAGATGTAGTGTTTGTAAATACATCTAGTTTTGTAAATATTATTATTATTAAATTGCACACGGGTGTCTTCTTTAATTTGTTGAATAATTTCTGTATCGTGCTGTAAGTGCTTCATGACATTCCTTTACTCTCCCTGTCGTTCTCTTGTAGTTCTGTATGGCCAGTAGTGACTGTCTACTATGTGTGTAGATTTTGATGGTTTCACCCGCCAACATACAGTTTTAAATAAAAAAAATTAGGTTACCACACAGTATAACTAATACTATCTTTAAAAATATATATAACGTGGCGAAATCGCCGTACAGCATCGGTCGTGCCGGCCACCCCTGACATCGCCGCCAATACAACAATGGTGATTCAGCGACACCTCACCGCGTTGCGAAAGCCTCTCGAGCCTGCCGGAAGCTTCGAGTTCTTTCAAGCGAAAGCCACCTAACCACATGTAGGGGAGACCGAGGAGGGTTGTGACATATTTTACTTTAACTGACATATCTCAGTCAAGAAACATTCTACATCCATGAGCTGTATGAGTTAATGTAGCTCAATCCCTACTCTTTAAGAAATAATCATCAAAATTAATAAAAGTATTAAGGTTTCTGAGAAAATCTACGAAAACAGAAACTCCTCCCCATGTCACAACTCTCCTAACACCAAGGTAAGTTGTGACAGATAGATGAAGAGACAAAGTGACAGATTTGGTGAATAAAAAATATCATTATATTAATGATAAATAAATAACACATTTGTTTTGCAACGAAGTACTTTAATTATTATTTGGCATCTCTGTACGAACTAAAATAACATGTAACATTGATAAACAATTATGACAGACGTATTGAAGCTCGCCCCCAGTGCAAGCATCATGAGATCAGCCTTTGCATTCGAGGCACTCAACTCACTTCTCCTTTGATTTACTATTGGCAAAGGTCTCGAGGCAACACAAGCAAAAAAATTATTTTCTGCATCTTCCGGCTTCATCCACTTCATCATAATCAACTTTTCTCTTCTTATTAGTATTCTTCTTAATTTTTTAGGCTTCTTCTTTTTCTCGCTTAAATGACACTTTTTTATATTTTTTACCTTTCTACTGGCTTCTATGGCAGCAATGTCATCCTTGGTAGATATGTCAGTAAGCACAGCAGATTTCATCTTGCGTCTATTCGGTTGCTTCCTTTTTTCTTGGCGGAGCTTTTGACAACGGCATAAGTGACTCTGGCAATAAGAAATTGGCAACGACTACGGGCTGTAGACGTGGAGGCAAAAAATAAAGAATAATAGGAGAGTTATCGGTCAGAATAACAATTCGTAATTTCGAAACAAAATGCCAATACAAATAAAAAATACTACACTAGGAAACTTGAAAGACTAAAACATATGAGGAAAGATATCACAACAATGTAAACAAAATACGTAACGATATATATGCAATCAACATTTTGGTAAAGAACTTACTTTTTGCAATTTTTTATATACAAATGTTGCACACTCACAACCGCTTTCCGTGTGTAGTTGTCGCGTACTGCATCGAATAGCGCTTCTCAAAAACAATAAACGCGCGCTATTGCGCACTCGCTAAGGGTCATAAGTTCCCGAGAAATCGACTGTCAGAATTCTCCTCTGTCGCAACTCTCCTCGGTCTCCCCTACCGGCCAACCGGGTCTATAGAGGCATATCGACTCGAAGACAGGCGATGAGTAGTCTTTGACATAAATTTAGTGTGCCGCGAGCTTCGTAAAACATTCGAATATAAATTGTACATAAATAAATTATTGTTAATTTTGTGCCTAATCAGTATTTGTATTTATTTAAATAAATTGTGTTAGTTCAAAGTGATTTGATTTTTCACACCTAACGAACCATAAGTTAAGAAAACGTTACAATAAGAAATATAATAGCTTACTTTTTTCTACGTATTTGATCGCAGATAATAACGGACATAGAGCGTCAATTCTCAATCAATCACCTGGCATAAACTAACTTTAAAGCAAATAACTGCGTCAAACTGATGCATATGCATATATCCCAAACACCTGCAACAACACAGACAGCAGACACAACCGATCGCAAAAGTAACAAAAACTTGTAGCAGGACCAGCCTGCACAGGATACACAACCGCTGTTTCTCCCCAGTTAATTAATGACAGTTTTTGAACAAAGTTCGTCTCGACGTTCAGACTCCCGGTGCAACCTTAATCACGGTTAAAACCGGTGTGTAACCCTGTTCAAACTCGGCACAACGCTCTTTTGTTCCGTATAGAAGTTCGCTCGAATACTGCGAATTAAATATTATCACCTCGAGAATGAAATGCTTATTAACATTTAGGCTGGTCCATTTACACTGGTATGGTGGAGTGCTTAAGAGACCTTACGTAATACCATTGTTTCTACGGCAAATTGTTTGCGAAATCTCCCCGGAGTAGTCTGAGGAACGTTCTGGAACAGAATTAGGACTAATTTTAATCACTGCTCGCATTGTGAGCACCCTTTATCCTCTTTTAACACATTTTACGTCCAATAATTCTGTTTGCGCATTATAAATTCCATCAGCGATGTTTCACACTTAAAACTGCTCGTAACTTTTACGATTTACGGTAATTTTTCTCGAAAATTCTGCGATGTAGTTCGCGAACTGTTTACTGAATTATTAACCAGTTTATCTTCGAGAGCGACCTAAAACTGGGATATTATGTGGCGATTGGCTGTAAGTTTTGACGTTAAAAGTATATAATGAATTAAGGAACAATGGATTAACAAGCCCTTTGTTATACGATCCAATAACAGTATATTGCATATTTTATCTCATAGTAAGTCCGTATAAATTGATAGCATCATATTGGAACTAAAATATAAATTGCGGAGTAATATATTTTAATATTTACAGAAGATGTTGGAATAGGGGAATATAGAAAATTTAGACAATTTATACCTTCAGTCCTTTTTCTTAAATCTTATATACTTAATCGACAATCCTTGAAAATAAAATCATCAAGGAGCAGTGATTAATTTCTTTTTAATCCTTTACTGTTGAGGTTATTTGTTATTTTATCTAATTTAAGGAACGAAAATTAAAGGTATTATGTGTTAAGTTAAAATTAATTTTATTTTGGTATCATTATGCATTTTTTCATTTATGTATATCTTGATTTTTTTTCTGAACATTATTTTCATAATTGTTCCATTTTAGAGTCAACAAATTTTGTATGGTTATATTCAGAAAAAAATGTACTTTGCTCGAAGAGTAGACGTTATATTTAAAAAAACATTTCGTTGACGTTATTACTCAAAAAGTGGTAGGGAGAAAATTTTGAAAGTATACCCAAATATTACAATCGACTGGCCCGGTGTTTTTAAAAAAATATCTATAACGGAATTACGAATTTGATTCCAGACTTTTGCCTGTCATTGTATATTATATTTTTGTATACACTTTACATTTATTCAACTTACATGCTGCTATACTGTTTATAGTTTTATAATAGAAAGTCAGAAAGACGGCTGCTACAACATATCGACCAATTTAATTTGTTTTGTAGCATTATAATAAAGTTGTTCATTCGACCTAAAACTTTGAATGGCACAATGCCATAGTTAACAATACCTTTATTGTTTGCTGCATCGTCCATTTCACGTATGCATTTTATTAACTGCGTCTTTTATTCCCAAACCGCAAACGTAGCGGTGTTTATCTTAAGTCATGTTAATATACATTGTTGGCGGAATGGCTCCCTTGGGCCACATAGACTTGCTTTCGCAACTAAATTTGTTCATACATTATGCCACGGTTAGAAACTAGTTTCGATCCGTACCCAAAGCGGACAGAGACAAGAAACAAATGAAAGTAAACAAAAATCGAAAAATCGCCGTTCGTCAAAGCGTTTTATATATTGTCAGGGGAGGGAGAAACGTCGGTACAAAATATGACTGCAACTGAATCCTAAAATACACGCAGGTGAGTGAATGGAAAGTGCTTCCAAATCGGTGTAATAAAAAAAAGCACTTAAAGGGGAAGTTCGGGCGCCGTGAACCGTCCCAGGGGACGTCAAATTACGGCGGCAGTTTCAACATTTTCCCGATGAAAACTGAATACTAACATCTCCATCTTTTATTTAATACCCATCGTTATTTTTCTTCCCTCTCTCCCTTTAGCAGTTCTATTTTTTCGATGGCCCTCTCGCTCTCGTGTCACCTGTTTTGTTTACGTCGACAACCACTTGACTGAGAGCCACTTTAGCGTATTGATTCACCGCCGTAAACGACCGATCAGCTGGTAATAACATGTAATTCGGAATGGCGCTCGACTTGTCTATAAAAAAGACTCGTATTTCGAAATAAATTCGAAACTGACCATTAAATAAACTGACCCTTTTAAAAAAAAGTAGGTCCGCCTCTGGCATCGAATAAATGAACGCTCGCCTGTCGACTGGATCATCTGTATTTAGTACGCGACCCAGTAGAATTACATAAACACATACAGTGAAATATTCACGGAGAAATTCACGCGGATCAATAGTTAATTTCCGAAAAAATACACTTTTTGCGTGTTAATGAGCTTAAAGACCCTTTTAGGGTTAATGGGCGTCCATTGGAAAAGGTCGTCCGTCGATTTATATGCATTTTATACTTCGACCCGGTCGATTATCGGCTTTTATTGCGAAAGTTAATTAGGGTTATTTGAAAATGCTTTCCATAAATCATAATATAACTTTTCCATCTGTATGCTAATTATAGCCTTGGAAGAACATAATCCTTTACTTTTTTTTGTGCGACGGTCATACCAAATTAAAACCTCGATTGTAACAAGAATGCAAATGTTCGAAAACGCGATCGTACGGAGTCAGCAGGTCGGACAAGAAATAATAGAGTATCGATATTACCATCCCTTCAGGAAAAGTAAATCCTTTTCCGTTTTGTCGACCTTGCCCTTTTGATCTTTCGTCTGCCAGGCGATTTCCGCGCCACGGAATTTTTCTCGTCTGTCCTTTCAACCTTTCGATTTTCGCAGATCTGCCTTTGAACTTTAACCCTCTCCATGAAAGCCTTATAATAAGGCCGTGTGAGTTATGATCCCTTTTCTTAAATTGTATAGCATCAAGGAATGGTGGATTAACAAGCCTTTTGTTATACGCATTGATCCGATGGAAGGTTAATGGCGTATTCTACCCCATACTAAGGCCGATAGTTGATAGCATCCTATAGCAACTAATGTATAAAACGCGAAGTAATGCATTTCAAGTTATACATATCGATTCGATAGGTTAATGGTCTATTCTATCCCATGCTAAAGCCGTATAAGTTGATACTACCTTATAAATCGCAACTAACTTATAAAACGCAGAGTAATGCATTTAGAGATTTACAGAAGACCATGGAATGGAAAAATAAAATAGATAGACAAAAAGAAGAACTTATACCTAGACTGTTTCTTCTTAAATAATATAGCATCAAAGATTAGTTGATTAACAAGCCTTTTGTTATATATATCGACAATATAAGGTTAATTGTATATTTTATTACATAGTAAGACCGTATAAGTTGATAGAATCCTATTGCACTAGCCTATAAATCGCAATATAATGGATTTTCAGATTTGCACTATATCTAGAGTACTTGTTTCTTAAATCATATAGCAGCAAGGTACAGTGAATGAATGAATCCTTTGTTATACTATCCATCCAATATAAGTTTAATTGCATATTTTACTTCATAGTAAGACCGTATAAGTTGATAGTATCCTATTGCAACTAGCCTATAAATTACACAGTAATGGGTTTTGAGCTTTACAGAAGATGCTAGGAAAATATAGAAAACTTAAGACTGTAGATAAAACGGATTTTAGACTAAATGGATACGACGCAGACAGCTGATTTATTTCTGCAGTTCCAAATGGCATCGACGATTTTTTATTTAAACAAGCCCAATCTCGGTAACTACTTTCGTTTGATTTCCGCTGAAACGAAGCCAAATAGTTTTTTCGGGGCGATCAGGCCGTTTATTTTAGATTTATTGGCGGGTCGCGGCCAAATCCAATAACACCCATAGGTTTATCCTCGGAGAAGTATTATTCCAACGCGCTAACAAATGAAAAAAATTGTAATTTTAAAGCTCTCCCAATTGAATTTCCTCGTGCGAGCCGCTAATAAATCTTTCAGGATATGTCACGTCGACTCGTATCCTCCCCTTTTTTCGTTATCGTTCCGTCTGGAAAAACGCGATGATTATTTTCGTTGCGCCGGATAACGGCGCGTCGATATTGCCGGGCATTTACAATGAGTTATTACCCTTATATTCACGCGTATACCACCGCCGTGTTGTGTTTTATCATTGAAATTTATTCGATGTTATTACAACGATAAAATCAAACGCAACTTTTGCAGCGTAAGCGTCTGATCGTGTAGGACTTAAAGCAACCCTAAACCACCACATTTTTCAGTTTACAACTTGAGAGTATCTACTTACACGTTATATGCGTGATAAGCATAATTTTGCGCAACCTCGTAGAGTTTCTAGATCCACAATCATATATTTCAAATTCCCTTTGAAAATTCACCTCTTTGGGGAGATATTTAAGGGATTTTCGTGTATATATTTTTTACTACACCACGCCCTAGCCCCGGAGCAGCTTCACCCCGATTCAATTCTCAACCAAACGCATCAGTTTGCGTAAAATTTAAATATTACCCCGGATAGGTATATAAACCGTAAATCCGGTTATAAACGCGAACTCCAGTAAAGCTGTCCCTATATTTTCCATTCTATCGCTTTGCGTCAGCTCCTAACGATTGGATTTACTCCAAAGGTTTTTTTCTTCATCGGCGTTGGAAGCCTAAAGTTCAATTATTTCTCGGTCGACATTTGAATGTCGACTGCTACCTCCTGCCTTGTTATGGAAATATTTTATATTTCTAATTCTTCGTACTTATTTATTTTTCTGAGACGCTGTCAAGAACAGTTTACAATTCACCTTGGTTTAAAAACGAAAATACGTCACTGTATGTACTCTGCTACTTCTTGCGAATACTTTACAGCAAGAATGTACACAATTTCCAGAAAATTTAACCGCATTCTGAAGGTAGATACCGGGGGAAATAACTCGTGCTTGTAACAGCAGATAGATAAAAGCGAGGATTCCACTAACTGTCTACCGAATAATTCCTGAAGTAAATACAGTGGAAACGAGGACATTAATACGAAACGAACCCACTTAGTAGGGGCGAACCCTCTATTGACCTTCCATACATAAACAACGAAGGCGGGGGGAAGATCCCTGTAATCGTGCCAACTTCAGTTTAATGAATGACGCTGATAAGGGCGACGTTTTTAAAGTACACAGCGGCGAGTAGCGGAACTTTTCCGTTTCTCTTTTGTGGAAAGAACAAAAAGGCGACACGCGACACGGTAAGAGATACGCGCCTTTTTTAGGTTAATTACCATGCCCATCTCTCCATTATCAACGCCAAAGTTCCGACACAAACTTCAATGACAATATTATAAAATTTATAGAGGCTTATAGGTTGGGTTATTTTTTGCTATAGTAGAAAAAGTGGGATCCCTCAAATTTAAATACGCACCTTGTACATTTCACGCATACATTGTAGAGAATGTGGAGAGCTTGGGGGAGTTAGTAAACATTTTCATGTTCCACCATTCACTAGACTTCTAGGCACATACTTCGAGAAGTTTGACAGTTTAATAATTGCCTAAGCCCCTTCTATGTGGGTCAGACACTACCTTAAGTTATTCACTAGTTTCAGACTAGCTTTGTGCTGCTTTGTAATAAAGGTGTACAAGTTACAGTGCTTCTTAGATCACATATTCTGAAGGAACATTATATTAACGAGTTCGTTATAATAATATCGATCCGACATAAAGTTAATAGCATATTTTACGCCAGAGCAAGGCCGTATAAGTTGATAGTATCCTATTTCATCTTGATAAACAACTTATAAATCGTAGAATAAACTGAGATTTACAGAATATATTTAAATGGGAAAATACTAAAGCGAGTTACTACAGGTAGAACTAAATTTAGACTTAAAATATGACACGATGCAGACGATAGATTTATCTTTACATAACCTAATTGTAATCTAAAATGCAGAATATAAAAGTTCCAATTGGACTTTCTGGAAGGTCAAAGTGATGGAAAAATCGGTATGACTGTAGAGTGAACACTATTTCAGGTAAAATTTTCCAGATTCTGTCCTTCTGACAGCGCTGTAATGTTATCAGTAACGATCTGTTCATTTAGAGCCGACGTTTTATTGGCGTCGCAACAATCTTGTCACGGTCTTTATTAGAGTTTGTTTGTTTTCTTTTGAGACTGAAATTCTGACTGATTTTATTACTCCTCTAGATCAACGCTGCAGGGCAATCGATGCCTTTCCGAAGGATGATATAAAGGACGTTAATATTTCATAAAAAAAAATAATACAAAATAATACGAGGGTGGTTTGATAAGTCCGTTACTTTTAAAGAAAAACATTTTTTTTTTTTCGGCAAAAAATAATTTTATTTTTCTACATAATCTCCTTTTAGCTAGATACATTTAAGTATTTAAGTTCAACGTGTTTCTAATTTTTTTTATTCCTTCTAAATAATATGATTCCTCAAGGCCCTCAAAATAAGCCTTTGTTTCAGCGATGGCCTCTTTATTCGACCCAAATCTCCTACCACTCAGCCAGGTTTGGAAACAGGAAATAGTCGGAGGGGGCTAAATCTGGAGAATATGGTGGACGAGGTAGCAGTTCGTAACCCAATTGATGAATTTTTGCCATGGTGATTACACACGTATGCACCCGTGCATTGTCCTGATGAAACAACACTTTCTTCTTCGCTAAATGCTTTTCTACTTCAAAACAGTGTCAAATCTGCCCAACAGCTGTGAATAATATTCGCCGGTGATCGTTTTACCCTTTTCAAGGTAATCTATATGAACGACATCGCGCGAATCCCAGAAAACTGTGGCCATGACTTTGTTGGCCGATGGCCATACCCATCTTAGCCTTCTTGCACGTACACCTGTAGAATCCCACTGTTTCGATTGTTGCTTGGTGTCTGGTGTTGTGTGATGGATCCATGTCTCATCTACGGTAACGAAACTGTGCAAAAACTCGTTTTGATTGCGGCTGAACATTCCCAAACACTCCTTTGAAGTGGTCACACGGTTGTGTTTATGGTCGATCGTGAGCAATCACGGCACCCATCGCGTGGAGGGCTTTTTCATATACAAATATTCATGCAAAATTAGATGTACCCGCTCAGTTGAGGTGTTTACAGCCTCAGCCAACTCACACACTTTCAATCTTCGATCGTCCAATATCATTCCATGGATTTTATCAACGATTTCTGGAGTAACGACCTATTTCAGGCGACCTGAACGTTCAGCGTCACTTGTACTGGTGCGGACACAACGGAACTCAGTAAACCACTTTTTAACCATTGAAATTGACGGTGCAGAGTCCCCATAGTATTTATCAAGGCTCTCCTTAGTTTCGGTAATGTTTTTTTTGCGCAAAAAGGATCAGCACATGACATTCACTTTTTTCCATTTTTTGTGGAAATTAACGAGATTAGCTGCTTTGAATGGTCAAACATAAATTAAATGACGTAGCTTGCTCAAAATTTTACATTAGTCTACCGACAGATGGCAGTTGACGGGAGCAGTGTTGCCATTAAAGTTACTGCGCGGGAAATTCAAAAAAGTCTAGGACTTATCAAACAACCCTCGTAGTAAATATTTGCCGTGATTAAAAACGTCCATGCATAAAAGCGATCTTTAGGAGTCACAATGGCAAGGTCGATCGATAATGCGGCGTGGTGCATTGCCAGCGAGATTTTATTCGGGTCTTTGTGTTAAAAGGTTAAAAGCTAGAAAATTAATCTAAAAAAGATCGATCTACTCAAACGCGAACGCTTTCAATTAGACTAGGTATAAATTAATGGTCTATGGATTGCTGGTTCCTGTTAGGATTCCAGGGTCTATTAGTACGTTTTCGGTTAAAATTGGTTATGAACCTCTCAAGACGAGATGGTATCGGTTTTCTCGCTACACCCCAAGACGTAACGGTAATATAACTACGATGTTACCGGCTGGGAGGTTACGATATCTCACAGATTCTTGGCTGAGTTCCACGGTGCACTGCGATCGTTTTGTGTGTAACTTGATAAATGGGCTACGGTCCGGACCCAGCAGGCCTTGGCACAGTTCCCCTCGGAAACACATTGCGACCGGTAGATGGCGCGTTTGCCGAGACATAAAGCAACTCGTATCGAAGGTCGGCGGAGCTATTTATTACACTCGACCCCTCTTAAGTCACCTTCGCTTAATTCACATCCCCTATTATTTCACCACGTTTTCCCCTATTATGTCACGAAACCGTCCCTCTTAAGTCGCCGCCTGTAAAAGTTTTAGAACTTCGTTTGGAAATTGGATTCTCGCATGAATACCATTTTTATTGAAAAAAAATGATTGTGTAATACATTAAATATGAACACCTAACCTTTAAAATAGGTTAGGTGTTCAAATGTCTTTTAAAAATATTTAACCTTTAAAATATTCATTCAAGTGGAAAATTGAATTTGGTCACGCGTGACTGCGTATACTTACGTTAATTTTTTTGTTCAGTTGGCTCATTTTTCGTTATAACAAGTGCTGTGGTATAAATCTAATTCACACGAAAAAGTTGAGGCTATGATCGCGACTTAAGAGAGACTAAATTTGGCGACTTAAGCGAGACGATGATGCACGGATTTGGTGACTTAAGAGGGGGTTCGAGTGTATTTTTTTTACGATAAATCGGGGATTGTCGTTCGGGATAAGTCCTTCATTTCGTCTCTTTTCGGAACATGCGCCCTCATAATTGTCAGCCCCGAACTGGCGTGGCTGTTAGGCAGGGATTACGGCGCCATTTTTTTTTTTAAAAAGACGCCATAAAGATAGTTTCTCTATTGGAGTTTAGGAAGTAGCGTTGTTTAGAGAGAGGTACATGACGTCAATGTTCCAAAGAACTGTTCTATTTGCTTAGGTGTGAAAGGACCTTTCAACATCTACACCCAAATACGGGGGTACCCAAAATTGTTTTTGCTAGCGCTGTATTGTTCTTGTTTCGTTTTTTATGATGGCAAGTTTAAGTGAACAACGTGCAGCTGTGAAATTTTCTTTTCTACTCGGTAAAAATGCTGCTGAAACTGTTTTAATGTTGAATACAGCTTACAAAGATGACGCTATGGGAAACACTCAAGTGTACGAGTGGTTTGCTCGGTTTAAAAATGGCGACATGTCGATTGATGACAAACCTCGTTCTGGACGTCCGTCAACTGCTGGAAACGACGAAAATGTTGAAAAAATTCGAGAGCTTGTGCTCACAGACCGTCTACAGATAATTGATCAACTGTCAGAGATTAGTGGGTTATCTTAGAGCCTCGGTTCAGCGAATTTTAACCGAAGATTTGGGAATGAAAAGGGTTGCTGCCAAGTTTGTTCCTCGGGCTCTGACTGACAATCAAAAAGAATGTCGAGTTGAAACATGTTGTGCTTTGAAACAACAGATTGACGACTTTTTCTTATTTCCACGCATGAAAAGGGGCATGAAAGGACACCGATTTGACAACATTGAAGAGGTCAAGAAAAAAACCAGGGAGGAGCTGTCAGCCATTTCTAAAGATGACTACAAAAAATGTTTCGAACAGTGGAAGTACCGTTGGGACAAATGTATTAGTTGTAATGGAGAATATTTTGAAGGAGATAAGGTTGTTTTGTAAAAAAAATTGAAAATATATAGCTTTTAAAAAAATAATTCCGGTTATTTTTGGGTACCCCTCGTATGTTTATCCTGTATTTGATTGACAATTGAATTTCCAATGTTGAGTAAACCAAGTGAATCCAATTTTGAGTAAACTCGGGATGATTCACTGCGTTCCATGGAATTTTACACGCAACTAGCACTTTAGCTAGGTCAGAGCTAAATGCTTTCTGGCTTTAATGAGCAGTTGCACTGCCAGCAATACGTGCTTTATGTGTATTCGACAACACATGTTTACACCGCGTGTTTTCACTCGCCACGACACTATTACATTATAAATTTTGCATCAGATTTTGACATCAAAAAATAGAGCGTCTCTTTAATATCCGGCACGAAAAGGCGCTCTTTCAAATTAAGGCTTACAAAATGTGCCTCAAATATTGCCCTAATGGTTTTAAAAGAACGCAATATAAAATACATCGGCCAGGACCTTGGCGCGGAACTTTTTTAATATTTAATTTCGAAAGATGCACCCGTCTGAGTGGCGCGACCCTCCTCTGACGTCTGAGGGGTGCTGTTCCGCTACCCTACTTTCCCGATGAACTAATTACTTGCCATACAGCGTACGTGACCCGCAGTCGCTCAAGGAATTTTTAAATTACCCCCGGCTTCCGGTTTCATTGCGCTTCGTTAGGGGATGTTTCCACCCTAATACGACCTAGAGATCGTAAGAGATTAGTCGGCTATTTGCTCGATACATGAGAACTTTTAAATTGCAATTTCGAATTTAAATTTAGGAAAAACACGCAAAATAGTATAGTTGCCAAGATTTAGGTAATTCGACCTAGAGATCGGTTGTTTTGAAATTGAAAAAACAATATCCTCAAACCAATTTTGAAGGGCAGCATTGCTTTGTTGTTAGAGTTCCTTTCTTTTTGGATGGAGACTAGAAATTATGGCGTAAATTGAAATTGTGTGAAATATAGACAATTCGTTGGTAGATATCACATCAGAAGCTCAAATCATGCGTTTAGATATAACAGAAACCGCCAAAAGTTTTAAAATAAACTTCAAGCCACTCAGTATCATCTCAGCTGACATTAAATTCGCTCAACCGGAGGAAAATTGCGAACTATCCGATTCGATAAAACTTTTTGACGGCAGGGCAAATCATCCTTTCATTCGCTTTAATAACTCCAGTCCGTTTTCCAGTTAAAATGTTCCGGTTGCTTCGATACGAATCTCCTGTCACGAGGTAAAGTGTATAAAGCTTAAAATCTAATATAAAAGATATAGTGGCAGACAATGAAAATAAATCAGCATCAAATCATTCAATACGTTCCTACATTATATCTTCCAGGAGGCATCTAGATATATAAATATATTAATTTGGATTTTAAAGTTTCGACTAATTAGTTTTCTTTGAAATCCCCTGGTTTTTGGAGTTTTTTCTGACAGAATAAAAAAAAACCGTAGAAATTCTGCCAAATGAATTAATTTGGCAACAACGTGATCTTGAGAGCAGTTGATCAAGTTGCTTGTACAGTACGCGGCACCCTAATGCGTACATAGCCGAATGAAGGGCAATTGATAATTTAACTTCTTTACTAAGCAGATGTAAACATGAGGTGAGAACCAATCGCGATCTAGTCTAGCGCAGGCGTATGAAAGGGCATCCGGTCTGTTAGTAGGGCTGTTCGATTAAAATTTGAAATACCATTTTATATTTTATTCTGGTCTAGTGCCTGATTAGAAAAGCTTATTACGAGCGTATTGTAGAAGCACTACATACATTCATAAAAATAAAAAGATTTATCACATTGACGAAAAAGTTCAAATAATCAAATGGTATTTTGGTGGTCGGTCTGTAAGGAATATTAAAAGCCATGTTTAACGAAAAATTTCCCAATAGGCCCTACCGACGATATCAACGATTAATCGGATCGTTAAAAATTTCGAAAAACATGGTTGTGTTATAGATCCCACAAGGAAAAATGCAGTTCCGGTAAATGACGAGGTCGAATACAGGGACATGGTGGTATGTCTGTTTGCATACTAATATAAAATATAAATTAACCAAACGACAACAAACCTTAGTTCCAGAGTGGCGTAGTTTATTTGACAGCAGAGTATAATGAACATGGTGTAGATTTCGGCGAATCTCAAAGAGGTGGACTCGGGATTATTATTACAAACTGATAGTTCAAGAAAATTAAAACGTACTAAGAGGCTAACTATTACAAAATGGAGCCGTATTTAGGTGTGGAAGTAGTGGTCCCGAAACATGGCACAAAAATAAGTACCCACGAAGCTCATAAAATTTCGACCTAAAAGCACTATTGCTTTCTTCGTTTTAGGCAATTCGTTTTTTACAATTGAGAATTTACTTATTTTTTACCTTTAAACCGACAAGTTTTGCAATTTCTGCCGAACGGATTTTGGAACAGGTCTGCCCTTGAAGGAAGACTCGTTTTTAGGGAACCTGTTCCAAATTCCTGCCTCAAATACCTGTTTTGAGACAAATAAGACTAATAGTTCGTCAGATTAAAGGTAAAATTAATTAAGTAACACAAAATCAGCTGTAACAAAACTGCAACTGTTTAACAAAGACGAAAAAAGTTGCAAACATATGCCCTGCCAAATATCATACGCTAGTTAAAAAGTAATGTTACTCTTTTATCAAACAATTTATGAGTTTTAATTGGTAAGTCCTTTTAAGTTTCATTTTTCGTGACCACTGACATTACCACACCTAAATACCGTCGTGTAATAGTACGCTTCATAGTACGTTTATTCGAATATTCACGAATGTATTGTGATGTATTTTCGGTGTATCGCTTTGCGCTAATAGTGACCTGAGCCCGACTCTGACCTGAGCTACGATTTGCCGCAACGTTGCTCTTTAGATTTCCGCTAAAAATCCCCACTAACACCAAGCCTCGCCGGCCCAAGTAAATTCGCCTAACTATGACATAAAATGTATCATTTAATATGTTGTTAATATCCACCTATGTACGCATTAGGCTACCGCGTACTGTATATTATTTTTATAAGAACATTAACAAACCCCCTAAAAATCTGGAATATTCTCAATCTTCCAAGAGCATTAATAACACGATTTTATTTCTCACACTCAGTATACATACAAGATGTTTTAAAATCTTCAATCAACCTGCTCCAATCAATTACCAAATCTATATTTTCAGTGGATCCTAATTTCGATTAGGATTTTCTTTACAAAAATAATCTGAAAGGTAATACGATTGAATTAATTAATTCATATGATTTTAAGTCATATAACCAGTGGCGGTGCGTGATATTTCAGTTAGCCATATCTTGAAAACGACGCATGGGACCACTTCCTTTTTAGGTGATGACTATACACCTCTTACAGAAAGGATTTATAGTGAAAAAATCGTCAGCAAAGTTTGCGAAAAAATTTTCAAAAACACTGGAGCACTCCCTGGGTTCTCAGTAACGCTCTGTGGGATATTTGCAGTATATTTTTTTTCGTAATCTAGAAACAAAGTATAAGGAGACGTTTTCGATTTGTTGCAAAATATTTTTTTTTCAAAAAGTTATGGCCATTTTAATTTTAATTTTATAGGAACATTTTGTTCCCCAAAATTAAAATGGCCATAACTTTTTGAAACAAAAATTTTTGTAACAAATCGAAAAACGTCTCCTATTTGTTCTGATTATGAAAAAAATTGCAAAATTCCACAGAGCGTTACTGGAACAGGAGGCCAGTTTTTTGAAAATTTTTTCGCAAACTTTTTTTACTATAATCCTTTTGGTTTCATACCTAAGTGGGCCCAGGTTTTTAATATGGCTACAAATCACGACGCCGCATATAACCATCGAAATTATGGTAAAAGAAAAACATACGATTTAATTAATTAATTAGGTACTAAGCCACGTATAACTATCGAAATATAGTCAGAGAAGAAACATGATTGAATTAATTAATTCAATGGGTATTAAACTACATATAATCACCAAAATTATAGTGAAAGAAAAAAATTCGAATGAATTAATTAATTCACTTGTTTTTAAGCCACGTATAACTACTGAAATTATGGTTAAAGAAAACAATATTTGTCATTTAGTGCGTTGTTTATCGCGTTGATTAAAATTCTATACCCCCCTGGGGCGAGTTAAAAACAAATAATCGTGATTTTATAACGCGAATCGAGTTATACGGATATCAAAAGGCCACAGATTAAACGGACCGTAATCAACGTTAAGTTAATCATTTCCATTAAGGCGAGCAATTACCGACCTGAACGCCAAATTGGGTCGTAAGGAATGAATGCTCTTTTATTGCATTATAAAGTCGCCGCGTTGAATACGAAGACGCCTCATGTAAAGTGGAAATAACAATTAGAAGTTGGAAATTTAATTACGGCCCAAACTGCGATGGAAACTTGGCGAGGAGTTTTTACATCGGTCGCTTTGTGGGGGCAGGCCGTAATGCATTTGCGAAATAATTCATCTATGTTCAATTTCAATTTTAAAACTAAATCGAAAACAAGTTATCCAACTTTGTTTAATTTAATCGACAAAGTGATCACAGGATATTTTTTATTGTACTCCAATTTTGACGGTTAAATGTGGAATGCAAAAAAAAAACTGTAGGATGCCGACGAATTAATTAATTCATCCGATATTTTATATGGAATTAATTAATAAATAATGATTTAACATATGATTGATTTAATTTCAATTTTTAAAAGGAAATTGATAGGTAATTATTTTAAGTCAAAGGATTTTGTTTAATTTAATTAACAAAACAATGGTAAGTAAACCATATATATATATATATATTTTTGTACTCATAGTTAAAAATACTCGTAGGGTACACACGAATAAAATCGTAGGGTACACACGAATTAATTAATTCAATCGATATTTTTATAATGAACTAATTAATGACCATTTAAAAGTTTTACAATTAATTTAATTAAATCAAAGCAATCAAAAGCAAACCAATCTTGTACCACAATTTCGAAGGTTAAGTATGGCTGAAAATAAGGTCTAAACACGCATACGAATTCATTAATTCAACCAGTATGTTTATTTTGAATGAACCAATGATGAATTAATTAACACATGATTAAATTAATTAACTCATTCACTCATTACAAAAATTGTTTTCATTTATGAGTACACTTTATATTTAATCATTACTTAATCCTTTTCAGGTCAATACAAATTTTATTGGATTTTTCCTCCGCTTTTATTTTTTATAAGTGCAACGCAAAAACTTTTTTCAATATTAATGACTACCTACTCAGTTTGAGGCATAAGTTTCGGTCTTGTCGACATTTTTTATTCAGTTGAGCAATCTAATTTCCACATAAAAAATTCTCGTTCTTTCTTAATTTTTTTTCTTGACGTCACGTAGCTTCTCAACAAAAAAAAAAAACATTTTAAGAACCCATTCCGAGGGTCTAAACACGTCGATTAATCCCTTGAAAAAATATATATACACACCGGTTTTAATTAAAAAGTTCTTTAGTCAGAGCGCAATGAGGCACTTCATTAGCAAATTTTAGCATAAAGGGCGCCGTATTTTCCGCTGAAACTCTAATTACTGGCCGTCGACGGAAGAAAATCCATTACGATGCGAGATTTTCTGAAGAAACAAAGGTTTTTTTTTCTATCAGAGCGTCCAACAAAGCGTCGCATTTCGCCGGGGAAAAATTAGGCCAAATCGGGAGGGGAAATGTTTTTGAAGGTAGACATGGGATCGCTTTGGACGAAGTGAATTTTTAAATACGACGCACAGCATTTTAAATTACAATAAAATGAATATAGAGCAATAAGCAATCAGTGGCGGGTCAACTAATTATTATTACCTACTGTAATAATAATTAGTTGATTATCTGGCAGGCGGAAAAAGAAAAAATAAATATCGGACGAGGCAGAACCGGTCCTTATTCAGGAATTCACCCCAAGCGCAGTGCGTTAATTTTAATTTAGTACGTGGCCAGAAAAAAACTCAAGCTAGAACGTATTTCTCCCCATTTTTATTAATCCCAAATTTAAATGGGTTCCTAACAAGCTGCACGTGCCCCAGCCACCCGTACACGCGAAATTGAATAAACACGAACGTAACATCAAATTATTCTTTCGGGCGAAATTCGTAGCCAACCTGGTTTAACGAGGAAACAAAATAAGGACTTTTATTAAATTCGCTTTTTTTTTTGTTTGACGCGTGGTGTGATTAGTTTACGTTTCTTTCGCAACGCGCACCTGCAATAACCATTTTTTAGCCTTCCGCGGTTTGCACGCCTCGTGATTTAACGTGTACAGTCCACCTAATTAAATGTATCGTCCATGTAATCAGTGGTAAAAACAGACAATACTGTAATAACTAGAGCTCGGAGGTTAATAATAGAGCCGTGTTTTACCAGGGGCGGCTCCAGGATACCACTATTATTAGTGCGTTCCGAAATGTTAAACAGGTCTTACCTTATACATGTGATGGTGATTGTTGTAGCCCAACTAATCGACAAAGGAACCATAGTCACAAGATACAGAACTTGCATACACACGGTAACCGGTGTTATAACGTGTCCGTACTGCCAGTTGAGTTTCCATAAATTATCAACAACTGTTCTATATGTTCAGGAATTAAATTACTTGTAGTGGTGTCCTTGGTAGAACGTCCGAACACGTTTTTCTTCTGGATGTTGCTTTCACAAATACTTGTATCCCATTCAAGGCTGTCAACATTAGAGTAACTTTTCGGCAATTTGGTGAAGCCCGTGTGCCAAGTTTGTGATGTGGATTAAATTACGATATGTCCTTGAAGCTTTCAAATGCACTTTCGTGGCTTCTGCCTCATTCAGTTCCTCAACCACTACGCTAGGTATGTTCTATTCTTTAACATCCGTTGTTTCGTCAACGCTAAGTCATATAGGTTTATCGTGCAATTCCAGGATTATATTTTTTTTATGTCCTTACATAATAGTGCTATGTAAAATCGTCTAACAGTCTCTGCAGGTAAACTAACCGCGTATTTTCCACTCACAGCGTTCTGGACAACTTACACTGAACGCGGAATGATCTAATTTGGCGAATGGAATATTACATGCTACCGTCATTTTGACAAAATCCAAGTTAAATTGTCTTTGTCTGTCTCGCGCACTAACACCATTATTTACACGAGCTTTATGTTTGTCTGTAGCAACATTCTGAAAAACATCTGTTTGTACATGCCACGTCAGTACATCGTCACACAGGGCACAACGCAAGTCACTACCATTAAAGGTTAGTTCCGTTAGTTAGTTAGTTATCCAACGCTCCACCGTAACATGTGACGGGCGCTGTCCCGACATTTTTGCAACCTTATTCGACATTTCATGCACACGAATGATGCATCGATCAGCGCAGGTTAACTAATACTAAAAAAATATGTCGTCAAAGTTGGTTGACCAAAAAAAGACGTATTTCTATTATTGATCTTAAATTTATAATCTTATTTAATTATCAAGGCTGTTGCATTATTTATTTTATAATTGTGTGTCATTTGGCAAAAGTCTGACAACAACAATGTTTCGTTTCGAGCTTCAACATAACCCCTATTTGTATTTCTCTCGTTCATAGCCAGATTTGATGACGGTTTTTTTTTTTTTGATGGCTCGTTATAACAATATTCCAGTCGCGTTAAGACCGGTTCTGGAATCTATTATTAACTTACGGGCTCTAGTAATAACAACCCGTTGACGTCGAAACGATATGACAATACGAAAATAGGTATCAAATAACTCGGTTTGCTTAAGTGAGGCATTTTATTTTGAGACGTTTGTCAATTTTTCAGGAATGGTTTTGTGAAAATGTGACTTAGTGGGACAGGTTTATTTGACTGAAAGTATTAAATAATCATTATACAGGCGCGAGAAAGGTATCCTCGTTTTTAATTACTCGCATGTCAAAAGTCTCAAATCCGGATTTAGATCTTATTAGATCTCGTCAGTGTGTCGCTTCGCCGTGGCAACGTTCAACATGACCCATCATATTTCTTGAAAAACGATAATAACATTTTAATGTTTCACTTTACTTATAGTGAAATCGCATCTAGGGTATTGTATCATCATAATCATAATCATAACATAGTATAAAACAAAGTCGCTTCCCGCTGTCTGTCCCTAACTACCTATGTATGCTTAGATCTTTAAAACTACGCAACGGATTTTGATGCGGTTTTTTTTAATAGATAGGGTAATTCAAGGGGGAAGGTTTATATGTATAATACATGCATAATATAGTAGAGAAACACTGATAATTTTAGAGGTTTCTAATGTGATGTCGTAAATAAACACATTTTTTTGCGCTTACATTGCAAACGCTGGCTGAACCCGACGAGATAGATCAAAATAATGTACTACAGTATTGTACACCTTAAAAAGGTCTACAAAAAAGTCCGCGATGGTATATGTCTATCTCTTGGGGATAACCCACAATAATCATTTTTTATCCTTTACTTTTTATATAATATTCGTAAAGCAATTTTAAGCAATACAGCATTAATCCTTATCCAATTAGGTACCTTAAATACATTGTGCATTTAATATAGATCAATATGGCCCTTTACAGCATGTCATTTAAATTAATATTTTCGAAGATATTACAGATTTAAAATACAGGGACATGGCGGTTGCGGCGGTACCGGCCGGCGACTCGTGCCTATAAATGGCGCGTCGAAGGCCTGCGTTTTTTTTTTTTAATAGATAGTGATTCAAGAGGAAGGTTTGTATGTATAATACATGCATAAGATAGTAGAGAAACAATAATCATTTTAGAGGTTTCTAAACAAGATGTCGTAAACCGTGCGAAGCCGGGGCGGGTCGCTAGTAATATAATAAAGGAGGAAGAACAGACGTGACACTGTGATTTTGGTACTGATATTCTTGTTGATTTTCTTATACAATGGTGACAGTTTCATGTAACGCAAGCAGATAATCTTTTAAACCTTATATTATCCTTAAATAAAGGAGATCCTTGCACCACAACTGACTCTCTCAACTATTGTGGAACGACCTGCCGTCCGTGCGTGATTTGCGACATCCCATCTCACTATTTTTTGGTAGGACCGAAAGACCAAGAATTAAAAAAATGTTGCCCGTTCACTTGATGTTCGGCGATGTGATTACAAGCTCGGTTGTTTGCTTTCGCCCTCCGTCATCCCTCTTTGATCTACGCGTTCGAAGATGCGGCCGTCGGAGGGGGGGGTCGAGGTTTCCCGCTAAATTTACCGCCGCAATTTACGCAAAATCGACCGTAATCAATTCCGAATCGGCCTCGGCATAATAACGTCCATCGAGAGAATGAGTAAAAAGTTACTCGTTCTGTTCGTGCCATGAATTTCGAGGACCGAATAAGGAAATATACACAGGCCGCTAGAAATAGCCTTGGATATTTATTTATGCATTACTGCGACCAAATTGAGTCCAATTTGCTCGCAATTTTTAACGCAAGTCCACTGAACAATGTTTCCAGATCAACTGTAACTCAGAATGATACGTTTTAACGTTTGTAGAAACACCGTCTTTACAAAACCGAATTGCTGAATCCAATTAATGTATATAGATTAATTCAATTTTCAAGCTGTGTTGCGTGTAATAAAATTTACTGTTACCATTTTGATAATAATGATTATTTTATTTTTCATCAGACATGTTATTTTACATGCATGAAAAAGTCAAAATACAACACACTCAAATTACTTAACAGTGTGTTGTATTGTTATTATTATTATTAATTAAAATTTTACCCCTCACTGTCACACTTGGTATGCCCTTATCTGAGAAAGAAGCTCACTTATCTTTTTCCCTTGATTTCGTAATATCCCTAGTACCGTGACGCAGGCGATATAATTTTACAGGTTCGTACGTTTTTTAAACCGCCATGAAAATTTAACACGCTAAAATGCAATTTTCCGGGTTAATAACTCTAGAGGAAACTACTGCTCGCATTCCTCTATTAAAAGTCTTTGAGATCCAGCGGACAACTAAACACGTATCTCCCATTAAATTTTGCGTTAGTTTCGCGGAAATTCTAGAGAAAATTGTGGACGCCGGAAAAGTTTTAAACAGACCACCGTCCAACAGTGAGATTGGGACGTCTACAGCTTCAGCAATTACACCGGCACACAAAAAAAAAAAGTGGTCATTACTTTTGACCAGACCCATCTATGGTTATGTATTTCGATGCACTGAATCCGAATTTGAGGTCGGTTTGATCCGTACACCCTCAAAATTTTGAGTAAATTGCCAAAAAACGCTAAAAATCGCTAAAAATGGCAAAAAAATGCAGTTATGCTAGCGATAAATTTTTTTACGAACTAGATCAAGTATGTTTATTATGTATTTCGATGCGCTGAATCCGAATCTGAAGTTGAGTTAGCTTGTCAACCCTCCAAATTTAGAGTAAATTGCAAAAAACCGCTAAAAATCGTAAAAATTTATGAAAACGTTATGAAAACGAAAAATTTTTTTTCGAACTAGATCTAGTATGTTTTTTGTGTATTTTGATGCGCTGAATCCAAATCACAAGTTGATTTAGCTGGTAGACCCTTCAAAGTTAGAGTAAATTGCGAATAACCGCTGAAAATTGCTAAGAAATCGTGAAAAATTGCAATTATGCAAACGAAAAAAAAAATGTTAAACTAAATCAAGTATTTTTCTTATGTATTTTGATGCGCTGAATTCGAATCCGAAGATCCGAACGATTTCATCAAGACATAAGAAATGGAGAATTGGTATCAAGGAATATGGAATGTCAACATGATGGCCGATTTTTGCTGGACTTTAAAGAGAGAAATAACGAGAGAAAATAGAAAACGAAAGAGAAACCTACTGCATAGAACATTCGAAGAAAAAAAGAGTTCAATACAAGCGAAGAACAATTTCTTGCAATTTATTCTAAATTTGGAGGGTTGACGAACTATATCAACGTCAGATTCGGATTCAGCGCATCGAAATACATAATAAACATACTTGATATAGTTCGTAAAAAATTTTCATAACTGCATTTTTTGCTATTTTTAGCGGTTTTTTGCAATTTACTCAAAATTTTGAGGGTGTACGGGTTAAACTGACCTCAAATTCGGATTCAGCGCATCGAAATACATAACCCTAGATGGGTCTGCTCAAAAGTAATGACCACTTTTCTTTTTTTGTGTGCTAGTGTTATTAAACCATCTAATAGGAATTATTCTGTCGCACTTGGCCTCAGTGGAGAAGCTTAATCCTCAGAGATGCCACAAAGCGACGTTAATTATGTTGATATGAGTCGAGACAGACAGATGGAACCACAAACACCGTAGTAGGTACACACGCAGACGATACACTCGAACCCCTCTTATTTCACCTTCGCTTAATTCACATCCTCTGTTATTTCACCACGTTTCCCCCTATTAGGGTCGCGAAACCGTCCCGGTTAAGTCGCCGCCTGTAAAAGTTTTAGAACTACGTTTGGAAATTGGATTCTCGCATGAATCGGAATTGTGTACTACATTTATTGATTTAAAATAGGTTGGGTGTCTTTTAAAAATATTTAATCTTTAAAATATTCATTCAATTATGGAAAATTGAACTTTGTCACGCACGACTGGTTATACTTACATTGATTTTTCCTTCAGTTGGCTCATTTTTTGTTATAACAAGTGCTGTGGTATATCTCTAAATATTTCTTTTTGCAGTTAAAACACAAAAAAGTTGAGGTTATGATCGCGACTTAAGAGAGGCAAAATTTCGCGACTTAAGCAAGGTAATGATGCACGGATTTGGCGACTTGAGAGGGGTTCGAGTGTAGTAGCTAATTTCATGTAAGCTGGCAACCAACAACACACCAGAGAATAACTGGTTGCCTATGTATCCGGTGTTTACAAAGCAATCGTTCGGCGCTTCCTACGATTTTTACGTTTCCCACTTAAACCGAGTAGGCGCCGGTGCTTTTCGAAGATTATGTACCCGTTTACTTAAGCCGTAAAATATGATTGCCTGTTTTTATACCCTTATATTGTCTACAATTCATTCCTATTTAGTTGGTTGATCGAATTTTATACATTTGACGTTAACGAAGGTCTTTTTTAGTTCGGTCAGAAAGTAGAAATCACTAATTAAACATTACTATCATTAAAGTTCGGAAATCCCTGCTTACCGCATGTAAAACTGCATTTACCTATCCGGCGTTCCCACATGAGATCGGCGTACTACCGCGTAGAAGTGAGTCCCGGGACATCGGGAAGGATCGGTCAGTGGCGTGAGTATGCAGGGGTAAGAAATACACGCGTATATAATTTACATGGCGTTTAAAAATACGGTTTATACTTTCATTATCATAGTTTTATAGTGTCGAACCCTGCATTGTAGCACAAATTTCCGAACTTTACTGATCACTAGAGCCACTATCGGCTAGACAGTCCGTCGGTCGTGGTTACCGATGCATTCCAAACGTGTACAGCAGATCGCACATCTCCTACTTGCAATTTAGTTCACCCAGAACAGTGTAGATACGCTACGCGCTATATTTTTACGCGATATAGAAGGAATAGTACGTTTAAATTAAATATTATATATTATAAATATAACGGTGCTGTGATAATGTGTAAGGTGTGTGAAAGAGACCTAATGTGTTGGGATAAATATGACTGCAAAAAGCACGTTAATAGTGCGCAACATACATATACAGAAAAATACTGGCATGCCTCGAAAAACGCAGTTTAAGTTCGATTGATTGCTAATATTGATTATATATACCTAATGTTCCCCGTTGGAGATACTGGAGAAAAAACCTTTTCAGTATTTCTGGAATAAATACTGTTCCCAGATGCTGTTACCAAGCGGCAGAATATTACGTAAATATGTACATACCAACTGCATGTTATAAAAATAAAATAAAATGTGTATTACAAAATGCGCGGCTATGGTTGTGCACCGATGAATCGACAGAATTAAAAAATCAATCGATTGAAGGGGTTAGGATAAAAAGGGTATAAGTAACATGTTCATTGTTTGAAGATATTTGAGCTTAAAGTTAGTAACTATATAAAAGTAAAGAAAACATTTAAGTAAAATCTAATTTTATTTTGATTAATTAAAAAATGGCAGAATTTTTAGCTCGAAAGTTGTTTAGGATAATACTCATATTTAAAAAAAAAAAAGCACTTACACCCTTTTTATTCCAAACATTTTTTTTAATAAAGTACAAATAAAACAAGAATATGTGCAAAAACAAACTTTATTCCCAAAATTAAGAAAACAAATCTATTCACTACTGTCAGAATCAGAGTTCAGTATAGGTATATCATCCACGTCGTCGTCAAACTCAGAATCCGTATCACCGAAATAAGCATAATTCTGTGTATTTTTTGACGTAGAAGCAGTGGTTTTGGAAGTTTGATTTATTTTTTTCTTGCCTTTGGTTTTAGTTTTCTTACTTCCATGCTTCAGATCTTTATAAAAGCTATGATATACAGGTGGTATATATTCTAAAAGTGTTTGCAAATTTTTCCATTTTTCTACTGAAATATTAATAGGATTTTCATTCAACTTTGAACAAAATATTTTCTGCAAATCTCTTGGTGGTCGGCCATTACCCAAAAAAGGGCACTCGCATGTTGTAAAAGGAAAATCATCATCAATAGTAATCTTAAACTGGAAAGCATATGTCTCGGAAGTTTCTCTTAAGTTTTGTTTCTCTATGTCCTTTTTTTGGATCGCCTATTGTGGCATTGAGATGAGCAAATGAATAAAAATCTTCTTTTCTCGTATCTTGAAGCTGATCCTATTACATTACTCCAATCTTGTGGTGTAAATACTTGCGGAAATTTACTTTTACATTTTTGTATTAGTCCAAATGACCTGTTACACTCCATGTATGTTTGTCCCGGCTCCAAAAATGTATGGTGTATTTCTTCGAGTTGAGTAACTTTTTTTTAAATTTAGCATTCATCAGATTTTGTTGGTATTCGAGCGAAATGCTGGAAAAAGCGGGCACCACCCAACCGGGTTCCTACATAGAGAGACATATCGACGCAGGGACAGTTTAGTTTTTCTCTGAAAATCGCGCGGTCGTGGGCTCCGTAATATAGTCGAAAATAAACTGTACAAAAATAAATTAGTGTTAGTAATATAGTGTTTAATCCGTATTTGTATTTGTTTAAATAAATAGTGTTAGTTGAAAGTGCGAGTTTGAGTTTTTCACACCTTATGAACACATGAAGCCCTTATCACACCTTATGTTCACCAATAAAGTGAACAAAACGTTACAATATAAAGTGCATGCGCTACATCTTGTGGCCGAAATTATTAGAAAATGTTTTCCAGAGATATATGCACTAATAGTAAGTACTAAAAATGTGTTTCTGAAATCTCCGAAACGTCTTCGTGCATCACAGCAGGTGCCCCAATATTCCCGAACCACCACAGCCGATTCTTTTTGGACAAATAAAAGCTGTAATATTAGAGTTCAATCCCAACGAGGTTGCCGCCATTAAGGAAAGTCAGACAAAATTCCAAGACACAAGTTTCTGTTGAAACCAATTTAAAAACAATTTTCAAATACTATAGCTATAGACAATTACATGACGCCATATAAAAAATACAAGACTTTAGTGGACGCACTGCAAATAGTGAACGAAATAAATGAAGTTACAAGCTATAGATGATGTAAAAAAATCACAAGTGTCCTACAGAAAAACGCCGGTTTCACCAGACTGAAACAATTTTGTGACGGTACATCTTCAAGTGCATTCAAAGACTATTTCAAGCTTGCGAATATTACATCGGTAGATGTCGAAAAGTCATTTTCACAATATAAAAATATTTTTTTCACCACGGCGAATATCACTTAAGGAGATTGAAACGTACCTGATACTGACAAGTTTTTACAGATATTATCCAGTTTGTGAGGTTCCAGCTAGATCAGAGGGTAAGTTTTGCATGAACTATTGTAACAGTTTAGCTGCTTTTATTACTCGTTAAATGCTTATTATGAGGCCGATCTTGTGGTGCCGACCATTGCACCGAGCTCCACAATGATCACTGATCATTGTCGTCATCGTCATACATTGTTTATTTAGGTTTAGAATATATGTACAGTGTGTAACTACGTAAACATCTCCAAAGTTAATATTGATACGAAATTTAAATATGAACATTAGAATCAAAAAGTCATAACTTGAATTTAGTTTGAAGTATACAGGGTGACGTACCAACGTTATTATTATTATTTTTTAATATTCTCCCATTTTCCGTTATTCTTTGATACTGCTCCTCAAAGGATCGGAAAATGTGATAAACAGGGCATTCTATTAAAAGACGTTTTTTTGGAACACGGTGACGAGACGTGGATATCTCAAGTTAAGTTCAAATTATGGTTTCTTACTTTTTTTTTTAGATACCCTAAATAACATCAATAAAATACTTTATTTTGGTCGGTATTTTATTTGGTCTGTATACAAAAAATATTAAATTTTACACCGCAAGCTGAGAAACACGGTTTCACATTCTGCGTCTTAAAATCTAACAACCTTTTGCTCGACATTTTCCCGATAGGAAGACGGGCTGAATGGGGTTGCCGTAAAACTCCACAAATTACCGCGCCCGAGGAAATTGTCTCGTATTAGAACGGCTCGGAGACGCCAGTGCTCCAATTCGGGCAGAAGAAATGCGGAAGAGGTGTTCGTTGCCTTTTTATTAAAGGATCCAATTCAATTAAATTCAGTTTTATGCGAGAAAATATTAAATTCTGACAGAGTGTAGCGTGAAAAGAGCTCTCGTTGTTTCTTTGTTTTAATCGCCAATGATGAAGAGATCCCACTTCTAAAATTCTCTACTTCGACGAAATTGTGTGGACGAAAAGAAACGTTAAAGTTTCATATTCCCGACTTTTTATCTTACTTCCTGTTCAACGAAGAGTGCGGATATTAAAACCTTTTCAAATTCAAAACCTTTCAAAAAAAAAACTTTTGTTACACCAACCGATATTTTTTACCTGTGCATGAATAAAATCAATAAAACGCTTTCATCTTTCAACATCAAATATGTCAGTGACGTGAAGTTAAAGTTGTTGTCTTTCAGAAGTGGGATTCTGAAAAACTACAACGTCCACTAAGATTTCTAAAAACGTAAACGAAAAAGGCACAAAACTCATAAAGTGCTGCTTAGAAATATGTATTCATATGTATATCGGTTTCTTTTTGTTGGTGAAAGTGTTAATATCGGAAGAAGCTGTGGTGGGGGACTAGCATTCATTTTTTTTCTATGAAATATTCAACAGATAGTTGATAAGGCAGGCCATGAAAATAAAAGTTTGTTCTAGAATAATCCCTTGGAGTATCTTAGAAAGTATTTTTTATCGAGATGCCTTTCTTAAAAGAAGCTTTTCTATTCCGTCCGATCCCTGGCACAATTTGTTCCCAAAACGGTGGTTGGCCGTTTCAGGTTCCGGTCAGAACGACCGGTGAATACGAAATTTCGGGTCCGGAATAAAACCAACTGGGAACTATTATTCCTACAGAAGCATAGTTCTAGATATGAGGATAAATATACTTTTACAGTTTTTCATGGACAGTGTTATGTTATGTTCGTTCCTAACATTGTTAATGTTCAATCCACAGAAAACTACAAAATATTTTTTTAAGCAAACTATTCTTCTGTTGTATAGGTCATATTATTGTTGTGCTATAGTATCTAGTTGGGATGGCATTATTGATAGTCCCAATAGGGCTGTAACAGCTAACAGAATTTGCTCTAATCAGCATTTCCATTATCATCAATAGTGAACTGTAATTGCTTGTGATATATGTAGCTATCTGTTATGTTCACTAATTAGGAATAGTCATATGTTACGTTTGTGTATGATGTCTATCCCATAACGGAATTCAGAAGTGGGATTTTAAGAAGTGGAAGGCTTGCACTTTTTTTAAATATATATGTAGATTCTTAAACTGAACTTAAAACATTTAACTGAAAAAAATGCGACCTCTTAAAGTCACCATTTAAGCAAACTGTAAATACTCTACATACTCAACGAATTATACACATTAAATGCAAACATAAAAACTGGACTAATAGGAAAATCGATACTTGTTGCTCGGTAATGGAATCAATCAGTGTATGACTGTTTCTGGGCAAGTTAACGTACATATTATGAATAACGGAGCACAATTCGTGTTTTATTAAAGACTATATATTTTTGTTGGCCTAAAAGGGTCATAAATTTTTTTCAAGTAGGTTACAGAAAAAAGTTTCCCGAAGAAGCCATTTCGTTATTATTGCCAGACAGGAAGGTCTTAAAAAAAGATTTTAGCCGGAAAAAAAGTAAGTTTTATGAAAGTAATGTAGCGTACAAATATTTGACATAAAAAATTGCCGAGCTTAATACATCTCCGTGCCATAATTTGAATAGCAGCAATAAAAGGTGATATATTCAAATTGAGGTAGGGAGAAACAGCAATAACAGAAAAATTGGATTGTTAACGTCACGCCAAAAAGACTATTAATTTAAATATACGGAGGACAGGAACAAACCGTAATATTTTTCCGCCCGTTCGTGTATCCCACTTCTGAATTTAGGAAGCGGATCGGATTCCCCAAGAGCGGGATAAAACTCTTTCGATCTCCCGTACACTATAACATCCGACTATCGCGAACAATTTTTTACGTCCTCTGCCGCGCCGGAGGCTTTGAGGCAAAAAAAAGGACGGGCGTCACCTCAACAAAGACCCATCTCAATCGCCGATGACAGCGCCGATGTCGCGACATCTGCGTCTCATTTTTTCCACCCCTAGAGAAATTGAAAAGATTAGGCCTCTACGTCCTGAAGAGCGTAGACAGTCAAACGCAGTTTCCTCGAAATACGTCTTCTGAATAGGTCCACGCTATATGTATAGTATATAGTAATTGTGAGACGGGAATATAAAAAAATCCCAGCTGGGGCGTCAGATAAATACGACTTGGATGGATGTGTGAACAATCTGTGAAGGTGAATACAAAGTGGTTTTCCTTTGCGGATTGGGACCTGTATTTGCACAGATCTGCGTTAAAATTGTAGAAGTATACAATTAATAAAATTAAATCAAAAGGATAATCTGTATGGATATGATTAATACACTGATGTGAGATGTATGTATTAAGGAGTTAAACTCGGTATCAAGGAAGACGGGACGTTAATATGACAGCAGACTACTGCGGGATGTTGAAGAGAGAGTCTAAGCCAAAATGAGAGAAACAACATCAAAATCTATTACATATACTTTGTACAAAATAAAAACCAATGCAAGTCACCGATGAACCTATTAAATGTGTGCAGTAATACCACATCCCTTTATTGAAATAAAAACTATAATGGAATGTATTCTTTCATTGTTTATTCATTTTAAATGTCGCGCTTGATATTTGTTGTTATGCAATTGGCAGCAGATCCCATGTTGTCGTGTTGTATTACTTGACATTTGGTGACAATTTTCAACAAATTTTCTGAACCTTACATTAGCTTTTATAGTGGTTTGTGTTTTTTTTTTCAGCTTTAAACTTTTATCTTGCATCGAAAAACTGTTATTTTCAGAATAATCAAAAGTGTTACAGTTGTCAGACTCCCGTTTGCGAAATGCCAAAACAGTTAAACAGCAGGTGCCAAATGATCAAGACAAGTGGTCAGCATGGTCCATTGCTACCATTAACAGCTGTTAGAAAGGTAATTTAAATATAAAATTAAAATATTCTGTTAAAACTACAATATAATATATTGTTTGAGCGTGTACAAGCAGCATTAAACTTGAATGTTTCTATGGTTAATTCTATTTCGCAGAAAGCAAACAACAATGAACTTTTAAAATCACCTAGAAAGCGTAATCCTACCGAGGGTTACAAAATACTATAGCACTGAATGCAAGTGCTATGTATTCGTAACATTTATAATAATTTATATTTATGTACAGAAAACTACACTGCACTATTTGTAATCGAATGGTGTTTGTGGGAAAATCTTTAATTTTTTTGCTTATTTTAAAAAAATTCAAAACTTCCGTGTGCCGTTTTCTACTAATTTTTTGTCCCATTAAAAAACATGTTTACTAACTTTTACTACAAATTTTTCCTGCTCTTTTTTTGTACTTGCATATGTATGCATTAAAATATTTATATTTTTAAAATTATTTCACTTTTTAATGTTGAAAAAATACGTTATTTAACAATAGACAAATACAAAGGCTTCATCCAAATGCTAGTAAAAATTATTTCTAAATACTGAATAATTGTATAACAATCTGGCATCAGCGCGCTTTAAACCTTAAACACGTGTTTGATGACGTGCATCAGTTTTTATTTTGTAGGAAGTATCATACAAAAGTCATTTGAAGCAAATAAATAAATAATTACAAAAACTCTTATTTCTAATCTTCTATCAGTGTTTTAAAATCTCTGTATCTTCCAAATACACCATTTTTTGCAGCACCAGGGCTTATCTTTGACTATGATGATAAAACGCTGTGGTGTAGTGCTTATAAAAATTCGTCTGGACCTCGCGTCTGTGGCGTTTCTATACAGTCTTTGAATTTAGAAGTGGGAATCGATGGATTTTTCTAGTAAAAGGTATAACCAATCCAAATACTTAAGTATTAATATTTGTTGTAAAAGAGGGTGAATAAGGGTGAAATGTGTCCAGTAGATGAAAGGGGAAAATTCTGAGATAAAATCTGCGTAGTATCATGGTCAAGTTTTCTTATTATGAAGCCATAAAACGTATTAATACTTTTGTGGCGAATTGTGGTCGTAGAATTTTCTATTTCAACCTTTCATCGGTCTGAAATTTAGAAATGGGGAGTTGACTGTATTTTGCATATAAAAAATATATCCAAATCCTTATGAATATGAAAGGGGTAAACTCTGCACATTCTCCACCACTGAAATTTAAATTAATGATGTGAACCAGGCTTTGTCATGTTAACCAAAGCCGATATCGTAGAATCGTAGTGGGCTTTCTTATCACGGGAATAAAACGTCTTCTTTTGTGGTGAATGGTGCTTATAAAAATTCCCATCTTAGCCATTCCTACGTGGCGTTTTCTATGCAGTCTTCAGAATTCAAAAGTGGGATTCGCAAAATCTCCGGTAACCGTCTAAATAGAGATGTTTAACGTATGAGGGCCTGTGAAGTTGGCACCCCTGAATTGGAAAATAAAGACTTTCGTTATCTATATAGTTTGCCCATCGTATGCCCATGTTTGCCCAGTAGACATTTTTTTTTGCCCACCAACTGAAAACGGAAAAATAAAAAAAATAAAAAAAATTCCGAAAACTTTATTTCCAGCCTGTATTTTGTTTGCCCAACTTGAACTTGGTTTTCCGAACCTGAATTTTTTTCCAGCCTGAATTTCGATTGCCCAGCCCTTATTTTTTGTTTGCCCAGCGTTTTTTTTTTGTTTGCCTACCCTGAATTTCGTTTTCCCACCCTGAATTTCGTTTGCCCAGCCCTTATTTTTTGTTTTCCCAGCCCTTATTTTTGTTTGCCCACCCTAAATTTCGTTTGCCCAACCTGAATTTTTGTTTGTTTAGCCTGAACTTCATTGGCCCACACTCAATTTCTTTCGTTCAACCTGAATTTGGTTTGCCCAGCGTTTATTTTCATTTGCCCAGTCTCATTTTCGTTAGCCAGACCAGAATTTTGTCTGTCCAGCTTGAATTCCCTTGGTTAACGAGACTTTTTTCTGTCGACGTTCTGCGGGGGAATCTTATTTTCCCATGTTATGGTTAATTAAAATTGGGAAAGTGAATGTAACACTTGGGCATACGTTGGCTAATCCTGGGCAAACGAATCGTCTCAAGGAAATACGTTTCTTCTCATTTTTTCATTGATGGATTTTTTTTTTTTTTCCGATTTTTTTTTTAAAGATGGGCAAATAAAACTACTCTCTGGGCATACGTGGGTAAACCCTGGGCGAACGGATGGTCTCAAGGAAATACGTTTTTTTCTCATTTTTTCATTGATGGAATTTTTTTTATTTTTCGGATTTTTTTTGTCTTTTTTGATTTTGAAAAAAAATGTCTATTGGGCAAACATGGGCATACTATGGGCAAACGATATAGATAACCAAAGTCTTTATTTTCCAATTCAGGGGTGCCAACTTCACAGGGCCAACGTACGGAATCCTTCCTGAAAAATGTATTTCCATTTCTGCGACATTACTCGAATGCAATAAAACGCGAAAGAATGTCTTTTCTAAGGGAGAATGGGTCTTTAGTAGCCACAGTCGGCGCACCATTACGACATGAAAACTGGCGAAGGAGGCAAACGGAAAAATATTAATAATCCTCAGTTCGCGCATTAAAGAGTTTTCCAGGGCGTCTTCCTAACATCGTTCGTCGTAAATTTTTATGTCTATTGTCGGTATTGACTCCGTGCACTGAGAACAACATCAGAGGGTTAAATAGGATCTTTAGAGATTCTATTTAACACTCTGACTTAGTTCAACTGTTGACAATAATGTGTACTAACTGTTAAACTCTGGTGAACTATTTTTTACAATAAAAAAGATATTAAAATTTAATCCTCCTTAATCACTAAAAACATATATTTTCACAGAGTATTTACTTAGATATATAATAGGAAGCGGCGAAAAAATATTATCCCTGAATATTATAACTGTGAGATGTTTAGTATAATCGAACACCGGCGTTTAATTACCATAATCTCATTTTAATCGACATTAACCCTAACAGTATGATGCAGAATTCGCTAGTTTTATATAAGTATAATACCAAAACTGCCAATAAAAAGGGCGGCGTGGTAGATGTGTAGATATGTACAGCCATATGTACATATTGGTGTTTGTCTAGGTTTAACAATTTCTAGCAGCCAGTAAAGCTCCGCTGACGTCACGCGCTAGGACACGGCATCTTTGGAGGGGCGTATCTCCGTTAATAAATGCAATAGAACAGTGGGATTTTCACTGTTATTCTTAGATTTTTTTCTGTACATTTTCAGTTCATGTTGTTTTTTTTGCTTCACACCCCCTTTAAGCAAAAATTTATAATAATAGGATCTGTGATGTTAACCTCAACACTGAAATATATAAATCCTGTATATATATTATATACAGGAACGTATTGCTAATTATGCGCTCTGGGCGAATATGATTCGTAGCCCCAATATTTGTTAGTAAATTAAAAAAAAAATCCGAGCTGACAAATAAAAATATTTGTTGAAAACATTATTCACAAAAATATTTGTATACGCTAGAGGGGCAGCCGTTAAAGAAAATCAAGATTGTCAGCAAAAAAACCCAGAACAGGCCGCCCCGAGTAATCGCCCCTTATGCCCTTGGGAAAATACGTCTCTGATTCTATACCTATATAGTTGTCATTAGATCTCGCAGGTTAATAACAGATGCGTACTTTGCCAGGGGTGGCTCCAGAATACCACTATCAATAACGTTACGAAATGTTAAACAGGTCTTACTTCATATATATGATGGTGATTGTTGTAGCCTAACTAATGGGCAAAGGAACCATAGCCATCACACAGAACTTGCATACACACGGTATAACGTGTCCGTACTGGCATTCGAGTTTCCACAAATTATCAATAACATGGATTAAATTAGTATATGCTCTTTTTAGGCGCTGACCAGTCGCCTTCGTGTAGTATCCGTCGCATCCATAATTTTCCCACAGTTTCCCCATTCCATAAATGTGGAGACATTCACTTTTCGACACCCTTGAAGCTATCAAATGCCGTTTCACGGCTTTTGTCTCATCCCCCAACCACTACGTTAGCTATATTCTGTTGTTTTTATCTTCTGTTGTTTAATAAAGAGACATCCAAAAAAACGCCATCAAAACTGTCTATAAGCGAGAGAGATAGAAATAGCGGTCATATCGAAGCTTTTCGGTTACGTCAAACTTTTGACAAGCGACTGTCACAATTGTAAAATAAATAATGGCTGTCATATAATGTGACAGCTTTGACAATAAACTAAGGTTATAAATTTTTAGTTTAAAGATATTTATTTTAGAAATTCGTCTTTTTTTACTGGGCCAACTTTGATGATGTTTTTTTTTTGGATGGCTCGATATTACACGCGACCATCATTTTGACTAAATCCGAGTTCAATTGTCTCTGTCTGTCTTGCGCACGAGCTTTATGTTTGTCTGTTGTAACATGTTGCAAAACATCTGTTGTTACGTGAAACGTCAGTACATTTTCACACACACGGTAAAACGAAGTCCACTGACTCAAAAGGTCTCAGCACTCCACCGGAACATGCGACAGACGCTGTCCCGATATTTTTACAAATTTATTCGACGTTTCGTGCACACTAATGATGCATCATCGACCAGCGCAGTTTAACTAACACTAACAATAAGTGTAATAAATTATGTTCACGTTCGCGACTCGACCTTTGGCACGTATCGTAACTTGGTTAGAGTCGGACGCACAGCACGGCAGACATTGTTTTCCGGAATATAACTGCGTTTGATTGAACTACGATTTTATTATGTAAATACATATATACAGGAGTTGATGATGTACTTTATTTTTTCATAATCACCGATATTTTTTAATACTTGTCATTTTGCAAGCATTTTGCAAGCCGTTTCCAAGATCTGCCCGGAGATAGCCATTTTTGGAAAAAAAATTCGCAAGTGTTCCGTGAAGATTTTTTGCCCTTACAGCCTTCTACTTCTAGTAACTAGTTCTAGGTCTAGTAACCACCCCCTAAAATATAGTGTAGGTCCCATGCCTCCTTACGGAAATACGATCGTGTCAAATTCCACCGGCCGGGCCGCCACTACACACAAGGATACGTCAAACCACTGGGACCTTTTACTAGTACGTTTATTCGAATATTCACTATTGCATTATGATGAATTTTCTGTGAACTATCGCTTTGCAATAATAGTCCAAATGTCCGAGTTGAATAATAGTCCTGAGTCCAACTCTGCTTTGACTCGCCGGAAGTTTGAATGTTCGTAGTTTGTCTTGTTTCGCTGTTGTCACATCAACATAATATTCCTATTAAGACATTTTAAAATTGTTTCACAACTCAGATGTTTAAAGTGATATTCGCTGTTTAAAATTGTTTCACAATAGTTAAGTTGAAAAAAGATAACAGTAAATTTTATTATACGCCACACAGTCTGAAAATTAAATTGGCTTATATTAATTGATCGTACATCAATGTATTTTTATAAACATAGGTCTTTTATAAAGACCTATAACGTAACTAAATGTACGTAACTAAATTCGCCTAACTTTGACATAAAAATGTACCATTTAATATGTATTTAATATCCACCTATGTACGCAGGATGGTAACTCTTACTGTATATTTTTACGCGCTGTTTACAGAAGGCTCAGCGCTGAGATCCCTAGTAAATTTTACTGCGCTAATAAAATTAACGCCCAGCCAACACTCAAAATTCGAATAATTTTACGGCTCCGGTTAATATTAATTACCGAGCATCAATCTGCGCTCGGCTAATCATCATAAAACTATCCGGTCCAATTTGGTTGATGAATTAGTCTCATGGCGGCGGCGGTTATTTCTGTATTTATTACTTTACGGAGCGATAAATTAATACGGGTAATTTCGCGGCGTACCACCCCCAATTAGTCCGATTTAAGTAATTTCGAGGTCGCGTGAGAACGTCCAGGTGCCCCCCAAAGTACCCCGCGAGGTCAACCCGTATTTATTGGGAAAATAGCGCTCTCGTATCGGTATGGACAAAGCTAGGCCGTGAACTCTTATAAATCGTTTAGATAAGGATATTTATCGGGCCATTTTATAGAAATAAGACCCATTACGCATTTTTATTTGCTGCTGGAGATATTTATTGAAATGATTTTATACAGGGTGTGACTGATATACAGACCATAATGTAAAATAATTGTTAGTAGCGGTACCTTGACCCGTTAGATACGATTATTAAATGATTAAAGCCAAGTTCACATCACGCTAATAATGATCGCGACCGCATTTCAGTGGCCCAGAAAATCGAGAGTAGGCAATTTGAATTCCCGGCGATCTGTTTACCTTGCAATTCTAGACACGTTGAGGGGATACATCCGAATGCTGATCCAGACAGGGAGATTTTACTGCCGTCATCGAGTCTGGGAGAAGTTTTAACTGTTTACGAGCTCGGGACAGCTTGGCGTGTGAGCCGGGTGAGCTCTCTTTATTGCCCGGAAAGGGGGAAAATGATTTCGTTAAGTCGGCGGAGACATGAGAGGCATACCGCTAAAGTATGCCATTTTTAATATGTCACACCAGTAATTGAAGTGTCATTTTGTTCGATTACTCAGCCACACAAAAAAAAATCTGTGCAGCGAGCATGAGGATATGGAATCGACAAATTTTTTTAACGCTGATTACGAATCCGAAGACGAAAAATTGATCTATAGTGTCAATTTTTCAGGGCCCGCCCGTTAAGGCGCCCACGGGGGGATTTTCCTAATTCCGGCCCTTTTGATGCTGGTGACCAGAGAAACAGAGTTGGTAGAGTCATGTAGCACTGAGAAGTTGGTGGAGATTACGCACAAGGTCATTCACCCATCTCCATGCACTCAGCAATCATTCTCGAAACCCCAAAGCGATTGAGCATCTCAATTTTAAACCACTGAATATATTTTTTTGGGAAATGTGAATACATCGTGGTATGTCACCCAGAAGGGAAGAGAACTTGTGGACCAAATGTGGCAACCCTGAAGTAACAGAGAAGGTTACCGAAATGGACAGGGGAACCAAGTCCAGAACGGGAGTCCAGTTTGTTTGAATCAGTTAATACACTGGGTGACCCGAATTTCCAGAACCGTTTGGTATTTGTTCGTTTATCCGCTAGAACATTTTCGATTCAATCTCTCACTGATTTATGGGACAAACTTACTACTGTGAAATTTTCTTTTGTTTTCGTTTTTTTTCGTTCCCACATTCGGTTCCCACATTCATATCACGATGTATTCACCCTTCCCAAAAAAATATGTTCAATGGTTTCAAATTGAGTTCAATGTTCAATCGCTTTGGGGTTTCGAGAATGATTGCTGAGTGCATGGAGATGGGTGAATGACCTTGTCCTTGATCTCTATCAACTTCTCAGTGCTACATGACTCTACCAACTCTGTTTCTCTGGTCACCAGCATCAAAAGAGCCGGACTTAGGAAAATCCCTCCGCGGGCCCCTTAACGGGCCGGCCCTGAAAAATTGACACAATAGATAAATTTTTCGTTTTCGGATTCGTAATCAGCGTTAAAAAAATCTGTCGATTCCATACCCTCATGCTCGCTGCACAGATTTTTTTGTGTGGCTGTGTTATTATCGACGACTGTCATAAAATAACTATTACACTGGATTACACCATATTCAGGTATAATTTATAATATGTAATAATAATTAAAAACCTGACCTCCTTTCCAAACCTCTCGACGACTCTTGATCTCCGCTGGATATCAGCTAGACTGAATGCCAAGTCGGCTTCGACACCGCGCATTTCCGCTTCGAATATGCGACAGACCGGTGCACGTCAAAATCAGCCTGTGCCGGAAGTGACGCGCGGCTCGGCGCCACGCCTGGCCCCCACCCCCGCCGCCGCCCGGCTGATGCAGTGTAACACGCCGCGATGGTCCTGGTGTTATCTGGTCCACGTGACAGCGCGATGTATTGATTCGGTTTTAAAGTTAACAAGCCTCCCGATCGAATGATAACGGGAACATGTTGCCAAGAGATAAACGCGCCGCATCGTGCGACGTCTGTCTGCGAAGTCGGCTCTGGTCGCACGCCCCTTTTCGGTCGGTCACTCTTTCCCTCCTAAGACCAACACATCCATTGGTTCATTGTAAATTTTATCCAACGACAATTATGGAGGAGGTAGGCTTGCCTTTTAGTATAACAAACGTCCCAACAACATTTCCACTCTTAATAATGTAACAAAACGACAAAATGGTCAGACAAAGAGTTATTTCTAGTTTCAATTCTAGAATGTTTCTTTATTTAGGAGAAAGCGTCCCTAAAGGGGAGCTCGTAAATTTCGTTTATCCCGTCAATTTTAAGATAATTAAGAGCGTTTACGGAATAAGTTGCTTCGGCCGTGACGAATCGGTTGCTAGGGTTTTTTCTAAATTGTTTCATTCGGGAAAAATAGCCCAAGTGATACTATTCACATCTGGCAAACATAAGGCGAGTGGATAGCGATGCCTAGGCCAGGGGCGGACCAGAATAAAACTCGCGAGCGGTTACGGCCGTCGAAATGAGTTATACAGAGGAAATGATCGAGTGAAAATGTATGTAAATGATATATGGGAGGTCAGGTTGCTAAATACAAAAAATTATGTAAGACCCTGGTCACACCGTCTATCGCGGGATGACGGTAGTTGTGGGTGGGTGATCGGCTTGAGGCCGATGACAACCTAACGTCTGCTCCGCCACTGGGTGGCTATGGAAACGTAAAGTTCGTGACGCTAGTGGGGTGAAAGCAGAGTATTTTTTAAAAATATACCGCGTTCATAAAAACGGAATAACCCGAAAAACTTTTTTTTCCTCAGCTCGTTGAATACTTATGCTTTCATGTTGGCTCTGATTAATCCTTGAAGTTTGCTCTTATTGTGTATTTGTTCAAGAATATTTTCTCTGTGTGTGTGATCAATGCGTCTTCAAGAATTAATTAGTTATTGTCGGGAATAAGAGGTGTGACAGGGGGTTGGTTCACTGCATTTGTTTTGTTTTGTCTAAATTAAGGTCTCCCTTATTTGTACGGTTGTGTCTTATTTCGCGCCGGAGCACCAAGGGGACCGAACACCTGAAGTCGACTAATTTGAGGCGTTACAGGTAAGACAATCCATCTCTTCTCTTGGACGAATTAATCAACGAATCCACGTATCATAGGTGTGCAGATTTAAAAAGGCCGCTCAGTAAATCTGAAAAGTAGGAAAAGGAATCCCGGGGTCGTGGGTAATTCCACGTGCCCCTGGATCCCACCTGTTACAATAAACTGATAAAGTTTGTCTTGGGAACATCATTAAGTTTCAAATCCTTTAGAGCCACAAAAAAAGATTCAATAAAACATACTTATGTAATAAAAAATCTTTCATAAAAAAACGCGATACTATAGCGTTTTTCTTGTCAGGTCAACTTCTCTCCCATCATCATTCTATTGACCATCTTACACACTCTCTAGTAATATTTATAGATAAGTCTAGGGTTACCGTTTGGTCTGAGAAACGCCCCAGCAACGTCTCCACCTTTAGTGGACAGATAAAATTTATCTAGAGACCGTTACTGAATTTCATACACTCTCGGTCCAAAGAAAAAAAGCTTCGATATTTGATAAAATATTTATCTTCCGGCCTCCTCTCTTTATTGCCTTCTTCCGTGCTACTTAATCCAATAGACACCTCGTTAATATCGAAAGCCGGGAGAGCTCTTTCCGTTAAAGAACAAGTATACTTCTGCGGTACAGAGTGCGGGCTGTTCATTGAATTTTTCATGTTAACGCGAAAAGTTGCGAGTTCCTCGCTGCCCTCGCTTTTATCGCTTATCATTTAGCCCAACTTTTTAAGGTGGAAAGTTTCCGCGAGGTAAATTGGGTTTTCGCGCCATCCAACCGGGAAATACGACGGCGTCGTCTGAATCACAAATTATTTTTTAACGGAAGAGCCCGACAAAGAGTACTCACAGTATTAATTAAGCAATTTACTGGATATTTCCAAATAAGATGCACTTCGATATAAAAAAAGGAATGATTAGGTTTTCAAAAAATAAACAACAGTTAAAAAATATTCAGTAATGAGTTGGCATATGATGCTTGGTAATGCATTCATTTACTCGATGAGAAGGTGACTACTCATGTAGTCACCAGGTCCTTTTGGTAGAAGGTGATTTACTCGAAGAAAAACTAAAGGTGACCTTCTACCAAAACATGTTGCACTCCAAATCATCACTCCATGTGTATGAGCAGTATGGAGTTCAACAGCTATCGATATACGGATGACACAGGCTCTCTTCGTTCAAAAGTTTCCCTCTAAAAAGTTTCCACGGCTCGTGTAGTGGAAAATCTGTCTCTTACCGCCAAGACGTCGTAAATGACGTTCTTCACGATCTGTAGCTCTCCTAGGACGTCCTAATCCTCGACGTCGCCCATGAACAAATTCTTCAGATCATCTGACCCATCATCTTAAAACAGTTGTCAACAGTACGATCTACGCGGTTGGCAATTTCCCTAACAATCCGACCACGTTAAAATTAAATGACGATAATTTTATAATACGTTACTTACAATATTAAGATACATGCAGTATTTCAGACTTTTGCCAGGCCCTGTATTTAGAATTATTTACTACTAAATGTAAAACTTGTCACAGATAGTATACGACGAAGTGTCCACACTGCAGACACCACTTTGAAATAATATCTCTGTACATTATGCACACGGTCGAGTACAGTCATAAAATGCTTTTTGATCGCTTCTCATAAACAACTGCAATGCCGACATAATGGTTTCAAATACACATATATGTACGTATGTAGTTGCAACAACAATGTATATATGTACTATGTACGTATCTGTATCGGCGTTTGCAATTTATTCCAGCGCGTATATATTGTTTTTTTACTCTGCATGCACAGGAATTTCGATGCAAATATAATGCATCAACTATCCGCTACGCTGCCACCTGAAAATATTTTTTGCTAAAATTGCATAACTATCACGTACCCATGGTTGTTAGAGGCGACGAATTCAGGCTCATGTTGACTTATGGGTAGCAAATATTAACAGCTAAAACAAACGTTGTGGATGGGAAGCCGGTGTGGAATAGGCGATAGAGATGAGAGAGCGCGGATTGGGCATGCGGACACACGTATGTGATACATGTGGGGTTTTACGGGAGGAACCTATGCACAGAAACGCTTTGTCGTTTAAAGATATAGAAATGTCTACATTGTATATTTGTTTTATCGTGCATGCATGCGAATTTCGCTAAAATTGCACGAATCAAATGGTCGATGCACATGAGCGATTATTTGAAAACAAATGTGTGCATATTTCCAAGTATGTTCCAACATTTATGTGGAGGTTTTCAAGTGATAATTTTTAAACAAATGAAGCGCAAAATCTCAAACTGAAGTAAAATACAGGTTTTTCCATGTTTTATGGTGTTTTATAGCTTTTTGTACCACCTAGATTCCAGTTTTCTAAAATATAAGAAAATATGAGTAGGGAAACGATGCGAGCAGAACTCGCATCGCTTCCCTGTCACGTACCCCTGGTTGTTAGAGGCGGCGTATACAGGTATGGCTCACGTTGACTTAGGGATAGCAAATATTAAATTAACAGCTAAAAATTTGTTGTGGAAGGGAAGCCGGTGGGGAATGGGCCACACAGATGAGAGAGCGCGGATTGGGCATGCAGATACACGTATGCGATACAAGTGGGGTTTTATGTAGAAATTTCTACATTGTATATTTGTTCTATCGTGCATGTATACGAATTTTGCCAAAATTGCACAAATCAAATGTTCGATGCACATTTGAAAACAAATTAAGTACATATTTTCAAACTAACATTTATGTGGAGGTTTGCAAGTGATAATTTTAAAACAAATGAAGCGCAAAATCTCAAAACTAAAGTGCAATACAGATTTTTCCAGGTTTTATGGTGTTTTATAGTTTTTTGTACCACCTGGATTCCAATTTTCTTAAATGTAAGAAAATATGAGTAGGGAAGCGATGCGAATTCTGCCACGCACCGCTGCTTTTTAGAGGCGCCATACAAAGCAACAGAGAAACTGAAAAAAAATCCATCACGTGTTTAGGTCGCCGTTGCTTCCTACAAAAAAAAACCGTTAGAGATAATCGCGATCGCTTTCCACCCTATTTCGTCGCTCGCTCTCGCCGCCAGCTATCGATACGATTTATCAACGGCTATTTTTTATTGGTTAGGTATATCGTTTATATAACGTCCTACGTGGGAAAAAAACCGATCCGTCGCCGATAAGGGGCGAATGTAAGACGCGTAGCGTGCACGATAGCCCGAACAATACCGTTTAATAGTATAACGGACGACCTACCCTAAGGGATCATCGTTGAAGATGGACGGTTCTCTTGGCCATTTAGTTGTAAATAGGCCCATCCGATTGCGTTTCGGGCGACACCGAAGTCTGCAAAATATATAAGGCGTTTGGAAAATCATGGATTACACTCCTTTACCTAACTAGCTCTAACTAAATATAGTTGAATAATTTGAGTAGATTAGTAGGAAGGAAATGGATATTCTATATCACCACTAAGAGCTCAGGAATTTAAACTACTGCTTCTAATTCATTGACTGTATCTTAAAAAAATATTTTAAATGTAAAAAGTCGATTAATCGAATTGGTTAATTTATGGGTGTCCATGATTTGATTAATTAAATTGTATCACGTATCACTTTTAGTGTATGGTACATAAACTTTTGGAAACACAATCAAAAAAAAATATTTTGCTTGTAGTGCCTCCTTCCAAGGATGTTGCGTTCACAACAATAAAGTTAAGCGCAATATTTTCACCTCGCTTATGTCAGCCATGATGAAATACAGGGTAAGCAGTAACCGTGCCTTACAAGCGGAAAATCTAGTTGCGAATGGAAATATCCATTTTTCTTTGCAGCCGCTGCTGCTAAACAAACCGTTAAATTTATTTTTAGTCCATTGTGCAGGCCATAGTAATAAACGAAATAAATGGCATTTTTCGTCCATGGTTGCTGCAGTCGTTTTTGTAATATTTCCGTAATTTAACAGCTTGTTTATATGATTTGCGGTGCGGTATTTGCCCACTCGAAACGCGAAAATTGATTTGGCAGTCACATCATTCACTATTAAAAGTTATGCATGAATAGTTTTTATTTCATTTTGTTTTTTCGCAATATAATGTTCAGAATGTTGGAGTAATATATAAATATTTTAATTGATTCATTTTTGAGGGTCTACAAGATAGAGACAATTTATATTGACTTGCCTTCTAACAATGTACATGTTCTTACCATGCACCCTGTACGTGTGTACATTGAAAAAATAGCAAGTAGTGCCTTTGGAACTTTTTTTCTAACTCTCCTTTCTCTTTCGCGTCAAACGTTTGCGAAAATAATTGTTTACTAAATAATTGTGTAAATTAATTTTAAGGTTACCGAAGAAATTGGACAAAAAATGGATGTAATTGCTCCAAAGCCTGTTTTCATCCTAAAATGAGAAAGAAAATTACAACGGAATAGCGTCAATTAGCGGAGGAATTAGCCATTAGGCTGTGTTTTTTTGTCTTCCCCATTTAGTGTTGCTCTTAAAAACGACCCAGAACATCAGACAATATTAGGGCGCAAACCTTAATTATATCTTCAGTTAGAGTAGACCGCATTGGTGACAATGTTTGTACAGCTGTGGCCTTTATTTGAAACAGGTGGAAAAACATTTTCAAAATTTATTTTACCTTAAAACATCTTGTTCCAACTGCGTGCTAGCTTGAAAGAAGGATTTCTGCTGCAATGTCAAAGTTTAGTGCCAAAATTAAACACGCACTCTTAAAACACAATTTATTTAACGCAACCACAATAACGAAATAAACTACTGAGTTACACTAATACTAATTTATATAAAACAATTTATATCGGCGTACATTTTACAAAACGCGAACTGCGCGTATTTATTTTAAATACTGACCCTTCGTCGTCCCAGCATGCTTTTAGAACACCCGTTAGCCTTTACCCGAACATTTGAGCGGGACTCGTGAAACTTCAACAATATGCAGATCTCTAGACGACTTTGTTACCCGATGACATCTTGCGATGAGTCAGATGTTTACACTACAGTATCATCACGTATTTTTTTTTATGTTACTGAATAATTTACGCATAATATAATATGTATTTTAGCTAAAAATTCTATCAATGCTCGCGTTAGGACCAAAAAGAAATCAAATGAGATTCGGATCGGGAAAAATGAACGGTCGGATGGTTCGGAAAATACAATTATTCGACGTTGATATTCTTTATGTTCGACTTAAATTATTCCCTGTGTTGGAAAGTGAGATGGGAGAGATAATTTCCGGTGCAAAGGTAGCCTTCTCCGTACGTCCCCGGTTTAGGTTGTAATTTAGTTTAGTTGTGTGGCCCTGGGGTATCCGGGAAACTTCGCAATTAGCTCGATAATTCCATTAAGTGTTCCTAAAAGGATAGGAACTCGTTCCATTTGTAATTTTATCTAACGGAATTGCTCGAGCTTAAAGAAAATCGCTAATGCAGTTACGGCCTTTGAAGTAAATGTTTAAGAGTATCTGTTTTAACTAACCGTCAAATCTTATCGCTGATCATCTTACTTTTCATATATCGTCAAGTCAAGTGGTTTATGGAAATTTGAAAGCATGTGGTTTCTTGTTGCGGGCGCTTTTTTTACAATTGCCACTGATAAGTGTTAATTATCCGTCTTTCCTGTTTTAATTATTTTACGAGTAGAATTTATACGTAATACTTGGAATAATTCCGACGCGAAGAATATGTTGGGTAGACTTTGGTTTAGAAAGATGGATACATTCAGGGGTCGCATATATATTTTGATAAAGGAGGGTCCTCTGAGTATAGAGGCAGAATTTTTTTTAGGAAACGATCCCTAAACAATATTTTTTTTATATGTTAAGTCTATGTGAACTTTTACTTAGTAATATATATTATAGATGGCGCCAAGAAACTACAATATTGATTTAACCCAACGTAACCTAACAAGATATATGGGAGAGATGCATGACTTACAATAACATAATATATCCTAACCTAACATATCCTGTATAAACTTAATAAATGAGATATATCAACTGAAATATATCAAATATAATTATTCTTTATTGAACTCAGAATACAAAATACAAAACAGAACAGAAAATTAGCCGCGAAAGTCACCATTTAAGCAAAATTAATGACTGTTGTGTAAAAGTCCCATAGACTTAAGAAGGGATATAAAAAAATTCATAACGGTCTAGAACAAATTTTGAAAACGGTCGTTTTCTAAAAAAAAAAAATGTTTGTGCCTCTGTAGGTACTGAGATGACCCTCCTCTATCGAAATATACCGGGTGTCAACGGAATCACTTGGCTGTCATTTTTTTAATTTTAATTATATTAATGAAATTTGGTGTATGTCATATTTGGTATAAATGTCAATTAATGGTCCACACAGAATTTTTTGTGCAACTTCCGGTTTCACCGGAAATGCACGCAACTTTTGATTTTTAAATAGGACACCCTATATATTTTTACGTATTTGGAATCTGCACGTGATGTTCAGTGAAAATGATGTTTTTTTTGTCTTTTTTAGTGATTTTTTGTTTTTTTTTATCAATGTTTTGATATTAATTAAAAGAGCCATTACTGCCCAAACATGATTCTTCTGATCTAGAATGAGGTTATAAATATGCAACTACTCTGTTAATAATGTCCTGTCACCGTTCAGTATCGATTAAAGGTCGCAAAAACAGTTTTTTCATAATAACTTGAACAACTCAAATGTGAACGTGGCATATGTCATGCCACTTTCATAACTGCATACAATTTTCGAGACGAATCAAACGCGTAGTAAGACGTATTGTCCTTAATTTCTAGTTATTGGAGTTAACAGGTGTTGAAAAATAGGTATTTAGTGCGTATGTATGTATGCGATTTCAAGATGTTAACTAGAAGCGAACAAGCTGATATTTCATCAGATCATTTTTGGCCAATGTGAACGAAATGCTTCGGCAGCTGAACGCGCCTAACGACAAGAATATCCAGATAGACGCAGTTATCGGTCCAGGCAATACATTATTTATTTATAAAGAAAATGTGCCAAGAACCAAATTTCTTCTTCAAAAGACTTTTTCTTATGGGGATATGTCAAAAATTATACGTATCGTGCAAGATCAAACACACTGCAAGAATTAAAGGAATGAATTAGGCAAGCTTTTGCTTCACAGGAAATATCAGAAAATATAACCAGACAGACGTTATTTCGCGTTCAGCAATGTGAAATTGCTCAAGGTCTATATTTTGAAAATCTTATTGGAAGTTAATACTACCTACTAGAAATGTAATTACATTTATTTTAGCCCAGTCATGGCATACTATTATAAAAAATTGTCTATTTCTCTTTTAAAAAAAAAAAGTGGGGTTTTCGCATTGCAATTAGTGTATTAATCATTTGGATTTTATAATTCTTTACGATAATTTATTGTCGAAATTCAACATTTAATACGTCGTTGGATTCGTCTCGAAAAGCTTAATTTTATGCCATTATGAAAGTGGCATATGTCCATTTGAGTTGTTCAAATTATTGTAAAAAAAAAAACTGTTTTTGCGAACTTCAATCGATACTGGTCGATAACATATTTGGGCAATATCTAATTGTTCTTTGAACCAATGTCAAAAAATAATAAAAAAACATAACACTAAAAAAAGCCAAAAAAAAACATTCACTAAACATGACCTGCAGATTCCAAATATGTAAAAATATACAGGGTGTCCTATTTAAAAATCAAGTTGCATGTAATTCCGGTGAAACCGGATGTTGCACAAATATGCTGTGTAGACCATCAATTGGCATTTATACCAAATATGACATACACCAAAATTTCATTAAAATATATTTAAAATTAAATTGAAAGAACATTAAAATTAAAATGACAGCCCGAAAGTGACTCCGTTGACACCCTATATACGACCCCTTTTATACATCTTTCTACACCGATGTTGACCTACATATACGTTCTGTCAACAAACACAGGTTTTTTTTTCGTTAGGATTACTTTTTATTACCAAATATCCAATGTAAAAGCATCCATATCAATATAACTCGAAATTTGCTCGAATCAGTTGCAGCTTTTTTTCTCCTCAAACCTCCTAATTGTCATATTGTATTGTATTTGTTTCGCCTCAAACAAATAAAACGACCGAGGAGGCACAATACAGCAGATTATTAAATTTAAGACAGCGTCTTGGCAACTTTATGGCCGTGGTATTTCCGGGAAGCCGGAAATTCAGTCCGACAGGAGCTTTTCGGCTGATCAATAAGACCCTAACTTAATTTCTGGTGATAATATAAGCCGTATAAGGAGTCGTCGTATAAACGAACAGATTTGTTGTACTCGAAAGATGTCAGGGAGGGAGAAGGGGTAGCATTGGTAGGGATAGGGGTAGCTTATTTTGGGAGTTATTCATGGTTTTGAAAAAGCTGCCGGGTCAGCTAGTTGTATATAAATTAGTGGTAGTATTAGTAGAATATTTAGTCATTGTGTTTTTATAGATTGTATTTTAAAAGTGCATGTATAATTTTTCACACCTAAACGAACCCGAATTTGAATAAAACGTTACAATATTAGGCCAGTCATTGGAGATCGCAAGAAGGGCTTACCTGGAAATAACTCGGGAAGTTTTGGAATTTGGCAGGTTTGTTGGTTTGGGTATGTAGAACTAAAATTCACAAAATGCACAATTCGAGACTTGCCGCCGGCGCCGCCATCTTGCCAAAATTGCCGCCAAAAACGGTTTTTTTGCAATTCTCTCGAAAGCTATGAGTTTTTAGAAAAAATATGTAAAACGCAAATTTAAAGAGGAGGAAATTTCATACAAAAATTGTGTTCATCATATTTTCGCTAAAATTAACGGTTTAGGATCAAGAGCTGATTAAATGACCACATATCCCGTCAACTTCCCTAAACTGATTTTACCTATCTAATATGCGATTTTTCTTTTATGATAAAACGCTATTCAATTGAACTGTCGTTATATTCAGCTCCATAACCGGCACATTCCTAGCATATGTGCAATTGCCGTTGCGCCTACTTGAATATCAACAAACCCCTTCCAGACAATGGTATGGTTGTTCAAAAGAAGCTGAAGAATGGGATTGGAAGAAAACCCAAACTGGTATCACCCCAGTAACCACTTTGAAGGATCCTGCTCCCAAAGCACTACTTGTATTTTTGTCATGTAAGTGCAAGACCAATTGTGGTAGAGCCTGCGGATGCAGAAAAGCAGGATTAAAATGCTCCATGATTTGCAGTGTCTGCAACGGAAAGACCTGCGAAAATATCATTCAACTGACGCTGGACGAATCTGATGAAGTTGACTTGGACTTGCCGCACGATATTTGTTTGTCAGCTGAAGAAGGAGAATTCGACGAATTAAAAGAAACCGATATTTGATCCCGAGACAAACATATTCATAGAGACAAACATATTCACCGTTGAAAGCATTGATATTAACGAACCAGGTCCGTCGGGCCTTTGCAAATAGAAAACATAATTTTATTTACTAAGTAGATTAGGCCTACAGGGGAAACCACGTTAAAAAAAACGCGCCGTGTACTTTACCCCATGGGTGGTGTGGAAACAAGTTTACTCTCATTCATTTCATTCATTTCACACATTTTTAATAGTTAAAATTAATTGATCATAGATTAATAACATGAGTTAATTAATGAATTGATTGATTAATTAATTGGATAAAAGATACGCCACTGTTTCTTGACAAAATTGTATAAAGCCTTGAAAAAAATAGTTTTGTGGAACTCCAGGGCCAGATGCAGGGATGTCGGGGCCCGGGGCAATGGAGAAAGTGGAGGCCCTTTCAATCAATAAATATCCATCGATAATTTTATTTTTACATTTAAAAAACAAATTTCCACTATTAAGATACATACTATTTTTTGTAATTCCCTAAAAATCGTTATCACTTTCTGACGAGTGATGAGCGGGGAACAGTTGATAGGCTTATTACTCGTATATTTAAGTGAAAGACACTTTACGTGTAAGAGGTACACAATTTGTAGTTCCACCACTGCTCCCGCCCCGGTGGAACCCCTGTGGAACCCTACTACACATTTGATTTCGGAAAATCGCCGCTATATAAAACTTACGCAAAATTTTACGACGATTTTTCTGCCTAAACGGTTAATTTTAGCGAAAATATGCTAAGAATATTTTTGTATGAAATTTCCTCCTGTTTAATTTTGTTCTCTACATGTTTTTTTCGAAAAACGCATAGTTTTGGAAAGAATTGCGAAAAACCGTTTTTTGGCGGCCATCTTGGCTAGATGGCGGCTCCGGCGGTAAGTCTCGAATTGTGCATTTTATGAATTTTAGATTTGGACCCCGAAACCTACGAACCTGTAAAGTTTCAAAACTTCCCGAGTTATTTCCAGGTAAAAATCCCCAATGACTGGCCTATATCGTAACCGTTAATACTGAATATGTATTCATCAATTGAAAAAACCACGGTTAGGTAGGGGTTGAAGAGAAAACGCTAGAAAAATTTAACTTAAATATAGCGGCGTTTTATAAGTTTCTTAAAAATATGTATCGGTGATTTTTTTATCGTTCTTGATGCGTTGTTGCCTGTGCCACCGTCTGAATCGGGGCGTGATTTCGGAGATTGATCAGGGTTTTATGGAAATTTTTATCCTCGCAAGGCCGCGAGGCATTGTCATTCTCCGCCGATATCGAATTCCGAATACATTTGCCCCGGTAAAAAATAACCCAACAAAGACAGACGTAACGACAAGCGCTAGATAAATAATAAAAAGGGAGCGAAGACGTTTTAATGGACTTTTTGTTGTCGAGAATCGATGACCCAAATGCGTCAGGTACTTTTGGCGTTCCGCTACCGAAATAGTAATTAATTTGCCTTCCCGCTAGCATCCAGGGGTGGGGCGGTTGTTATTGAGACGCAATGTTAATTTGGGGCGGCGTTATTTATAATGCTGACATAATCTGTCGAGAATACTCGTAACCGAAAGAGTGTAATTGTGTTGTCTGGAGACAACAAAACAAAAACTTGTCATTAAATAACCGAACTGATGCTGCTACCAGCGCGCTGCGAGCGTGTCGCGACAAGTTTGAACAGAACTATGTCTGGTGATACTTTTCCCACCCTGAGTTCGCTGGATAAGCCAGTGGGTCGCTCAGTTTGGCTGTAGCGGTCGTTTGAATTAGTTTACGCACCAGTGACGCGTCAAAAAAAATGTTAAATGTTCAGATATAGCAACGGGTTAATCTCAAGTTTCTTGTTAAACAGGGGAAAACTTTCACAGAATGCAATGTTAAGGGGGGATATACAATTTGAGGGTGCAAAAATCGATATTTTTTTTTACCTAAAAAAGATAGTAAATGTATCGTAGAATATGCATGCAATGTCTTAAAATCAAATTCAAAGCCTTTCTATTTTTTTTTTTTTGGTCGTTCTTCGAAGAGAGGGCGTTGTATGCATTTCGGTGCTATCGACCCAGGGGACCTTTTGTCTATTGTGTCCTCTTTTGAAATACCCTGGGACGAATTCACAGGCTCGCCTGCATATAGGCTCGCCAAGAGCTTCAACAAAGTACAAATGAGTTTTATGAAGAATCTGAAGGCCTACTATATGCCCCTGGCATCGCTGATTAAGGCGCAAATAGTATCATTTTCAGGTAGATAAAATTTTTAACGCGTTTTTCTCGAATCAACATTTTTAAAATTGGTGGAAGCGTGTGGTGGTGGAACTCAAAAAACGAATCGTCCGATTTGGCTGAAATTTTGAGGACTTCTTTATATGATTAGTTTTTAAGTAAAGCTAAAGCTTAAGCTTAAAGCTAAAGCTTAAAATTCGATGTTGCAAAATTGAATTATTATTGCAAAAATGGCCGGAAAAAAACGGAAAATTCACATTTTTTCGGAAAAACGTCTGTCAATCGTCGATTTTTTTTTGGTTTACTGACAAATTGTAATTATTTTTTTACAAAAAATTTTTTTTCTAGGCTGTTACAGATTAAAATTACGACGTCCAGAACTTCCACCGATTTTTTATGGATCTACTTTGCGCCATCATACAGCCTCCATTTTGTTAAAAAAAAATTGTTTTCGTATACTTCCAATCTTCATTAACAAATGCACAAACTTTCATTACGATCAAATAACTTTTTGAAAAAAAAATTTAATGTGCAATTTTGACCATTCTAATTGTATTTCCCCCTTAAAAGAAGTGCACGGGAATGAATTCCCGCACACAAGTTTGTGAATGGTTTGAAGGATTTAAATAGGGACGTGAAATGACCGAAGACGATCCGCTCCCTAGACGGCCCTCAACGTCAAAAACGGACAAAAACATTGAGAAAATGGTAAATCAATCCGCGAAGATCGTCGGTAAGCATCCGAGGGCTTGCTGAAATAACAGGAATCGACAAAGATTGTGTTCACCAGATTTTGCATTAATCGTTCAACATGTGCAAAGTTTGCGCAAAAATGGTGCCAAAACTCCTCACTCCCGAGCAAAAGGAATCAATAACATTTGCGCTGACATTCTAAACAACATTGACACTGATCCAGGCTTGTTACACACGGTGATTACTTGTGACGACAAGATTCGAAAGTGTGGAAGCGGTTAAAGCAAAAGCGACGGAGGTTCTGAACCAGCTGACAGAGGCTGACTTCCAGCACTGCTTTCAACAATGGAAAAGTCGTATGGAGCGATGTAGATATCGCCAAGGGGAATACATTGAGGGCGAAAAAGTTGCTACTGTAATTAGTAACGAATAAAAAGTGTTATGACAACAATTCGGGTTTTTGATAACCACACCTCGTATTGCATAATCCGTAGATACCAAATCTACACAAATTATTAAACTGTATTTAACGCTAATAAAATCCAGCAGGTTTGCATTGTTACGAGTTGTTGCAGTGGTACGAGTTAGTTAAACTAGCTCGAACCGCTGCTGGTGCCCTTCGCGCTATTTAAAAACACGCCTCATATTTCAGCCAGTTATCGTTCCGCCGTGGTGTAGAGTATCGCTTGTCGGTATGCAGGTATTAAAGGAGGCCAGACCAAATTTCAAGATGTGTTCGTTGAAACAGCTTTAAAAACTATTCATAGTAACTAAAGAGCCATCTAAAAAAACGTCATCAAATCTGGCTATGAAGAGAGAGATATGGAAATACCGGTTACATAATATGTCGAAGCTCAAAACGAAACTTTGTTGTCAAACTTTTGACAAGTGGCTGTCACAATTGTAAAACAAATAATGGCTCACATAATGTGACAGCCTTGAAAATTAAATAAGATTATAAATGTAATATATAAATACGTCTTTTTTTGCTCGGTCAACTTTGATTTGGATGACTCGTTACAAAGGTTTGTATGACGCCATTCAAAAATTATAGAACAGTGCGTTGTCGTTAGCGGAGTCACTAAAAATAGTGGACGCAGACAAAGTAAATTAACTGCTACAAGCTATATGTGACGCAATAAATGAGACAGTTAAAAATAAGTTCGAAAGTGTATTATAGAGACACCGGTTTTACCAAATTAAGACAAATTTGTGATGGCGCGTCTACAGCTCCATTAAGTGAGTGCAAAGAGTATTTCAATTATGCCTGTAAACGGTCATTCTCACAATCTCACAACGAACAAAACTCTCGGAGACAACTACATAAACTTATCTGACACTACAAAGTTATTTCGAATATTCTCCAGTTCGTGATAATACTGTTAACCAAGTTACGTCGTCAAGCTAATTAAGAAGGTAAGTTTTACATACATACGAGGTGTGTAAATTAAGTAATGAGACTGATTTTTTATATTTTTTTTATTCGAACAGAATTACAATTCAATATTGTCTCCTTCACAATAACTTCCTTGGGAAGTCACACAGCGCTGAAGAGAATTCTTTCATTCCTCATAGCAATTCATATACTGGAATAGCCTTCAGCTGGTCGGTTACAGCCGTTTGAATGTTTTCTATGGTCCCAAAATGACGTATCTTGAGGTGATTTTTTAATTTCGGGAATACAATAAAGTCACAAGGACTCAAGTCAGGCGAATAAGGACGCTGAGGAGCCACATGAATGGCTTTACTGACTAAAAACACGTTTACTGAAATGGATGTGTAACAAGGCGCATTGTCGTGATGCAACATCCAGTTGTTCTTGATGTTTGGTCTCGCACGCATGACCCTTTTACTAAGTTTTTTCAAGAACTTCTCTGTAAAAGTGTTGATTTACTGTTTGGCCTGGAGGCACAAACACTTGATGGGCAATGCCCTGGCTATCAAAAAAGCAAATCAGCATACATTTGATCTTCGACTTGCTCATTCTTCCTCTTTTGGGTCTTGGAGAGCTTGAAGTGTGCCATTCCATACTTTGGCGCTTGGTTTCCGGGTCGTACTCAAATACCCAAGTCTCATCACCAGTAATGACACGTTCCATAAAATGGGGATCATTTTCAACCCATTTCAAAAAGTCAAAACACCTTTCTCTCCTGATGTCATGGGGATTGAAAGCTTAGGTTAGCTAAGTTAGATATTGGGGCATAAGAGCTTTAGTTTTAAGGTTGTCGGGCTCGAAAAATTGAGTTTTGCGTACATGGGGGTCTAAAAGTTGAGGTTATGGGGTTTCGACAGTTTGAGTTATGGGGTCATGTGGATTGAAAGCTTATGGGGTGTCTCTCCCCCCTCTTTAAACCTCAAACGTGTGTCGGACCAATTTTCCTTTAATCTACTGTCCAAAACCTGTAAAAAAAAAATCACAATGATCGAAGTTTTCTGTGGGGAGTTATCTTATTTTGAGAAAAAATTTGCCGTTTTCGCCCACTGTGCGGCGGATTCTATACAAGCTCGTCATATTATTATGATGCGTACGCCTATGTCCCACGGCACATTTCGGCCAACTCTACTCATAAGTATTCATTTGCAACCCCCACATTGTTTTAGTACGAACCGCCACTGCTATAGACTACACGCTCGACTAGTGTAACACCGCCACGGACACAGTACAGCCGACGAGAATTATCCCTAAACAATAAACTCGCGCTCGCGTACCCGCACCGACCGGTTAGAATGTATCTTCCAGCAGAGCTGTCAAAGATAGAAACACACGTTCACCTGCGAACAAACCCTTTGTCCGTTTCCGCCAAAGATAGAGAGAAGCGTTGTGTGTATGTTTGCGCGAAAACGAGCCCGCTGCCTCTATTTTCCCCAAGTCCAGGCGGACTTGACGTGTAGCGTATCTGATGCTACGCCGCTTTTCGTTGGAATCTCATTCCTTTGTTACACCCTTTGTATTCCAAGGCGGGGGATAGGATCCCGTTCGGAAAACCTCCAAGTTGCCTCGGAGGGAAAATGTTAAATTAGTTTTTCTATTGTCGAGTAATCCCATCGAGCGTTTCTGTGTACAGAGAGATACCTATTGAGGTCTCTAGCTGATTTTCCATCGAATCTAAAACCTATTATCAGGATAGTTTTTGAGGAAATCGACATTTGACGCAGCCGATGCCAATGTAACTCGGATAAAACAGATAGGACTCAAGCAATTCCAAATTGGAAGTAGGAGTTTGTGGTACCTCGATTGAGATGGTTTTTCACTCTCTATTCAAAAATCCTACGATTTTAAATTTAATTGCAAAAATTAACAATGTAAAAAAAATCATCTGATTGACGAAATTCGCTTCAAAAAACTAAAAACGTAACTAACACCATTTCACTGTTGATAATTAGAAGGCAAGCAAAAAAAAATTCAGTTATCTTTTTCGAAAGTATCAACCAGTGATCTGTATAGTAACTGGATAGAAAGTAGGACGAAAGTGGTGGGAAATTTTGAAGGTCCACCATTTTGTAAGACAGTAAGAAAACCCAATCGGAGCAGACCGGTTTTCGCGCTATGCGCATATCACATATCGGCGCGTATTGGAATGCGAGCAAGTGATGTGCAATAATAAATCTGATTATGGAGTGGTGGTTGTTATAATGAATGTAAAAATTATGTATAGCTTCTTTATAGTGTATTAGAATTGTTTTATTTTCTATGAAGCATTCAGTGATGTTTTAATGTGAGGAACTATCGGTGCAAAAAGAAAATTTTAGAAACTAAGTATTTAAAATACAGAGAACAGAAAAAACGGAATGATACATATCTCCAAGGGAAATATTTTTACTATGAAAAGCGTTCGTGAAGTTGCACAGTGGTCAATTTTGCGATTCTAGGAGGACAAAATTCCAAAAACTCATGTTCTCAGAATTAAATTGTTTCCTTAATAATGTATAATAGACCCATTAAGGTATTTAATGCTGTAAAATTTATTATTATATTATAAATTTTTATGACCCTTAACGAGGGTTGAAATATGTATAAAACCAGGTACTTGCTTGAGAATATTTTAGTAGTCTATTTGACCCTAATGTGTGCAGTTGAATCCCCGTTGTTTTTGTGTGAAGTGAATTTGTTCTCGATGGAAAATTTAGTGGAAGGTATGTCCTTTATTTTGGTATAAAACAACTTGTTTTTTTTTGTTTAAATCAGAAAATTTTCGGTTTTATTTAATTTTTTTTATTTTACATTTTCTGCAATATTATTTATATATTTTCTGCAAGTTTCTCGAGAGATACAATTTGATTTCCGCTTTCTTCCGCATTGATCTTTTTTTCCATAGATTGCCTGTAACTTACTAAATTACAAAAAAAATTGCCTGCGTCTAAGTGCGTCTAATTATTTTATCCTTAATTTTAGAAACGTATGTCATACCTCGCAGAAGCCTGTTCGAGATATGGGTTAGCGAACCAGAAAAGGGCAAAAGATATATGAAGATGTATTCGTATATTTTTAATTACTTCAATCTTGCAACCCCTGATGCTAACTTAGATGTTCTTATGAAAAAAAAATCGTCATTTAGCCATAAATTGTCTCAAAGATGGGCAGAATGTTATAGAAATAAGGGGAACTTTTTAAATACACACAAAACATGGTTGGAAGACCTGGTTGGTTTTACCTGAATTACAACCATATATACCGGATGTTCAGAGCCAACCTGCAGCTTCCAGTTCAAGTGGTCCAGGGAGGCCAAAAAATGTATTTGAACAATCAAGTGAAAAGACCAAAAGACGCAAAATACAGCCATTGCTAGAGACAAGCACTAGTAAAGTATTAATTTATGCGGCTCAAGCAAGTTTACAGTCTGAGGGTAACCGTGATGCAGCAACATTGCTAAAAGAAATGGTATCTACTTCTCCGAAACGTGCTACATGTATCAAGAAGTCTTTTCACTCCCCTGATACTACAGGGCGAAAGCTAAATAATGAAGAAGCACTTATTTAGACGGGAAAATGACCAAAAGATCGTATATTGCTGTGCAACAACGCCTAAGAAGTATTGGCTCCAAGGTATGTCCATAAGATCCTTTCCTGATTGAAGCCAAGGCAAAGTGCTATCCGGAAAATGTCGTAGTTACAGAAACAGCTGCTGAAGTGGATTTACAATCTTTAATAGAACATACTACGAGACGGATTTGTGAAGTGCAACGGGTCGTGTTAGAGCAGAATAAAGCTGAACTAAACGATGTTGAAATAATTTTTAAATGGGGTTCCGATGGGAGTTCTGATAGTGATTAGATAACTTTATTTAATATTCCAATTATTTTTATTAAACATTTGTAGCTATAGAACTATTTGTCTCATTTTATGGAACTTTTTATTATGTATTTATTTTTTATTTATTTATTTATGTGCTATATATGACACAGTAATTACTTTAAACTTTCAAAATAAATGATATTTTATCAAAATAAACACGTTTTTTTGTTTAAATAATTTTGTCCTTCTAGAATCGCAAAATTGACCACTGTGCGTTGGTGGAATATTGGAGACCACAAACCATGATGGGTAAAAAAAGAATTATTTTAAAACTATGTTCCTATAACTGCATGTAATATATGTATAGTCCTTAAAGTTTTATTGCAGCAACTGGGATTTTTCGGAATAGTTTCGTAATAAATCAATACAAGGGTTGTACAGACAGTTTCCTGGATTAACGAGGAGCACATGTAACTATGTAGCTACTACATTCAAGGTATACTCTATCTACCTGTATACAGCAATGCATTCGTTGAAACGATGCATGAAAACAGGTGCAATATTAGACTCGCTATTATTTCACTTTTTTTCTATTTCTTAAAACTTTTAGAAAAACCTCCGTACAATAATTTACCGATAAAACAATTCCCTTCTATTCCACTTCGAAATTCGAACCGACAAGAAACTGCTGAACTCCTTTACACTCCCTTCTCCGCATGAATATAACGTATGAATGCCCCGTCACACGGCATCAATTCAGTTCTTGTTGCGGTCCGACCACTCGGAAAGCCGGGCCCTAATCAATCAAAATCGCCACCCGTTTCGCATCTGATCGCGAATAACCGGCCCTTCCTTTCAGGCGTCCGGACCGTTTGACACTTCATTCAGTGGGAGTTAAGTGGGTTGCCTGGACGGAATAGGAAGACAAACCGTACGCTCGGACGTGCGAAATTCACAGGGACAGGTTGAAAGTAGTGGATTAATCCACGTTGAGCTTTCGGGAACGGATTTTTTTTTTTTTTTTTTTAGCAAAATTTTAGATACAGAAACAGAATTTAGACCACGTAAAAGCAATAACACAAAATAACGATCCATGAAAAAAACGTCAGCAAACTGGCTATGAACGAGAAAGATTGAGATAGCGCTCGAAGCGAGACTTTGTTGTTGTCAAACTTTTGAAGTGGTTGTCACAATTGTAAAATATATAATGGAATTCACTTTTACTGAAGAACAGAGGAGAAATTTATTTTATAAATGGCAATAGTCAATGTCAAAGAAACTTATTCGATGAGAGGCGCATATGAGAACTTCAGGGAAGTTTTGGATATATGTACTTCCGTTTACGACTTATGTATCTCCAAATCGCTTGAAACTTGGTATATGGGGTTTTCATCTGAATATGAAAATACCCGCAAGTGCCCGAAAGTGTCCGGAAGTGTCTCGAAGGTTGAAATGTGCACGATTACGATTTCTGTGCCGCAAAATCAAGGTATATTCGTATACAACAAAATAAAGACTTTTTATTCTTGATATCTCACTTGTTTTTCGAGATATCGAGGGTGGAAGTTTTAAATTATAATATTGGTGTATACCAGTTAGGTATGTGGCATTTGAAATTGTTTATTTGAAAACTAGTTTTTTTCAATGAACTATTAAGTTCTTTTTGTTGTTATTGGGGGAAGGCGTAAACTAATGTAATAATTGTTCTTTTGAATTTACTTTGAGATTCGATATCTCAAAAACTAAGCGAGATATCGAACACTTTCATTTAGCGATTTTGACGCATTTTACAAGTAAGGACTTGTAAGTAAGACAAGTAAGGAGTTGTGGGCACTTACGGACATTTGCGGATATTTCTATACCCAGATTCGTACTCACCACACCAAAAAAAAAACCGTATACCAAAATTCAAGCGATTTGAAGATAGTGTATTTGCGGTCATTTTCTTACACAGATTCGTGCTTAGCACACCGAAAAACCCCTGTATACCAAGTTTCAAGCGATCTGGAGATAAGTCGTAAACGGAAGTTCAGCCGAAGTTTTTCCAGACGCAGTTATTTACTTTGACCATTTTAGCCGGTCAGTCACATTTTCAAAAATTGTACCGGCAAACTAGAAGCGTCACTCGGAAACAAGGAAGTGGCAGACCCAGAATAAGAACATAAAGAGAAGAAGAACGTTGAAATAAAACGTTGAAATGGTTAGGCAAGTGATAACGGACAATCCAAGTACATCAATTAGTCATTTAAACCAACAATAGAATCTGCCCTATACAACGTGTCAACGAATTTTGAAAAATAATTTGTTCCATACATATCGTCTGCAATCCACACATGAAATTCTCAGAGCGGACGGACTCCGAAGACTACAGTTCTGCCAATGGTTTATTAACCATTTTAACAATAACGATGCTGTCTTCGAAAATGGTAACTGGTGAGGCTTGGTTCCATCTTTCGGGCTATGTTAACTCTCATGCAGACAACCCTCACTTTTATATTGAAACTCCACTATACCCACAAGAAAACGGAGCGTGGGTAGCTGTGAGCAGAATGAGAATTGTTGGACCATTTTTTTTTTTAACGGAACACTGAATGCAGAGGGGTACCATTTAGAAATCTTGACACGTTTTCTACAAATGTTGCATGACGATGAATTGCAAGAAGGTTATAGGTATTCAACAAGATGGAGTTTATGTGCATACTACTAGGGAAACAATTATTTATTATATAGGCAAATTTTTTGAAGATCGTATAATTAGTTTGAACACGTAGACCATATTCCCGCCTAGATCTTGCGATTTGACTGTAATTTTTTTCTCTGGCCTTATCAAAAAAAATTCAATATTTGAAACTCCCGTTGGCGATATGGAAGACTTTCAGCAACGCATTGTCAATAAAATTGAAGAAAGGACCGTGCACATTCCTTATGGGAAGTGGCCCTTGATGAAGTTGTCTGAAATTTGAATATGTTGTTCTCCAGAAGCTCCCGATCAAAAGGCCTCATGGGCATGAAGTCGGGAAATGGACCGTTTTTTAGATGATAGGGGTAGGAAGCTTTAGGTGCCAATGATTTTCTGAAATCGTTTCGAAGGGACCGAAAGATTAGATTTTTGCATTGTCCCTCGAGTTATTTTTGAGGGGTATCCATGGGATTTTGGGGCCGCTCGTTCCGAATACGAGGTCAAAAGTGTCCATCGACAGTTGGAAGCTGCCAAAAACTGCCATTTTGCCCGCTTTCCCAAGAAATGACCACTATTATCAGCAAACAATTTTCTCATCGCTGATTCAGAAACATATATCAAACGTGGTCACTGGCAGTTGGCACCCGCAAAAACACTGACAGCTTTTCCTCTTTCTAACGAAATGTAAATGCAACTATTATCTCATTTACAAAAGGTTTTCGAAGGTGCACATCCCAATCCATTAGACAGAATTGGCGATGACAGCGGCCGGTTACCAAAAACTCACCTCTTCTTCAATATACATATATACCAGAATCAATAATAATATCTAGGGCTATTACCCTTACCCCCTTGCCTTACCTACCCCTACTATCTAAAAAACTGTCCATTTCCCGACTTGGTGCCCATGAGGACTTTTGATCGGGAGCTTTTGGAGAACAACATGCGGGCAGGGTCCTTTTAATGGACCACTGTGGATATTGCAGCACGGTTAACTCAGCTAAAATAACAACTCAGTTAAAATAACAGCTCGCGTGTGTATAAATATGGGCGGTCATTTTTTTTTAATAGACTAGTCCTCTGTTTTTGTAGGTCTGGGTAATCGTGGTACTCTTCGAATGGGCTTGATTGCATTCAGAGACAAAGAGCTCGACATATGTCGTTCCCAGGCGAGATTATGCGACGTCGATGACAACCCGAAGCACTACACGAGGAAGGTAAATCGCCATGCGAACCATTACGACCCATAAACAACTCATAGCGTACATCCAGTTGCAGCTTCGGTGAATTCCAGCGCCGCGGCTTAATTGCAGTCCGCTAGCGGCTGTGTCGGTTATTAGGTATTAGCTCCGGCGAGCTAGCAGGCGAGCCCGATGGCAATTACTGCGTTTGTTGCGCCGCGAATGCATTGTGCATCAGTTGCAGAGGCGGCGATAGCTATTATACAAGGCGGTCGTGAAATACATACCCTTATAACATAAAACAACGCGTCCAACATACAGGGTTTGTCCGGAAAGTAATGTCAGTGAGCTTTGAAAAATGGTTTTTATTGGTTCTATATGTACAAATCTTTAGAAACATTCAAGATACATTCCTCCTGCGTCCACACATCGGTTCCAGCGGGTCTTCCACGCATCAAAAGCCGCACGGTAGTCGTTTTCCGGAATCGCCTTTAAAGCGTCGGTGCAAGCCTTCTGAATGTTTTTCACCGACCCAAAATGCTGTCCTTTCATTGGGGTTTTGAGGCGCGCAAACAGAAAAAAGTCTGGGGGGGCACATCGGGGCTGTAGGGAGGCTGGGGAACAACGGTGATGCCTGCCTTGACGAGATAATCGGCCACGAGGAAGCAGGTGTGCGAAGGCGCATTGTCGTGGTGAAGCTTCCAGGATTTTGAGATGTCTGGGCGAACGCGATTCACCCTGCGTTTCAGCCGCTTCAGCATCTCGACGTAAAACTTTCCGGTTACGGTTGTCCCCTGCGGAACGAACTCATGATGGACCAATCCCCGGCAATCAAAAGAGACAATCAGCATTGTCTTGTTCTTTGACCTTGAGGAAAAAAATTCACTTACATTACTTTCCGGACAAACTCTGTAACACGTCTAACATAAAATTGTAAAAATACGTGATCAATAAATTCCGTTAAAATACATCGGTAATTACAACGATTTCTAAAGATTTTTTTTTCATAATATATTGTAATGAGCTGTTATGTAAACCGTGCATGATAAAACAGTCAATAATGTGCTGCAGTATCCGCGGTGTTCCATGGATGGATTTTTTTCAGTTTTATTGACAATACGTTGCTGAAGGTCTTCCATGTCGCCAACGAGAATTTCAAAAATTGAATTTTTTTAGATCAGGCCAGAGAAAAAATCACAGGGGGTAAAATCGCAAGATCTAGGTGAGACAATGATTTGCGGCTTCTCGAACTTCGAAAAATTAGCCTATATAACGAGCCATAAAAAACGTCATTAAAGTTGGCCTAGTAAAAAAAGACGTATTTCTTTTTATAACAGTATTTAATTGTCAAAGCTGTCACATTATATGACATCCATTATTTATTTTACAATTGTGACAGTCATTTGTCTAAAGTTTGACTTAACCGAAGAGCTTCGAGATGACCGTTATTTCCATCTCTCTCGTTCATAGCCAGATTTGCTGATGTTTTTTTTTTTGGATGTCTCTTTAGTTAATTGTTTCCATAATACGAGCTTCACGTACGAGCTCCATCTTGTTGAATGTAACCTTCTTGCAATTCATCGTCATGCAACATTTGTACAAAAGGTGATAAGATTTCTAAACAATACCTCTCTGCATTCACTGTTCCGATAAAAAAAATGGTCCAACAATCTTCTGCTCACAGCTGCCCATACTCCAATTTTTTGTGGGTGTAGTGGAGTTTCAATATAAGAGTGAGATTGTCTGCACTCTAAAGTCTCATATTCTGAGAGTTAACATAGCCCGAAAGATGAAACCAAGCCTCATCAACAAAAAAAAATCGAAGACAGCATCGTTACTGTTAAAATGGTTATTAAACCACTGGCAGAATTGTAATCTTAGAGCTTCGTCCGTTCTGAGAATTGCATGTGTAGATTGCAGACAATATGGATAGAACTCCAAGTCATTTTTTAAAATTCGTTGGCACGTTGTATACGGCAGATTCACGTGTTGGCTCAGATGGTTAATTGATGTTCTTGGATTGTCCGCTATCACTGGCCTAACCAACGCTTTCTTCTGTCCTTACTCTGAGTCTGCCAGTTCGTGTTCGAAACGTTTTCAAAAGTTTGACAACCAACAAAGTTCCGCTTCGAGCTTCGACATAACCATTATTTCCACATCTCTCATTCATAGCCAGATTTGATTACGTTTGTTTTCTTGAGAGGCTCGTTATGTGACAAAGAAATTTCAAGAAATTTCAAGCCGTTAAGGTCAACCGAGTTCAGGTCAAGATCGTTACCTTGACCCAAAAAAAAATGGGAAGAACCGCTCTGTTTCACTTAGAGAGGCACCGTGGCAGTTAAGAAATCCAGTCACGACGGCCTCTTCGGCGAGGGAAATTCTATTCCCTAGATGGGGGATCCCCCAACCGATGCGAAATGCTCGCCGTCGAAGTTTTTCAGGCGGTGCGAAGTTCAGGTCGATTTTGTTGAATTCAGAAGGGCGAAACGACCCGACTTGAGTTTCCGCGTCCGATACGAAATGAAACGTTTTATATTATATTATGTAGTCGTAATTTAAAGAATTTAAAAATTATTGTATACAACAATAATATGGATAAAGTTAACGTTTATCTAATAGCCTATAATTAATAGTAACCATGATTTTTTGATAAGCTATTTATTGATTAATGATTACGTTAGAATTTTTGTTTATGCCTCCCGATAATGCCAAAATTATTGGCGAAATGCGCGCCAAGCACAATGCAGTAAAGAAACTCAGGTAAATCGCGACCAGAGAGATCTCTGCTAGTGCCCGATCGACGTTCCCTTCCCCCTGGACTTTCCGTCATGCCTCCGTTCGGCGATGATGGCCGCCGGGACCGGCGGTTTCGCGTGGAGTCTTTGTGTTTTGTGTCTCGCTGTCGTCGGCGTCGCGGCGCGGTCGATACCGGCGCGCCTGCTCCGGGCCAGTCAGACGTCGTCCTCATCCTTCAGCGGCAGGAAGAGGAGAAGCGCTCTTTTTCACCTGCTGCTCGAATTAGACGTCATGAATGGAAAAAAAACGTCGCAGGGCAGTTGTTACCGGCGTTTTCATGAGGTTTCCGTCGCCTCCGCATGTTCGCACGGATATACGAGGTGTGTAAATTAAGTAATGAGGCTGTAAATTAAGTAATGAGATTTTTTAAAAAAATTTTAATCCGATAGAATTACAATTCAGTATTCTCCTTCAAACTAACTTCCTTGGGAAGTCACACAACGCTGGTGACGGTTCTTCCATTCCTCATAGCAGTGCTGGAACTCATATACTGGAATAGCCTTCATTTGGTCGGTTACAACCGTTTGAATGTTTTCTATGGTCCCAAAATGACGTCCCTTCACGTAACTTTTCAATCTCGGGAAGAGAAAAAAGTCACAAGGACTCAAATTAGGCGAATAAGGAGGCTGATGAGCCACAGGAATGTGTTTACTGGCTAAAAAGTCGTTTACTGAAATGGTTGTGTGACAAGGCGCATTGTTGTGATGCAACATCCAGTTGTTCTTGATGTTTGGTCTCACACGCATGACCCTTTTTCGAAGTTTTTCAAGAACCTCTCTGAAACGTGTTGATTTACTGTTTGGCCTGGAGGCACAAACTCTTTGTGGACAATTCATTGGCTATCAAAAAAAGCAAATCAGAATGCATTTGATCTTCGACTTGCTCATTTTTGCTTTTTTGGGCCTTGGAGAGCTTGAAGTGTGCCATTCCATGCTTCGGGGCTTGGTTTCCGTATCGTACTCAAACACCCAAGTCTCATGACCATTTGACACGTTCCATAAAATGGGCATTCTCCTTATGTTCTTTTGTTCCTGCGAAAGCTTTCTTGAAACCATTTTTGCGCACATTTTTCTCATCCCCAATTTGTTAGTCAAAATCTGATGAACAGTGGTGTGATTCAAATTTAACTCTTCCACGATCATTCTTGTTGTCAACCGACGATCTGAACGCACAAGATCCCGTATTCCATCGACATTTTCATCGGTTCATGAAGATGAAGGCCTCCCGCTGCGTGGTTCATCTTCAATCGACTCTCTTCCTTCTGATAATCCCTTAAACCACCGAAAAACCTGGACTCTTGAAAAAACAGTGTCTCCGTAGGCATGTTGAAGTTTTGCAAAAGTATCCGTTGCGCTGTGTAAAAGTCTGAAGCAAAACCTGATGACACACCATTGCTCAAAATTAATGTCACTCATTTTTAAAACGCAGTAGAAAAAAACAGTTTACGAAAACAGTCGCAAAGAACAAACAAATGACTCTAACAAGTTCAACCTTGTACTGAAGGCGCATTATATGTTAACCTACCAAATCCCGTCTCCGCAGTGTTGCTAGATCGGGCGCTATGTTGCCAGTCTCATTACTTAATTTACACACCTCGTATTGCTTCTCTGCCTCAAAAATTGCTCACGTTCTCGTTAAAAAAAATACGGGATTATATCACCAAGGTAGTGGATATGCCACGCTACATGTATTGGTTTGAAACAAAAGTTCCTTCCGGTTTTGTAATGAAAATTGAAATGGTGATTTAACAAAAACGAAGTAACACTAAGTTTCGAGATAAAGACCTTTTGAATCTATAATTCAAAGTCATCTATCTGCAAGTTGTTAGGTTCCGGTTTCTTGTCCTTAGAAGCAAAAAACGCGTATCGCCCCGTTTCGACCTCGTTTAAGATAATGAAGCTGCGTCCGCCCAGGAAGTATGCCATTGGTCGGAAAAAATGACAGTCCAATGGCGCAAAGTTCGGACTGTATGTTGGATGTGGAAGAAGTTTGATCGTGTCGTGTTCTTTGATCTTTTCTTCGGTTTGTTCCAAAGTGTGCGATTTTGTTTGTTCTATCAGGAATACTCTCTTCGTTGGCAACTTTTGTTGACAATGCGAAGAGCGGAGAGATGCCGAATAGCTGATGTTTGTGGAACGCCAAGTTCAGCGAATAGCCTACGAGTACTGGCTGATGGATTGGTTTTAGCCGCTTCAAGCAGAGCTTAAGAATCCACAGTCGTGGATCGGTCAGATTGTGGGTTAAGTCAAATATTAGTGTGACCGTTGTTGAACTTAAATCAGAGTTGTGACACATGACTCGACACAATACCATCGCCTTCCACGTAATGTATATTTTTTTGCCGCTGACATCGCGTTGAAGCCTTGTTTCCAGTGGCATAAAAAGTCGCAAATAGATGCGAATTTCAACTTTTTTTTGTTATTTCCCTAAATTGAATAAAATGAAAACCGCACAATGAGTTCTAATATTTTACGATTTTATACAATCATAGATATTGCCATCTGTCGTCTCAGACGGTAAGTTGTTAGCTGTATTACCACGCCAAATTTGAATTTTGCGCGTTTGTAATAAGCCTCATGTGCCCCCTAACGCCCCAGAAGTACAATTACGTCTCAAATTTATAGTCGGCGTAGACCATAAAATCCATACCAACGCTTTCTCTCTGTTCACTCTAATCTTTGTCTCTACATTTTATTTTTCAATAGAGAAACAAAGAAAACGCGGAGACCTTGAGACCATTAGGGAACCTCTCCCAACCCGAATCGCGTACAGCCTAATTCTTGTCCCGAATGTTCGATACCCTCCTCCACCCTCCATCCCTGCCGGAGTCGGTCGAAACGTAACCGTCGAGAAAAAAGGCCTCGGCGCTTTCGAGTGACGTCACCACTCGAAACGAGGTAAGTCAATTCTATGCAAAGCTAATATTATATTTTGTAGGTCGAAAATTCTTGCGAGGGATAACACTAACCTTTTTCCTACATATATCATTATGAAATTTAGAGGCATTAATATTAAAAATTAAATAAATTACAGCAGCCTAATATTAGATAAAGTTTCGATGTATTGTACACCACAGAAACTTCGGAACAACATAATAAAAGGTCTGTTTCTGTCTGCGACTGTCCCTCGCCGCTTTGTTCCACTAGACCTCTGACCGCTTACGTCACAGAATATTACGTCAGAGCAACCAGGCCTTCTTTCTCGACAGTAACGGTTGAAACCGCCTGCCTGGTTCGATACGTGGACCCGCAACTCCCGGTTGGGGACCGAGAGGTAGTCTCGGGGCTCTGACCGATTAGGTTCCGCGCCATTGGCAGAAGGGACGTCCCGCGCCTGTCGTTAAAGCGGGCCCCATTCGCGAAGGGAATTACGTTTTCCGACAAGTCGTGCGAAAAAAGTTTGACAAACGACCCTCGGACGACGACGAATGATAATGGTGCTTTTATGGGTGGCGAGCGGCCGTTTCAAACCTCTTTTTATGGAGGAATGAGAGGGAAAGCGCTTTTAGTTCAACGTCTAGTTAATCAAATCCCAAACATCGGGTTGTTATTCACTCAACACAATGACCCTTTTCATGTAACAGCTGTGGACGCTTAAAAAAATTGCAAATTGATCTACTGTTTACAGCGCAATTAATCTGCCCTTGAATTAGACCAACTTCGAAAACAGCGCCAGAACCTAGTTATAGATTCTTCAATAAAGGAATGTTCTATGTAAATGTAAACTATTAGGTTGTCGGAAAAGTTATGAAGTATTTCTGCAATAGACGGCATTACATGTATTTTTACATGAGAAATGCCATCAGGATCGGCTCGAGAGCTATACCATTTGGCAGCTGACAGATCAACCTTCATTTAAGAAAAAAAATAATCGATTTGGTCGCAAGACACTGAATATCGAAGAAACATTGAACTACAGAATGAAAAGGTAATAAGAATCGCTACATTTTACATATTATAATTAATTGTGTGCATTTTCATGGTGCGTTTGGACTTGCATTGAGAGGAGACGACATGAAGAGTCTGCGTCTTCCTCTAATTCTGTATTCTCTTTTCATGGATTACTTAACCTTCAGTGCTGAAATGGACGCTGCTCTAAAACACCATTTGGAAATAGCAAAGAGCCGCCAGTGAACCGAATTATATTTATTCATACAAGCAATATAATTTGAGAACGAAATTGAACCGACCATTTAACTTCTGGCATACTTTAAAAACGCGGCGCATTTTTAGGGGTTAACATTTTACCTGCAACCCTCGTAAAATTCTAAGCACGCAGACCGAGGCCGAACGAATCGCCGTACTACCCACGTTCCTACCTAATACAATCTAGTTGAAGCAATATTGTTCGACCCGCAACACATCCCATTTCCACTGAGCCCACTGATTATACCGTTGCCAACGCCCGGCAATGTATTAAAATTTCGCGTTGGGGTAGTTAACCCGACGTTCTCAGATTATCCCATTACAGCTGAAATAATGCGTATGCTAGACGGTATAATCTGTTTATATATAATTAGATCGCAATGATTTACCAAATCCAAAGATCGATAAAGGAACAAGACGTCCCTTAAACTATGCGTTTTAACATTACGAACGACTAAATAATACAATTCAACACTGACCTTGGTCGGGTGTAGGAGAGTATCTAGAACTCTCCTATCTACTCTACTTATCTTAGTATCCAAGCCTTTTTGGGATCGATAAATTATTGCGTAATCGTGTAGGTACGGGTATTTAGTATTCCCTTTTCGTAATTTAAAAGAGTATCGAGTGATATAATGAAATTATGGAATAATATTAACGTTAATAATTTAAATAACCTTCAAGGCGACAGAACTCGGTTTGGGGGTGTTTAATTTTAATTTAAAAACAGAGGAAACCTCCATAAATTTCTCTAAAAGTGGAACTCGAAATAAGGGAACGAGAGATAAGAATGATATATGTGCGTATTTTTCCGGCGTTTGGGTTTAGTCTGACTTTCTCGATACCGTATTAACAATACCTTCGATTCTGTTATCTATAAAGAAAGATAAAAATCATCCTTTCCAAAGTTCGATTGGTTCAGGAGTTAAACGGGGATGACCCTGATCGAAGACAAGAACTGTGAGATAATGATGAACATAACGATAGCCGATAAACAGATTTTAACCAAAATTGTTTTTTCGGATTGTTCCAGAACCCTCCTACCTACTCTACTCATACAAAAAAATTAATCTTAAATTGCCACATTACACTTGCGTATAAAGGACACACAATGTCCAACTTAAATCAAGTTTAGCAGCTGACATGGGATCTTAAATCTCTTATAATTACCCGCAACTTTCCCAGCAAGCATTTCTATTTTAACGTTAAGGAACGGGAGGAGCTTCCCATAAATCTCCGCTGCGAGACAAAGGAGCGCTACAGCAGATACAGGGATAATGTATGTATGTATGTGCGTTTTTGTCGCCGAAGGCCCTACCCGCGGCCACCTGGGGCTCGCGACGCGCTCCCGGACTTAATTAGGCGGTAGCTCCGGAACGGGCTGATCGCTTCTATGAATTCCGTAAACAGGCGGAGTGATTAAAGCGGAGATGGTTGCGCTGCGGCCGCCTAACCTCCAAAGATGTCCATCCCAGTCCCAGTCGATTGCCCGTCCCGGTCCGGATGGTACGTGACGTTACGACAGAGCCGGATCCAGGGCGTCGTGCCCTGTTAACATACTCGACCACCAAGACGCACCATATAGGAATTGTTTTTATCTATTTTTTATACAGGGCGTCCAGTAAGTTAGCGGCAATATTCTAGTTTAATAAAATCGATTTAGGTCCCAAAGAGGTACCTTGAACTTTTCTTTTCTGGCGAGAACTGTTGCGATACCTCTTTTAACTGTTTGTAATAATTTATGGGCATTTTAAGTGTGTCGTAGAGATGTGAATCGGGCGAGTCGCAACAGAGTCGGACTCAGCTCACTATTATTACAAAGTGATAGCTCACAGAAAATACATCATAATACAACAATTAATACTCGATTAATAATACTAGGGGGCTAACTATTACATGAAGGAGTCATACTTATGTGCGGTAACGTCAGTGTCATGAAAAATAACATTTAAAAGAACACCCATAAAAACTCATAAGACCACGGCATGTTCACACAATGTACAAAGCAAATTTAGGTTCCCTAGTACAACTTTTACTAAAGAAAAGGTACTCGTAGGTAAAAGGTTCAACAGTTTTGAGAACATGGCTCTAGGAGTCCCCTATTCAATGGGGGTTTCAACCATGAAAGAGCTCCTAAACAAGGAGTTCGAAAAATCATGGCAAGAAGCCCCGGGGTTCAGATTAACTCAAAGTCTCCTAGGTATGAACCGAAGAGACATTAGAACGGTGACAGGACTCCTTACAGGCCACTGTCACCTTAAAAGGCACCTCCACATGATAAGGGTCATAGATGATCCTGAATGTGGATGGTGCATGGAGGATGAGGAGACTGCATCTCACATCCTCACAGACTGCCCTGCAATTGCAAGGGTCAGAGAACGGCACTTTGGGAGCTGTGTTCTGAACCCAGAGGATGTTAAGAGAATTCACCCCAGGAAAATATGCGCCTTTGCTAGAGAGGTCGGCATACCTGGGCGAATACTCATGGAATGTGGGTGCACAATGGGCCCGTCAGGCGGCCTAAGTGCATGGGTCTTCCCGCCCACTTTTCGTATTCATTCATTCATGGCTCTAGGAAGCTCTAGCAAGAATTGTGACGCACTGGGTACAAACGAATTTTAAGCAGACAATTTAGAATCAATTAAAGCCAATTCTCGAGGAGAACTATTGTGTGACGTCGCGCAGGGTTGCCTCAGACCACTGGGACCTTGCCTGCTTAAAAATACTCTACTATAATTACTCTCGACCCTCTTAAATTTAAGCAGGCATTCTCTCGCCCTTTAACCCACGTAAGTTCGCCCCTGTTCGCCGTTTGAATCTGGGGCGTTCATGAATTATAAACCAGAGTGAGACCGAGTTGGGGAGGGGGTGTTCCGACCTGCTGAATAAACAATCGTCGAGCTAAGACTCGCACATGGTGGGGGAGGGTGCGAGCACTTGTTAATTATGTTAATAATGTCGCAGGAGGGTCCAAGGGTGCGTTCGAGATGATGGTGCGCTAATGTTTCAGGGAGGCTTTGGCCGACGAGGCCCGACGTCACAACCCGTCAGCTCATAGAGGTTACACGAAGCTTAAACGTAAAAAAATTGATACATTTTCCACTAGTGTTTTCTCAATAAAATACATTTAGAGACAATATTGAACGGTTTAATGGACAATTGATTATATTCGAAGACCCTGAAGATACCGACAGCTTTATTTTATCTTAACAAACTAGCGACCCGCCCCGGCTTCGCACGGTTTACGACATCACATTAGAAACCTCTAAAATTATCTGTGTTTCTCTACTATATTATGTATGTATTATACATATAAACCTTCCTCTTGAATCACTCTATCTATTAAAAAAAACCGCATCAAAATCGGTTGCGTAGTTTTAAAGATCTAAGCATACATAAGTAGTTAGGGACAGACAGCGGGAAGCGACTTTGTTTTATACTATGTTATGATTATGATTATGATGATGCTAAAAGTGAGCGAACCAAATCTTGCGGCGTTCTCGAAGGTGGGCATGGCCTAACATTACGTCACAGAAACCACTATTCAATGGGAATATCGTTAATCATAACCACACCTTCTCATTATCATAATCATAACAGTATAAAACAAAGTCGCTTCCCGCTGTCTGTCCCTATGTATGCTTAGATCTTTAAAACTACACAACAGATTTTGATGCGGTTTTTTTTTTAATAGATAGAGTGATTCGAGAGGAAGGTTTATATGTATAATATAGAGACATCCAAAAAAAACGTCATCAACTCTGGCTATGAACGAGAGAGATGGAAATAGCGGTCATGTCTAAGCTTTTCGGTTGTCAAACTTTTGACAAGTGACTGTCACAATTTGTAAAATAAACAATGGCTGTCATATGATGTGACAGTCTTGACAAGTAAATAAGGTTATAAATTCGATTAAGGATAGAAATACGTCTTTTTTTTCTCGGCCAACTTTGACGACGTTTTTTTTGGATGTGCTCTATACATGCATAATATAGTAGAGAAAAACTGATAATTTTAGAGGTTTCTAATGTGATGTAAACCGTGCGAAGCCGGGGCGGGTCGCTAGTATTACTATATGTTAACTTCAACGGACGCATATTGTATACAAATAAGCTAGTCAGGCTTACTTCCTCACTTTGAATATGCCTGAAATGCAATTTTTAGGTATTTATTTGAGATGAAGGACCCCGACGTAGTTAATCAGAAAACGGATTCGGATTCAGTGATAAAAAACATATGGTGGTGGTAGTCTGTCGATCAAGTTAATGCGTGTTCTGGAGATATGTATATATACTTATCTTCTTTTTTTGTTTAATTTTATTTAGTGAAATATGTAGTTTTATTTTGAGTCAACTGCATACCACTTTGTATAGAAGTCAACCGAGACTAGAACGAGACAAAAACAATGGACTTGCGAAATTTCAACAGTAAATTGTTGTGACCCAGTCGAAATAATTGAATGCGGACCTCTCCCGGTCGTACTTTAATAAATTGCCAAAGTTGGCGGGTAACGAATGGACCCAAGTGAAGTGGTTTTTCACACAATTTGGAAGAGGATAACGGTCGCCAAATACAATAAAATAAATTTGTAATTTATACCCAGGTTTATACCATATGATTTAGCGCAGGTCCGAAATGTGTATATACGAGGTGTGTAAATTAAGTAATTAGACTGGCAACGTAGCGCCCGATCTGGCAACACTGCGGAGACGGGACTTGGAAGGCGGTAGGTTAACATGTAATGCACCTTCAGTACAAGTTTGAACTTGTTAGAGTCATTTGTTTGTTTTTTGTGACTGTTTTCCTAAACCGGGTTTTTCTAGTGCGTTTTAAAAATTACTGACATTAATTTTGAGCAATGGTGTGTTTCAAGGTTTTGCTTCAGACTTGGACACAACGCAACGGATACTTTTTCAAACCTTCAACACGCCTACGGAGACAGTGTTTTTTCAAAAGCCCGGGTTTTTCGGTGGTTTAAGGCATTTTCAGAAGGAAGAGAGTCGATTGAAGATGAACCACGCAGCGGAAAGCCTTCATCTTCAAGAACCGAAACCGAAAATGTCGATAGAAAATGGGATCTTGTGCGTTCAGATCGTCGATTGACAAGAATGATCGGGAAAGAGTTCAATTTGAATCACACCACTGTTCATCTAATTTTGACTAACGAATTGGGGATGAGAAAAATCTGCGCAAAATTGGTTCCAAAAAACCTTTCGCAGGAACAAAAAGACATCATGAGAGAAAGGTGTCTTGACTTTTTGGAATTGATTGAAGATGATTCCCATTTTATGGAATGTGTTATTACTGGTGATGAGACCTGAATGTTTGAGTACGACCCGGAAACCAAGCGCCAAAGCATGCAATGGCACACTTCAAGCACTACAAGACCCAAAAAAGCAATAATGAGCGCAAGTCGGAGAACAAATGCATGCTGATTTGTTTTTTTGATAGCCAGGGAATGGCCAGGGAATTATCCACAAACAGTTTGTGCCCACAGGCCAAACAGTAAATCACCACCTTTACAGAGAGGTTCTTGAAAAACTTCGAAAAAGGGTCATGCGTGTGAGACTTGGGTGACTTCTCAGCCTCCTTATTCGCCTGACTTGAGTCCTTGTGGCTGTTTTTCCTTCCCGAGAAAAATCACCTCAAGGATTTTGGGACCATAGAAAACATTCAAACGGCTGTAACCGACCAGCTGAAGGCTATTCCAGTATATGAGCTCCAACACTGCTATGAGGAATGGAAGAACCGTCTCCGGCGTTGTATGGCTTCCCAAGGTAGTTATTTTGAAGGAGACAGTACTGAATTGTAATTCTATTCGAATAAAACAAAATAAAAGTCAGTCTCATTACTTCATTTACAGATATCGTAATTTTAGGTTCCACCATGTCACCATGTTTTATCCCCCTCCGTTTTGGCCCAAAATCAGCCAAAAAGTGTCAGATTCTCCTGCTGTCTCTTATATTGTTGAAGAAAAAATTATGAAATAAAAAAATATTTAAAAAAATGGCACCGCTATAGAAATAAAATAAGAGGAAAATTAAAAATTAAATATAAAATCATATTTCTGTTGAGAAATCTAGCTCTTATTTTTTTTCTCGTCAAACGCTGTACGAAAACACTCGGGTGACAATGATCCTGGAATTATAAAGGGAAATACCCGTACAGTCAGCGACGAAAGTCATCATCACAGCCACATTTTGAAGGTTGCTTAAACTGTGATAATTTTTGTATCACAGTTTTCGTTGTTTTTTTTTTGGTTTCTGATAGGATTACAACATGTAAAATACAGCTTCGGCCTCTAATAAGCTCAAGTTGAAGGTAATATTTGAATTAAGGAAAAAGGTATTACAAAAAAAAGTAAAATTACGACGTTAAAAAACACCTTGAATAACTCCGAAAGTATTAAATCCATTTCAAAGTTGTTGGACTCACATTACAGGGAAATCACAGTATCTAACTAACTAACCGAACCATTTTGGAAAAATTTTCACTAGACGTGAAAAATTGAATAGTTAACCAAAACATTCTACCATTCCTACTACAGTTTTCGTTATCACTGTTCATGAAATTTGAATAAAACACGGCGAGTTCTTGAGGGATATTAACCCTCTTTATGTGGAGTTATGTGTGGCATACAGGGCTTTTTTGAATATTTATGATATTTTTGGTTCAAATCAAATATCTTTTCACACACTCGACATCACTTGAGCTTGTTAGACGCAGAATTTCATAAGCTGTAATCCTATAAGATGCAAAAAAAATCACTACTGTAGTGTATAAAAATTTCCAGTCCTTAACTCGACATAGGACTGTAGGAGGGTCAGTGAATCGGTGAGTAAAAACCACGCTGTCAAAAACTCCAATTTTGAAGATACGGTTTTTATAAATAATTATGCTCATTACGCATTCTAATTATGAAACATATCCGTGTTTATCCACAAGCCGAACTAATCATATCTGCAACCTTTTTCTAAACAGTATAGGGATTAACGATTCATTTGTTATTTAATTTCCAACTTCCTGTGGTTTGTTCGATATATAGGCGTTTTCCGGTTCAAAAACCGCAGACCTTGCGTGTAGCCGCTCTTCACACAGCGCGATTTTAACCCGAAGGGATTAGGATCGGTCGAGCAGCGCAGGACCGGACACTCACGTCTGCCCAATGGTCTAGTACGCTCAGCTCGTTTAAAATTCACGAAGAAATGGGACATTGAAAGGGTATCCGATTTTTGATGATTTTCTAAGATATCTCAGTTATTATAGAAGATAGAAATAGAACGTTGTAGCTACTTTTTTGAGGAAAATTCACAGCACAGCGGATTCTTGAAGAAACACTATTGAATAAAAATAATAATAATAGTTCTAATTTAAATAACTGCTTAATACCAATTCATCTAAAAGAGCGAAGTCTAGCATAAAAGCTACTCAACTCTATCCATCAATTTCAATACTCAATTTCTAGATGGTCGGAATTTTTGGAAATTTGAAATGAACCATTCAAAACCTATTCAAAGCTGGTCACTATCCACAGCAAGAACAGAACAAAATTTTAAGATGGTAAAACATGTGATCACAAACAATTCAATGACAGCAGTTAGGTAGGTGTTTGGCCTCATTTGATTTGTATTCTACGACCTTATCTGAAACATTCAAATTTTGATTCAACTAGTTTTTTCGTGTTTTCAGCACTTAAAAGCCCACAAGTGTGAGACGAGACCGACACTAAATAATAGTTTCTCATATTTTAGGGAATCTGTATGAGATATTTCCTCTTGAAAGGATAATAAAAACAAGTGTGAGATGATGAAAACCCCACAATACGACGCAAACACGCGGACGTCGTTTCAAACAAATCATCGTCAGATAATCTCGACGATAAAAATGATGGTGCCGCGGCTGAGCGTCTCACTTTAATTAAAAAAATAAGATTAATCGAAACGTATTAGCATACAACCACGTCTTTCGTGGTGGCGGCGTCTCGACGGCGACTCTGAGCGTCGGCGTCGTCTGGTCAAGCTGGAACGTGACCCGTGCCGGGATTCCGTAGCGTCGCGGGGTGAGGGGGAAATAAACGGATTAATTATAATTATTTTTATATTATTAATATTTACTATAACTATTTTTACTATTAATTATCAACATTATTACTTCTGGATAAGGTATATTTATAGTCGAGGAAAATTAACACAAAAATAGGCCAAAGTTCCAAAAACCTGCGCAGTAAGATGGATTGAGATGCGGTTTTTTGCATTCGATTCCTTGATGCATTTGACAAATAATGAGACAAATAAAAAATGACAATGAGACAAATAAAAAAAATTTGACAATGAGACAAATAAAAAAAATCATTATTCAGTAATTCATTGTGGAAATCGATCCAAACTTGTTACTCGGGGGTTTTCGGGGTCGCTGATCACGAATATGATGTCAGAAAAACCATATAATGTACCAGGTTGGACCAGGAAGTCCTGGTTGTGAGGGTCATCCATGAGGTTTTCTCGAAATTTGCTTGGAAATTTAACCAAAATGTTTACTTGGGGGTTTTTGAGGTCGCGGAACACGATTCTAATATTGAAAAAATTCTACAATATACCTGGAGGAGGTCAGGATGACCTGTTGTCTAGGTCATCTTCTGGACAAATGGGTTAGTTTTAAATGAAATTATGATTTTAAAAGTTTTCAAAGAAATAGATGAAATTAGTTGTACGATGAAGTTAATGAATTAATATATTATTGATATGATAAAATATGATAAGAATCGATGGACAAGTAAGTGAGTTTTCATAATATAATTGATTTTATCATACATTTGTCGAATTTAAATTTATTATGTACAAAAATTTCTATGATTGAATAGAATAATAATATTCTTTGTAGTATGGCAAAATGGAGTTCATATTTTAAATTGGAAAGAAATGAAAATAGGGGCCTTTTTCTCACAAATCCTTTTCATTCATTCAGGATTTGTGAGAAAAAAGGCCCCTCTTTTCATTTCTTTCCAATTGAGAATAATAATAATATTTTTAGAGAGTGGATATTTGAAAAAAAGAACGCGTAAAATACATTTTTTCTATTTATTAGATGGGTGTATTGGGGATTTTTTTTAAATATCAGAATCGTGTTCAGCGACCTCGAAAACTCCCGAGTAATCATTTTGGTTCAATTTCAAAGCAAATTTTCGCGAAAACCTCGTTGATGATCCTCACAACCAGGATTTGCTGGTCCCCAGTTACACGTATGAATTTCTCGATATTCGTGATCAGCGACCCCAAAAACCCCCGAGTAACTATTATAATATATTCCATATATACCATAATTCATGGCATTTACATTAAAAACTCGCGTAAATCTCCAGGAGACGATCTGGACAACCAGGCTACCCTGGCCTCCAGGTATATTGGAGAATTTTTTTCAACATCAGAATCGTGTTCAGCGACCTCGAAAACCCCCGAGAAAACATTTTGGTTGATTTTCCAAGGAAATTTCGAAGAAAACTTGTGGATGACCCTCACAACCAGGACTTCCTGGTCCCCAGGTACATTATATGGTTTTTCTGACATCATATTCGTGATCAGCGACCCGGAAAACTCCACAGTAACAAGTTTGGATCGATTTCCACAATGAATTACCGAATAATGATTTTTTTATTTGTCTCAAAAATTGCACATGAAAAAATGCATTATTTCGATGCAGAAATGCAGTTTCCGACTTGTACAAGATTTAAATAGCGGACAAATGGAGTAAATGCATCGAGGAATCGAATGCAAAAAACCGCATCTCAATCCATCTTACTGCACAAATTTTGGACCTAAAATGCTATATTTCCTCGACTATTACTGTTACTTGATAAGTTTTTGTTTCCCGCGTGTGAAAAAATTTTAAAACTGGATTCATGTTGTCGTAGATCCGCCCCTGGTATTGACGCCATGTACCCCTGACTTTCGACCTTTACTGAATAACATGATCTATGTTTAAAATGGACAAATATTCTTTTTATTTTGTGACTTCGACATTTTGTACCTTGTGTATGTATCTGGGTGAAATGTCGGAAAAGCTTCTGTTCAACACAGTCTGTATTATTATTAAACGCTTTCCCCGCTGCATAATTTCCGATTATGTAAACTAAGTAATGCCGACCTGGCATGCGAGCAATACCTTTACTCACCCGCGTATCTATATGAGAATCTGGGACGACAGCCCGGCTATTAGAAAAATTACACCGTCGTATACGTCTTTTACATTCCATTAGTGCCCTCGGAGAGTCGGCTATTTTCGTTCGTCCGCCAAAGGACGGCGAAAAATTGCGAGACTAGCCGAAACGGTAAAAAAAACATAAAACAAAATAAAAATGACAGAAACTTCATCGATGACGTCAAAGTACGGATCTTAAAGAATATTTGTTCATAATTCGATTTTTTTGCCAGCTTTTTGTGCGTTTGGGACCACTGTGCGATGTTCGAACAACGAAGCGGACCGATTTATACGCGATTCGAGTGACGCAGGGCGTAGGTGGGGCCCTTTAAATAATTAAACTAAGACCTCTGACAAAATCCCACGGCGTACACGCAACCGTATTGTATTTTTTTGTCGTTTTTCTTTAGTTAGACCGACCCATCAATTACTTCCGACGAAATTCGGCCGCTCTAATTTCCAACGAAAATATTTTCGTGAAGTTCGCCTGTTAAAAAAAAGCGTTTGGAGAACAATCGATAAGAAAAATACGCTCTGCGGGCTGTGATAATGCCGGGATTCGGCCAAACGGCAATCAATCATCGGTCTTTCGGGTTAGAGGCGCAAGTGAAGCGGTTCAGAGCGGCTGTCGGTTAAAGAAAGTTCGTCTGGCCGGAAATTCGGGATTTTAAGATGTTGCGAGTGGACTTTTGTCGGCAATTATAGTCCAACCAAAAAATAATGCAACGAGTAATCAGTCATCACTAAAGCTGGACGTTTGATACTGATATGCATAAATAAAAACCGCAACATTTAGTATTAGTTAATCAATTTACTTTTTTATTTAAATTTACGAAATTTTCACATAAGATGTACTTATTTCAATATAACAAAGGAACCGAATATTTTTAATACACTATATGGCAAAGAAAACTACCACCGCGGGAAGAGTGGCGCTAGTGATCCAAAACAAATATGGCTGCCGCACCGGCTCGTTTTCCATTATGTAGCTTAATACTATGTTTAATAATTCAAAGTAAAACGTATAATTTATGAGAAAAATGGTGTCATTGATGTTAAATGTTTTATGTGATTATGCCAACGCAACCCCGTCGTCAAGAAATATGATTGAAAGCCAGAATGTCATCAATTCAGCGGAACTGCGAAATCAAATGCGAAATGCGAAATCAAATGAAACTGCGAAACCAAATTATTTTTAACATTTAATTTAAAGCTTTTTGCATATATTAACAAACCTATTAAATAATAGCCCTGTTCGCTAAAATGAAGTGAACACACCAACATTATTTTGCTGCGATCATCGGGAATATTCAATCTCCGAAGCCATTCTGCACGTTTATCGACAGCCTCTATATTTCCAAATAAATTTCTTCTAATCACTTGGATTTTCCCGTACTGCGGCACTTCATGAAAACTTAAATTTTGAGTTTATGTTTTTCTTCGAGTTACAGGTCGCGACGCAACATCTTGTTCGACTTGCTAAATCACTTATTTTTCTGTGATTGGGTGAAAATTGCATTTCTATACATATGTCACTGCACAAACTCAATCATTAAATATGTACACGACACAAAAAGTATGACAACACGCATTATCCCGTACATAAACAATAATAACCAAGCCGGTCCGGCAGCCATATTTGCTCGAGTTCGTATGTAGTTCGCACGGCGACAGCTAGGATCGCAATGCAAGTTTAAACTGCCAATAATCCACTTTAGTAAGTCACCGCGTACAATTTGAAGATAGTTATGTAACGTTGTACGACCTGGGAACGGCATCTCTGGAATGTATTGTTCCAGAACTCACGAAATGCAACCATTTCGGGGTTGTATAGGGTTACAGGACAGGCATTAAAAGTAAATCGAACATAAACTGAGTTCTCAAGGGCATACGCTCTTTTTTATTTGTATGTTTCGCGTTTGTCCCTACACAGCAGTTTTGCTTACAGTCTCTACACATTACGGTCGCGCCCTCATAAAATATTTTCGAAATCACCGATGGATATATTCACTTTGTCAGCGAATGGTAGTTTTTAGGCGTTTACACGTGGCTTTTTATTATTGATGTGTAATACCGACGCCGACGACATAGATACTTCGAACACACTAATAAAAACGCTAAAGTCTACTAGACGGTCAGGCGAAACGACTGAAGTCAATGATCCGCCCGCCGCGCGCCGCTGAATTGGTGCCCGATCGGCCAACCCTACTAATAAATACAAACAAAATGCTCCACTAGAACAAGCCGTACTTATATTCGTATTCTTTGAAACAGACAGCTAAGTCAACGGACGCATATTCAAGATGGCAGCTTATACAGTGTGTCCCAAAAAGTTGGAAACAATCCCGCAGAATCGAAACTATTAGTATTTCCAAAAAAAGATTCCTACAAAAAACATTCGCATCACAAACCGCCATCGATCAGTCAAAACGACGTCGACATTCTTCTACAGAGTGTTTCACAAATCAGAAAAAACTGTTTCGGTTAAATGGCAACACCGTTTAGTTCACATCTAATCAAAAAAAGTTATTAAGAAAAGTTGTTCAGAATGCCGAAATATGGCGATATACGAAAAATGGGGGTGTACGAAAAATCACCGCGATAGTCAAATGTTTACGAATTAATGCTGCTGGCCCAAAAAGTTGGAAACAGTCCCGCAGAATCGAAACTATTAGTATTTCCAAAAAAAAAGCTTCCTACAAAAAAACATGCGCATCACAAACCGCCATCGACCAGTCAAAACGACGTCGACATTCTTCTACAGGGTGTTTCACAAATCAGAAAAAAACTGTTTCGGTTAAATGGCAACACCGCTTAATTCGCATCTAACCAAAAAAATGTTATTAAGAAAAGTTGTTCAGAATGCCGAAATATGGGGGTGTACGAAAAATCATCGCGATAGTCAAATGTTTGCGATTTAATGCTGCTGGCCCAAAAAGTTGGAAACAATCCCGCAGAATCGAAACTATTAGTATTTCCAAAAAAAGATTCCTACAAAAAAACATTCGCATCACAAACCGCCATCGACCAGTCAAAACGACGTCGACATTCTTCTACAGGGTGTTTCACAAATCAGAAAAAACTGTTTCGGTTAAATGGCAACACCGCTTAATTCGCATCTAACCAAAAAATGTTATTAAGAAAAGTTGTTCAGAATGCCGAAATATGGGGGTGTACGAAAAATCATCGCGATAGTCAAATGTTTGCGATTTAACGCTGCTGGCCCAAAAAAGTTGGAAACAATCCCGCAGAATCGAAACTATTAGTATTTCCAAAAAAAAGATTCCTACAAAAAACATTCGCATCACAAACCGCCATCGACCAGTCAAAACGACGTCGACATTCTTCTACAGGGTGTTTCACAAATCAGAAAAAACTGTTTCGGTTAAATGGCAACACCACTTAATTCGCATCTAATCAAAAAAATGTTATTAAGAAGAGTTGTTCAGAATGCCAAAATATGGGGGTGTACGAAAAATCACCGCGATAGTCAAATGTATGCGATTTAACGCTGCTGGCCCAAAAAAGTTGGAAACAATCCCGCAGAATCGAAACTATTAGTATTTCCAAAAAAAGATTCCTACAAAAAACATTCGCATCTCAAACCGCCATCGACCAGTCAGCACGACGTCGACATTCTTCTACAGGGTGTTTCACAAATCAGCAAAAACTGTTTCGGTTAAATGGCAACAGCGCTTAATTCGCATCTAATCAAAAAACGTTATTAAGAAAAGTTGTTCAGAATGCCAAAATATGGGGGTGTACGAAAAATCAGCGCGATAGTCAAATGTTTGCGATTTAACGCTGCTGGCCCAAAAAAAGGAAACAGGCCCGCAGAGTCAAAACTATGGGTATTTTCAAAAAAATTTCCTACAAAAAACACTCGCACCATAAACCGCCATCGGCCAGACAAAACGACGTCGACAATCCTCTCCTCCTGTTTCCAACTTTTTGGGCCAGCAGCATTAATTCGTAAACATTTGACTATCGCGCTGATTTTTCGTACACCCCCATTTTTCGTATATCGCCATATTTCGGCATTCTGAACAACTTTTCTTAATAACTTTTTTTGATTAGATGTGAACTAAACGGTGTTGCCATTTAACCGAAACAGTTTTTTCTGATTTGTGAAACACCCTGTAGAAGAATGTCGACGTCGTTTTGACTGGTCGATGGCGGTTTGTGATGCGAATGTTTTTTGTAGGAAACTTTTTTTGGAAATCCTAAAAGTTTCGATTCTGCGGGACTGTTTCCAACTTTTTCGGACACACTATTGCTGCAGGTGAGCTATTTGTTGACATCTCCCGCAAGTCTTTAAATTTAATCGGTTTCTTTCATCATCGGATACGGTGATGGGACGTTCCTCGTAAATTACTCAAGTTGACGACATAAAATCATAAATTCCTCCTAAAAAAAAAACGCGAACCTACTCTAATACATCGCTGACATGGCGGTAAAAATGCGTTGGTACAGTCAGCACCGAAACTCTTCACATCATACACTCATTTTTTAAAGCATTTTTTTGCTCGTGATAGGATTACAACTTGTAAAATTCTGCATCTAATAAGCATAAGTTCAAGATGATACATATGTCGATTGTGTGAAAAGATGTCGCGAAAAAGTAAAATTGCGATGTTTGAAAAAAAAATCCTGAGTAGCTTCGAAGATATTAAATAATTGCAAAGTTTTCGGATTCATTTTAAAGAGAAATCTTCAGAGTATTTATTATGAAAAATTGCTAGTTAAACCAAAAACATCATAAACATTCAAAACTTCCTCAACTCAACTCAAAAAATTCAAATCGTCCTTAGTAAAGTTTTCATAAAAATCACTGTTCATGAAATTTTACTAAAACACGGCGTACTCTAGAAGGATAATAACACAGGTCTACAAAAAAAAAAAAGCTCAGTCTTTGCAGTCAGGTCCATCATTTCCTATGTATTTTGATGCACTGAAACCAAATTTGGCAAAAATAATTTTTCTACCGCATCAGTTTTTTCTACGCCCCCATATAACCCTCATAAATTCTAATAGAGGAAATTTTTTCGAAAAAATTTCTTTAACTATTTTTTATGACCTTTGTTGTGGTTTTTTGGGTCGTTAATCACGAATCTGAAGTCAAGAATAAATTTCGACTTAATGACACCTGTCAAATTTCACTAAAAAATTAAAAATTGATATTAAATGCATATTCCTACGTTTTTTAGGATGCTCATTACTATTTTGTTGTAGATGTTGTTATATTTGTGAAGGAGCTACTTAGATCTTTTTATTTATATCTATTTTGTTCTTTTTTCTTGTTTTGGTTTTTGTAACTGTTATACCGGGTGGACCATTTTAACCTTTAATAGGAAATAACTCGGCCGGTAAGCGAAAAAATAAAAAAAGTTGTATACAGAAGTTTTTAGGCAAGGAGGGGGAAGTACGACCGTAACCTTTTTGACCTCGACGTTGACCTTGAGGGTTATTTGAAGGTCAAAACAACTTTTCCAAATGGAAACAACTATTTTAGACCCCGGATTTGAAAAGAGCGGCAACTTTTACGTCCAAAATGGTACTTGTGAACAAGGTCATGGCAAGGTCGAATAAAATTAAAATTTTCGAAAACTGTTAAATAATGAGGGCTGGCTCGGGATAGATTGGAAACAGTAAAATTGTCGGTTTTTAAGGTTATTTCAAGGTCAGTGATTTATCAAGCGTGAAACCCTACTTTTGATTTGAAATGTTTAACGTCAAGGTCATTGGTATCAGAAGGTGACCTTATTCGACCCTGATAACTTTAATCAGAAAAATGTTACTGTTTCCAATCTCTATCCCGAGCTAGCCCTCGTTTTTTAACAATTTTCGAAAATGTTACTTTTATTCTACCTTGCCATGACCTTGTTGACAAGTACCATTTTGGACGTAAAAGTTGCCGCTCTTTTCAAATCCGGGGTCTAAAATAGTTGTTTCCATTTGAAAAAGTTGTTTTGGCCTTCAAATAACCGTCAAGGTCAACGTCGAGGTCAAAAAGGTTACGGTCGTACTTCCCCCTCCTTGACCAACAACTTCTGTATACTATTTTTTTTATTTTTTCGCTTACCGGCCGAGTTATTTCCTATGAAAGGTTAAAAGGGTCCACCCGGTATAATAGTTACAAAAACCAAAACAAGAAAAAGAACAAAATAGATATAAATAAAAAATCTAAGTAGCTCCTCACAAATATAACAACATCTACAACAAAATAGTAATGATCATCCTAAAAAACGTAGGAATATGCATTTGATATCAACTTTTTACTTTTTAGTGAGATTTGACAGCTGTCATTAAGTCGAAATGTATTCTTGACTTCAGATTCGTGATTAGCGACCCAAAAAACCAAAATAAAGGTCATAAAATATAGTTAAAAATTTTTGCGAAAAATTTCCTCTATTAGAGTTTATGAGGGTTATATGGGGGTGTAGAAAAAAACTGATGCGGTAGAATTTTTTTTTTTGCCAAATTTGGTTTCAGTGCACCAAAATACATAGGAAATGATGGGTTTGATTACAAAGACAGAACTTTTTTTATTTTGTAGACCTGTGTAATCCTTTATTTTTTTTAATTATGTGGTGCACAGAGCTTTCTTGAATTTTTACATTTTTAGTTAAAATTTATAATTATTTCATGTATAGGAAATTTTCAAAATATTTCCAGTTAGATAGTCTGAAGGTTTCCGTTTAATGAGTCCAAAAACTTTGAATCGGATTTGATATTTTCGGAGTTATTCACAGTTTTTTGAAAACACCGCAATTTTACTTTTTTAGCTACATCTTTTGACATAATCGACTTTTAACTTGGGCTTATTAGACGCATAATTTCACAAGCTGTAATCCTATCAGAAGCAAAGCAAAAATCAATACTGTAGTACAAAAATTATCAGAATTTAAGCAACTTCCAAAAGGTGGCTGTATGAAAATTTTCTTTGCTGACTGTATCTACACATGACATATATCTGGAAAACGAGGATGTATACCCGTAATGGAAAAGAATGGAAAACGGCGTGTAATCCACGATGAAATACGCACACGTAGGTGGAATAACGCGGAATGAAAAGCGAAGAAATGCCCAGGAAATACCTCATCTAGAGCGAAAAAAAATATATGTTTGGTGGAAACTTTTTGTTTGCTTGATTAATCGCTTTTTCAAAAGGTTCCTTGAATCCTGTCACAGCTCTGTCGGATTTTTTTTTTAACTTGGAGGGTCTTGCAATAATTAAAAAGTATGTACGAGGCGGCGGATACAAAGCGTTAGGTTTGCATTGGGCGAATACGTCGCTAGTAAAAGGGGATCTATAGGACCGAGCATATTCCGACTCCAAATAAAAAAAAAACAGCACAAATAAGTTACCGCCGTTTTTAATAAAATATTGGGAATTTATTGTGAAAGGACTGCACCTAATGTTTTATTCGAAGTATTGTCCATCGCTTGCCACTACTTTTCTCATTTTTCTGGTAGCATATGGATTCCTCGTCGGAAGAATGTTTCATCTTTTGACGATATCCACCAATCGATACAATTTTTGGTATCTTCATATGATGTGAAGTGTTGCTCACACAGGGTCATGCGCCATCGATCGAAACAAGTAGAAATCAGAAGGAGCAATGTCTGTTGAATACGGCGGGTAGGGTAAAACTTCCCAATTGATTGTTTCCAAATAGGTTTTGACCGGCGCCGCAATGTGGACGAGCATTATCATGCAGGAGAATAACTTTGTCGTGTCTTTGTCGATTTCAACCGATGTGAACTTTCCGCCGCTTGTTGAGTCAACAAGCGGCGGAAAGTGACGGCGGAGAGTGACTACTCTGTTGCTTGTTTGGCACGAATCTTGATCCAAATGCTTCCAACTCCGCGTCTTCGTACACTTTCGGCCTTCCGCTACGTTCTTTGTCTTTGATGTCAAATTCACCGTTCTTAAACTTTTGAAACCACTCACGACATCTTTCACTTCACAAGGCAACCTCACCATATGCTTCTACAAGCAATCGATACGCCTCATCTGCAGATTTCTTCAAATTGAAGAAGTAAATCAAAAGTTTCCGCAAATGACGCTTCTTCGGCCCAAAACTCGACATTTTCGCATACATAAGAATGTATTATACTGATAAAAAATCGCTAATATTTTAAGGTTATGTTGTTGCCTGATGTCCAACTTTACGATAATGACGTTTACATCTGACAATTTTACTTTATCTTACTCGTGGCGCCACTTTTGTCAAACGGCGGAAACTTATTTGTACACTATAATATACAGGAAGTCCCAGATTTAAAGGGACATAGTGTAGTGGGAGGTGGAGCATACTTAGCTGAGTTCAAAACACCCCCAAACTTACCCTTTATTGTTAGCCGTTTCTAAGATACGGGGTGTTTTATGAATTTTAACTAAAACTTTAACCCGCCATATTTTTGAAACCGCTGTACATATTTGGATAAAATTTGATACAAATATTATATTCTTTTAGTCCAATAAAAAGCATAATTTACTTTGGAAAAATTCCAGGAACGGACTCAGATTTTTTTAATGTTGCTCTCAGTGCCGATAACATCACCCTGTATATCATTTTTTTTGTAAATATCAGTAAACTTTTAAAAAGTCAATGGGTCAGTGCATAAAATAATGTCATAATATTTGATGGCACGTTTATGGTTATTCCCCAATAAATTTTCACAGTATTGAGTGACCAAATTTTAAATTATACAAATAACGTAGTCAACTAGCTAACGTCAATATTTTATCAATTTTATTTAAAATATCCTTCAGAAGACCTGGCTATTTGTTTCTTTTTTGACATGCACCGTTTCTAAGCCTTTTTGAATTTAAATTTCCATTCAAAATAACTTAAACTCCATTTCTCTCACGAGAAAAAAATGTTAATAATGAGGTTTTTATTAACCAACACAATTAAAATCAGCTGTTAAACACCTTTAGAAAATAATATTAAAATATTAAAGACGGTTGGGAATTTTATTTTGGCAAAATAAAGTCAACAAACAACTTATTAAGCAATGACTTACTCTTAACACTAAAAAAAAATTAACAGAATGATGTTATTAATTAAAATTACAAAAATTTTCAAAATGAAAACCGTCAATACATTTTTGAGAACGTTTTAGCAAGTTTTTCACTGATATATCAATCATTTCTAGGTTATCTCTAATGTTATCACATGCATTAATAATTTTTTGTAACGACTGTTCCCGTGTGTGGAATTCTTCGTTGTACACTTCTGACTTGAGATAGCCCCATAAAATAGAGTCTAAAGATGTACAATCGGGAGACCTCGGTGACCAATTAATAGGACCTCCTCGACCGATCCATCTGTTGTTCATCCAGATAATCTCTGACTGGAACAGAAAAATGGGGTCCAGCACCATCGTGCTGAAACCACATACCCCTGATATTGATGCCTTGTAATAAATCTAGCAAAATGTCTCTAAGAAATTTTAAATAAACTTCACCAGTTAACCTTCCTTCAAAGATGTGAGGCCCTATTAAATGGTTTTTGTAAATTCCACATCACACATTAATGTTAAATCTGTGTTGGAAAATTTTCTGAACCACCGCATGTGGATTGTCGGTTGCCCAAACATGATTATTTCAAGTATTGTTAATTCCGTCATGCGTGAATTGGGCTTCATCCGTAAATAGAATCCTCGACATTGTTCTTCTGTGCACCAAAATCCACCTACAAAACGCCTCATTATTAACATTTTTTCTCGTAAAAGAAATTGAATTTAAGTTATTTTGAATGGAAATTTAAATTCGAAAAGGCTTAGAAATGCTGCATGTCAAAAAAGAAACAAATAGCAAGGTCTTCTGAAGGATATTTTTAATAAAATTGATAAAATATTGACGTTAGCTAGTTGACTACGTTATTTGTAGAATTTAAAATTTGATCACTCAATACTGTGAAAATTTATTGGAGAGTAACCATAAACGTGCCATCAAATATTATGACATTATTTTATACACTGACCCATTGACTTTTTAAAAGTTTACTGACATTTACAAAAAAAATGATATACAGGGCGATGTTATCGGTACTGAGAGCAACATTAAGTCCGTTCCTGGAATTTTTCCAAAGTAAATTATGCTTTTTATTGGACTAAAAGAATATAATATGTGTACCAAATTTTATCCAAATATGTACAACGGTTCCAAAAATATGGCGGGCTAAAGTTTTAGTTAAAATTCATAAAACACTCCGTATCTCAGAAACGGCTAACAATAAAGGGTAAGTTTGTGGGTGTTTTGAACCCAGCTAAGTGTGGTCTACCTCCCACTACACTATGTCCCTTCAAATCTGGGACACCCTGTATATATATATATATATAAGTATATATGTTTTTAAGAGTCTATCCCTAGCTTTGGTCTAGAGACATGGTGACATATACTCAGTAGGGATTAATGGAAGAATGATTAAGCACTTGTGGATGGTCTTAAATGAATAAGCACTTGTACCTATGTTAGAAGTAGTAGTGATAGTATAGTAGATAGTGTACCTATGTTAAAAGCTAGATTATTCTGTCATATTTTGATGCATGCTTAATTGGAAATATCTAAAGAATTCTGGAAAAAGTATGATTAGCTCGATAAAATGCCCTGTCAAAAATTTCAAATACAAAAATATTATCAGAAAAACGTATGTTTAAAAAAAAACAATTCCCAAAAATAAAATAGGTACCCAACTTCGTAAACTTCTTTTTCGCAAAAAAAATAAGACTAATACCTACATATGTATTTTATGAAATTCCGGGATCTAAAAGTGTCCAAGCATTGTCCAGTAACTGATGCCTTTAACCTCTTATACAGTCTGTGTAAAACCGACATCGGCCAGTTATGAAAATGGACAAACAGAAGTGAGACGACAGATAAGAAGCAACCGCATACGCATCGAAGGTAGTGAGGGAATACGACCGACCCTCTCACCACGTTGGAAAGAGAAGTGTAGACTGTCCTTTTTCATACCGGTCGATGTCGGTTTTACACATACTGTATACGTTTCTTACTTGTTTCTTCCATGTTAACAGTTTTTAAAGAAGCTACTCCTCTAGAGATTTTATTTATTTTCTTTTATTTATACTTATTAGGTACAGTTTCTTTCTAGTGTACACGAGAGCAAATCCGTCGCTGCACTCGGAATTGTGTATTCGTCTAAAGTTTCCAAGAAATTAATCTCGTTTTTCTTTCCCTCTTGTTCTGAGCGGCTTTTCCTCGAAATTATCCGTCGTACAAACTTCGGCCAACCCGCTGCAAGCGTTTTTGTACGGCTCAACAGGAATTGCAAACGAACTGCGCTCCGCTTCTTATCGAGCCCTACTTATTAAGGCCACAAAAAACTCAGTTAAGCTTGACAGCATTACTAGCAGTATCTTCGATATTCAAAGCCGTTGCTTTATCACTTTACCACTTATTAACTTGTAAAATCACTTTCTCAATAACATGTTCTCCTATAATATAGACATCCAAAAAAAAACCTCATCAAATCTGGTTATGAACGAGAGATATAGAAATAGCGGACATGTCGAAACTTTTCGGTTATGTCAAACTTTTGACAAGTGACTGCCAGTTGAAATAAATAATGGCTGTCATATAAGGTGAGAGCTTTGGCCATTAAATAAGGTTATACATTTAAGAATAGAAATACGTCTTTTTTTACTCGGCCAACTTTGATGACGTTTTTTTTTTTTTAGATGACCCGATATATGTAGTTTTTAACTTTATTTGGCTTCTGATAAACAATTCCTTAGCAACGACCCTAGTAACCAGTCACAGCCTACTCAGAATAAGACCCGCCTCACGCGACAGACAGTCGGTCAGCGACTATTTTGAGTTTTGAGGGAAGACACCGCAGACCGACCGACAGTAGGTGAGGAATCAGAAATAACTCGCACACGTACAGACAGTCGATGGCACGTTTAGATAGACCATGGACGGGGGCGATGCATGTGCAAAGATTAATGTGCCTTGCAATATTACTAAAACGTAGAAAAAGAAGAAATAGTATTTTTTTATGATTTTTTATTTACCCATTTATTAGTCAACGTTAATTTAAATCAAAGTTTCATATACTCTTTGATGATCTTGTATCCAACACCAGACTGTGAGTATGTGGTACGCTACTGACCACGCATTAGGGTACGTTTCCACTGCACGCTATGCGATGCTATGCTATGCCATGCAAGGCGATGCTAGTAAAACAAACATACGAATATTTATCTAAATGTTCCGACAGCGTGCTATACAGAGCGATGCGACGCAGTGCTAGTAGCGCCGAGTGCGAGCGTGTGTTTGAAAATCAAATTTGTTTGATTTTATCGCGCTAATTAGCCCAAAGTAGACAGTATCGTGAAGCCGTTTGCACCAATTGCACGCATGGACGCTGAAAAATTAATATTAGCCATAAGAGCTCGACCTCCATTATGGGATCAGCGATCCAAATAATATAGTAAGTAAGTATATTGAAGTGTTTCTGAGGACATGCGAAAATACTCATAAAATTTGTTGGGATCCTTTTCAAGTTCTTTAAACAGATGGTGAAACTCTCCAAATCGTCTTCTACCTTCATTAATTGTATGGATCCAGAGGAGAGAGTTTCCCGTTTTTTATTTTTTTTTTTTCTTCATAATCATGTAGTATTTTAATACAGTTTTCGATCAGATAATCACTAGTATTCATGACCGATCGCAACGAAGCACAAAAACTCACTGATAGCCGGATAGCGGTGTATGTGAACACGTCTGATTAAAATAGCAAGAAATGTAGCAACGCATCGCCTCGCATGGCATAGCATAGCATCGCATAGCGTGCAATGGAAACGTACCCTTATATTTCGCCCAGCGCCGACTAAATTGTAGTTCGTGTGCGTTACCTCATATTAGTGCATTCGTTACAGACTCGTCACAGACAATCGAGTCGGTGACAAAAATGGAACAGGTTCCATTTTTTAGTCGGGCCGTCTTTTTAGTCTGTCATCTACGGTGTCTCATTTAAACGTATACGGGTGTATTCATGCAGACAAAATTGTTGGTGACCGATAGTCGGTCGTCTGCGGTGGGTCTAACTGTTTCACCTCGTATTTCACGCTTTGTACTTGTACGCTTCTGGCAAAGCCGCCATATTCGTATCACTTTATTTATACCATTCTTCATGCATAAAGCCAGTGTGGTGCATTCACTCTTTCTATTCGAAATCTCCGTGTGAAGTAGGCGTTAAAGTTTCAACTTTGTTTTTTTAAGGAAAAGCTTAAAGAAACTCGAACCGTTTCGTCTTTCTTCGGACGACGCTTGTTGTTATTTACTTCCTCCCACGTCCGAACACAACCTGTGGTTCTCAAAAAGATCGCCTCCGGTTGCGATCGGCGACAAAGGCGCTCTTAAAACGGCAACACAAAGGCCTAATAAAAGTCTCGCCTTCCACCCCTCCCCTGAGAGACGACCAACCGACGCTCCGTCCGGGACCTGGAAATTTCGTTTCCAGGTTGTCACCCCCGTCCTCCGGACTCCGGAATTATCCCCGCTTCGCTACCCCTCCCCCTCCCAAGCGCCGCCTTCCCCTGCCCCCCCTCACCACTTGCCCCACCAATAAATACGAACAGAGTTCGAGGGGCGTTAAATAATCCCAATTTTCATCGGCGAATAATGTTTTCCGCAAATTTTCCCTGCTCCATAAATTATTTAGTTATTACCTGAACCGAATTTCGAATCGCTCTCTAATCTCTGTCCGAATTAGTACGACGTAAACCTGCTTTCCAAGCTCGGAATTAACCCCCATATGATTTTGTGTGCGGCTTTGTTGAAGGCAGTGGGAGACCTAAAGTTCGCACAGCACAAAAAATTGAAGAAATGAGGTAAATTGTTACCAAATGACCAACCGCAGCGAATGTAATTTTTAAAATTGTTTATGGGTTATTTGCACAACATTAGCTGCTTACGATTTAACATGAACTGAGGAAAAATTTAACTAAGACGAGTTACCTAACCTCACTTCAGTAGTTGACTCATCAGGATGTTGTTCAAATAGAACGTACCACTAACTGAAAAAACGTTAACTGAGGTGAGGATCTGAGGATTTCGTGCAAATCGTAAGCAGCTATTGAAAACGTTAAAAAAAAACTGTTTTACTGACCAGGCGTAGTTTTACCTCTCAGGTTATGTTAATTATTAACAACATTGGCGGATCCATGGGGGCCATGGGGAATGTGCCCCCCCCCCCTTGGCACCCTTAGAAATTCCAAAAAGTATTCTTGTGATAGTCGGTATTTTTGTATAAATGTATGTGCCAGGAAAACGCGTGACCTTGAAATTTTTCGCCTACGGCGCCAATATGAGCTCTCGCGGGTCATATGTTGCTTTATCACTAAAATGCCTTCTGGAAGCCTTCTGGATCCGCCTATGATTAACGAATGAGAATGTGAAAATCCACATTTCTTTATAGAGAAGCCTCTGCATCGTCAGAAAGTGGACATGTGGGTGGCTATATTGAAAAAAAGGTTAATTGGACAGTTTTTTGAGGAACGCTCAATTCAGTACGAGACCGTAATAAATTGTAGAAAAATGTTAATTATTAATTGTGAGAAATTGTAAACGCATGAGCCTGGACGCACACCGTCCGTTACCTCGCCAAAACGCACTAATGATTAGCAATGATTAGAGCCCGGCCACCGATCGGCTAGAGTGGCTAGACAGAACCGGCCGTCGGCAGTGGTTACCGATGCGTTCCGTACATCTTCAGAGCCCATAAGTGCATTCAAAGACTATTTGAAGGGGGTAAATACAATTAGATGGGCTAAAATTACGCATTACAAAACATTTTTTTTACCAAGAAGGTTTTATTTAAAATGTTATAAAACTTTGTATATCAATATATGTATAACAAAATGGCGGCGGCACGCTGGTGCAGAGTGGACCTACAAAAAAAAACGGCAACCACTCTGGACGTCGTAATTTTCATCTGTAACAGTCCAGGAAATAAACTGAATGTCAAAAATACATATAATTTGTCGGTAAACATCAGTAAATTAAAAAAAAATCTACGTTTGGCAGAAGTCTTTCGAGAAAATCGGTGATTTTCCGTATTTTTTCAGACACTTTTGCATTAATAATTAAATTTTGCAAAATAAAATTCCGAAATATTTTCCGAAATAGGTTTACAGACAAGCTAAGAGTATAAAGAAAAAACCCTGAAAGTTTCAGCCAAATCGGCCGAGTAGTTTTTGAGTAATCGTGGTTGCCAATTTTGAAAATGTTTTGAGTAAAATTCGTTTAAAGTTTTGAATACCGAAAAATGATACTTACGACTCAGTCAGCGATTCCAGGGGCGTACAAAAGGCCTTCAGTCTCTTCGTGCATGCTGTTGTTCATATGTTGTAGTTCTTTGTGAGCAAGATACAATAGATAAAACTTGCACTAGGGCCGACCGCTCTTGTATACCTGCTGCACGCTGAAAAAGCCGTTCTCGAAAAATTACGAAAAAAAAAACATAAAGAGTACAAAACCCGCTCTGAAACGTTCACGAACGTATTCTACGGGTTTCCTAACTTTTTAGAGAAAAAACAATCGATTTTTTTGACCACCTAATTGTATTTATCCCCTAGACTCTGCGCAATTTCGCAAAGGCAACCCTATACCATCATATCCGCAATAAAATTAACTACATTTTCATATATAATTCATTTGAAAAACGATGAGGGTAATTTACTAATATCAGTTCACCTGTTTACACCTGGCAACCCCGTATACGGCGGGAAAAATGGTAGGCAACCTTACTTTGACGTTTTATGTACATATTTGGTTTTCGAATGGTACAATTTTTTTTTTAAGAAAAAGAATGACCGTAATGACCACAAAAAATTGCATTAAAATATCTTTAATTAAAAATAGCCTTGCGCGGATATGGCGCGGCAACCCTAGCACATTGTATTGATTTATACATTTTATTGTATAAAATATATATTTAATTAGGTAAAATGATGAGGGGAGGTCCACTTAGGTCGGGATCTTGTACTATTAGAAACTCGGTGTTCAAAATCCCTAGCGAAAATTTAGAAGACCTACGGGCTAGAATTACAAATAAATGTCAGGAGATTAACAAATTCCAAGTATTCATCAGTGTTTTTGATTCTGTGAAAAGATGAATAACAACACGTTTGGAATAGACACGTCACTCATTTATAATAGTTTAAATTTATAGATTCTTTGTTGTATATTATGTATTATGTCACGAAATAATGCCATTTTCTTATTAAGAAGAACTTCAGAGTTCGACAGTTCTAAGAGTAATAATTCAAGATATGCGGGATCAATTCCACGGCATACTTTGAGGCCTTTTTTTCTTATAACGGCTAGACTATGATTTTTTGTCTGTAAAATTATATTTGCCGCATAATGTCAATGAACAAGAACGGAGGTCGAAGGTCAGATATGGTACGATTGTGTTCTTACTGTTCGTAGAAACACCTACGTGATTTCGTTTAACGTATTTGTCACTAATAATTATGGCGCCAGGTCAAACATCAGGCCATTTAAGATGTAGATTGTAGGGTATGTAACTATGTATGCAGATGCAACCAGTGATTCATTATCCTAAACATATTTACCTAATAGTTACGTATGTATGTATGTTCAAGAGAATGACAAAACATGAATGGTTATTCGGTTCTTTACAAAGTAGCATCGAGCACGGTTGATGCAATCGATAAGTATAAATCGAGGTATAAATTTATTGTATATGCCCGTGCGATAGAGATAATGTACTTAGTCGTAGTTTGTATATTTTATCGCGTCATATTATGTGATTCGTCCTGGATATCGTGGAAATTCCAAACCGATATTTTCCGTTCCAGATAAACATGGTCATTTCACAAACGTATAGTCCTTCTATTTTTAATTGGAAATGATAAATACGCCTGGAGAACAAAAAAAAGCGGTGGAACTTTATGATTCCATGGGCGTGCTCGAATAATAAGTTTTAGGGATAGGTAATAATAAGTAATTAACGTCGCTTTTATATCATGACTTTTTTTTAGTTACATACATACATATGTATATGTATGCAAATAAAAAAAGTCATTATAATACATGTATGTATTATTTATATTTATTTGTATATTATACTAATGTTCATTTGGCCAAATATTCTACTCGAAGTATAACGATACGTCTTGATTCCATTATAGTCATTCGATTATTAATTTTTTTATATTTAAAACCAGAGTTTACTAAGATGCCACGTAATGTTTCTAGAGATTTATAATTATAATCAGGGTAATCATGTAATTTTTGTTGAATTAATTCCAAAGTCGGGACTTTGTTTTCTTTATACGTATCATAAATTATTCGCCTAATTACGTCCCGCGTCGCCTCGTCGACATTTTTGAATTTTTGCTTTTTCTGATTTCGTAATTCAGTGATCTATAACAGTCCCAGCTTTAACAACGCGATAAATTGTGGATATTGAAATTTTAGTTAATATACTAATTCGATTAATAATTTCAGTATCAGTCATTTTCTCATTTTCACGTTTTAGGCATTCATATATGTTTAAAATAATACGTTGACTTTGAGAATGTAAGTTTTTTTTTAATTTATCGTACTCGACAGTTTCAACATTTTCGCTGGTTATATCTAAAGCTACGTTATTTTCATCCGTTTCGAAAGGCCTCCAGAAAGCCATGCTTATGAAAGAGGTATTGATTAAAAATATTATTTATGACGCAAATAAAATAAAAGTGTATAATTTAAACCTTTTAAAAACCCACTCCGCCGTTAATGTAGCCCACAGCAAATTTAAGACATCAAAACACTCACAAAAACAACGTTTTTTTGTATACAGTCGGTCTAAGATAGCGTGGTTATAACCCGTGTTTTACCGCCAACGTACTGAACTCGGTCGACTGGGTCGAATACCGTGGAATGTCTCGTGGCTACCAGCCGACCAATGGCGTGTAGGTTCCGCCCACACTGTACGCATATATGGGTATAGATCAGCATAGAAACGCGTATTTATTTAGTTCCATACAAAGTGTTAGTAAACTGATATATCCTTATCCTACCTCGTATAAGTACCTATTTTCAATTTAAAATGGAATAAGTATACTACTTATTTGTACACAGATAGAAAAAAAACACATCACATATTTCAACAATGTGAACCTCGAATGGCAATAAACTGGCAAAGAAAATAATTCGGACTATAAAATAGAAATAAAATTCAGCTTTGAAAGTGGAAATAAATATAAAACGGTTTATTACGTATGTAGTTTTTTTCCAGTGGAGAGAAACATGGCAATTCCACGATATCGATTTATGTATTATATTGTGTACAAATTTGCATCGAATTAAAACCACATTATGTACATACATATGTACATAATATGTATGTATATGCAATCAGAGAATGTATAGAATTTCCATTCTAAATTGAAAATAGGTACTTATACGAGGTAGGATAAGGATATATCAGTTTACTAACACTTTGTATGGAACTAAATACACGTTTCTATACTGATCTGTACCCGTATAGACCGTATCGTAGTCCACGTTGCCTTGACGAGCGCCTGTCACTTAAGAAGTGGGCGGAATCTACACTTCATTGGTCATTGTCGCTACTCTGGTAGGGGGAAATATGCCACCTGACACCACATCCAGTCGACCCAGTTGATTACGTTGGCGGTAAAACGCGGGTTATAACCACGCTATTTTTGACCGACTGTATACAGAAAAACGTTGTTTTTGTGAGTGTTTTGATGCGTTATATTCTGTGCGCGTACAATAACGGGGAAGTGGGTTTTTAAAAGGTTTAAATTATACAAACTTTTATTTTAATACTTGCGTCATAATTCAATAATTAAAAATCGATCTTTTTAATCAATACCTCTTTCATAAACATGGCTTTCTGGAGGCCTTTCCAAACGGATGAAAATAACGTAGCTTCAGATGTAACCAGCGAAAATATCGAAACGGTCGAGTACGATGAATTTAAAAATAAAGACTTACATATACATATGTATATCTATGTGTGTAAATAAAAAAAAGTCATGATATAAAAGCGACGTTAATTACTTATTATTACCTATCCCTAAAAGTTATTATTCGAGCACGCCCATGGAATCATAAAGTTGCACCGCTTTTTTTGTTCCCCAGGCGTATTAATCATTTTCAATTCAGAATAGATGGACTATGCAGCATATCTTCTTTTTATCTGACAAAGCTTAAACAAAGGACGAAAAATTATTAAATCTTCTATAACCCAACATAAGACGTACATATTTACAAGAGGTTTTCTGTTACACTTTCCACTATTAGTATCCTTTATTTAAAATTCAAACAATAAAAAAGAATAAAAAAATACGTTATAGGTTATAGAGAAATTGGTACCTACAAGATATCGTAGCTACTAGGGGGGCGTCCATTAATTACGTGAGGCGTTCAGGGGGGAGGGGGTCGAGCCGAATCTCATCTAATCTTACTTTGGGGACAGGGGGGGGTCTCGGAGAATATCGCGTAATTTTTTTCCGCAAAAAAAAAACAGGAAAATTGCGAAAAAAATTCGGTTAAATTAAGAATTCTAGCCTACTTTCTAAGCAATCTTAAATACTAGTCTTAACTAATCAAATAACAATATTAAGTGACTTATTATTTTTTTTAGAATAAATCCAACGCATTTACACTAGAAACACACGTTTTGAAAAATCTCACTTGAGATTGGGGGATGGGGGGAGGGGGAGGGGGTTGTGCCAAATCTCATGACATCTCACCAGGGGGGGAGGGGGTCCGAAAATTGACAAAAACGCCTCACGTAATTAATGGACGCCCCCTAGTAGAAGAAAAATCATTAATTTGACAAAAAAATCCGTTTGTTTTTGTGTCGAATGCGGTGAATATGATAGAAAATTCTGAAATTCTATTGGTGTAATGAAAAAAAAAACCACCACACGATTGACTTCCGCTACAAACTCGTAAAAATATAAAGCATTTTCGTCCAATATTTGGCTAAATATTGGACTCAATTTCTTTTTTTGAGCCTAATGATTTACGTCGTCTCCATATACTTTATTTGGTATTGGACGGTAAATAGAATAGTATGTTCATATAAACCCGCGTATGTATAAACCAATATAATGGAAAGAGGTAAAAATTGGTTAGGTACTATATAAAGATTCAGCTGAACGTCACGAAGACGATCCAAAATTTGTATTGCAGTGGGTAATTTTAACGCGACTGGCTTATTTTAAAACACGATTTGGAAGTCTACCAAATTAATAAAAGAGAAGTAAAAGTATATTATGAAGAAAACATAAATATTGGCCCATTTTTATGTAAATATACCAGGGCTTACGAGTAAAAGGTTTAGCTCCTTTTGAGATTAAATCGCGCGAGCGATATACGCTCTGCAGAGAATACGATCTAATCGGGATGAGATTCGAACATACTTAGGTCGTTTAGCTCGCCTCGGGAGTTAAACCTGAGCGATACGCAAGAGGTTTTACTCCTCGAGCGAGTCAGCCGAGTCGATGGTACGATTAAATCCTTCCAGGAGTTAAACCTCGAGCAGTGCGGCAGGGTTTAACTCCTCATGTGATTTACGCATTTATAAGCGTGGCTACTGCGTGTTTACTGTGCAGTGTTGCCAGATGAAGTGAAGAGATAATCGTCTAATTCGATCTTCGTTATTTCGATTGAAATTTCGATTCGTCTAAGTCGTAAAAATGTTAAATGTTATTTTGGAAATACGTAAAAACAAGTAATAAAATACCGTATTATTTATTTAAAAAAAAACTTTTATTACGATATTAAAACAAACACTAATACATTTTATTAGTACGAGTATTGTTACGAATTTCTCTAAATTCGCTTCTTCACTTCTAAACACTTTTATTAACAATCTACAACTCTCCGAACTTAACTGTATAAATCCAAATCACAACTAACTCTATCCTAGCAAGAACACCAGTATTTACACATAAATTTTACATATTCTAGAAAATTCGTTTGACATCTAGAATATTTAATATGTCATTCCATACAATTCTTTACTAACAGCTAGTGTATAAACTAAATAGACTAAGTATGTAAACTATAAAACTTAATAAATGTCAGCTGTCACAAATGTCACTTTTACAAATAATGTCACAATATATTTAGTAACAGAATTACAAAGGTATTCTTTTAAAACAACAAATAAAATTATAATAAACACGTGACGATGTACATATTATACCTCATAATCGAAATATTTATAAACAGGAGCAGGGACGGACTTTATATACAGGGGGGTCCCAAAAAAAGGATAATCCTTGTGGGCGTTATAGGAAATTTAACGTTGAACAAAAAAAGTTCCTATTAACATGGGTCCGCAAATGAAGTCTTACTAATGAAAACCTCAAAAAAACACAAAAACGTGTTTTTTTACTTTCATTTAAGAATTACTATGAAATGGCTCATTGATTCAAAAAATGTCTCGAAGTCAACCTTTTAGTACATCAAATTTGGAGTAGAATGCCGCCAACTGCTTGTTTCCGTAATTCATTGCCGAGATATGATTTTTTGAAAAAAATAAATTTTTGTAATATCCATGTTTTCTCTCTCAAAACCTGGTTTTTGCCATAAATAAGGTTATTCTTTTTATCTCGATTTTTTTTTACCGTTTGACCTCATTTTCAAAATCAGGGGTAAATCTGTCTTCTAAACAAGCGGTTGGCGGCATTCTACTCCAAATTTGATGTACTAAAAAGGTTGACTTCGAGACATTTTTTTGAATCAATGAACCATTTCATAGCATTTCTTGAATGAAAGTAAAAAACACGTTTTTTTGTGGTTTTTTGAGGTTATCATTAGTAAGACTTCATTTGCGGACCCATATTTATAGGAATTTTTTTGTTCAACGTTAAATTTGCTATAAAACCCCCAAGGATTATCTTTTTTTTTGGGGGCACCCATAGTGATTTAATTTAAATAAATTATTTGAATGCTTTTAAAGTTTTACATTTTTATTAAAAGTGGCGAATTTTGTTACCAAACGCTAAAAATCGTGAGATTTGTCCCTTTATTCGTGTATTCGTGTAAAAAGAACCGAAATCGTGTAATTACACGATTAATCGTGTAATCTGGCAACACTGTTACTGTGGGCACCGAACATAAAAAAACTAGAAAGTCCACTCTAAGCTCCACCCACTAATGCACTCTCCTTGCCCCGTCCCGAAGCTCATCGGTTGTCGGCGGCCGCGCTCATACCGTCTGTCTCAGCGTAAAGCTGAAGTTCATTCGAGTCGCGGGCAGTTCGCTATATCGGACGGATCCTATATTTATTGATATTTATGTAGCTTATGGTTATGGTTTATGAATTATGATTATTTAATAAAATATCTGACTTCATAAGTGGATATTTAAAGACACTATTGTGCTTAAGAGGACATATTTTTTTATTGGTTATTCATTGACATTTTGTGACTTGTGCTTTAAACTACTAGTTAGTAAAATGACGTGTTCTACCTTAGAAAAGATTACCTAGTCACTTTTTACAATAATGACAAACTTAAAGAATACCGACTTGTATTTATATTGGTCCAGTAAATAAAGTCCTAATAAGAAGAGTGCTAATCCATTATATGACATTGACCTAATAACAAATAGGTATTTATTTTACCTTGCTACTTCATTTGTGTACTAGTCACAAAATATTGGCTTATTGAAACGATTCCATCTAGCAAGAATAAAAGGAAGAACCAGAAGAGAGGCCACATATTAGCCCATTATTTTCCTAAATGTAGGCCCAATATATCGTACTATTTAATACTGGCCTAGTAATACTAACTACATGTAACGGATAAATTCATTATCTACGTAATTTACAATGTATTAGTAAAATCCTGAAACACGTCAAATTTTAATTCTAGAATGACATTTTTTGAGCATAATTTTATACCTCCCCCTCCAACCCCCTTGGAGTGACTTTAAAATTTGTAAATGGAACGAGGGTGCGTGTGATAGCTCGTTTGAAAGGGTTCTCAATTATCTAGTCAGCAATATAAGGTTCTTTGAATTTTGTATATTTTTCATCAAGAAAATTAAATTTGATAATTTCAACAGTATTATTATTATTATTATTATTATGAAATGTATACAATCAAGTGCCTAAGTACCAAATATCTGTCAAATTTGACGTTTTTAGTTAATTTTGTGTCAACATTCAACTTAAATGTATCGGTTTCCCTGATACGCTGCGCAAAATACCTAACAAAAAGAAAGAAGTAAAAAGGGTTTCTTTTTACATATCAGAAAAAAATTATACATTTAAATTTCTTTAGTTGATACATCTGTGATAACATATTATTCTATTATGTTGTTTATCGCTGATCGTCAAGTTGATCATTATTTTAACAATGAGTCTTTCGGATACCCAAAGAATTGAAATTTTGATATTATTAGGATGTGGTGATAAAACAAGAACGCAGAAGCAGGTATAATACGCAGAAGCAGGTAATAGAAAACAAATTTCGTGAATTTGGAAATGTCACAGATATTCCTAAATCTAAAAAATATAAAAACGAAAAATACCGCCCATATAAAATGCATTTGGTTCAAGAACTTAACGACGATGACCCTGATCGCGGATTGGAATTTTGCGAAATCATGGCAAATAGATGCCAAGATAATCTTTTATTTATAAAAAAAACATTCTTTTTTCTGATGAGGCAACATGCGTCTTAAATGGAACAGTCAACAAAAAGAACTGTAGATACTGGAGTACAGAAAATCCACATTGGATGATGGAGGCCAATACTCAATATCCTAAGAAGGTGAACGTTTGGGCTGGAATTATAAATTCTCAAATTATCGGATATTTCTTTAATGAGACATTAACTGGCGCGCGTTACTTGGATTTCTTGCAAAATTTCTTAGTTCCAGAGTTAAGAATGCTTTTCCCAGATGATGACAATCCCAATGAAATTGATAGAAATATTTGGTTTCAGCAGGACGGAACTACACCACATTTTTCATTGGAAATAAGAGCCTATCTCAATCAAGTTTTTCCCAATAGATGGATCGGTAGACGCGGTGAAATTGAGTGGCCTGCTCGTTCTCCCGATTTGACCCTGCTTGAATATTTCTTATGGGGTTACTTAAAATCTAGTCTACTTCAACAGACCAAATAACGTAGATTTAAAAGACAGAATAAGGCAAGACATTAATCAAATCACCCCGGAAACAATACAAAATGTTTTAGAAGAATTTCAGTAACATCTCCATTATTGTCAAGAAGCAACGGGCGCCCAATTTGAACATTTGATTTAAACTGTTCTTCTGCTGTTTCATGTTCTTTTCTTTACTTAGTAACATTAAAAATGTAATATTTTTCAATAAAAAAAATTATAAAAATTAAAAAAAACTTATGTTGCTGGATGGAGAATTAAAAACCCTTTCAAATGAGCTATCACACGCACCCTCGTTCCATTTAAATAAATTAAAGGGGTTGGCTGTCACTCCAAGGGGTTTGGAGGGGAGGTATAAAATTATGCTCAAAAAAATGTCATTCTAAAACTAAAAATTGACGTGTTTCAGGATTTTACTCATAAATTGTAAATTACGTAGATAATGAATTTATCCGTTACTTATGGACCTCACTGTATAATATTGGCGCAATAACAAATATCATTGGTGATCAAAAACTATTAGCCAAATAATTGTCGGGCCTAATAATACGGCCTTGGATTCAACTTATATCCTACTGGATGGTGAATAATGAAATTGCGTGCTACGTCCAGAAGAGGACGAGGATCCATCTGGGTCTTCGGAGCCGAAAACGCAGAGGCCTCAAATACGCGACGCAAAACGCGAAAGAACTGAAAAATTCTGCTCACCCTTTTCACTTGGAAGTTGTCGGAGCGCAACGTCTCCTGGATTTCCTGGTCGGCTCTGGAGGGTTGCGCCACCGAGTTGCGGAAATTGTCCAGCACGCCTTTGAAGGTGAACTTCTTCATTACTTCGCGTCTGTCGTCTTTGTCGCGCCTCATCGTCGCACCATAGTCTTTCCACCGGCTCACCGAAAAAAGAGTATAGGGGGGAGAAATCTGGAGTTGTGTGTGTCCCTTCCGCCGTCCAGCGAGGGAGACGTTACACCATCCTGCAGCAAATTTATCGACTGGGAGCAGCTGTGGAGGACTAGCCCTCAAATAGTGCCGCGTAGGGTGTACAGACTGCGAACGGTGCGCCCGAAAACCCGGAGTTCTCGCAGGACGGAGACGCCGCGACGTCCCGGAACTCTCGCCTGTCTCACCAACACGCGGACCTCTCGCGGAAAGTCGATAGCCGGCCGTCGCCGCCGGCGCCGGACGTCCGCAAAGGCTGCGCCGAAGGGCCTCGGAAGGACGCGCGAGCCGGACCCCCGATTCCTTCAATTAAAAACGGAGCGCGCCTGTCGTTATTGTTTTTTTCCGCGATCACTAGATCTGTAACACCGTCTCGCGATCGCCGCCGTTTATCAACGTGACATTCGCGCGTTGACAGATCGATATGCCACAAAAAAACACCACATGTTGCTTTCCGCGTCAAATTACAACATTCCTTATCGCCTGCCTTCTCTCTCTGATCCACCAAGCGAACGAAGATGACTGCCGACACCGAGAATGCCTGACACTACCTGTTACCCGAAAAAGCACTTCATGAACAGACACACACACTCTCAGCTGATTTCACAGAGTGTATCATGACTCTTATTTTCTGAGTCCGCTAAAATACAAACTTTATCGCACCTTTTTCGTCAGTACCGCGAAAGATGTTCTTCAAGGTGATCGTGCAGAACTGCTCGCTGATTTATTATCAGAGGCAACGCGAGTTGTCGAAATTGAGGTAGGTTAAAAGAACGTCGGCGCGAAATTCAAATAATAAAACTAAAAACATTGCAGGAAATATGGTTCAGTCTTCACGGCGGGGGCTCTGGCGTTCTTTTCGACAAAGAAAACAATCGACACCAACAATTTCATGGCCACCCCCATTACTTCCTTGGAACGGCTCGCTGCCAACCCAGAAGACATGAAAACGAAGATGGAACTATTCATCATGAAGATCCAGTCGGACTTCTGTAAGGCTTTGGAGAAGGAAGAAGGCTCGACGAAGTTTATAATAGACAGATGGGAGAGAAAGGAAGGCGGTGGAGGTGTAACTTGCGTCTTACAAGAAGGAAAGGTCTTCGAGAAGGCAGGCGTAAACATATCCGTGGTTTCAGGCTGGTTACCCCCCCGGCGCAGTAGCCCAGATGCGTTCCAGGGGCAAAAAAACTGGGCGAGGGAAAGTTGCCATTTTACGCGGCTGGAATCAGCGCCGTCATCCACCCCGTGAATCCTATGGTGCCCACGATTCATTTCAACTACCGCTACTTCGAAGTGAAGGACGAGGAGGGGGTGCAGTGGTGGTTCGGCGGAGGCACGGACCTAACGCCGTACTACCTAAACGCGGCTGACGCGGTGCATTTTCACAAGACGCTCAAGGAGGCGTGCGACAACCATGATAAAGGCTATTACCCGAAGTTTAAGAAGTGGTGCGACGAATACTTCAACATTCCTCATAGGGGGGAGAGCAGAGGCATCGGGGGGATATTTTTCGACGACCTAGACAGCCCTGGTCAGGAAAAGTGTTTCGCTTTCGTTAAGGATTGTGCCAAGCAGTAATTCCGTCATATATACCGTTGGGTAAGTAGTTTTAGTGTACATGACGCGTCGTTTACGAGTGAATCGCCTTCTTAATCTTCTTTAACTGTTGATTTTATAAAGATAAGAAAGGTAACATGTTTGCAAAATACACAAAATTTTCAGAAACAAGATAGGTTTGGACACGTTTACAATATTTTGAACGATTTAGTAAAACTATTGCTATTTTTTTTTTGTATTAATCGTTCCCAAAAAAGAGGGATAATTTACATATAAAAATCCCTCAGAATTATTGATTTGAAAGCTTTAAAAACATAACCTATACGATGTCTCAGCATTACACCTCTGCACTTTGGCATGAAGGCACTGGTTTACTCTGTGATGAAGGTAACTCATGAAGAAGAAGACGAAACGCCGTAGATACAAAATATTTTACTGAAGAGTGATGCATGTGATACACTCGAACCCCTCTTAAACTTAAGTCACATTCGCTTAATTCACATCCTCTCTTATTTCACCACGTTTCCCCCTATTATGTCACGAAACCGTCCCGCTTAAGTTGTTAATATTTTTGGTTTCTTATTTTACTTTTTGCATATATTATAGGGGTATATCCACGCTCAAAAGCAATAAAACTATTATTACTGATTTACAAAATATTTATTTTCAATTGCACCATCTTCTCCATCAAACTGTCAAAACTACGATTTTCTTCGACTGACAATTTTGTTTCCACGACTCCAACGGCGAATCTGCAAAATCGATGGCAATACTTCATCTAGCGATGGAGGAGGAAAGTTCGGTGACTCTTTATCTGAATCCTTATTGTTATTGGAATTCAGTAATTCTTCTTCGAGTCACTTTCTTCTATCTCCCCCTTTGGCAATTTCAATCAATTGGGAATCATTAAAAACTTTATACGGCGGTTCATATTGGTCTTTATCTATCCAATTCTCGACTTCCTTGAGAGACATTTCACCGCAGCCGGGAATACATCGTATCACTTCAAGTAATCCTGCGACAGTTTGCGTTTGTACAGGACCAGCAAGATGAAGCTGTAGTAGATTTTTCCACGAATTCTTGAGAGTATCTATTGTAACACTGTCCCAGGCATTTTGTCACAAATGGAAACAGTCTCGGAGATTCCATTTTTTGATGAATTCGTCTACACTTTCTTTCTCCTCAAATTCCTTGGCTAAGAGTTCATTTAAAAACATGGTCTTGTAGCGTCGTTTTAAAGCCGAAATTACTCCCTGACCCATCGGCTGAATAAGTGACGTCACATTAGGTGGCAAGTATACGACGAAAAATTGGGGATCGATTTCGTTAAACTCTGTAGACGAAGGATGTGCTGGTGCATTGTCTAAGATTAAGATGAATCTAAAAAAAGAGCAAACATGTCAAAATTTTTCAACTTTCTTTGTTTCTGACGTATTTAATAGTACATTACATTGACATATTATATATACACAGACATATTTCACTCGTGTGGCATCATCCCTCGCCTTCGGCTCGGGCTGATAACGCCACACTAGTAGAAAATTGTTTTTTCTCCCTTGTAACGTACAATATTTTTCATTATATATATATATATGGGAAGGCGTTTTCCATGCACATATGATGAAAATAAAGTTGTGTACTTACTTTGCTTCGGGGTCGGGATTTCTTTTCTTTACGCTGGGTATGAACACATTCTTGTACCAATCAATGAAAACGTTGCGATCCATCCAACTTTTTTTATTGTGTGTTGTAGACAATAGACGTGCACATTTTTCAAACATCGAGGGTGTTCTGACTTCCCAATGACGGTCAATGGAATTTTATGTGTACCCGATGCATTCGAACAAACTTGTATGGTAACATGATCCTTGGAAGCTTTTTGACCTGGTGCTTCAGTTTCGTTTCGACACACAAAATTTTTGGTGGGAAAATGTTTCCAAAATAACGAGGTCTCGTCGCCGTTGTATATGTTATCGAGCTTATATCCATGGTTTTCAAGGAAAGCCTTTAACCCCTCTCGAAACGCACTGGCGTCGTCTTCATTTGCTGAAAGTTTTTCTCCTTTGATATTTAAACATCTTATCCCGTGACGTTACTTAAATCTGGCAAGCCAGCCATTACTCGCCGAAAAATTGGAGTCCACGTTAAGACTTGCATGAAATTGCTTGGCTTTTACTTGTAGAACAGGCCCAGTCACAGGTTCACCGAGTGCTCTCTTCTGACAGAACCACAAAAATGTACATTTCTCAAAAAAGACTATCGTGAACTGATGAATGTCTGAGTACATTTTTATTTGCGCCGTATTTTTCCATAGTTTCCTTGTGTTGTATTTTGTCTTTATTGTGAATGATTTTTGAGATCGCTGAGTGGTGATCTGACAGATCCTTGTTTTTCATCCCATTTTTAAAATATTCGATGACCTGTAATTTCTCTGCAAATGACAATCTTTTAATAAATCTTCTTTCCTGAAAATTGAATTATCTCCCTACGCAAGGGACTCAAGGAAAAAAGATTGATTCAACAAAAAAACAATAAAATTGAACTTTGTCATGCACGACTGGGTTTCTTTTTTTGTTCAGTTGGTTCATTTTTCGTTATAACAAGTGCTGTGGTATATCTCTAAATATTTCTTTTTGCAGCTAAAACACGAAAAAGTTGACCTTATGATCGGGACTTAAGCGAGACTAAATTTCGCTACTTAAACGAGGCGATGATGCACGGATTTGGTGAATTAAGAGGGGTTCGAGTGTACTGATGTGATAATATGTATGTTTGACGATATGATAATATGTTGACCAAATTTTAGTTCAAAGGCACAAAACCGTAAAATACACGAACGTGGAAAGAGAATGGCAACTCTTGAGGAGGGGCAGGTATGTGGAGTTCAACTTGATATATGACAGGGGGACGAAATTTGGTCTGTACACGCCTGGCGCTAGATACGAAAGCATTCTGATGTCTCTGCCGTTAGAAGCAGTAAGTTTGCAATGACAGTAAAGAACAATGTTTGTAATATTTGTTCCAGAAATGGAAATATATGCATTCGCTCCCAGAAAACAGCCCCGAGGGTCAACTGCTGGAAGTCCTACGAAACCCAAAGGACTGGGTCGAAGTTTTCAGCGAAGATGAACAAGTGGCTTAAAAATAATATTTCTTTTATGGTTTTTGTATGGTATTTTAATTTTAAATATAAAATATATTTACAGTATACTTATTTTTATAATAATTTCTTTATTTATTTAACAACATCATGGCCAGTTGTTCGGCTTCGTTCACATTCAACGTAGAGCTGACCTTTTTAATTTTGTTTTTCTTCGCTGTTATTTGTGATGAAAAACTATCTTCCGTCTTCCGCTTCTTGGGCCTGCAAAACAAATATTTTTTATACCGATACTAAACTACTAGAATATGCACGTACAGTTTAGCTTGCTGTGATCTTCCCTGCACTTCTTCGGCCAACGTTTCGACCTCTTCCTCCGTCTTCCGCCCATATATTTTATCGGGATCAGGCAGCCAAGACAAATCCGGTTCTTCCTCTGACTCGTTCTCCCCAAACTCGTCCTTCGGCTCCTCTTCTTCCTCCTTTTTCTTCTTCTCCTTCCTCTTCCGCTTCTCCTCCCTGTGTTTATCCTTGACCTTCTGCTTGAACAGCTGCTTGTCGAACTTGTCTTCCTCCCTGAGGACCATCCTGGCCTTCTCTATATTTATGCCAGCCTCGTCTTCTCTCTCGTACTCCCTAGCCAGCTCGGATTTCTTCTCTTTCGTCCCCACAATGGTGGCGTCTCCTTCGTCATCAAACAGGATTTTCTTGTTGGGGACGATTTTCTTCCTCAAGATCTTCTTCGCAACGGCAGCCTTAGTGACGGGCTTCTTCGTTCTACTCCTACCCAGGCTCATATCTGCTATTTCTTCCTCGGTGGGCAGCTCAATGTCGTGATCCTTTCTCTTCACCTTTAGAATGTCGTCTTCGTCGCTGTCGTCTCCCTGTGGTACGTCAAATGGGATCGAGGCAATCTTAAGTTTCGTTTTTTCTTCTTCCTCCACTCCGCTGTCTTCAGACTCGTTTCTGAAATGGCCAGCTGCATCGTCTTCTTTATCGAAATAGCTCTTGCTGTTCATCGGGTTATTGAACTTTCCCTCTTTTTTCTCTGTCTTCGCATTTAACCTCTGTAAAAACCGTATCCGAGGCGGTATGGCCAGACCTAACGACTTGGCAAACGAGTCCGTGTCTAAAGATTGCACGTCGAAAACCTCCTTATCTTTCATCAAAAACACTGCTTTGGCGTATGAAACGAACGCCCGCTGGGCAGTATCCTTGAGCGTTGGATCTTTCGCTAGAAACGCTTCCATTTTCCTCACGGGATTGTTCAGCTTCAATGGGTTAATGCTGTAAACAAAATTTCATATACAACCTTCGGTTGCCAGTTGATCAATTTTGTGACTTACTCGATTTTTTCTATCGGAATTTTCTTCTCCTTCAGCTTGTCTACCATCTTGATTTCGCTCGGCAATAACATTAGCAGGCTCTCGCCACCTCTGTGGTACCTCGCAGTTCTGCCGACGCGATGGATGTACGTAGCGGTGTCTTCGGGGCAATCCACTTGGACCACCCAGTGTACTTCGGGAAAATCCAGGCCTCTGGCAGCAATATCAGTTGCAAATAACACTGCACACTGTTTACGGCAGAATGTCTCATAAATATCCATCCTGCGCAGCTGATGTAAGGTGCCGTAGAGAGCCAACAGGCTAAGTCCTGGTCTTAACCTACGAATATCACTTTTATATTTACGCAAACTGATTACAAACGAATATACTTACTTGCAGAATATTTCATAGATATACTTGACTTGCTTGCAACTAGAGAGAAAAACGATAATCTTGTTTTTTATGTGGTTCCTTATGAAACTCCATAGGACCGAGACCTTGTCGTGCAATTCACACACCATGTAGCTTTGCGACAGTTCTTTGGGGGTGCTGAACTCGGAATGTTCGTGGACGCTGATGTAACAAGGATCTTTCAAACTTAACCTGGCTAGATCCTTGATGGACTTCGTTTGAGTCGCGGAAAACAGCAACGTTTGCCGTTTAAGGGGCAGATTCGCTATGATGGCATTCATGGTATGTTCAAAACCCATATCGAGGCATCTATCAGCCTCGTCCAACACCAGAATTTGAAGATTCACACAGTCGAACAGCGGATTTTCATCCATGTGCTGCAAAAGTCTCCCGGGGGTGCAAATTATAATATTGCAGTTGTCCATGCGGTTCCTCTCGAATTTTAAGTCCTTCCCGCCGATAATCAAGCCTGCCGAAAAGTCGTGGTGCTCACCGACTTTGCGTAACGTCTCGAATATTTGGTACGCTAGCTCCCTCGTGGGCGTTATGACCAATGCTCCCAGGCCGTCGAGTTTGGTCCACTGCTTGCAATAAAGCTTTTCCACAATGGGTATTAGAAAAGCCAGCGTTTTTCCTGAGCCTGTCTGCGCAGCGCCCAGAATGTCCTTTCCTTGCAGAGCCAAACCGATGGTTTCCTTCTGAATTTGGGTCGGCTTGTGGTAGCCGCATTCTCTCAAGCCTTTTAAGGTTGCCGAAGTTAGAGGAAAGTCGCCGAATTTGGTGATTTGACTGGGGTCAATCTGAAAGAACACAATATGTTACAGTAACTTACAGTAAATACATTTGTATTTTTTACTTACAGAATCATACTTGGCTTGCAGTTTGTCGATTATTACAGCTTCAGAGTCCTTCTCCTTTTTTTTCTTTCCAAAAACTTTGGTTTTTGCTTTCCCTTTGCCCTTTGTGGCTTTTTTCATCTTCAGCTGTTCTGACATTTTTTCGTTCAATAGCACAGCAAAGCAAAAATGTGTGCAAAAGTTAGGTTACTTTAACCTTTAACAAATGAAATATGTATGTATGTACACTAGGGATGGGCACCTAACATCGATGTTTCTGAAATATCGATGTTTTCCACTGAACATCGGTGTTTTAATTTCGATGTTATATTTTCAACATCGATGTTACTTGTAAACATTGAAACATCGATAAGTAATACGTATCCCACAAATATCATTTAATATTTCAGTACGAACATTTTTAAGATGCTAAAAAAAAAGAAAAATTTCTAATTGATTCGTTTTACTCTTTGTACATTGTGGCTTAAACGACATAGTATATCCGTCAAGGCAGAAAGTATTAAATTTCAGCAAAGATTTCATTTATTAAACGACAGTAAGCCGATATCTGTAGGCACATGTTCCAGTTTCTACTTCTACAAAACTATACATTTTTTTTTCAGAGAACATAAAAATTAAAGTCACTTTATACTGGGTGCAACAGGATTACGGTACACCCCCCTTTTCTCCTTTAGTTTTCAAGATAGTTAATTGAAATTTGGGATATCCTATATACATAATAAGCGGCACTGTCTACTATAAGTGATTATAAGATATATAAGTGATTATTTTTCCACTTCTGGTTTCGCCGGAAGTGACACTAACTTTCGATTTTTAAATGGAACTCCCTTTATATTATTGCATTTTTGAATTCTGCATAATTTTCTGAATCCAACGATACCAAATAAGTGACATTTCAAACGTCAATATTTTTTACAATTATGGTTTTTAGTTTTCCATTTAAGTGGGCCATGACGGTTCCGATTTATTCTAAATGACCCATGTAATGCTACAAAAATCAAAGTCCCGTCAAAAATACTAAATTATGTGATTTATGAGCAAATAAATTTCATCTAATAATTTCTCTTAGCTGTAATTTTGTTTGTATTTATCGCACATATTAATACGACATAAGAATAAATTACTTATTAATAGTAATAATAAATGGTATTACGGTACCAATATGGTTCCATTTGAAAAAATTGAGTTCTGCTCCAAAAACAATTTTGATGAACTTAATTTGCTCATAAATGACATAATTTAGAATTTTTGACGGGATTTTGTTTTTTGTAGCATTACATGGGACATTTATACTAAATTGGAACCGTCATGGCCCACTTAAATGGAAAACTAAAAATTATAATTGTAAAAAATATTGACGTTTTAAATGTCACTTATTTGGTATCGTTGGATTCAGAAAATTATGCAGATTTCATAAATGCAATAATATACAGAGTATTCTATTTAAAAATCGAAAGTTAGTGTCACTTCCGGCGAAACCGGAAGTGGAAAAAAAATTACTTGTATGTCAGATAGTGCCGCTTATTATGTATATAGGATATCCCAAATTTCAGTCAATTATCTTGAAAACTAAAGGAGAAAAGGGGGTGTACCATGATCCTGTTACACCCGGTATATATTATTTTGAAACATCGTTGTTTCACAACATCGATGTCTTCTAGCCGATGTTTTTACTACCATCGATAGTATGTACCGATGTTGAACATCGATGTTAACATCGATGTTTTTAAAAATGTGCCCATCCCTAATGTACACCATAAAGAAACCAATTTCTTTATGATGTACACTCAACTCATGGTATACAAACAGTAGGTATATCTATTGTAATACCGTGCACTCAACTAGTGTTGCGAAAATTCGAATTAAATAATTCGACTAATTCGATAGTTAATTAAAAGCAATTAATTCGATTATCCATTTCGATATATCGAGATAAAAATTAGTAGTATTTATTATTTAGTAGTAGTACTCCGACGGGAAACGGAATTACGAATTATTGAACTGGTATACGCCTATACCTATCGAATATTTACGATGGAGGTCGAGTGTAGCCAAAGGGTCAAGTAAAAACGGAAATACTCGGGGGAATGCGGTTGCCGTTGCCTGTAGTGACTTTTTTTTTTTAGCTTTTTTGTTTAATCTGCAGCCGATCGCCCCCCCCCCCTTACCCAAAGGGTCAAGTAAAAACGGAAATACTCGCGGGAATGCGGTTGCCGTTGGCTGTAGTGATCTTTTTTTTTTGGATTTTTTCTTTTTATCTGCAGCCATCGCCCCTCTAATTTAAATTTATAATTCTACTAATAATAATTCGAATTATTAATTCGATTTTTAAATATGAATTATTACTACTAATTAGATAGTGAAAATAATTCGATTATTCCCAACACTATGTTATATATTATCTGTTTATATACTAGTGTTAATATAATCGAATAATTTTCACTATCGAATTAGTAGTAATAATTCATATTTAAAAATCGAATTAATAATTCGAATTATTATTAATTGAATTTAAATTATAGCGAGGGGCGATGGCTGCAGATTAAACAAAAAAGCTAAAAAAAAAGGTCGTCAGACAACGGCAACCGCATTCCCCCGTCGGAGTACTACTACTACATAATAAATACTACTAATTTGTATCTCGATATATCGAATTAGATAATCGAATTAGTTAGTTTTAATTAACTATCGAATTAGTCGAATTATTTAATTCGAATTTTCGCAACACTATTATATACCTTAGCAACCAGAGTACACAACAAATTCTTGTGTTATTCATAAAACGACAATTATAAAGGACAACATTATAAAACAACATTCTCGTTGCAATTCACAATGGAGACGCTGCTGTTTACTTTCGAGATGCTCGCTTCTGCAGACAGAAAATCGAATGTATTATGTGTAACGTCAATTGGCACACCCAGCGGCCGGACCTTTACAGTTCCGCTTCAACATTGCAATGCACAAAAACACACGGAACTCGTAAAGACAGCAGCATTTAGTAAGGTCACAGTTTAATGCTTTATTAAACTGTGGTAAGGTAAAGAAAACATTAACTAAGAGAGGCCAGATGAGAAAAATTCGTATTAATCTAACTGAAACGTTAATCGCCACGTATTTTGATGACGCGGGGAATTTATAATTTGCTGACGAGTACTTGTAAGAAGAAACCGGCGCAAAAGAATGCGGTATCGTCAATGCTTCCGAGCAACCATTAATACAATTGCTTGAAAAACTACTTGAAAAAACCCAAGAGAAATCTGAAGAAAAAAATATTGGGAAAATAGTGAAAGAATTTACGATTGATTTTAATGGAAAAAATTCGAACGCAGTTCAATGGATAACTAATTTTGAAAATGAATGTGAACGGTTTAATATAACTAGAGATGAGAAGAAAATCGAAATACTAAAATCATTTATGGAAAAAGGTGCAATAGGCGTCTAATGCGAACTAATGATTGGGACATTAGCCGTTTGTTTTTACATTGCTGTTAATGTGTTTTATATTCAAGTTGCCGCTTTAATTCATTATTTATGTGTAGTATTTGATGATTTACTGCCTAAAACACTTATTGTGATCAAGGTTTACTGTTTACAAGTTGTTGGCATAATTGTAGTGATTTTATTTTGAATTTTAGACTGATAGAAGATACCTATGGAAGATACATTTTTAGGTTGGATCGGTTCATTTTGAAAAGTTTTAATAAAAACCTCAAGGTATACACGTGTTTTTTTACAAAATTGTTTAATATTTTAATTGAAAACAGTTTTAAGTAGAATGGCAGACATTAGATTGAGTATCTTGAAATATATATATAATATATCTTGGAATATTTAGATGGCACTGTAAATTCAAAGTGTGTTTATGAGGGTGAACATGTTCTGAATGCAGGCATTTATTATATAAAATATATAATAAATGATGCAGGTCATTCATGACTTCATGGATTTGAAGGTACTGCAGTGTTTTTCAGTATCTTTCGCTTTTTAAAATCCTTAGCTGAAACGAAAAATAATAATGATAAATATATGTACAATAACCTTAAAAAATCCTCCTCAGCAAAATGAAGAGAACAGACTCTCATAAATTTACTGACGGGCTTTCCTATCCTCAGTTTTAATATCCAAGCTTTGCGCTTGTCTATACCACAAAACATCTAAATAGTCTATATGTTCTATAAATAATATATACGTTCCTTTGACCAAATTTATTTATAACGCAAACTTGATGCTTTTCTTGTTCAAGAAATATATGAAAAGTTAATTGGGGATCCCTCTTAATCTAGGACAAACAGCGAGGTTCACAACAATAGTGATTGATTATAATTATAATACTCACAAAATAACGCTAATATAATAATTTTTAATGAATACAACACAAATATAAACGGAAAACTTTCAAAACAAAATGGCACTCAAATAGAAGTTTGAATAAACGATGTCCCAGTCGTTAGTTTGTTGAGCGACCACCAGGGAGCGTAACGCTTATCTTGTTTTACCTATAGATTGGTATAGTTGTACACTTTTAAAGTTAACAATTCAAGCAGACTGGGATAATTGGAAAACAAATTTTCGTGACATTTGCAAATAAAGGTTGGTCTTCAATAAGATATGCATTGCAATTTAAATACCAAACAGGCTCTTTACTAGAATACGCAATAAAGAAAGAAAAACTTTTATTAGAAGTCAGAAAATCGATTGGTAATGGGACATTAATTGATTTAATTGCTATTGGTCTGCCAAATTATGTAGCCGATAGAATCGATAGAGAAAAATTAAAAAAAAACTGAAGACCTACATATATAATGAAGTAGGTAAATTGGAACATTTAGTTAACAAAAAAAGTCCGGAAACAAAAAAAAATAAGAATTACGGTACTAAAGATAAAACAGAAAAAATACCATGCGAAACTTGTAAGAATAAAGGTAAAGGTACACGCTTCCATCCTGAAGCTGAATGCTGGTTCAAAGAAAAAGAAAATAAAATAAAGCATGTTAATAATTCAGTATTAGAAGCAGAACTAAGTGATAATGATCCAAAAAACTAATAATTCCACCATTAATTAGACTCAAGATAACATTAAATAATTTTTTGGAAGTATCCGATATTTATGATTCAGGCTCCAATGTTTCACTCATAAATTCAAAATTAATTAATTTAAAACAAGAAAGAATTGACTTAAAACAAAGAGATAACTTAAGAACAATTAATGGTGTATATAAATCAGAAGAATTGATAAAAATCAAAGCAAAAATATTAAATATAGAAGAATACATAGATGTATTCGTAATCAATAATGAAAACTTTGAATATGACTTTCTAATAGGATTAGATTGCATAAAAAAATTCAAGTTGATTCAAAATGAAAAATTAGAGATAGAACAGAGAAACTCTGATCTCAAAGAGAAACAAATATATCGAATAAACTTCAATGAACATGTAGATTTAGACAATTTCAAAGTCTTAATAAATCACTTGAGTCATAATGAAGAAGATATGATAAAGAATCTCATAGATAAATATAAAAATATATTTGCAAAAGATAAATATGATATAGGCGTAGTAAAAGATTACGAAGCCAGAATAGATCTCATAGTAGACAAATATTGTAGCAAAAGACCTTATCGGTGCTCAATTGAAGATAAAAAAGAAATAGAGGAACAAATCTCACAATTACTTAAAAGAAATCTAATAGAAGAATCATACAGTCCTTTTGCTGCTCCAGTTACATTAGCATATAAAAGAGACGAAAATAAAAGATCAACACTATGCATAGATTTTAGAGAATTAAATAAAATAATAGTTCCTCAATCACAACCATTTCCTTTGATAGAAGATTTTGTAATAAAAACAAGAAATTGCAAATATTTTTCAAAACTTGATATTAACTCAGCGTTTTGGTCTATACCTCTACGAATTGAAGATAGAAGTAAAACGGGGTTTGTAACCCAAGAAGGACAATTTCAATGGACATGTCTTCCTTTTGGGTTAAAAACGTCGCCGGCCATTTTTCAAAGAATATTAAGCAATATAATAAGAAAACATAAATTGTCAGACTTCACAGTAAACTACATTGATGATATATTCATATTTTCAAAATCTTTCGATGAACACATAGATCACCTCTCACAATTACTAGCAGCAATAATGAAAGAGGGATTCAGATTAAAACTTTCTAAATGCACATTTGCATTCGATTCTGTACAATATTTAGGCCACATTATAAAGCATAACTCAATTTCACCAATAAAAGATAATCTAATTTCAATAAAAAAAATTCCAGTGCCAAAAAATCAAAAGAACATCAGACAGTTCCTAGGGAAAATTAATTTTTACAATGAATATGTTCCAAAATTTCACTAATTTTAGAACCTTTACATAATCTTTTAAGAAAAGGCTTTTAAGAAAAAAAATTTCATTTGGTCTGAAGAATGTCGAAAAGCCTTTGATTATATGAAAAATTTCCTCTGCACACAACCAGTGCTAGCCATTTTTGATCCAAATTTACCAATACACATATACACAGATGCAAGTTTACAAGGCATACTAAAACAGCCACACACAAAACATCTAAATAGAAGAAGGGCAATCTCCATTGATAAGGAGGGAAACACGCATCGGGGCCACCATATGTACCGGTGGCCAGTTTTTCATAATGCGCATGCGCGACGCTCTATCGAAATGCGTAGCCGTGAATTGGCATCGCCAACTTCATTTTACAATTCAATTTTTCATACAGCAAACTCGTTGTTGCTGCATAAAAAATTGATTTGTAACCATACCCCACTTTATGATTTTATCATTCAAGGTGGAATAAATAAAAACGATTTGCTTGAAATTATTTATTTCTACAATTATAAACATTTAAAACAATACATTATCAAAACATACTGACATAGTAAACAAAAATTATTTGAAAACAAAATAAGTCAAAGGAGATTAAAATAAGAAAATTTTCACATCGAGATTAGGTTGTATTTAACTTGGACATACCTGCTGGACATCGTGAACATACTTCCTACTGATGAAGTAGAACGCTTGTTGTTGCATGGCTCCATACAGTGAAGAACACTCTAAAAACCCATAATATTTTATTACCATTTTAAAGTTCAAACGCTGAGAAACTTCTATTATTTAATATGTACACAAGCTCATTTACAAGACTATTTCATATTAACAGTAAACTAGAAAGAACTTTGCTAAACCTAAGAATTAATTAAATTACACGTATCTTTTTATTCTTTTCATGCACATCTTATTATGTTCTTGTAATATACTAATCATTTATAGGTTAGATAAGTAATTTAAGTACAGTATTTACTTACCAATAAGTAGAATAATGTATATTATATCCTTAAATGCCAATCACAAAAGAAATAATAGATTTATCACAAAATAATGCACAAAATATTTTGATGCGAATCAAAATTTTCCATTAGGGACGCTTCCTAAAACAACAACAATCAAAGTTTAAATTAAAATGCCGCGTTTCTATTGGATATGGATCGCCTAGGCAAATAGACCTATGGGATTGCCGCCACCGATACCACGCGGCCATTTCGTTATTTATAATTTTTCCCCAGATTTGGGGAATTATAAAAAATATGCCAACTTCAAAGTCAATTATTTAATCTCTGAAATGTATTATTATTGTAATTATTATTATTCAAAATGTCTAGTTTGATTTACTTTACTTTATTTAATGCATGTAAGGGGATATATCTAACATAACGAAATATCGCGTCAGAGTGTTGCTGAAATTATTACGACTTAAGGTGCATCTGGCAACATTGCACTGATAGCGTGTTGCGAGGTCGTGAATGCTAGTTTCACCCCCCGCAGCCACAACTAAATCGAAAAACCAGTTCAACAATCGAAAAACCAGTAGCATATTTCTCAAAAAAATTCAATGAATCACAAAAAAAAGAAAGCTATTTATTTAGAAGGCCTAGCAATAAAAGAAGCAGTAAAGTATTGGCAACATTGGCTTATAGGTAGACATTTCAAGGTATTCTCAGATCATAAACCATTAGAAAGGATGAACATCAAAGCTAGAACAGATGAAGAATTGGGTGATTTAACCTATTATTTATCACAGTATGATTTTGAAATAATATACCGTCCAGGTAAAGATAACTTAGAAGCAGACTGCTTAAGTAGAAATCCAGTATTAGAGTCCCAAGAAGACAATGATGATCAATTAAAAATTGTAAATCTAATAAAAATAGATGATATTTTAAAAGATCAAAAAAACAATGAAGATATAGAATCTAATGGTGGGTTCATGCAGAAATTTTTAGTAATAAGAATAAGAATAGTAATAAGCATAAAAGTTAAACCTTCGTTTTATAATGACCCAGTTCATGCAGCAAATCCTTATTTTTAAAATTATTACTAAAAATTATGTTTACTGCATGAACTGGGTCATTATAAAACGAAGGTTTAACTTTTATGCTTATTACTATTCTTATTCTTATTACTAAAAATTTCTGCATGAACCCACCATAACAAAGACAAATTAATTATGAAAGATAATTTGTATTATAAAAAGATTAGAAAGAAAGAAAAAATTATATTGTCAGAACAACTTTGTAAGCAGCTAATAGAAAACACACATAAGAAATTTTGCCACATAGGAATAAAACAAATGCAAAACAAAATACTGCCATATTATGCAGCAAAAAGGATATCAGAAAACATACAACAAACTTGCAAAAATTGTGAAATATGTAAAAAAAATAAATCAAGGGGACAAAATAAAATTGGTCTATTGTCACAGCTTGGTCCCGCAAAAAAACCTTTTGAAATAGTTTCTATAGATACAATAGGTGGATTTGGTGGCTCACGATCCACAATGAAATATTTACATCTCCTAGTGGATCACTTCACAAGATTCGCCTACATATTAACATCAAAAACACAAAACGCAAATGATTTCATTAAGTTGACAGAAAATGTGCTCAAAGAACATAATATAGAGATGATCCTAACAGACCAATATCCAGGGATAAATTCCAAATATTTTAAAGAATTTTTAGAAAAGAAAAACATCACTATGATTTTTACAGCAGTTAACGCACCATTCTCGAATGGTTTAAACGAAAGACTTAATCAAACTTTAGTAAATAAAATTAGATGTGCAATAAACGAAGAAAATAAAAAATATGCATGGACAAATATAGCACATAATTGCGTAGAGAAATACAATGAGACTGATCACTCTGTAACGGGTTTCAGTCCAAAATACTTATTATTAGGTGAAGACACCTCAATACTACCAAGTGAGTTAAGGAAAAATAAAAACGATAATAATCTAGTAAATGACAGAACAATGGCCTTACGAAACAGTATTAAATATCATGAATATAATAAAAAATTATATGATAAAAACAGAAAAGATTGTGATTTTAAAGTCGGGGGACCTAGTATATGTTGAGAATGGAAACCGATTGAACCGAAAAAAAATTAGATGAACTACGAATTGGTCCGTACAAAATTTTAAATAAGTTGTCAAACTCAATGTACGAAATTGATACAGGACATAAGAAATCCGAATCAAATTTGTTTCATATCTCCATTCCAACTACTAGAATGTAAAATGTAAACGATACGTGAGGCGCTAAACCATAATATTATATTAATTTGTACCAAAATTCTGTACCAAAATTTTTATCTTGGGGGGGGAGATGTAATGAAAGTATCCTTAGTCTTAATTGAATTTAGCGCATAAGTCAGGTCGGTAAGTCAGATCTCCTATTGTAGTAAGACAATCGAATTCATTCAGACGTGATGTCAATATGTCAATGTAAGCCGCGGAGTGCACATGTTACACGCATCAAGAATAAAACATTAAATTGTAAAATTTACAAAGAAACAATAGTGTGAATAATAACATTGAATGTTGTTTCTTTGTTAATAACAAGTACAATTAATAATTAGTTTAAGTTATTATTTTGTATAAAATAATAAACATTTTGGTAATTACAGGGAAACAATTCTTGTGTTATTCATAAAACTACAATTATAAAGGACAACATTATACATATAATTTAATAGTGTTTTTTTTTAATTCTATTGTGTACAGTGACGGTGCGTGATATTTCAGTTAGCCATATCTTGAAAACGACGCATGGGACCCACTTCACTTTTTAGGTGATGACTATACACCTCTTACAGAAATGATTTATAGTGAAAAAAACCGTCAGCAAAGTTTGCGAAAAAATTTTCAAAAACACTGGAGCACTCCCTGGGTTCTCAGTAGCGCTCTGTGGAATATTTGCAGTAAATTTTTTTTCATAATCTAGAAACGAATATAAGGAGACGTCTTTCGATTTGCTACAAAATATTTTTGTTTCAAAAAGTTAAGGCCATTTTAATTTTGGGAAACAAAATGTTCCTATAAAATTAAAATTAAAATGGCCATAACTTTTTGAAAAAAAAATATTTTGCAACAAATCGAAAAATGTCTCCTTATATTTGTTTCTAGATTATGAAAAAATATATACTGCAAATATCCCACAGAGCGTTACTGAGAACCCAGGGAGTGCTCCAGTGTTTTTGAATATTTTTTTCGCAAACTTTGCTGACGATTTTTTCACTATAAATCCTTTCTGTAAGAGGTGTATAGTCATCACCTAAAAAAGTGAAGTGGGTCCCATGCGTCGTTTTCAAGATATGGCTAACTGAAATATCACGCACCGCCACTGATTGTGTATAATATAATTTTAAAAAACCTTCAGTCTGTTGCTCAGTTAACGATTAAAAAGATTATAATGACCTTCAATTGTGTTCCTTGACAAGTTCTAATTTTCGACATGTGTCACTATTCTTCCGGACAAGCGATATCATGATTCCATGATACTATCCATGATTTAACTCATGACGCAGAAGTCTTTACTTAAAATTTTATTATTTAAATCATAAACAAATTTAAAAGGTTACATTTGTAGTTGTACCAATTAAACACTTGATAAAAGTTATTAGACAAAAAAATAAAACATACTAAAAGAAATGTCCTTTATTAAAAATTTGATAACTTGCAGATATCAACAAATTTTCGAAATGAGTATAACTTTTGATCACAACTTTCAGTATGAACTAAGAATAAGCAAAAACATAAAATATTCCCGAAATACACAGACTTAATTAACTCTTACGAAAGCCAATGTAATGCAAATTACATTTTAAGAGTTAAAACGAATGTAAATAAACATCCTGAAGTATGAGTTTTAACAGTTAGCACATTTATTGTAAAATATTATAACTAAAGCTGGACATTTGACTGATTTTACTTCCACAGCCATGTAGTGGAATGGAAGTGGACATCCAAAAAAAATCATGAACGAGAGAGATAGAAATAGCGACCTTGTCGAAGCTTTTCGTTTATGCCAAACTTTTGACAAGTGACTTGTCACAATTGTAAAATAAATAATGGCTGTCACATAATGCGACAGCTTTAACAATAAAATCAGGCTATAATTTAAGATGTAAAAGAAATACATCTTTTTTTACACGGCCAACTTTACTGAACCGGCGAGATTTTAAGTTTAAGCGAAAACAAATTTCGTTTTAGTGTATATAATTAAATAGGGAAAAATCTTTACATGGGTGTGGTGATTCTTTAGGCAGCGGTTTTTATGTACAAAGTGAGATCACATTTTATAAACTTAAATTATGTTATTACGATCATATAAATGAAAAAATTGAACCAACATTTAATAGAAGCCAAACATTTTGGTTCATTTGTCTCAGTTTATATAGTCCGATAACACAATTTCAGTCTATATGTAAAGTCGCCTCGTACATAAAAATGAGTAAAATAACCAGCTTTATTCATTACTGGAAGATTTTTTATGCTTTTTATTTACATTTTCTAGCACTCAAAAATTTAGTTTTTTTCGAGCAATTTTTGATAGGTACTTCCTCCATAAATTCAGTAGTAACTATTAAAAGCTGGGTTGACCTTTCTTCGGCACAAAGGGCAGATTTTTTTCGAGACTTCTACTGAAGCATTTTTTTAAGCATGGTTCGTGGAAAATGTGTGTACAGGGTAGGGCCTTCAAAGAGTGAGTTAACGACTCCAAACAGATGGCGCAAGTGTCAGGCTTCTCCTCGGTTGAAGTTTTCACACTTTTGCAAGTTTCGGGCTTCTCCTCGCTGGAGGTTTCCATACTTTGTTGGGCCTTCAAAGAGTGGGTTAGCAACTCCAAATAGATGTCGCAAGTGTCAGGCTTCTCCTCGGTTGACGTTTTCGCACTTTTGCAAGTTTCGGGCTTCTTCTCGCTTGAGGTTTCCGTACTTTGTTGGGCTGTTAGCTCTCTGCCATTCGCCCTACTAAATATACATTTATATATTTCCTTCGTTATTGGACCATTATTCCAAAATTAATTTTTTTTATTGTAAATGTGTATTAGTGTAAAAGATGAGGTTTTATTTTTATTTTGTAACATTGTTGATTCTGTGTGCCAAAAATACGGTGCTCCTACCTTACTTTTAAAATACCTATTAGCATTCGTTTTTGAACTTTTTTTTTGCAAACCTAAAAAATGATCGTAACAAATGTGTAACAAATGAACCGGTGTTTCCAATAGATTTTTAAAATTAATTAACTGTCAATTATGTTTTTAGTATGACTATGATGATTTTATTAGTATGACTATTGAAATGTATACATATCTGTTAAGTGTGGAACATTTTTAAATTTGTAATGTGTAATTTATTTAGTGTACTGTATTGTCTGTTGGTGACTATTTTTTTTTTGTGACATAATTCGACTGTAGACCTATTTTTTCTTGAACAAATAAATACAAACAAAGAAACATAAATGCCATAAAGTGAAGGTCGACTTTCGGTTAAACCGGAAGTTGTAAAAAACGCTCCGAGCTAAAAAAACCTTTAATTTCTTTTAGAAAATCCTATATATTTCAAAATTTTATATTAATAAATAGATAAATTAGTCATGTCCCCTGTATCATCTGGTATTCCTTAAAAATAGATATGTCATTATACGAATAAGAAAGTATGACGAAATTATCTTTATAAAAAAAGGAAGGAATTTTTATCCATAAGCTATGTCTGTAATATTACAATTTTTACTTACCGCCTGCGAATTGTAGTAACTGTGGGACGTACTAGAACTGGAGGCGAATACGTTGTTCTCCGTTCTTCAAGGTATTCCAACTGGGGCCTGTTCACCAGAAACAAAATGACTGCTACTCCCAAGCCGAGTCCCAGCATAATCGGCAATAACGGGATAGTTGGAAGAGGCATTTTCTGCGATTAAAACGACCCTTTTTTATTTCGTTCACGGTTATTGCAAAATCAAATTAACTAGTTTAAATAGAATTAATAGTTTAACTCAACTCAAAACTACGTCGTTCCACACTTGATGAATATCGGTACTTTTCTAAATCCGTAACTAACCAGAGCAGCCAACTACGTTGCACTCAGTGTTGCCAGATTGGGGGTTTTCCCCCCCAAAATTGAGGTATTTTACTATGCCTCGCGGATTTTTTTGGGGGAATTTTTGAGGGTAAATTGTATCTTGGGAGTATTTTTTGAGGGATAACAGAGAGTGTTTGGACGCAAAATAAGGACAAGCAGTATTATAGTCGGCGTTATATTGACATCTATGCATGCGCAGTTTGCTCCGAAATTAAGGATTGCTTCTCCTTATTAGTGAACGAATATATACTGCAATACAATGCAATGTTTACCTTATTTCAACATTTGACAACTTTGACGTGCATTCTGAAGCATAACCTTATTTTTCCGTTAGTATGCTGTGTAAACAGTGTCATATAAATCGTTTATTTATGCGGTAAACAATGGGCGCATTCAGAGACGCTCAGCGGCTGAGTAGCTAACTTAGCTACTTCCCTGAATGGAAGTGGCTGACACTTTTTTGATCTCAGCGGCTGACCAATTTACTAAGCCTAAAATATTATAGCTGAGATGCTGACTTGACAATAATTCTATCATGATTTTCTCTGTCGTTTTATCTGTGCTGTGTGAGCAACTGAATTTTAACCTACTTTTAAACAAAAGTTATAGAAAAGAAAATATTGTTTGTTTTTAAACATAAGTTATGAAAAAGAAAACGAACCTTTGTCCTTTAAGTGTCTTTAAGCACAAAACACGGCAGCGAATTATGAATCCATGATTCATGAAAGTTATCTATGCCATAGAACATATTACGTTTTCTAGATCTTTGCGAATCTCATACAAACGATTCAGGGAGTGTTAAGCCGCTGACTGTCAGAAAAGGCTAACTACTAACACATAGCGGTCAGCGGCTGAGCGTACCTGAATGCATCCAATTTTAGTGGATCCGCATTCTCTGACTGAAAGAGTTTATTTACATGAATGATTTCTTTTAATGCCCAGCTTAAAAAGGTAAAATATAACAAATTTGATTTGTTTTTGATCAACCACATAACACCTTTCATTATCTTTATTAATACCAAAATGTATTTTAAGTTTACGGAATTACGAATTATTGAACTGGTATACGCCTATACCTATCGAATATACAGGTTGTGTAAAGCCGACATCGGCCACTTATGAAAAAGGATAAACAGAAGTGAGACGACAGATAAGAAGCGCAATAGCGGGGGGAGGCACCTAAGCGCGCATTGGCGGAACAGTCCGCGCGTCGTTCAAACGCACAAACTTTGCTATGCAGCGCGCTTAAGCGCGCCACGAGAGTTCAGGCAGAGTTCCGCCAATGCGCGCTTAGGTGCCGCCCCTCGCTATTTATGCGCGCATTTACTGGTGGTGAGTGGGCCGGTCTTATTTTCCCACTACATTCGATGCGTATGCGGTTGCTTCTTATATGTCGTCTCACTTCTGTTTGTCCTTTTTCATAAGTAGCCGATGTCGGCTTTGCACAACCTGTATACGATGGAGGTCGAGTGTAGCCAAAGGGTCAAGTAAAAACGGAAATACTCGGGGGAATGCGGTTGCCGTTACCTGTGGTGACCTTTTTTTTTTAGCTTTTTTGTTTAATCTGCAGCCGATCGCCCCCCCCCCCCCCCCAAAGGGTCAGGTAAAAACGGAAATACTCGGGGGAATGCGGTTGCCGTTGGCTGTAGTGACCTTTTTTTTTTTGCTTTTTTCTTTTATCTGCAGCCATCGCCCCTCGCTATAATTTAAATTTATAATTCTACTAAATAATTCGAACTATCAATTCGATTTTTAAATATGAATTATTACTACTAATTCGATGGTGAAAATAATTCGATTATTCCCAACACTACACTCAACATCCACATATCCGAACATTTCCGTTCCACAAAATTCCACATTTCCGAACTCTCGTCACCTCGGGATAACCGAACTGCTGGCGCATGCGCAATCTGGCTCATTGGTAATTCGACAGCGACATTTGACATTCGACAGCGACAAGTTCGGTTGGGGAAGTACAAGTTCGGAAATATTACGAGAAAAGAAATATGGTGAGTTCGGATATGCGGATGTCGAGAGTACATATACACTCAACATCCACATATCCGAACTTGTCCGTTCCGCAAACTTCGGATTCGGAAAATGCAATTTCCGAACTCTCGTCACCTCGAGATAACCGTACTGCTGACGCATGCGCAAAAGGGTTTTTATGGCTCATTCTAGTACTTTTCTTTGTTTTTCGAGGTTTTTATGCAAATGTAATACTGTACATGTGTACATGTTAATAAAAGAACGTTTTTTTTAAACAAAAAAAAAATGTCAGGTGCAAAGGAGAGAGTGATGCAGGTAATTATTTTGTAATTTAAAGTACACTCGAACCCCTCTTAAGTTGCCAAATCCGTGCATAATTACCTCGCTTAAGTCGCGAAATTTTGCCTCTCTTAAGTCGCGATCATAACCTCAACTTTTTTGTGTTTTAACTGCAAAAAGTAATATTTAGAGATATACCACAGCACTTGTTATAACGAAAAATGAGCCAACTGAACGAAGAATCAATGTAAGTATACCCAGTCGTGCGTGACAAAGTTCAATTTTCCACTTGAATGAATATTTTAATCATTTTTTTTTCAATAAAAATTGTATATATTCATGCGAGAATCCAATTTCCAAACGTAGTTCTAAAACTTTTACAGGCGGCCACTTAAGCGGGACGGTTTCGTGAAATACTAGGGGGAAACGTGGTGAAATAAGAGAGGATGTGAATTAAGCGAAGGTAAAATAAGAGGGGTTCGAGTGTAAAGGTTTGTTTTATTGAACATTTTGTTGACGTAACCTATAATAATTTAAAACTGAAATGAAAAATGATAAGAAAATATGTATTTTTAAGAAAACCGTGATACAAAACAAACATTATTGTACTGTTTATTTGCAGAGAAAAGAGCCTGCAAAGAGGCTAACCTTGGAGCAAAAGCTGGATCTGATAAATCACGCAAAAAATGGTGTTAAAAATGTTGATCTATGTAAGATGTACAATATTTGTAAATCGTCAGTGGCAGAAATTCTTGGGAAAAAAGAAATTTACTTGTCGGAAGTTGAAAAAAGACGATAGCAGGTGTGCTGCTGAGGGAGGGCGATTTCCTCTTTGCTGAATTCTGTGACAATCGAAATGTTTGATAACAATCGCATTATTGGGCGCATTCAGGGACGCTCAGCCGCTGACCGCTATCTGTTAGTAGTTAGCCTTTTCTGACAGTCAGCGGCTTAACACTCCCTGAATCGTTTGTATGAGTTTCGCAAAGATCTAGAAAACGTAATATGTTCTATGGCATAGATAACTTTCATGAATCATGGATTCATAATTCCCTGCCGTGTTCTGTACTTAAATACACTTAAAGGACAAAGGTTCGTTTTCTTTTCCATAACTTTTGTTTAAAAACAAGCAATATTTTCTTTTCTATAACTTTTGTTTAAAAGTAGGTTAAAATTCAGTTGCTCAGAGCACAGATAAAACGACAGAGATAATCACGATAGAATTATTGTCAAGTCAGCATCTCAGCTATAATATTTTAGGCTTAGTAAATTGGTCAGCAGCTGAGATAAAAAAAGTGTCAGCCACGTCCATTCAGGGAAGTAGCTAAGTTAGCTACTCAGCCGCTGACCGTCCCTGAATGCGCCCATTGTCTACATTTTTTTTCCCATTTCAAATTTCGCGGTTTTTTGTCGTCAACCAATCAGCGACAAGTTCGGTTGTGTGGAAGTACAAGTTCGGAAATATCGTGAGAAAAAGTTCGGACATATCGTGAGTTCGGATATGTGGAGTTTGAGTGTGAATTTATGAAGTTATGAAGATAACATGTAACTTAATAAAATCAATTAAGCCGAATTCAGATTCACGCGTATCGCGTACGCGGAATCCGCGCTTTCAGTTACGATTGGTTAAAATCATAACCATGAAATTCAAATATCTGATTTTAATCAATCATAACTGAAAGCGCGGCTTCCGCGTACGCGATACGCGTGAATCTGAATTCGGTATTACCAATACCAAATCAACTTTGTATTTTGGCAGCACTGGCACTGTGTCCACTTCTGTCCTTTTCTTTGTTTTGTGATTAAAATAAGATAGATATTCCTGCTTTTGCTAACCAAGCATCTAGGGCTTTGTATTTTTTTCTTTTACTCTCCTGTCGTTTTGTTCAGATTGTCAAAATATCAAGTGCAATAAAGCATAAAACATAGCATAGACAAAATATAACTTTTTATATATACTTTTTGAACATAGTTAGTTGGCATTAGGCAAACATTTTGAAAATATAAGCGCATTATGGCAGATTACAAAATAATCACGGCAGATTTCGTAAATCTGCATATTTCTACGTCCAAAGATGATATACTATTTAGCGAGAAACGTTTTCCCAAAGATATATCGATATCGGACCTAAAGGTGAGGTTAGGCTGAATCATCTTGATGCCGAAAATGGTAAAAATTCAAATTCTAGGCAAAACTGGAGTTAATGACTGGTGGAAGTTGCCATACGATGCAAGTAGAGGCTTATACGAACGACAACAAATTCGTATGCAAGTTAGATAACAATGATGCAATGCTGGGATCGTATCCATTAGAAGACGGCATGAGATTGCACGTGATAGACCAGTTTCAAATCAGGAACGAGCTCGACAGCGGTGACGAGCCCAAGTTCGAGCTGTCCGAGGAGGAATACTCGAAGAAGAGCGACTCTGTCCGGGCTTTCCTCCAAAAGAACAAACTGGGCAAGTACAACGAAGATAACCAAAAGAAAAAAGAATTCCTGGAGGAGGAAGAGAAAAGACTGGCCGAGACTACGGTGGTGGGGTCGAGGTGTAAAGTGACCGTTACAAACGCCCCTCACAGATTAGGAACTGTTATGTACTCTGGATTAGTAGATGGATTACCCGGCTATTGGGTTGGGGTCAAGTACGACGAGCCCCTAGGCAAAAACGATGGAATGTAAGTGATCTTTGTACTCCTGTGAATTTGTAACTATATTTTTTTCTTTTAGTGTAAAAGGTAAACGATATTTCGAGTGTCCGGATAAGTATGGAGCCTTTGTGAAGCCGCATAACGTGCTCTGTGGCGATTTTCCACCAGAAGATTATGACCTGAACGAGGAGATATAATTATCTGAATGTCCATTCCAAAAGTACATATAGAAATACTGCTTTATACTAATGTGATGCTATTGTGCACTTTTATTTATTCCCTTTTTTAATAAAACTATATGCCATTATGTTTGTTCTTGATAAATTACTGGTGTCAATGTAACCCGTTCTATTTATAGAGCTCTATTTGTGTCAACATAGGAAATGCAATTTGGTAGCAACTGTAAAATCTGAAGAATTACGAATAAAAGCTAAATTTAACTCTTATTTCAACACACTCGGACGATCCATTAGACAAAACTTATGTGACTCTGTGAGTTGAAAAGTAGCACAATGCTTAGAATATTTGTGCTTTTTCTTAGGGTTTTATTTGTGAGGAATCTATATATACCTACGGGTAAGTACGGGTGTGTTTATGGCATAAAGCAAACTGTCTAATGGTTTTAGGCGACCTAAAAAATGAGACCGCTGAAGAAATCCAAAATGCTTTATGTACGATCACCACGAAAGAACTAGAGGCGTCCGCAAACGCAACTATAACCAGACAACTTAGAGGAGTTTGTACCTCAAGTGAGTATTGATTAAAAAAAAATTAATATAAACTGTATTTTGTTAACATTACAGATGAATTTAATTTAAAAATTGACAAGCTGCAAATGAAGATACTTCAGGAAATCGACAGTATTCGGTACATACTAGAGATGAACGGTTTCAAAATACCCGACGTGGGCGTAAAAAGCATAGAATCCTATGAGTCTTCAGATCCCAAACAAATTTCTTACAAATCAGGCAATTTTGCGACAACATCGACGAGGACCGAGGAAATATTGTTGTATAATAATACCATACTGGATACTGTTGACGGCAGAAAATTCTCTTATTACTGGGAAATACAGAACATTCGCCAGCTGTTAGCAAAAAGTGACATGTATAAGTCAAGTCCTATTTTTCGTGTGTTGGGTAAGCGTCACAGTGTGCATCACCATCTACTGTTGATAAGAATAATTATTACTTATGCAGCTAATCTAGGCTTCAGAATGTTTGCGTGCCTGCCTGTAAAACTCTATGAGAGTATCCTGCGTTCCCACAACGACAAGAATGGGGATGGCTTACTACTGCGCATACGTGGGCTCTGGAGCGATTTAGGGAAGGAATCATTGCCATATGTAGCACGGGAAAGAAATACATGCGTATATAATGTACAAGGCGCTTAAAAAATATGGTTTATACTTTCAATATCATAGAGTTTTACAGTGCCAAGCCCTGCGTTGCCGCACACATTTTCGAACCCTAGCTAACCTTTTTAAGGCATTTTTAGGCTACACAATTTCTGGCACAATAATTGCAAAAGAGCTGTTTACCATTTTTGTTTTAATCAAATTATTTTTAGGCCATGATATCCGCCTGCAATTATATCCCAATCACTTGAAGAAAAACTACTTCGGCATAGGACTGAGACCGGATAGCCCAGGTTTTTTGAAGAAACATAAAATTTCCATTTTAAACCTGTTGTATCCCGGATCCGATATCGAATCAGAAATACTGTACGGGTTAAATGACAAGAAGACTTTCCGGTCAAGCACAAAGAACTTAGAACTCGAAGGGTTCATCATGGGAGGGTCCCTTGTCGTAAAGCTGGAAATATATTTGAACTCATAGTAGAGGTTGGCGAAGAAAAATAATATTTGAACTGAATTTTTTTATTAACACATTCTAAGTACATCACGTCACACTTTAGATAAACTTACGATAACTAATCGATCGACACGGTATTTCAAAATGTCTCCTCACAACAAAATATAATCTATTTAAAAACGTTAAGCATTATTCATGTCGCAGGTACTTTGTCTTTTATTTAAACATTAAATCTAATTATAGAAGTTAAGGAAAAAAAATACTTTTTGAGGTAGAAAAATTTCGATTTACTATGGAATTAGTTAGAGTAAAAAAAATAATCCTGTGATGAGCTTGTCCCAAATTACACCTAAATATGATAAAAACGTGTTTAAAAACTAGGTACCTAATTACAAAATCCAAATTTGAGTGCAGACAAAGTTATAACTTAGATACTCCAAAGTACTAAATTTCTATAGCTTAAAATTTCTATTAGGGGCGCTATTCTTTTTTTTCACAAAGATTATCAATGCTACAAAAATTGAGCTCCAATACTTCTTTTATTAAGCATTTTTTTATGGTCTCAGTTTATGTAAAGATCCCTTAATCCAGAAAAAAAACACTTACAACTTTTCTATGTTAGTAACGATTTCTCTACCACACATCCGCCTATCCTCGCTGCTTTAAAATGTTTATACAGTAAAAATACACAACTTGCCGCTTAAGTCTAGGGAATACCTAAATATTAATTACCCCTACACGATTATCATCATAGTTTGCACCTGTTCCCTTTCCTAGTGATGTTAATGTACGGCTGCACTAGGGGGTACATCTCGTGACTGCTCTTGAACACTGTAATGTCGCTGACGACCGAAGGCACGCTTGCTTTTCCATCATCGGCAGGGGAACGTTCTTTTTCGACGGCCTCCCCGTCCGCTTGGGACAGAGATCCGTTGGTGGTCGCGTACTCCTTGCCGACCTCCTTGCCTGCGCCCCCCTTCGGCCATGGAGATGACGTGCACCGACAGTTTCTTCCTCGAATCGGCGGTATTCTCCAGGAGATCCTAATGAAAATCAAATAAATCCTTATTTAAAAAAAAAAAATTATACCTTACCTTGTAGAACTCGATTATGTCGTGCTTTGACAGCGTCCTAAGATAGGCGACCTCTACGTTGGCCCTGTCGAAGTGGTACTGCTGAGCCGTGATCTCCGACCAAAATCTGTTGGTCAGCGTCGACAATTGCTTGGGTTTTTCCAGTCTCTGAGCGGCCAAAGCTTCACGGTGCCTCACAAACTCCTCCTCGCTCATTTCAACTATGTAATTCTAGAAGACGGATCGTGGACGCATGAGAATAATCTAGCGAAGCATAGATGGCGCCCTCTACTTGACAAAGTTCCCCTATGCGATAACAGATGACGCAGGTGCAAAGAGGAGCACAAATTCTCGCGCGTTTTACTCGTAAAATGGAAATAATAACAAGGGACACTTCGCTAGATTCATATTTGATTGCACCAAGAAGTCTAGAACTAAGGAGACCGAACTCGTTCGTACCTAGGGATCAAATCTGTCCGCCTCCAAGAGGCGCTGTAAACAGTAATGTACTCGATGTCACATGATGAGCAGCGGTCCACATGTGAATGTTTATCATAGAAAACCATGCTATGGTTTTATATGACGTTTATCATTAAGCTGTCAAAGCGGGTGCTTACATGCCGTTTGGCTTTAACAAAAATACATATAAAAATAAATATTGTTCAAAAGTGCTGTGTTGCATTGTGTGATATAAGAAGCGGTCCGAATAACCGGACATTATTTCAAATTACTGATGTATGTATGAAACGAAATATTTTCCTTTGTTGTATTGTTAACGTTGAAGCACAACATGAAATGTTCTGAGTACATTTTCATATTCATCATTGCGAAAATTTGTAATTGCAAAGACATTACTTGTATACATTCAATATAATATTCAATAACAACATATTATCAAAAAATATCGAGCGTCTGTCAATTGTATTCGCACCACGGACATTCACACAGACTCTAACCTCTAACGCACACAGATTAGTACAGAACCAAGGTATACGTATAGATATCTGTTTATATACCATAGCAACCAGGGTACACAACTGTTTACAGCGCCTCTGGAGGTGGACATATTCGAGCACGTCGTGTTATACAGCGAAAAGCCGGAGTTCGATCTCCTTAGTTCTAGTCTTCTTGGATTGCACATAACCACTTTGACATTAACCAAAACACCAAACTCATGTTTGAATGACCATGATCCAATTTTGGTAATACTTTATATATTTTCCGCTTGAAGTCGCTACATACTCACATCGTTATTATTTGGAAATCACGTTATGCCATCTACTGGTCACAAAAACATCTAAGTTTTTACTATTTTTGTCTGTTATCGTTCTCTTTTCATTGGTCGAACAATGAAAAAGCCTGCTATTGCTCTTATTAAATAAAAAGGAACCTGTTAGTACGACAGTGCCATCTACGTCAAACGTTCTACTACATCAAATGATCAACTAAACTATACCCTTAACCGCACTTACCAGCATATTCTCTAGAAACTCCTCTATCCTGCTGTCCAAATAAGTGGGATGCCTGTCCGACTGAACTATAATCCTCAACCCTTGGACTCCGTTAGACCTACGCACTCCGCTAAACACTATATAACCTAGTTGTTCCTGAAATAATTACGCTTATTACACCTTCACGACGAAAAAGTCAAAGCTTGTTACTTTTGTACGCAAGATATTGAAGCAGGGCTCCTGGATCAGCTGCGCGAAGAGGTCCAGCTTAACGTTGGTCTCCTTCGACTGCAAGCCGCACTGATAGTAGAGCTCGATGCAGGAGGACTTGTGGACATCGTTCTGTACCTCGTAGAGGTAGTGACATCCGTTCTCCAGCTTCAGCTCGCGGTTGAGCAGCAACTGCCTCGGCAAGAGCGGCGCCATGTTCAGAGACGCCGTCAGCTGGTCCTCCACAATGTGCACCAACTGGTGGGCCTTCTCTTTGTTAACGTTGCCATGTACTAGGCACTCGATGTGCATCTTCGACAGGATCTGGGGGATGAAGCTCTCCAAACGGTCAATCGTGATTTCTGCGTGAAAAAGGCACGTCGAAATTATTTGAACAAAAGGACAGAGGAATGCTTACGATCTGTGGCTGCTAGAAGCTCTTGCTTCGTCCAAGAGTGCTCCGTAAGCAGGACAGTTAAGTAATATACTGCGTGTTGGTAGGGTTGTTCGGCAGAGAAGTTCTTCAGGTTCCTGACGTACTAAAAAAACAGTGATATTACTTTCATACAATAGTTAGTATTTATTAATTTCATTGGATTAACTATTAACAGATGGTGCATAGGTAAATATATTATTATCCACCTAGCAGCAATTACCCTTACTACCAAAAGTTTAGCTACCCACAAGAAGATGTCGCTCATATAGAATGTGCCTACTACCCATTCAAAAAGACCTTTGAACTTTAAATTTTCGTACATACTATACGAACATCTTACATTCTCTTTGCAGATGTTAAACCTTTTAGGATCAATCTTGAAATTGGTTAATTTCTCCATGATTTTTTCCAGCAGGATGTGCTGTTTGTTGTTGTAGCCTCCGATGCCCAACTGAAAAGGGGAAGAATTAGTTTCCAGTCACAAGCAACAAATGCAAACCTACGATCAAACCATATTTCGTGTTGACCAGTTCCCATTTGAGCCCCGCCAATTCTGCAGCGTACGCATACTCGTTTAGGGCGTCCCTGAACAGTTGCACCAACATGTGAGTGAGGTTGCAGTTTAAGGGGTCCAAATATGCCATCGGACTGAAATAAAAGAAGAAGTTAAGGGCGTAGTATGTAAAGAAAGTAAAGCGTACCTGACGAAATCGAACATGAGGTTGGCCTTGGGCAACAGAAACTGATCGTCCTGTTTAAACCAGACCCTGGTCAAAGCGCTGTCTTCAATGATCACCGGATGTTCGGTAACCTAAGGGTGAACAATCAAGAAATGTCTAAAAGCAGAAAAACTACTTACGTCTTCATCGAGTGGGTACAGATGAAAATCCGTGGGAATGAATTCGTTCTTTTCCGGCATTTTCAAGTCCGGGCAAAGCCCCGCCTCCTTCCAAGCCTAAAAAAATTCATTTAATTTTGGCCAGCAACTTCTTCTCTCGTTACTTTAATTTTTTCCTCGGAAATACTCGTTTTCTTGTACTTGGTACCATACCATGGTTCCTCTTCATCCAACTCCCCCTCAAACTTCTTCGCGATAACAGCTATCCTGATTTAAAACATATATTACTACAAATTACTTCACAATTTGTCTACTAGATGGCGCAAGTGTCGGCGTAAAAGTGCTGACGTCTCAATGTAGCCAAATGAGCATCCTACCTGATTTTCTCTGGTACGAAGTTGCTCCAAATCTGTTCTATAACATCGGGTTGCCACTCGGACAGCATATAGTTCGCGCACAGCACGTGTTCCATGGGATACTCCTTAAAAACGGGTTGAAAAGAGAAGTGTTGACAAGGCGAAAACAAGCGCTTACCTGCAGGCTGTGCACCAAACTCGAGATGTAGCCTCTGGGCGATTCCTTGTCTTTGAATCGGAATATCATTTGACCTATGTTACGGTTCTCTTCCTGGACCCACTGCAGGGGGCCCTCCTTCTTCATCATGTTCAAGTACTGAAAAATCGTTAGGTTACGTACCAATTTCTTTAAATCTATCTCATTATTACCTGGAAGATAAGCTCTATGATGTCGTCAACGTGCTTCATGCCCTCCTCTGTCAAGTCCACAGCCACTCCGAAGAATCCGAAGCCCCTCGGGGCTGGCTTACTGCCCGCCACCAAGTTGCTGGACCATCCCCGCGCCTTCAGAACTGACAGTATGCTGCCCGGGCCTTCGTGACCCATCAGATGGCTTATGTAATGCCCCGGCTAAAAAATAATACATAAAAACCCGATAAGAAGCGTTTTATTGATTATTTTAAAGTAAAAATTTTTATCTAATCCGGATCTCTCTTAAAAAATTCGAACGTTTGTTTCGTATTTCTCCTAACAGATGGCAGCAACGACAGGCGCTTTATTTTCCACTGTGTATGTTCAAGTAGAAGAAGAAGAGTCTAACTTAACCTCGAAAACTCAAAGACATCATGGAATTTGCCGATGAATATACGCACGAAATTCAAAATGTAATATACGTTTCTCAGTGTTTACCAACTAAAGAAGTGGAAGATCTATACGAATATGAACTACAAGGTTGCGAATGTGAAATAAATTGCGAGATAGACAACTGCGCTTGTCTCCAAAGAAGCGGTACTTTTTACAATTACAACGACGTTTTGGAGCTGAGGAATTATTCTGTAAGTGAGAAAAATGTAAGAGGACCCACTTACGAATGTAATGAGAACTGCAAATGTAAAGAAAAAATCTGTGGGAACAGATTAGTTCAGTTTGGACCACGGAAGTCCTTGGAGGTGCGACCCTGTGAAGATCCAGCGAAAGGTCTAGGTTTATTTACTACGGACGAGATAAATGAAGGAAATTTTATATGCGAATATGCAGGTGAAATAATAACGGAGCTAGAAGCCTCCAAACGCTTTAGGAGCAACGGCGAACAAAACAAAATGAACTATGTCTTCTGTATAAACGAAAACTTTGGTGAGAGGACATCAAAAACCTTCATAGATCCGACGTATTACGGAAATATCGGGCGGTACATCAACCACAGTTGCGAACCAAATTGCAAACTACTTGTCATAAGGGTAAATGATACTATGCCTATTTTAGGGGTGTTTGCAGATCAGAATATTGAAGAAAAAACTGAAATCACCTACGACTACGGTGATGCCGAGAAGAGCACGGAAGGGACTACGAGTCATCGGAAAATCTGCCACTGCAACAGCAAAAATTGCAGAAAATACTTACCATTCAATATAAACCTAACTTAAGCCGTTATAGTATAAAAAAGTTTTAAATTTACCGCAGATTTATAAAATTCTGTGAGATCTTCACATGGAAAGACGATATTCAGGTTACGAACATCCTTAACCGGAGCTATATATACTGCCGTCTTAAACTGGTCATCTTTAAATGGGTGAGTCTTCCAGATAGGGGCCTCTACATCTTTATTTTCCACTGTGGAAAACAGTTCCACGACCATTTCTTCTAGTTCGTCGAGACTTTCTAGAACCATATTAAATATTTTTTTTACAGAGAAAATTCTCCTTTTATTACACCCTACCTTTTCCTAATACTGCCAGACACATAATATTTGAAGAATACCACCTATTGTGAAATTCCAGTAGCTTTTCTCTAACGTTAATACCTTTTTCCTTTGGTAAGGTTGCCAAAGTATATTTATTACCTAAAAAAATTAAATGTAGTTTACAAGAAATAGGTAAGAAACGATATTACCTGTCCCAAATGTATTATAAGAGTGATCCGGATCAGCGATGTGCTTGTCGAGCTGGTCCATCCTCCAAACGTCGCTGGGGATATTCTTTTCGTGTTCGGAATTTACCGCATTTATCTCTCTGTCTGTCGCCGATTCGGTAAACAGAGGCGCAACGAAAAACTGAGAAAACCTGCAAATAAAATTAAAACAATGCTGTCATTATTTAACAGGGCATGTCATTATATAACGGGGCACGGGTAGCCGAGTGGGTTAAAGCGCCGTCTTTCCAGTCGCGATACCTCTGTGCGCGTTGTTCAAGTCCCAGCCGGGGTAACGATTTTTAATTGTCTCGCTTTCTCCGTCAGGGCTTGATATGCAACCACTAATACACTAGTGTATAGGTGTGGATGCATAGATGCCAATACAACCGCACATGCCCTAGATTTGGTAATGTTCTGAGTTTTCTGGGTTTCCTCAGAACTGTAAAGCAAATGCGTTACCGAAATAATCTTAAGTCGCTCCCAGTGCGCCATGGCAAATAATAATAGCCACTCCTTCCCGCACAGGTCCCTGAGAGGACCTAAGGGGTTACTCTTCGGAGTAATTATAGGGTGAGTATTATTATTATTATTATTATTTGAAAGTTATCGCACCTGTCTAGAGCAGTGCCAAGTTTGTCGGGAACAATATCAAAGTAATACAGGGTATGATCGGGATACGTAGCGGCATTACTGCTACCCCCATGCTCACTGAGGAATTTATTATAATCGTTTTCATTCGGATACTTCTCCGTGCCCAAGAAGAGCATGTGTTCGCAGAAATGCGCGAGGCCAAGCACTTCTTTCGGATCATTTAAGAATCCTAAAAAAAAAAAGTTACCATAATCTTTCAGTCTGATTAACAAAATATTGGGAATCTACCTATATTTACATCCATTGCAGCGGCCGATTTGTCCGTGTTGGGGTCGCTTACGAGTAAGACCTTCATGTGGTTTGAGAGTTCTAGGCCCCTGTACGACCGCTTGTCCTCTTCGGACTTGACAATGTCGTCTACCCTTCGCAGAACCAAGTTTGTGGAGTTCACCATTTTCGCGTTAGCCTTCTTAACTAGCCCCACGGTGCTGGAAACGTTAAAGGGATTGATAATTGACGGAGGTCTCGAAAACGCAGGTGGGTGATGTAACCTCAATCTCTTTACCTGTACAAGTAGATGGTCGTACGGATCTGAAAGCTCGTCACAGTTTTCAGGAGTAACCTCGTGTGCTTTAGGAAATGCATTCAGGCTCCCTCTGCCTGTCCTAGGTGGGCGCTATGTGAAAATTTTAAGTATTCGTTTATTTTACGTTCACCCTTTTATGACATTTCGTTTTAGACACACAAGTGACAGAAGTGACTACGTTTACGTCACTCATTTGATCGTATTGAAAACTAGTTTTGTTTTATTGGTATTTATTGTCAGTATCGTTTACGTCTTTTTTTTTGCTTTTTGTTAGATACACAATTTTAACACAAATGGCCTTTTTATTTACCTTGTATCGTTACCTATCGCAAAATGTTATATTGTGTTGTTATATAAACGTACTGAATTAATTATTTTCTTAGTAAAATTAAAAATAAACATTATACATACTATTATTTTGATATAATTGCAACTTAATAATACAATTATGTAGGTACACTAGATACGAATTAGTAAACATTGTTTATAGTTTATTTCGATGTTTTTTCTTACTTCAGTTCCTATAATGCATGAGAAAATAGGGTACTAATTGAAAAAACTGAAGGAGAATTGTTCTCCCAGTATTCAGATAAATTAGGACACACCCTGTATTTAATTGGTTTAGTTTCTTTTTAGATATAAAAAAATAAAACATGTAGTAATTCTTATCGGCCTGCTGTTTATAAACTTTTGTTAGGATTTATGATTGATACATGGCTATTGGACATTGGATTACGCCCCGCCTGTCAACATTCAGTCGGGAGTCGGGACCATAAAGAAACCAATTTCTTTATGGTCCGAAATAGAACGCTGCCTGGATCACTTGGCCGCGAATTACAATTATCTTACGATTGCCTTTGTTAAGTACTTGTAATTACCGTAGGTAATCGGTAGTAGTACTAGTAGTATTGTTTGTATGTACACGTTATTAGCCGGTAGCACTGTTTATGTCTAAAGTAAAAACCAATGTTGTTTTTGTTATTGTAAAACTAACAATATCCAAATTTACAAAACCGTAAAAAAAAATAAAATGAGAAGGTCCCACCGAGATTTGAACTCGGATCGCTGGATTCAGAGTCCAGAGTGCTAACCATTACACCATGGGACCTGATTGTAAACATTTTTCCTAAACACATATTTATTCCTAATCGTAGTCCCCAACACAAAAAATGGAACATTTTGTTTAAGTAATAACACACAGCATCAATTAACGATTGCTTAATTGCATTTTACATGTTTCCAGCGACTTAATTTTATGGCGGATGCATCATGTGACTGCAGTCACGTTCCGCACGCTTATCGGCATACATACATATGTATGTATTTCTTGTTGTGTCCGTAGAAGGAAGGTTATGTTGCTCCAGTTTCCAGTTCCAGTTTGAAGTTGACTGGTGAGGCGAGTGCGTCGAATGTTCAAGTTTTCTCTGTCGCCGCGTGCGGAGGACGTTTGTTTACCGGAGAATGACTGAAAAACGCAACGCGATCGAGGAAAACATGTAGATTTACGTAACATTCCAGCCAGTTACATAAAATTCGCCTTTCCTTTTTTCTACCCTGTTTATACCCTTCGACCTTCGGAGCGCCATGCCAAAATTTTTCTCCGACACGATAATCTTCAATTACAATTGGGACCAAGTGGCGCAGGGCTTCTGGAAAAGGTACCCCAACCCGAACAGGTAATTTTACGCCCGGCAAAGGTAAACTCTCGTTTATGTAACCGTGTTGGATTCGTAGTAAACATGTCCTCACGGAGGACACCGTGCACAGAGAGGTCAAGTCGGGGAAGCTGTTCACCAAGCGGCTCCTGAGCAAGACCAACAGTATACCCAAGTGGGCGGAGAGGTTTGTGACAACGAAACAAGTTAATATCGTGGAGGAGAGCATCGTTGATCCAAAACGGAAGCTCTTGGTGACGTATACCAGGAATTTGGGGTATGCAAAGGTCATGGTGAGTACATATTTAAGATGGTTGAATTTATTTGACATATTTTTTTTTAGAGTATAACGGAGAAGGTGGTTTACATAGAAAGCGAGGAACACCCAGGGAAAACCGTAGCCATAAGGTCGGCGTGGATTGACTCTCAAGTACGCGGTTTTAGTAGGGCGATCTGCGCCTTCGGTTACGAGAGGTTCAAGAAGAATTGCATGAAAATGGTAAGTCATACTTTCTTTCTTATCATTAATAATTTTAAACGCTGGTCAAGGTTAAGATTTTTTAAGGTGAGTGTTAACTTTTCATTGATATCTGTACTATCTTTTTGCCTAATCATTTTACTATGCTGTCACATAATTTCAAGTTCTGTACCTTTAATATGATTTTATCATTATATAAAAGGTGCTTTACACTAGTGGGATAAATTAGAAGATAAACTATACCTATGTTTTGTAAATAAGAGATAATTTGTAGCTCATATTGATTAATCGTAGGCACCTGTAAATACCTTGAATATCTAGATGAAAAAAATATGTTTTTGAGTAGATGAGTTCATGTTAACTGTGCACAAATAAAATATAATTAGAATATTTGCGTTGGGATATTATTTTTAGCTAACTAAAAAAAATATGTTTTTTATCAGTATTTACAGGTGGATTTTGACCTAGTATAATTTAAGTACGAATTTCTACGTATATGTTTTATTTATGTATTTGTGCGTGCTTAAAATTTAAAGTGAATGACCAACAGACCTTCAAACTGAATCATTGGACTTCATAGTTTCCTTACAGCATGTTCAGGAAGTTCCTACACTGAGAGATAAAGTTGTGTTTTGATACACTGAGAAAAATGTTTTTTTTTTAATTCTGTATTATCTTTCTAGGTTGGTGGTTTCAACCACGTTCTGTCTACCCTGTATCCCCACCACAATATTCTGCCCTCGACACACAGCACCATAACGGCAGCGGCCAAGCTGAAGGACGCGGCAAAGAACGCCTCGGAGTTGGCAAAATCGAAAGCCGCCCCCATATACGCGTCGCTGCACCCCAACCAGTCGTAGAGTCCTAGCGCACCCTCTATTAAACTGTATGTTATTTTCTGTGTACCAAATAAAATACGAACACGTTCCTTATCAAAGTAACAAATCATATTGGAGGTCAGAGTATAGCGACAAGCCTCTCAGTAGTTCTGTTGTATCACTCCTTCATAATATAGCATTAGCGTAGTTGTACTGGCATTTCAGATATGCAATTATTTTGTTTTGAGATGTTCGATATGGGCAAGGCTGGTCCTCACCCTCATCAAACATTTCTAGTTTCAGAAATTGATAAAGGCCCATTCAAGATATTAAAATTTATCCGAGGCGTGGTAATGATCAGTGCAATCAAAATGGGTTGGCCATTTTTTATTTTTGTGTGCTAATGTGCTGCAGTATCTTTTTAGCATTTATCTCTCTGCTTACCTAAAGCGAAAACAAATAACAATCACTTCTATTTGAAGACAGTAGGCCTTGACATTTTTCCATCAGGTCGGCTGTGGAGGTTCTAATCCGCACTGTTGCCAGACTTACCTAAAAGTAGGTAATTTTGCGAAATGTGAAATGGTTGTGGATTTTAATGGGACGAGATCACTTGAAACAATGAAGTCATGAGAATTCATATACAGGGTATACCAGTGGACAGGAAGTCATTCCCAGAGCTTTTATGAATTTCTGAAATAACCGGAATACAGCAGGATTTGACGTATTATTCCTTTAAAGTGTTACTGTTTTGATACTTTTTATACTGTTTATCCAATTTACTTTTTTTAACTAGTTGAGGTTCTATGGGAGTAAGTAGCTATTCGGCATGTATATAACGCTGTCGTTGTAGGAAAAGTGTAAGTTATTGTCAGATATGTCTAATAAAGTATTTTTAAGTTTGAGTGTTTCGTTTTTTATTTCTTTACGACAAGATCTTTCTATTAGGACCTTGAATAAGTTCTCGCTGTTTCCTAACCGAGCACCAGGACTATTTGCATGTAATTTCAGATGGGAACGCATCTACAAGCAAGTACTGTCGGTAAGCTTGAACTTCAGGGTATGTTAGTTCGCCACGGTGTAAACGTTTTTTTTCTTACTTCTACTTACTTAAATGTCGAGTTTTGGGTCAAGTAAAGAGTATTTGTGGGGATTTTTGTTGCACTATATTATTCAAAAGAAATATGCAGCTGAAGCACACAAAATTCTTGTTGAGACTTACAGCGAGCATGCTCTGTCGAAAAACAACATGCAGAGACTGGTTTCGACGCCTCAAAAATAATTATTGTGATCTTGTAGATAAAGAAAATTAGGCTCTGGTGAACAGAAAAAATTTGAAGACGAAGAATTTAAGGAATTACTTAATGAAGACCAATGTCAGACGCTAGCTGAACTTGCAATTTTTGCACAGCTGATTTTGAGACAAGGTGATTTTGTTACATGACAACGTTCGGCTACACATTGCAAAACCGGTAAAAACCTACTTGGAAATGCTTAAATTAGAAGCCCTGCCTCACCCGCCGTATTCAATGGACATAGCCCCTCCCGATTATCACTTATTTCATTCGATGGCACATGGCCTGGCTGAGCGGCACTTCCATTCTTATGAAGATATAAAAAAAAAACGTTGATTCTTGGATAGCCTCAAAAGACGTGTCGTTTTTCATATGCTGCCATAAATATGGGAGAAAGTAGTGGTTAGTAGTGGGCAATACTTTGAGTTACATGTTTTTTACCACATATTAAATAATACATTAAATTTCATAAAAAAAAAACAATGAGAGCTTATTCAAGGTCCTGATAAAACTATAAAAGCTATGAATAACACAGTAATATACAATATTTTTGAAGTAAAAAAAATAAAAACCTTTTTATTAAAACCACTTAAGATTGATTGAAAAAAAAAAGTTATATAACCCTACCTATTCTAACAGTGTGAGCATTTTATTTAATCTTATATTATTGTCTAAAGCCTAGCGCTTCAAGTGCACCGTGACCCTATGGTAGGCATTGCTCAGCACGCCCCTAAAATTCCAGATGTGTTCTACTCTTTCCGGCTGGGTATTGTAGCAGGAATCTACTGCTTTTGCCCAAATCTCAACCTGAAAGTCGGCACGTTAACATAAACTATTAGCATCCAAAGTAGAGATTATACCGTTTTCTGGTCCTCTGGGATCGGAATCTTGACAGACCACAGGGTCCAAGACCAGTGCTGAGGCGGCAATGCCGTATCCTGCGCATCGAAACTGGCAACATGCCAGTTTTTCCCCCTTGTCGGCCGTAACATCAACCCTCACTATCTTCTGACCGCCACCGGACCACGCGTAACCTACAAAAATCGGAATCAACTCGGAACAAACACCTTCGGCAACTACCTTTGACGAGTATGTGGCCCTCGGATACTTGGACGGTCTCGTTTTCGCTGGGCACACAAATGGCCGATATGATGGGTAATTCCTGGATGGCGGGCGACTTGGAGAAATCCACCGAGTCGTAGTCCACGCAGGGCGCGAATCCCTTGTAATCGAACTGCTGCCAGTGCGAGTCGCTTTCGACCTTAGAGACTGTCACCTTACCTTAAAAATTCCAGTTAGCTGCCGACACCCTGTATACCAAATAAATTACCTAGCCATTTGACGTTTCTCGCCCCCACCACTCCCGGAACTATAACCCGTATAGGAAAGCCGTGGTCTCTGGGGATAGGCACCCCATTCATTTCGTACGCTAGCAGGACGTCGCCCCTCCCTGTCTAGCGCCTTCCAGATGGGAATGGAGGCTGCGTACATTTTGCCAGTAACGTCTATGTCTACGCCTTCAAACTAAGCTGTAAATGTATTGCGGCACGGTTAAATTTTACAAAATGTATACCTGTACGTGGTTGTAGGAAGTGTCATCTTCGTCTAGTCCTGCTTTCAGTAGCACGTCCCGTAATCTCACCCCAGTCCAAGTGGCATTGCCTATGGCTGCTGGGCCCCAGTTTAATCCTTTCACGGGTTTAACCTTAAAAACTCGTATTAATCCATTTTATATAAAATTTCTTCAGGGGTTTGGTATTACTTTCATCATGTCGCCTCTCCTGTTTCCGGCACACATGATAGTCGCTGTTATGGTGTGTTTCGGAAATTTTTTTAATTCGTCCAAGGTGAAAGTAGCTGTCTTATTTGTCCCTTCTATTTCCACCTCCAGCTCATAAGTTTCTGTGTCCACATTCGGCACAGGTAGGTGATTACGGACATAAAATAGCTCGCTGCAAATTTTCAGTTAATATTCGAACTAGGCGATAGCTGACGACATCTACGTGTAGCAGGAATCTACTAAGCCATGAAAGCTAGTGCATAGTTTTGCTATCATTCAACAGATGGCGCAATTGCACTTTTCGTTTTACTTACTTCGGAGTTATAAAACTTTGCACCAGAATCGCCAGGGGACACTCAGCATTAAACGGTTTCTTGCTGGCGGGTTTAAGAGCAGCGTGACGTATGGGATCGTTGCTGTAAGGATCGGACATATCCTCACTCATCTGACCTACGTCCTCTTTCCTCAGGTTACCTGAAAATTAATTTTCCATCGAAATGAACAAGCAAGTTAGAGATCCCCTACCTATTCTATATCTTTCCAATATTTCGAGCACTTGGGCAGTCTTGTGCATTCCGTAGAGAACCCAGAAGGGTTCCACGGAGCTGCCAGCAGCCAATAGGATTTGATCCCCCCGGGGTGGCCTTCGATAAAGTCCGTGATGTCGTACACACCTTCTTTGTATGTGACCCATATTTTCGTGTCCCTAAAAGGCCTCTAATTATCTATAGGGCAAAGTAAGGTTTGTTAGTAGTACATTGAATTGTGTTTACCAACTTCCTCGAAGGAATATAAAGGGAGTCCGTCCTTGTATTTACCGCCCTCTGGCTCCCTACTTTTTTCTTTCGTATACACATATTTTCTCTTGTCTGCAATTCTTTAAATCAAATTTTCGTTGCTTTAAAATATTAAGTATCTACTACCATACAGTTGATAACCTAACAAGCCAACTGTCGCAGTCCCAATGACAAGTTTTCGGACGTTTCTAGATTTACTTTCCGCATAATCGTAATTATTTTCTTTATTCTTACACTGGCTTAAGACCCGCATAGATTTGTATATTGGTATGGTATTCTTTAATCTGAAACATAACCTCATATTCTTTACAGATTTCTGAATGTAGGTGATTATTACTCATTACTTTAGTTTACCTTTCTAACATAGATTTCATAACGATTAATAATTAAAATTGTACCGATTACAATTATATATATACTACTGTCCTCGTGTTGTAAATAATTAAACTTGTTTACGCTTAATAAAACTCATAAACATAGAATAACCTACTCATAAAACTGTATCCCACTCCACAGAGGTGGTTTACTCTGTGCCCACTCCGTAACTATACATGTACATCCAAAAAAAACGAGAGTAAACCAAGGTGGTTTACTCTGTGGTATAAGCGCAGTTTAATGCTTTCAGAATTCTGAAAGCATTAAACTGTGGTATAAGTTCATGTTGAGGAGTTGCCTTGAGTTTTTTGTGATTGTGACTATTTTTGTCATCAATTAAATGTTCGTAAAAAGTAAAGATTTACAATCCCTAATCTTTTTCTATTGAATTAAAACCTGTGGGAGTTGATTATCACTTGTATACGGCAATTAAAAGCAGTGGACTGAGTGGACAACATTTGTTGTTATTTTTAGATTGTTTATATGTCAACCGCTTATTATTGAACAATTTAAAACGAATTGCAATTAAATGTTCTGATTTTGGCGTTAATAAAGCGTAGAAGATGATTTATCAGCTGCGTAGCATGGTTTTCTATTTTTTATGCTGCAATCTGCAAAATATATAAGGTTAGTCAAAAATTACAGCCTGATCCAAGAACCCCTTGCAACAAACTTAATTTAATTTTCCATTTCATCGATAACTATAATGTCTTCCTAGAAAAGTAAATAATTACCGCTCGCAAACTGGAATAATAAAGTGAATTACGCAAATATTCCGGTTAATTTATGCTAATTTAATTATTAAATTTCGACCTCTAAATTTGGCGGTCATAAATCAAATTCCGTTCTCTCATTTGGGGCTTTTCTTTCTGTCACGTTGGCCAACTTGCGATACGAAAATTCAAGCAAAAAACATTTCTCCTTCACTAATGTCAACATTTATTGGTAATAATTAATAATTCCTAAGATACCAAGTATTTTTTTATGTAATAATATAATTGTTCACTTTGTTTAGTACGCACTATGACAGATAGATGGCGTAAAGGAGGCGTGTGTCTTTTTGGAGAATATTGAAGTGTTTATAAGAGTATGTGGTATGTCCAAGAGACATGTGTATGTGTAACGCTTGAAAAGTAAACATTAGATACGACAGAAGATTGTAAATACATAAATATTGTACATATTGTTTTGTATTTTTTGGCGACATCTATTGCTCTCGCCACGTACTAATTGCACAGAACGATTATTGGGTAAACAAATGTGTCGGATATTTTTTAGTGCGTTTTTCCTCGGGTCGTTGGCACTTCGGAAACGCCGGCCGGGCCATCTGGCGTCCGAATTCCCTTGATTTTTTGTCATTGTCCGCGAACGATGGGCGGAAAATGGACGTGTTTGTTTACGAGACGGTGCCGCTGCTAGTGTTTCATGAGATGGTCGTAAAGTCGTCTCTCTCGCCATGGGAGGTTGCATAGGAATATCGCGCAGCCGGAGCGGTGCCATAGACGACTCCTCGGGATCGATCAGTCGACCCAACTCAGGTAGAGTATAACCTTGAATCGCGATCGTTATATAAAGCCCCGTGCCCTAAACGCCCGCAGGCAGCCAGCGGAAGAACCACCCCCTGTGCCACGAGACCATCCGCTGGAAGTCGGACGTGCCGCTGACGGAGGGCCAGCTGCGCAGCAAACGCGACGAGTTCTGGGACACGGCCCCCGCGTTCGAGGGGCGCAAGGAAATCTGGGACGCGCTGCGTGCCGCCGCCGTCGCCGCCGAGGCCATGGACTACGAGCTGGCCCAGGCCATCCTCGACGGGGCCAGCGTCTCCGTACCCAACGGCTACCTGACCGAGTGCTACGACGAACTGGGTGCGCGCTACCAGGTGCCCATCTATTGCCTGTCATATCCGATAAACATAGTGAAGGAGGATGGCAGGGACTCGCCGGCGGAGTGCTCGGAACCCGTGGACGAGGGCACCGAGACCGTACTGAAGTTGAGACTGTCGCATTCGTGTTCGGACGTTAAGTTGTCGGTGTACTCCACGGACACGATCAGCGTGTGCAAGAAGAAACTCCAGGTGAGTACACAGTATATTTTCCACAATTGATTCTCTATAAATCCCTCCAAAATTTTAATAAGAAGATTAATTCATATTGCTGTCAATATTAAAATCTTTTTGAGTCGAAAGAATTGTGATATATGACAAATTCCTAGTTATTTTCAGTATAAATTTACAGTTACACATCGTTTGATAGTGAAATTAGATACAAATATTTTTATTAAGAGGGTCGTCTACTGTAAAGGCCATAGTTTTTTTTGCTTTCTTTGGATTTTTTTTTTTTGACAAACCATGAAAATATAAAATCGTGATTTTTTCACAGTATGTTTATTAACAATTCAACAAGGTTTCCTACAATTTTCAAGCAGAAATATTGAATGGACTCGACTCTATGGCGTCTCGAAAGAGACGATTAATCAGCCACACCAGGGCGAGCTCTTTTACCCTCTATCTGTTAAATCGTCGCCTGCTGATCTGTGTCATTGACTCCACGTTACGAAGGGTGACCTTCTTGATGGCCTATTCGGCTTTGTTACTCTTACAAGTTTTTGATTTTGAAAAAATTCGTTTAGATACATTCTCTGTACTATAAACATTAGAAAAATTAGGCTGAAGTATTTTAATTAAGGCCATTCCTTGTGTGAAAAATAACGATCATAAATAAATAATATAATCAATTTTTATTATAGAGAAATAAATAGACATAAATAAATAGAAAGAAGGCATTACGATTTCTAGGTATTCAAACATCAAAAATATTTTAGCTAGAATGAGTCTAAACAGTGTACCAAATAAAAAATCCTGAGTTCTGGTTGCCCATTGTAAACTTTTATGTTGTTTACAACTGCAATTTTAATATCTAAAAAATATTTTACTCTATTTACATCAGCTAAGAAACATCAATTTTTCAACAGTTACTTTTACTTAATAAACACGGAGCTAGTAATAGTTACCCAATAAGAATTTGTGTATTAAATTGTTGCCACATAAAAAGAAAAATTGAAGAAAATCGTGTATTAGAAAGTTGAGTGAAGTTACAAGTATTTTCATGAGAGTATTCTGTAAATACAAAGGCATTCAATAAGAAATGTTTCAGTGATATTGGTGTTGAAGTCATAATCACAATTTTTGTATCTTAAAGTATCTTAAAAGTAGTTTATTGTTTTACATCCTTAGTATGTGATTAGTAAGACAAATGCTGAGCTCTCGAAAATAGTGGGAGAGTGTTGGGGGAAAATCCACATTAAACTGAACTGTGATCTTACATTCCTCATAGGAATGATGTGGAGGCTTTTATTAAAACAATAAATTAAATTTTATACCAAAGATAGATACATAATAAATACAATTTATTAACAACATTAAGTGATAACAATTTATTGCTTTTCAAATTCTTTAAATCTCCTCTCTCTCCCCCCTCAAAAAAAAATGTATTCCTAATGAGATTGAAGTACAATATGTTTCCTTTTTTTGGTCAATTAACAATATGTAAATAATTTATTGTTTTGAAACACGTCATTATTGATTCTAAGGTGATAGGAACTCTCCGTTTAATTTGTTTAATGCTTGTTCCTTGTTTTGGTGTTTCCCTAGGAAGCCTTGTGGGAGACCTAGATTCAACATTCAAGTCTCATACAGGGAAATTGTCCTTTTAACCAGTAATTGAGGATGAAAATTATTTAAACCCATTGTTTTATTGTTGTATGGTTGTTTGTAGTTATCAGTGCCTTGCAGTTCTTGTATATTCAGTATTTTAATATCTTATTTATTTCAGCACAAATTGGATTCTAAATTATATAGGATCTAATTGACATTTAGAAAATTAAAAATCATAGGATAATTGTTAAATTGTGGACGTTTATTTTTGGTTTCTGTTCTGTTTCATTAAATGATTCATAAATGAGTACATATTCTTCACTTAGGCTCTGGAGAAATAATGCTATCTTATCTGCTGCCTTTGTTTTATTATTAGCACTGTCAACAATATTTATTATATTTAATGGTTTGAGATAAAAAAGGTCTATTAAGTTTATTGTAAATATTTTTTCCATTTGACATTTTTAAATTTATTGCCTTACCATTAGTATGTGTTTATGACTCAATATGACCTAAAATTTACTCAAAACCCCTAATGAAATTTGAATAACTAATTTTTTATGTAGTATGATGAAAATGTTCTTTTTATGTTTATCTAATCTCTGAGGTCTATAGACCAGACGATATCTGTTTTGAAATGAAGATGCCTCTGGAATATAAGAAATGATAATTTCGATATGTAGTATAAGTTGTGGAAAATTTTTTATTGAACAAAATGTAAAAAAATCTAAAATGTCCGTGTTTTTTCTCAATTTCTTCTAGATAACGCGTGAACTATTCATTGTATAGAAAAGTTGAAGAGAGAAAAAAGTTTTGTTATTAAGTTTTATACAGGGTGTGTTAGGTTAGAAATTAACAAAATCGTACTGTTTCAAAAATTGCAATAATTGGGAAAAAATAAAGAAAAACAAAGATTTTTCTTAGATTGTGGCTAGAAAACTTTAATATTGTAAAGGGGCATTCGTGAGAATCCCACCAAGTATGATTTCACACTGTACTTTTCAATTTTAATAATAAATTCGCAAGTTTTAACTTTTAACGATTCAAAAACTATCAAAATTAATATGACATTTGGCATTCGAATACAGAATGATAATTTATTTTTGGAAAGAACAAAAATCACTAAAAAAGGGACTAGATGGACAGGGCCGTCTCTAGGGAGGGTCGCCTACAATATGATAAAACAGCACACCTCATCCAAATCGGTCTGATAGTTTTTCCACAATAATTTGGCGATCCAGCCTTTTGTCAAAAAAAACACTATTTTTCCAAACATTATAGAGCAATCAAAAAACCTTGTGCAAACTATTTTTTTTTTTCATGTATAAAAGTAAAAACATACATCAAAAAATATTACATATTGCTCAAGGCTTTTTTTTATGGCTCTAGAAGGTTCTAATAAATCGCGTTTTTTTCTCAAAGGGTTGGATTGCAAAATTATTGTGAAAAACTATCAGACGCATAGAAACAGATATTTTATAGGCTTTTTTTTTACGTTTTGGTCAGTTTTCCACAACTTTTTCAATTGGCGCATATCGAAATTATAATTGCTTATGGTATTCCAGAGACATTTCAGTAAAAATTAAGGATCAGATGGAAAAAGTACAACCCAAAACAGATACTGCCTAGCTTACTGAGGTATCAGCCCAGTAGGACATATGATAAGGATTTAGAGTTGGTAAGGTGAATGTTAAAGAGATTAAAATAATTATGACTAGGTATCATAATTGAGTGCGTAAGTCAAGATTTTTTTGTTTACTCTCCAAATATGTAAATAATACCAATGAGTGAATAAATTATTTATTTTTAGGAGCTTATCTAATAAAAATAATTTGTCGATTTATGAATGTCTACAGAATTGTAACTGGCACAGAAATTATTTCATTGAAAATAATTTGTCTGGAATTTACATTCCAGGTTGAATACTGTTTGTCACGAATAATTACATTAAATGTTAATACTGAGTATTATCATCTAAATAGTAGAATAAATACATTTCTATCCATTACATTAATGTTACATTAATTTATTAATGTAACGGAAAGTAGCTGTGGTCGGTCAAAGGAGAAAATGCAAGCTTAATGAAGCTAATTGGTATTCAGGAATTGTTCCCACAATAAAAAATTCAACAGGCTCCTCTACCATTCCTTATGACAATGTTAATGGATTACCCTAGACAGCATTAAGCGAATAAATATTTATTTAGTTATTGACCTTTTGATTTATTTGTTTGTACTGTGGAATTTAGTGACTTTTTTGGGGGACCTTTGATTTTGAAATGAATCATTATTTGGGAATAAGTCATGATATGATGTTTTTTTTTCCTTTAATCACTGCTAATCCTCATATTCTGATATATTAGTATTGTGTTAGTATCTTATGAACGGTTATTTTTAATTAATAGAGTACTATAGACATCCAAAAAAAACGTCATCAACTCTGGCTATGAACGAGAGAGATAGAAATAGTGGTCACGTCTAAGCTTTTCGGTTATGTCAAACTTTTGACAAGTGACTGTTACAATTTGTAAAATAAACAAAGGCTGTCATATGATGTCACAGTTTAGACAAGTAAATAAGGTTATAAATTCGATTAAGAATAGAAATACGTCTTTTTTTCTCGGCCAACTTTGATGACGTTTTTTTTGGATGTCTATATATTTTGTTATTGTAATTTTTGAATTATAGTCCCAGACAGGTCAATCATTTCTTTAAATAGAATTTCCCTTAAATTGATATTAGTGGTTAGAAACCCATTAGATAAAAACTTGATATGTGGTTTTAGTGTCCATGTAAATTCCCAGTGTTAAAATGCTATTTTTTATTAATGTACCTGAAAGCAGCCACAGTCTGTTAAATAAGAGAAACTGTAAGTTTCTTTAAGCTGATTGATATTCAGGAATGGTATATGCAGTAAAATTTTTCAGTTAACTTCCTGTACAGTTCCTTACTCCGTGTTCAATGTTAAATATGTTGTTGTTGTTCTTTTAATTTGTACCTTTGAAGCAGTTTAATTAGTTTTGTCTTGACTGCTATTCATCATTCCTTAATTTTCTTATTGTCGTGTTAACATCTGATGAACAGGCATTGTCAAAAGTTAACGTGATGAACAATTATATATTTTTTTAATTGTAAAGGTGTATTTTTTTTTTTTGTATTTCTAGAGTCAGGAAGGCATAGAGTCCTCTAGGCAGCGGTGGTTTTTCGGGGGAAAACTGCTGGGCGACAAGCTGCACGTGGAGGAGGCGAAGATACCGTCCGGTTACGTGGTGCAGGTCATCGTCAACATGGAAGGCTCGCCCGTCCCGAAAAAGACGTTGTAGGATCCACAGTCGGATAGGTGAGGAATTCCCCTTTCTGCGTGATAATTGGTTGCTTTTATTTCTCGGAATTCGAGGAGTCCTGTGTTTAGACGTCCTAAATATTGACTAGACGTCTGATAATAGGTTGATATTTATGGATGATTGCTTGGTATAAAGAAACGTTATGTGAACAAACAATCAGTATCAGATATATGGTAATGTATTTGGTAATCATTGATTTTGTACATAAAAGTTTATTTTGATTTTATTGCTTTAATTCGATTTTTAAAGTTTTCAGCCATATAGTGTTATTTCAAAATTATTTTAGGAAAAAATACACTTGTTTATCTTCTTATAAATACCATTAAGCAAAAAAATCTTAAAGAAGTAGAGCATAGGACCTTTTTGTTTGATATGAAATCCATGTATACATCGCATGGCTCCTAAATACACATTGATTATATAGTGTAATCGCATGCATTATTTTCAATTAAGCATGCAGTTGCACTTGTTAATTTTTACATTTGCTTTCTAAAAATAACCGTGTTGCTATGTATATGGAAATACAAAAGTTCATTTGTTTACACATATTGATTTTCAATAACAGTAGAATAATGGATATTTTAATTTTCTTAAATTGCTGTCAATTGCTTTTTCAAAGTAACCTTGATCGTGTAATTTCTAATGTAAAATTAATCAAGATCAAGTTAACTGCGAAAAAAAAAAACTGAAAAACAATTGAGAGCAAATTTATAAAAGAAGTCTATTAGATTTTAGTATATTATTGTGAAAGAAGCCTGCTAGATTTCTGTATTAAATCTTATTCAGGACAACCATACATTTTCCAGATTGTCATCCAATTGAATAATTTACCATAAGTAAACTCTTTTTGTTTCTTGTAATATCGTATATTGACGTGTCGCATAAGCTTTCAGTAATCGTGTACACATTAATAATATACCTGAACCATTAGCGACCACATATGCATTGTCAGGCCAAAGCAACAGTTTATAGGAGGGTGTTATTGATTTTTGTCATTGTTGCCTTCCACAGCTTTACCATGGCAACCCAGGAGCACGACCGGGACACAAAGGAACAGTGTTACGTAAGAAATAATATTACACGATAATAAGAGGACAAAGAAAAAGTAGTTAGGGTTTCAAAAAAAAGGACCATATCATATAGTTGATTGATTATATGAGAAATAAATGCAAAGAAACTTTTCAATGAGATTTACAGCTTTGGATATTTTTATAAGTGCGGTGCTTCATGCCTACGTCACTTCGCGTACGCCGCCGTTTAGAGTAGCAGAGGCGTTTGAAATTTCAAGGCTTCACCGAACCGACGAATTCTATGCATTTATCACGATTTTTGACTGAGTATATTTTTTGTACAGTACGTGTAGGATTTATATATAGTTTTGCTTTACTTGACTGGTTAAAATGCTTACTGTAATATATAATTTAATTTGCCATTAAATTTTCCTAATCGCAGAATATTATGATGGGTGACGATCATACGGGGATGGATCGTGTTCTATTGACTCGCTAAAGATCGACATTTAACACTCCAATTGCTTGTCAGTCTAATAGTTCAGCTACTCGTCAATAGATGGCAGTGCTAGCGATTGGCAAAAGAAAAGAGCATCACCTAGCCGTCTAGTTTTCCAGTGTTAAGGTCAGTTTATTCAATTTTTGAGGAGTGGTGGGAGGAGGAAATGTCGATTTTGATATTGCTTTTACCCCTATATTAAGATAAATATATTAAGGTGTTCTATTTATATCTTATAAGAGGTTTTTATTTACAATGATATATTATGTATTTTTTCTTAATTGCGTCCATCCCAAGTGATATATATTTTTTGTTGTTTTGTTTTTAAATTTTATTGCACCCAATTTCGATCCATCCCTTATATCTTGTAATTTTTTTATTTGTATATTTGTATTAGTTCGTGTTGAATTTACTTGTTAGGGGGCTCCACGATCGTGCAAAGTGATCCGAGAAACATTTATAGACTTTTACAAATTTCTCCATGTAAAAATTGCAGAGTAGTCTGATTATCGCTTTTTGACATTTTTTTTTAATTCTTGTCCCGATCACTCTGCATGGGGAACCCGTCGAGGTTGACACACTTTCGACTGGTGAATTCTTTCATTTTCTCTGGAAGTTGCCTAGTTAAAAGAGGACCTGCAATTGTTTTTCATCTTACAGGATTCTAAATCTGCTCAGGCTTTAGGACCGGCTATAATTTACTTTGTCCCTCGCTAAATGGCGCTACTGTCCACAGTTTCACGACTCGCGGACAGATGGGGCGCAGTACTGCGTTGTACTGCGACGCCATCTGAGAGGCAACATTGATAATTCAGGTTATATTACAAATTATACAAGCTTTTATTGTACCCAAGAAGACTAGAACTAAGGAGACCGAACTCATTCGGTGTCATGGGCTCATATCTGTCCGCCTCCAGAAGGCGCTGTAAGCAGTGCTGTACTCGACGTCACGTGATAAGCAGCGGACCACATGTGAATGTTTATGAATGTAGGCTGTCAAAGCGTATGCTTACATGCCGTTTGGCTTTAATAAAAATACAATCCGAATGTTAAATAAATATGGTTCGAAAGTGCTGTGTTGTATTGTTTGATACAAGAAGTGTTCCGAAGCATCAGAATAACCGGACATTATTTCAAATAACTGATGTATGTATGAATCGAAATATCTTCCTCTGTTGTATTGTTAACGTTGAAGCACGTAACATGAAATATTTTGAGTACATTTTCATATTGATAATTATGAAAATTTGTAATTGCAAAGATAACAACAAATTAACGACAAATATTGAGCATCTGCCACATGTATTCGCACCACGGACATACACACAGACTCTAACGCACACAGATTAGTACAGAACGACACTGCTTACAGCGCCTCTGGAGGCGGACATATTCGAGCCTGTCACGTTATACAGCGAAAAGCCGCAGCTCTGTCTCCTTAGTTCTAGTCTTCTTGGTTCTACCATATATATCAGAATGGTTTATTGTTAAGTTTGCCTTTGAAAAATTACAGAACTTTATTAATGTAACGTGTTTAATGGTCCAGAAATTTAACCTTTTATTAACAAAATATGCAGGGTGTATTCGAAGATAGGGTACGCTCGATAACTTGAATGAAAAGAGATAAGTGGTTTGAGTTTTCATCGTTATAAATGGCTCGAAATTTGGATCATTTTTCATGTTTCTTCACAAACAACTAGATTTTAGAACTAAATAAGAACAAAAATATACAGAGTGTCCCGTTTAGTAATACAACATTCCTATTTATTTCTCGGAGTTAGTTGGCTATGGAAAAACGTGGAAAACCTCAAATATAACTATTAATAATAACTATTTGCCACAGTGAAGACCTGAAATTCGTATCTATCTCTGTTCCAACGTTATTGATTTTGTAGACACAAGATGGAGTTGCAATTTTTTTTTTGTTTCCTAATTTTATCTTCTCATGAAAAATGATATGCAGGCGGACAGTCAAATACTCACCACGGTTGATAAGAAACAAAGACTGGAACTGTCATAAACGAACAATAAACTAAAAAAAATAAAGTAAGAGCAATAGGGTCTAATCTTGTGGGAACACCTTAATCTTGACAATTTTAATTTGAGAGATAGAGTGTTTTATAAAAATAATTGTATCGGTGTGTAAATAAGTTAAAAATAAAAGTTTGTTACGACGTTTTCGTTGTTCATTTTCTAATAAAACACCGTCCGAGACCATGGATGGTAAGTATATTCTAAATTATAAATAGTCACAGGGAAAAAATTTAATGAATACTGTCATTTGGGCAGTCTTTTGAGCTCGTGAGTCAACCAAACGGCTGTGGAGAGTAACAGGAGCGACCCGGTTTGATGGCAGGCCGCGATGTCGGTGGGAACGTAAGTTAAAAGTGTCGTAACGCCCAAGGTAACCTAAAAAAAGAATAATATTTACCCGATTTTATATACAAAAACATATATTTCCGTTTGGTCTGTACCTGTAAATAGGCCATGACTCCCAGGACCATTGCCGCTTTGTAGGCTCTGGAAGGCAGCATCCGCTTCCTCGACACCCACCACACGTACGTTATGAGGCCCAGGGTCGTAGTGCCTAATACCCTGTGGTCGAATTGTACGGTGGTCGGATTTTCCGTGAAGTTTACTATTTTCGGGCTGAACCCTAGGATATCATCGGGTATCCATTTGTCAGCCATCTTAGGGAACGAATTGTAGACTAGGCCGGCATCCAATCCGGCCACAAATGCCCCTGAAGAAAAAAAAAAAAATTTTTAAAACAGGTTTTCATCTACTTTTCCTTTCTAATAGTAAAAAGTGCAAATGTACTTATGTACATTGTACATACATGCAAATGTAAATAAACAACCTTAAACAAATCATTGAAAAAACACCATTTTAATTTTTAAATTTCAATGATAATACAAAACATCGTTCATTTGTGACAACATACCTACTTATTTGTCGCTACCTGTCATATACTTGTACATACGTCATGACTAAAGCGAGGCGCAAACCTGAGCGCTCTTGCAATCGCGTCCGCCCCTCTTGCAGCGAACTATCGCGTATCGCTGCGACCTGCGGTAGAACGCTGCCTACACCATTTGCCCGTCTAATTCGCGCGATCTGCTATGATAAGAAACATGTGTGACACAGAAAAGCTTATTGAAAAAGTGTGGGTATACCCCATTTTGTATGATTTGTCAGATAATGAATAAGCAAGTATAAAAAAGAGAGGATAAAAGGAAGGAAAAATTGTATGAAATTCTTTACTATCTCGATCTATATTGATATAGTGAATTCAAATTCTTTGTTTTACAAAAAAAAAAAAAAAAAAAAGTAAATGTGCTTTAACGATTATAGTAACGTGGTATAGCGTTTTTCTTCGTCCACTAAGACTGCTAGGAGCAAGGTTTCTTCTCTATATCCATCGTAGGGAAAATTCTGTACAATGATTTTTAATAGCGATAATCGACGGTGAACGCGTTGGTGTACTTACTACTTGTATGTGCAAAAACAAAATTCATGAAAACAATAAACTGTTGCAATTTATAAACTATAATAGTTTATATAAAAAAAAAAATAGAGATGTGTTAAATTTGCCCTGCTATTTACGTTGAGATGTGTGAAAACTTTGTGGGCCGCCTCGTTGTTTAGCCGGCTTTAGTCATGACTAACAAACACCTAACTATACTATTCCATCCGATTGGGAATCAACAGACATGACATAATTGTAGTGAAGGTTGCAAGGCAGCTAGACACTACGTATCCAAGAAGTATTGAACTGCACAATGAAAAAGTGAAGCATAATCGCTATATTTTACATTTTATATAAATTGTGTGCGTTTTTATGGTGTCTTTGAACTTGCATTGAGAGAACAAAAGATATGATACATTTTTTTATTAATTAACTTTAGTGCTGAATTGAATGTTGCTCTAAAAGACAATTTGGAAAAAGCAACTGATTTCAAGGGTACCTAAAAATTAATACAAAATTAAATGTTTAGTGTATGGCAAAAAAGAATTATTTAAAGTAATAAAAGAAGCCGGCTATCTATAATTGCAGATGACACAACGTTTGTTATGCCAACTTTCTCTTCCAGTACAATAATAATACACTTTCTATTATTTTAACGTTGTTATGAATAACATAAAAACAAGAAAATTTAAGCACAATCAACTTTGAAAAAATAAAAACTCGGTTGTGCCGTATTTATCTTATAAGTGGGCTTCGGAATGTTTGTCTGCCTGCATGTAAAACTGCGTAAGAATATCCCGCGTTCCCGCGGCGGTATGGCGTACTACGCGAGCTCTGGAGCGTTTTTGGGAAGGGTCAATGCCGTACGTCTGCACGGGCATCATTACGGGTATCATTACCTCACTTAAGTCGCGAAATTTAGCCTCTCTTAAGTCGCGATCATAACCTCAACTTTTTCGTGTTTTAGCTGCAAAAAAAAAAATATTTAGAGATATACCACAGCACTTGTTATAACGAAAAATGAGCCAACTGAACGAAAAAATCAATGTAAGTACACTCGAACCCCTCTTATTTCACCTTCGCTTAATTCACATCCTCTGTTATTTCACCACGTTTCCCCCTATTAGCTCGCGAAACCATCCCGGTTAAGTCGCCGCCTGTAAAAGTTTTAGAACTACGTTTGGAAATTGGATTCTCGCATGAATATGTACAATTTTTATTGAAAAAAAAAAAATGATTGTGTAATACATTTATTGATTTAAAATGGGTTAGGTGTCTTTTAAAAATATTTAATCTTGGTTGTGGGCTCCTTTTTCGTTATAACAAGTGCTGTGGTATATCTCTAAATATTTCTTTTTGCAGTTAAAACACAAAAAAGTTGAGGTTATGATCGTGACTTAAGAGAGGCAAAATTTCGCGACTTAAGCGAGGTAATGATGCACGGATTTGGCGACTTAAGAGGGGTTCGAGTGTATACCCAGTCGTTAGTGACAAAAGTTCAATTTTCCACTTGAATGAATATTTTAAAGATTAAACATTTTTAAAAGACTATTTTTAATCAATAAATGTATTACACAATCATTTTTTTCAATAAAAATTGTACGTATTCATGCGAGAATCCAATTTCCAAACGTAGTTCTAAAACTTTTATAGGCGGCGACTTAAGCGGGACGGTTTCGTGAAATACTAGGGGGAAACGTGGTGAAATAAGAGAGGATGTGAATGAAGCGAAGGTGAAATAAGAGGGGTTCGAGTGTATAATGTACAAGGCACAAAAAAATACGGTTTATACTTTCATTATCATGGAGTTTTATAGTTCCGAGCCCTGTGTTGCCGCACACATTTCCGTACCCTACTTATAACTTATAAGTATTTATTTGCAAGCCCCACATTTTTTTAGCACGAGCTGCCACTGACCAACCGTCTTACGTGTAAAAACCGAACTACACGTGACATGACGCCATCTATCGGGAAATAAAATAACACTTCTTACCAAATCTAATTTCGCTAATAAGCGTTTCTCTCTTACCCGACAATGCCGTGAGGAATACCATCCCCTTGGAGGTGTGCGCCAACCACCTGAATTTCCTCGAGGCCTTGATCGCCTCCCTGCTGGCAATGGCGACTGTCTGCGCGGGCACCAGCTGGTCCAGCGCCGACCAGAAGAGCAACGTGTACAGCACAAAGGCGAGGCTGAGGTGGGCGGCCAGCCTGTATTGCGACACCCTGGGCACGTCGCTCTCCCCGTGGAAGCGGTCCTCCAGGCCCGACTTTACCATGTACCAGCCCATCAAGCCCTGATCACGTTCACAATTAAATCGTTCGAAATGAAAGATAGTTTTAAAGATATTTATTTTGAGTTCGTCCTCGTTACCTGTGCACCGATGAGGGCGCCGAAGGCTAGGACTCTCTTTTTTAGGCCGGGCGTCAGGCGGCCCCTCACCCAGAAGTACACCGCGGGTATCAGGAAGCAGGCTCCTATGGCCCTGCCCCACTGACGGGGTGGGCGTACTCCATGTACCAAATGGACTTGAACTGGGACAGGGTGATGTCCTTATTTTTGCTGGAAGATAAGGCCATTTTTTACATAAATTCGCACTTGCTATGTAGATTAACAGTCTCTCAAAAAATCCGAAAAAAGTCCGGATTTTACTGTACAAGGTATCCCAACATCACAACTCGATGACGATATTTTGGGTTATTTTTCAGTTAAGAAGGAATTTCAAACGCTTGAAGTTAAACAGAATCCAAGGAATCTGAATTTAGAATCTCGGGATTATACAGGGTGTTATATAATACAGTTCCAAAGAAATGACTTAGTGCGAGATATTTTATATTGAAAATTAGATAACAATGTTATCCAACTAGAAACTGTTTTGTTTGCTGGTGAGTCCACTCTTATGGCGACACTTCACTTGGCGTAGCGTATTCGTATATTTGTTGTATTTGCCCAAAAACGGCGATGTGTAGAGAAGCTATTCGCTATATTTGCTTTATTTGTACAAATAACGCGAATAACGCTAATAGCAAATACGCGTTTCCGTCCACTTGTCGGTTTTCAATCACACATCAAAGAAGTCAAATAAGGCGAATATTTGCGGAAACCTTGGTTCTACCAGCGCCGTGTTCGTCATGGCCTTTTAGTAACTGTGTGCTTATGTAGATTGAACACGTATTGGTAATAAGAAGCATTCAGGTAATTAGCTGCTGTCGCTGTCAACACGTCCATCACTGTATTCACTGGTTCTAAATATTCAAACATATTTGGCATATTTGAGTATTTTGATATATGTGTGGATGGCATGTTTCGAATATTTGCGAATACATAAAATATTTGGACAAATACAACGATACTCAAACACAAATACGCTACGCCAAGTGAAGGGCCACCATTACACTTCACGGCCATTGTTAATCGTCAAAACTGTTGCTGCTAGTCTAAAATCCTCATAATATGAGAGAATTATAACAAGCCATTAAAAAAAAAAACGTTATCAAAGTTGGCCAAGCAAAAAAAGACGTATTTCCATTCTTAATCTTAAGTTTATAACCTTATTTAATTGTTAAGGCTGTCACATTATGTGACGGCCATTATAGAGCCTCAAGGGAGAGAGTTGCAAACTGCTGCACGCTGATTGGCCCGTGGATGTTTCTCTTAGCTGGGCGCGTGTTTGCCCTGACCATATATCTAATACTCCTATATTGCTAGAAGGGTCTGGAGATTAGCGAAATCACCACAGTGCAGACATATGCGTCTCTCTCTCTCTCTCTCGTAACTACTTCGAGTCTTACGCACATGCCCGAGAATTGAACATCCAGTCACACAAAGCCAATTGCCCCATCAGACTCGTGACGCTTGCGCACAACAGGTCAAGTAGTCATTTGCTGTGTCACTTACCCCGTGACACCTCTACTTACGGGGACCAGAAATATAGGAGTATTAGATCTATGGCGGCCCTGACGAAGCGCGGCCATGTCTGGAAACATGGCGGCGCTTCGTAGATGTAAGAAAAACATCCACGGGCCAATCAGCGCGCAGCAGTTGGCAACTCTCTCCTTTGAGGCTCTCTAGGCCATTATGTATTTATTTTACAATTATGGCAGCCACATGTCAAAAGTTTGATAACAACAAAGTTTTGCTTCGAGCTTCAACATAACCGCTATTTCCATCTCTCTCATAGCCAGATTTGATGTTTTTTTTTTAAATGGCTATGATTGACACAATTATATAATAAATTCACAATGTTTTTTAATTTCTAGCCTAACATACGTTGTAGTATAAAATCTAATAAAACTTTTCTCTACAATGAATAGTTCTCGAGTTATCTAGAATAAAGGGAGAAAAAAAACACGGATATTTTAAGTTTTTTTTTACATTTTGTTTGATAACAAAAATCCCTTTTTTTATAATATTGTGACATTTGTGAAAGTGACATTTGTGACAGCTAACATTTATTAAGTTTTATAGTTTACATACTTAGTCTATTTAGTTTATAGACTAGCTGTTAGTATAGAATTGTATGGAATGACATATTTAATATTCTAGATGTCAAGTGAATTTTCTAGAACATGTAAAAACTATAAATAGTGGTGTTGTTGCTAGGATAGAGTTAGTTGTGATTTGAATGTTAAAGAGATAAGCTAATGTAATGATCGCAGAGTTGTAGAGTTTTAATAAACGTGTTTGGAATTGAAGGAGTGAATCATTTAAGGAGAAATTCGTAACAATATTTTCAACTGGCGCATATCGACATTATCATTTCTTATGATATTCCAAAAAGCATTTCGATAACGGAAAAAGTCCAAATTACCTCATTTGAAAACAGATACCGGTCTGTTACAATGAAAAATTAAATAACCGGTATTCTATGTATTTCTCAAAATAAACGACTAAACCTTTGCTTCTATGCGACCAGTCGCTCTGACGACTAAACAAACGGGCCCCGTCGTTATGGAACCCTCGAATAATTAACCAACTGTCACTAATCATCCCCCAGTGACATTGATCAAACGTTCCCAAGACCGAGCCACGCGTCTGTTCCGATCCGCAAATCACCGCGATGGAGAGGCTCCACACCAAGTTCGTGCACCTGCCCTTGGTGGCATTCCCCCCGCCGCCGCAGCGCTTCACCCTCTCCGAGTGGCACTTAAACGACCGGTATCGCAACCGCGTCTGCCTCGACCAGCAGCGGCTGGCCGACTCTGTGGTGGCGGAGGCCGACAGGCTCATCGACCAGGTGAACGAGGTCACCGACACCAACAAACGCGACGTCGACCACAAGATCGACGAGAAGATTAAGGATATCGAGTTCAACAAGACCGAGATCGACAAGCAGCGGAAGGAGGTGTGCATCGAGCTGGAGAGCCTCAACACGTACATAGAGCGGATCAAGGACGCGCTGAACCAGCTGCAAGAGGACGCGCTGAAGATATCGCGGAAGTGTCTGCTGCTGAGGGAGAGCCGAGTGGGCATAGACCTGTGTTGCGACGCAATCGACACGGAGCTGAAGAAGGAGCTGCAGATCGTGGAGGGGGCGCGCAACCTGCTGCAAAGGACGCTGGAAAACGCGACAGAACAGGTGTGGTATTTCCGATCTCACTTTGAGACGATGTAGAAACGCGGCATTTCTTTTGCAAACAAACTTGTACCGACTTCGAAAGCGTGCCACTCATAGGCGCGCCTTAACTTACTTTTCAAGGCCTTCAATTCTTCAATTTTTTTGCAGTTATTGCTATTTTTGCAACAAAACAACGATTTTTTTTAATTTCTACCGTAACATACCTTGTATAAAATTTAATAACAAACCTTTATTATCTACTAACTTTTCCCTACAATAATTAGTTCACGAGTTATCTGGAACAAAATGAGAAAAAAAATGACGGTTTTAGAGGTTTTTTTTACATTTTATGTTCACGAATAAATTTTCCTCAACTGGCGCATATCGAAATTATCATTTCTTATGATATTCCAGAGACATTCCAATAAAAATTATGAACTACGAGCCCAGAATCATATCATTTGGCCCAATGTTATTTTTTGGTAAGGTTTCTGAAACAAAGACTTCATAGTATGGATACAATTATTATCCTTTATTGGCAATTTGTAGGATAAATGATATAATAAATAATAGGATAAATAATGTAATAAAGAATAATTGTCGTATCCATAGTATGAAGTCTTTGTTTCAGAAATCTCATCAAAAATAACATTGGGCCAAACGATATGATTCTGGGCTCGTATACAACAAAAGTTCAACTCAAAACAGATACCGCCTGGTTTATAGATTTATGGCAATGCCCGGCTTAAAAAAAAAAACAAAATCTTGCACAGCTACCGTTTTACAACTGGTCATTGCATATTACAGTTTATATCCTTTTCCGGCTGCTACAACCGGTGCATTTGTACATCTGGTCGACTACGTCTCGTATAGGAAGGGATAAAAGTGTATCAATAACGACGGCATTGCCTATCCAGTGCCACTGTAGCGAAGCATAAAACCGACATCCTTGGTAGAGATACTGAGTTTATAATATTCTAAACGTTACATATTTTATCTTTCTTTGCCTTCGTTTCAATGTGGTTACTGTGCTTGAGCACGGGAATCACGAGAATCCCAAATTCCACGGCGTGGCAACAATTTTTTTGTTGTTGTTAAACTCGCAGGTCCGGAGGCTGAAGGCCACCATCTACTTTATGGACCGCGACCTAGAGGATAAGGGCAACGTTCTCAAGATCGACAAGCACAACCTGTCCCTGCAGGAGACCAGCTTCAACCTGAGCATATACCACGGCTTCGCGCCTCTGGACCCAGCGAACATCACCCTGGACGAGTGGGAGCAGTTCACCAGGGAGAGCATCGAGAGGGCCGCGAGAGAGATCAACAGCGCCAGACAGCTGCGGTCCTACGTGGACACACTGCTCAAGCAGGTGATTGAGGACCTCTGGAACCAGTACCACACGGTCAACGAGGCGTTCCGCAAGCGCATAGAGGAGACCAAGGAGGCCAAGATGAAGATGGAGGTGCAACACTCGGAGATCGTGCGCCAGGTGAACGAGATGACTAGAGCGATAGGGAGGCTATCGAAGGCCATCAGCGAGAAGGAGGGGTACATGGCGCTGGCGCACACCCGGCTGGGGAACAGGGCGCAGCGGCCCGGCGTGGAGCTGTGCAAGGACCTCGTGGAGATATCGCTGGTGAACGAGGTGGGGGAGTTGAGGTCGAACGTGGCGATGCTGCAGCACCAAAGGGCCGAAGCGGAGGCCTCTCTGAGGTACCTGCTGAAGACGCAAATCCAGCTGGAGGAGGACATCAACGTCAAGACGAACACGCTGAAAATCGACGAGGTGGACTGCATGAGTCTGCGCCAGAGCATGGATTACCACGCCTATTAAACGTCTTCAAACCCTTGGTTTCGTCATTTTCGCGTAGTATCGTATTGTATAATTGTGTCGATTTATGTATAGAAATACTGTTCTATTGGTGCAACTTTCACATGGTCAATGGGATTTTCTAACTATACGTGCCTACAGTACATTTGAACTATTACACTCGCACTAGTAGCTATCAAAAAATTATATTTAATAGTGAAAGGGTTAGATACCAGGCTTATTAAACGTCAAAGAATTATTATTACTTTTTATAGTGATATTGTAGTTTTTAGTGTTTTTTTTCTTCATAGCTTTGACCTCTATCCATGAATGCAGCGCTTCAAATATACACTCGATTCCCTCTTATTTCACCACGTGTTTCTCTATTATGTCACGAAATTTTCCCTGTTAAGTCGCCGCCTGTAAAAGTTTTAGAACTACGTTTGGAAATTGGATTCTCACATGAATATGTACAATTTTTATTGAAAAAAATGATTGTGTAATACATTAAATATAGACATCTAACCTTTAAAATAGGTTAGGTCTTTTAAAAATATTTAACCTTTAAAATATTCATTCAAGAGGAAAATTGAACTTTGTCACGCACGACTGGATATACTTACGTTGATTTTTTTCGTTCAGCTGGCTCATTTTTCATTATAATAAGTGCTGTGGTATATCTCTAAATATTTCTCTTTGCAACTAAAAACACGAAAAAGTTGAGGTTATGATTGCGACTTATGAGAATAAATTTCGCGACTTAAGCGAGATGATGCACGGATTTGGTGACTTAAGAGGGAATCGAATTTAATTTTATTACAATCCATTGGGATTTCCTACTTCTTGTGCCTACAGTACATATGAACTACTACACAATTGTCAATAGCTATTACCGAAATTTTGTGTTTAGTAACAAAACAGTGACTCACATTTTAAACTCTGGATATTGCTGGTACTTCTTAAATTCCTCCTCCCAGTCGGCTTCGGTCCTTGGCATTTTTTCTCCTAGCAGCTTCCAGGTGACCATCGACAAACCGGACTCCGTTAATCTGGTGACACCGCCTAAAATTCGCTGTTTCCAAAATTTGCATAGAAAAATATACAGGCCTTATCAGTATTTGTAAAAACGGTGGGGGGTAAATGACACCAAAATTAGCTATATAAACATTTATTAAAAACCAGTATACAGGTACGAATGTGTTAATATGGAATAAATAAATTGTAATTAGTCCGAAAGTGGAATTATCTATCGATTTTTCATGTTACTGCATTATTTGACAGTCTTTTTTATAATTTCGCTTAATACCATACAAATACTAATAAGTACAGCATAATATACTACTACTATACCTAAAACGACTGCGACGAATACCATCCCGCTGCACGAGAGCAACCAATACCCAACCGCTCTTCCATCTTTTTTTGAAACATTCGAAGTGAGTCGAACGGCTACAGTTCCACTGCCTCTCAAAAAATTAATAACCTAAAATATATATAAAGTATAAAGTAAAGCTTTTTATTATCAGCAACAAATTCAAAATAAAACTATATTTTACCTTGGAATTATTAGACAATGTTTGTCGCCTAAAAATCGGAGTTGCATAGGATTTAATAGCACCATTATGTATAGAACTTCTAGCAGGAAGACCCACTATCTGTTTAAATCTAGGTAAGACTGAAGTAGAACGACACAATCTCGATATACTCAACATCTTTCGACAATAACCTTGAAAAGAAATTATAACTTATAAGTTATAACCATAAATTTATAAAACACGTTTTAATGTACAATTTCATTTGAATATAAACTGAACAATATTTAACAAGAATATTATTAAAATAGCTTTTGCAGTTGGAGTTAATATTTAACAGATATTACAGATAATACTAAAAATAGACTGTGGATAATGACTAATGTGGTTTTGTTTTTCCCACTTTTATGCTTTATCTCCATACACTTTCTACCTCCTATTAAAAGTGTAAACAATCATTGTGTTTTGTGCCGACGTCTGAAAATAGCACAATCAATATGGAGGTAATATTGGGTCAGATAAACAGAGATAAGCAAGGTTAGGGTCAACAGTTAGTGTTGGATCAGTGATAAAAAAGAGATAATGGTAGTGATTAGTAGTTCTAGTAAACCAAACAGCACTAGAATGGATGAAACTTTGAAGAAAAGGACAATACAAGAAGTCTTCCAGACAATGGACTACGGGAAGAGCTTTGAAAATGTAAATAAGGCCCTTGTAAGTTTCAATTTCGTATACGAATCAAAGGGGTATTTATTAAAACTGTTTAAGGATTGGATGATGAACAAGGAAAAGGCGATTTTTGCTTATATTGAGAACATTAAAGAGACCCCAAATGGCACACCAGTTCAAATAAAGAGTCAGGTTGACGAAGAAGTATTCTGTACCGTACACGTTCCGGAGATAGACACTATCAAGAAAATCCTTTTGAAATGCAATGGCAAAGTAAAATGGATGGATACGAAACCTACCTTGAGGGCAAAAATTTTGAAAAAGTAAACTTTTCGCAATTGTATTATGCGCGTTACATGGTACTATGTTTCGGTTTTTAGGCTGGCCGAGGAGATAGAAAAAAACGGGGACGTTCTGTGTCAAATCGAAATAGTAACCCGTGGCATACTAGGCAAAGACACAAAATGCATAGCCGTACCCCTGTTGGCTCAATATTTTCATTATTATTCTGCCTTTGCCGTTTCACACAGACAAGATAATATTAACTGGAAACCCGAAGGTTAGTTTTTACTACTTATAAAATCTTGCGATTGGGCTTAAAAAAATTTACGCACTTACCTAACCTCACATTAACAATAGCTTTTAAAAAATTGTCTAAACTGCTTACATACAAATGAAATATAACTCAGTACATCATAATCCGCATTTAATTCGTTTCACCATTTACAATTATGTAGCTTATTTGAATATAAAAATTGAATGGATTTGAAAATAAATACATACCATAAAATGCAATTTCCATACTGCTCTTCTTCTTCTTCTGGCATATTTAAACTACACTCAACAACCACATATCCGAACTCTTTCGTTCCGCAACCTTCCACATTTTCGAACTTTCGTCACCTTGGGATAACCGAACTGCTGGCGCATGCGCAAAGGGTTCTTCTGGCTCATTGGTCAATCGACAGTGACATTCGACAGCGACAAGTTCGGTTGTGTGGAAGTACAAGTTCGGAAATACCGTGAGAAAAAGTTCGGAAATATCGTGAGTTCGGATACGTGGATGTTGAGTGTACATACATATATAGTTGAGTATCTCATAAAGAAACCGATTTCTCTATACTATGGTATCTTTTAAGTAGACTAGTTAAGTACCTACCTAATTAAGGAATTAAAAAATATTTTTTTGAGTACATTTTTTTTAGGTATCGTTGCGGGGGTGATTTCAAACACAAATGCTTTATCAAATGTGGGACTCATACTTGCGCCTGCCCTAGCAGCCGGGTACAACATTGTACTCCAAACTGGAACGAAACTGGCCCCTGCAGTCCTATCAATTCTTGATCTTGCCAAAAAAGTTGGGTGAGTCGGATCTATTTTTATCATTTTGTTTTTAAGCAAGTGATAATCCTTTTAGGATACCTGAAGAGGTCATAAGATTAATACCCTCCGACGATGGGGAACTTTTGCCGTACTTAAGCAGCGAAAATGTAATGATACTTTCTTTATTCGTCGATTTGCACAATGAAAAGTACTTGGGTATCAATAACTACAACAAAAAAATACTTAATTGTGAGTAGAAGTGAGGTGTATCATTTTTATTTCTGTTTTTTTTTTTTTTTTTGTAGTGGCTTCATATAAAACGCCTCTCATCGTTTTCGACAATGCGGACTTAGATTCTGCATCAGCCAGTTTGGTAGAGGCAGCATGGACTTGCCAGGGCCTGGTAAGAACCGAGACAACAATTTCTCCTAACGTTAAGCGAATAAAAACGTAAATTTCAGTTACCCTGGGCGGTGGACATAATTCTAGTGCAAGAGAACGTGTTTGACACCTTTCTAGACAAGCTAAAAATCAAACTGCGTACCACCAAAGTAGGTCCGAGTCACGACAAGATGGTCGATGTTGCTCTTTTAAGCGCCGAGAATGTCAAAAAATTGTGCGACTTGACTGAACAAGCTAAGTCGCTAGGAATTGATGTTTTTCAAGCAGGAGAAGGGGGCAATGCCCCCACTTTACTTATAGGCGCGAAAGTACACACTAACATGGTTATTAAGGCAGATTTTGGACAAGAAGCGAACGCCCGTAACTGTGTTACCTTTCAGGACTATCGACGAGGCTGTAAATCTAGCGAACAACACCAGACAAGGATTAGCCGCATCAGTCTGGACGGAAAATATAGGCACTGCAAATGAGGTTACGAAAAAGTTAAAAGTTAGTAGTTTCAGTAATTTTATTATTAAAAATACTTTGTTAATCATCTTGATTTTATTTAAGGTTAGCAACGTCTGGATCAACACTTACGGTCAAACGTTGGCGGATATATCGTTGGCGCCGATGAGAGACAGCGGTATGGGGTACTGTGGCGGAAAAGAGGGTTTCGATGAGTATGTACAATTTAAAAAGATTTCCGAAACCTGCACTTCCGCGCTCTTGCCGTCAAAATTGAACAGCTCCGTCATAACTGCTATAAATAACGCCAGAAAGTCCCAAGAGAACTGGGCCAAAACCTCCAGACTCAGCAAGGCGAAGCTTTTACAGGATTTCGCAGAATATGTAGATAGTAACAGGAAAACTTTGGGGTATTAAGAGCGTCAGCTAAGTTTTATCGTGATGTTTACTTGTATTTTTTTTTAGGTTGAACCTAAGCGAGTTGTGGTTAGATCACTGGATAAATACGATCTACATGACTGTTACAGCCTCACACGAATGCGGTTACAGCCAAACGCAGTCGGGTTTCAATGTGTCGTCTTTCCGTGAACCACGCGGAGTTATCGCGATTGAGACCAAGAATGTGGATACCCACAACGTGAAGTTGATTATAGGTGCTCTGTTCGAGGGAAATTCGGTCGTACTGTTGAACGAGTCGGAGCCCACGCAGGCTTTTTATAAGGAATTGTGTCGGAGGTTGCCGAACAGCATCCTTACGGTTGTCCCGTATAATTTGGATAATGTCGCCACTGCAGCTGGACATAAAGGTCTAAGTGCTTATCTTGGACACGGAGCTAATCCAGTTTTTTCTGTTCTGCCAGTGAATGAGGCCAGAATTTTCACTAACATCAGTGGCGATCAAATGGACGTTTACGCCAGGGTGACGTATTGTAAGAACGTGTGGTCCAACATTGGAAAATCCAGTACTTGTACTTTATAGAATAAAATATTTTGCTTCTGTAGTCGTGTTATTTTCAGAGATTTTCTCGACATTTACCAATTGCAAAAATAATCTTAATATTCATTTTGATACTCGGCTTGCATTAAAAATGTTTATATTGATTGCATTGCAGCTAGATTTCAAAAAAGACAGCTTTTAAAATTAATATGTTATATTTTAAATAAAATAAGTTTTAACATGATAGGTTCATAAAATATGCTACTAAAATAAATGGTACCTTCATAATAACCCTAAATAAATTACATGATATATTTTTACAATGTTCTAATACGGAAAAAAATATACACTGATTTTATATCTGGACTTAAGGCGTTAGGAAATATATTCTTCACTTATGTAATGGTCGTGTTTATTGGATCGCCTAATGAAGATAAGAAATCAATTACGATTTGCTTTAAAATCTTTAATGTAATACTTACCCATTGCCTTGCCATGACAAGGACGTGGTATTTAGAGAGTTTGGGACCTATCAAGGGGTTCATTTGTGCGACATAGCAGCACAACCAGCTAAAACATAGTACGGTTTGTTGTCATGTGACTACAAATTTTTGCAACAAATTATTTACTAAATACTTACAACAACCAGCAGCACACTCCGGTCAGCATCAGAATAACTTGTATAATCCTAGAAATGTTACGTTAATAGTTTGCCCCAGAGAAAAACGCCATTATATTACTTACCCCTGTTGGCACCTTTCGGCACGATTAATGGTAAAACACCTCCCACTCCTCCCCAGAATACTGTGAAAATGATGAACGGTAAAGCTGCGGCACCCATCGTTTTATTTTGCTGGCTTAATTCTGTTGGTTATTTAAAAGAATATTGATTTTTAACACCAACACCTCAAAACCCAGTCACCTGTCAGTGTATCATATGACTAGCAGCCATGGGCACTACCAACGTAAAAAAAAAATATTTCGAATTTTAGCATGTTTTTGTCGATTCTGTGGTTACCATATTTGGGGAACAAATTGCACTTTTTCAATATTCAAAATTACATGCAATGCTGCCATAAGAAACCATGCTACGCATAGCATGATTTTCTATGAAGGCTGCACATAAACTAAAAAGCTAAACGGTGTAATTAATATAACATATGGATAACCAAGACAATAGGCAAAAATAAATTGGGAGTTTTCAAAGAAGAAGAAGACTATCTTATTTTTTATTTATGTATGTAGTTGTGTGAGATGTGTTCATCCATTAAAGATTTTCATTTTAGGTTATGTTTCTAAAACTGTTTGAAATTAACATTTGAATTTCGAAAAATGTCGTCAAATGGCAGGCACTGCCTGTCAAAAATATTTCAACCTATCATAAACGTCTCCAAAACTGCAAATCTAAGCCATCGAGATGTTACTTCTAAAAGCCAACGGGTTAGTTGTAATTAATTCTTAGCGTTTTATGTTTATCTCATGTTAATTTGTCTGTCGTAGCTGATGCTTGAACTTGGCATAATTCACCAAGCAATACCGGGCTGTTTTCACTTTCTACCTCTAGGCATAAAATCTTTAAATAAGCTCGTAAGAATAGTCGACGAAGAAATGTCGAAAATCGGAGGACAAAAAGTCATGTTCCCTGGACTTACGAACACTTTGCTCTGGAAAAAATAGCGGTATATAAACTTGTTTATTTACAAATTTTGTTCACTTCAATATTTTTTATTTTAGGTAGATTAGAAGAAGCCGCCCGGACTTGTTTCATTTGAAAGATAGGCACAGCCATGATTACATATTAAGTCCTGTAGGTAAATATATTAAAAACATTAAACTTTTTATGCAATAATATAAATCTCATCTGTCACAGACGCACGAAGAGGTGGCAAGCGATTTGATTGCCAGACTTGCCCCACTTTCGTACAAAAATTTTCCACTGCGTTTATACCAGATGTCCAACAAGTATCGTGACGAAATGAAACCCAGGTTCGGGCTTATGAGAGGGAGAGAGTTTTTGATGAAGGACATGTACAGCTTTGATGTAGACGCGGAAAGTGCAATGAAAACCTATGAAGAAGTTTGCCAAAGCTACGACAACGTATTTAAGAGAGTCGGCATAGATTTTGTCAAAGGTAGGTAGAAATTTTAATTTGTACCTCTGTGACGTTCTTGTGATTGTAGTTTTTGGAAGTTCGGGTAACATGGGCGGCAACTTATCGCACGAGTATCACTTTTTAACAAAAAATTGGGGAGGATAAAGTGTTGGTGTGTCGCAATTGCGATTATTCTGCAAACGTAGAGCTGTCAGGAAGTAACAAGTGCCCGAACTGCGAAGAGCAAGAAAAAATCGACGTGCAAACTGGTATCGAAGTAAAAATACACTATACATTTACCAATTATCATTTTAAACCACAGTTTATTAGGTTGGTCACACGTTCCTCTTGGGAAGTAAATATTCGGAGCCCCTCAAAGCGCGTTTCCTAGCGAAAAATGGCAAGCCGGAGGTTCTACAAATGGGTAGCTACGGCATTGGTTTGAGTCGGACCATAGCGGCGTCCGTCGAGGTCTTATCTTCGGAGCAGGAGATGGGGTGGCCCGACAGCCTGGCGCCTTACAACGTCATCATTTTACCCCCAAAGGTAGGTTTTGAGAGGCAAGAAGTATTTATGTCTAATTTAGTAATGTTACAGAGCGGTAGTAAGGAGGAATCTACGATGAAAGGTGTCGCGGAGAAGCTATACTCGGATTTAGAGGCGCAAATACCAAGCCTGAAAGATAACGTCCTACTCGATGATCGCGTGAGTCTGACCATCGGCAGGCGACAGGTGGACGCAAGGAGAGTCGGATACCGTTACATGATAGTGATAAATCAGAAGGCCGCTGAACACCCTCCCCTCTTCGAATTGTACGACGCTAAAGAGAATATTAGAGTGTATTTAAGCCAAAATGAGTTATTTAGGTATATTAAGGATTATACCATGTTCTAATGTAATATTTATTTTAAATAAACGAATCTATTGCGATTTAATTGTTTCAATGATTTAAAGATAAAAAAATGTATGTGACTAAACCCAATAGATGGCGCAAATTATTAGGTTTTTATTTTACTACTCGTTAACAGATGGCACCTTTAACAGGGCAACCGTTAACAGGTTTCAGTACATATGTACTGCTGTACTTTAGTTAGCTCGAAAAAAGGATAGATGGCTCTAATTTGAGGCTAATCGTTTTTACTTAATACACAACATCCACATATCCGAACTTTTCCATTCGGCAAACTTCCACATTTCCGAACTCTCGTCACCTCGGGATAACCGAACTGCTGGCGCATGCGCAAAGGGTTTTTCTGGCTCATTCTAGTACCTTTCTTTGTTTTTCGAGGTTTTTATGCAAATGTAATATGTACAACTTAAGAACATTTTATTCAACTTATAAGTAGAGAAAAATCTGTAGCAGTCAGAACATTTCCTATGTAAGTCTTGACCAGAATCGAAGAGAAAATCACGAAGAGGCTCCACATCTTTTCGCAGTTGCACAATGCTGAAAATATAGATTACAGTTTTAAGAATGACTAAAAATGTTAATTACCTTTATAAGCTAGTAGCTGTGATAGCGTTGTGTACAAAGAGATGAAGTGCGAGTGATATTCGTGTACGGATAGATCCCATATGAGCGACGGCAAAAACAAGAACATCCCAGTACTAGACAACGTGACCGCTTTACAGACCATCACGAAAGATATTCCTCTTTGATTTTTAAACGACGTGTACACTGTGGTACATAAATATATTACTACTACAAAACACAGGGTGTCTAAAAAAAGCAAAATGCTTTATGAGCTTTTTACGGGATATAAAATTTACTTATCGTTATGCTAAAGAACATTTTATAAAACTCGAAATCTTCCATGTATACACTGGTTTCGGATAAGTATGGCTTGGTGTCGCTTCACTTCTTCCTTTACCAAATAGCCTTTCGTGGATAATGTCCAGTTTGAGTAAGTTTCGAGCAAAAGTAATATTATCGATAGTTTCCAAAAATTCTAAAAATAGTTTTTCATTAAGGAAAGTAAACTGTGAAGCCCAAAAGGTGATCAAACCAACCTTAAAATCTGAATTTAATAGGAAGTGTCTGTACGCCATTATCCGCAGGAGTATCAAGTCTATTATCACGATTACCGAGTCATATTCCACATATTTATCAGTCGTGTTATTGCAGATTTCCTAAAAAAATGTTTGTTCCAGTAACAAGTAACATAGGTACTCGACGTCTGGACATACGCATTTTGTTAATTTTAAAACTGTGGCACTGTATTTTTTTGTATAGATTCTTTACATTGTTTCCGCATTCAATACACGTATATTCCTTTGCTTCTCCGTTATCGTTCATTTTCGAGTTTCTAATTGTTGTCTCTTGTAAATTCAAAACATCCAACTTTTTGGAGAAGTACATAATCATAGAAAACCTAAACTAAACCCACACCCACAAAACATATAGGATAAAACCTATGCTTAGGTTTTCTATGGAAGTAATCATAACTAGTGATGGGTCGTGATTTTGGTAACGTGATTTCGGTACGTTATTTTTAAATCACGTTCCGGTACGTCCCGAGTCAGTCGGAACGACGTTACTCGTGACATACGGCTAAGGACGAACACAAGAAAGTGAACACTGTAAACTGAAAAAGAATGAGAAAGTGAGAAGTCCCCAAGCACGGGACGTACCGGGACGGTTTTCTAAACCGTGATGTCGGGATAGGACGGCAGGCACGTGAGGGATGTAGGAAAACCTAGTTTCAGTAACGTGGCCTCAAAAACTATAATTTTTTCCGCCGGTTTGGTACGACACTTTGCGAACAGAGGCGGTAGAAGTGAAAACATGAAAAAGATAATTTGGTAACAATATTTTTTAGGATTTCATGTATTGAAACAATTTTTTAAATCTTTACTAAAAAACTTAAGCTAGAGAGGTTTCCTTTAATAAAATTTAAAGTTACCTCGATACGAATGATTTAACGAATTAATTAAAACACTGTATAGTTTATCCCTACAGTACCAGGCGTATTATTCTATAATTTTTATATACATGTGTATGAGCCATGTATCCGACTTGTCTGCTGTATTGGCATGAAATTACCAACACTTCACATAACATAGAAGCGACTTTGCTAAACCGGTGCCAAACGAGCGGTCATGCGCCTTGTTTACGGTCATGGGAGCTATTCGTAACCTAGTTCCGGAATCACGTGATTTCGGTACGTGATTTATGAGGAACGGAAACGTTCGGTACGTTCCGAAGAAGGAACCGTTTTTTCCATCACTAATCATAACCCTAACGCTGGATTTATAAACTCTGCGTTCGCGTTCGCGTTGGCGTTCGCGTCGGCGTTCGTAGTAAGAAATATCTTCGATTTATAAACTTTGCGTTGGCGTTCGCGTTCCGTTGTGATTTGACACTTTTATAACCTAAAAATCAAAATAAAAATATTGCGAATGGGTAAACACAACACAACACAATACAATACAACAATTAAAACAAACTCGTAAAATAACACAAAAATCAATGTAGAAACATTGAACACAACGTCGAAGCGTCCTTACCACCATTATTTCACGATGTAAACAAACCACACGTGATTATTTTACTGCAATGCTATTCGTTGTGACGTTAGTGCTACGAATTTGCTACGAACGGCGAACGGCAAGTTCGACTTGAATCAAGTTGAACGGAACGCCAACGCCAACGGCAGCGCCGACGGTGTTTATAAATCACATCATTGTAACTATCGTTTTTAACTTTCAACGCGAACGCCAACGCCAACGCGAACGCGAACGCAGAGTTTATAGGTAAAACAAGGTGAAGCGTTACGCTCCATGGTGGTCGCTCAACAAACTAACGACTGGGACATCGTTTATTCAAACTTCCATTTGAGTGCCATTGTGTTTTGAAAGTTTTCCGTTTATATTTGTGTTGTATTATTATTATATTAGCGTTATTTGTGAGTATTATAATTATAATCAATCACTATTGTTGTGTACCTCGCTGTTTGTCCTGGATTAAGAGGGATCCCCAATTAACTTTTCATATATTTCTTGAATAAGAAAAGCATCAAGTTTGCCTTATAAATAAATTTGGTCAAAGGAACGTATAGACAAGCGCAAGGCTTGGGTATTAAAACTGAGGATAGGAAAGCCAGTCAGTAAATGTATGAGAGTCTATTCTCTTCATTTTGCTGAGGAGGATTCCTTTTATCGATGTAAGTTTTAGTATTTTTAAGGTTATTGTACATATATTTATCATTATTATTTTTCGGTTCAGCTAAGGATTTTAAAAAGCGAAAGATACTGAAAAAACACTGCAGTACCTTTAAATTCATGAAGTCATGAATGACCTGCATCATTTATTATATATTTTATATAATAAATGCCTGCATTCAGAACATGTTCACCCTCATAAACACACTTTGAATTTACAGTGCCATCTAAATATTCCATATATTTCAAGATACTCAATCTAATGTCTGCCATTCTACTTAAACTGTTTTCAATTAAAATATTAAACAATTTTGTAAAAAAAACACGTGTATACCTTGAAGTATTTATTAAAACTTTTCAAAATAAAACCGATCCAACCTAAAAATGTATCTTCCATAGGTATCTTCTATCAGTCTAAAATTCAAAAGAAAATCACTACAATTATGCCAGCAACTTGTAAACAGTAAACCTTGATCACAATAAGTGTTTTAGGTAGTAAATAATCAAATACTACACATAAATAATAAATTAAAGCGGCAACTTGCATATAAAACACATTAACAGCAATATAAAAACAAACGGCTAATGTTCCAAACGTTAGTTCGCATTTTTTCCGCACTGGCGCTGGCATCTTAAATTCTGACGCCTATAAATCCAGCGTTATACACTCGATTCCCTCTTAAGTCACCTTCGCTTAATTCACATTCCCTCTTATTTCACCACGTTTTTCCCTATTATGTCACGAAACGTTCCCTCTTAAGTCGCCGCCTGTAAAAGTTAGAATTACGTTTGGAAATTGGATTCTCGCAGGAATACAATTTTTATTGAAATAAAAAATTGATTGTGTAATACATTAAATATAGACACCTAACCTAACCTTTAAAATAGGTTAGGTGTCTTTTAGAAATATTTAACCTTTAAAATATTCACTCAAGTGGAAAATTGAACTTTGTCACGCACGACTGGGTATACTTACGTTGATTTTTTCGTTCAGCTGGCTCATTTTTCATTATAACAAGTGCTGTAGTATATCCCGAGAATAATACACCACCATATATTCTCGGGTATATCTCTAAATATTTCTTTTTTGCAACTAAAAAACACGAAAAAGTTGAGGTTATGATTGCGACTTAACAGAGAATAAATTTCGAGACTTAAGCGAGAAGATGATGCACTGATTTGTTGACTTAAGACGGGTTCGAGTGTACATAAAAAAACGTCATCTCATCAAATCAAAGTTGGCTATGAACGAGAGAGATAGAAGCAGTCATGTCGAAGATTTTCGGTTATGTCAAACTTTTGTGACAAGTGACTGTCCCAATTGTAAAATAAATAATGGCTGCCATACAATACAACTACCGATTTATAATAAAACTATTATATACTATAAAATAAAACTGAATATTATTAAAATAGATTTATATTAAAATACATGTAGGTGAATACAATAGCTTTGACAAAGTTATTTAAGGTAGAATAGTAATATGTTTTTTTTTTTACTAGGCCAACTTTGATGACGTTTTTTTTTTTGGATGGCTCATTTATTATATAGACATCCAAAAAAATGTCATCAACTCTGGCTATGAACGAGAGAGATGGAAATAGCGGTCATGTCTAAGCTTTTCGGTTATGTCAAACTTTTGACAAGTGGCTGTCAGAATTAGTAAAATAAACAATGGCTGTCATATGATGACAGTTTTGACAAGTAAATAAGGTTATAAATTCGATTAAGTATAGAAATGATACGTCTTTTTTCTCGGCCAACTTTGATGACGTTTTTTTTGGATATCTATATAATAAATGGATGGCTCCGTTATTTTATTTTTAAAATTACAGAAAGTTTTCTAAAACAGATTTCTTTAATTTGTTTTAATAAAGCTTAATTCACATTCCCTCTTATTTCACCACGTTTTTCCCTATTATGTCACGAAACGTTCCCTCTTAAGTCGCCGCCTGTAAAAGTTAGAATTACGTTTGGAAATTGGATTCTCGCAGGAATACAATTTTTATTGAAATAAAAAATTGATTGTGTAATACATTAAATATAGACACCTAACCTAACCTTTAAAATAGGTTAGGTGTCTTTTTAGAAATATTTAACCTTTAAAATATTCACTCAAGTGGAAAATTGAACTTTGTCACGCACGACTGGGTATACTTACGTTGATTTTTTCGTTCAGCTGGCTCATTTTTTCATTATAACAAGTGCTGTAGTATATCCCGAGAATAATACACCACCATATATTCTCGGGTATATCTCTAAATATTTCTTTTTGCAACTAAAAACACGAAAAAGTTGAGGTTATGATTGCGACTTAACAGAGAATAAATTTCGAGACTTAAGCGAGAAGATGATGCACTGATTTGTTGACTTAAGACGGGTTCGAGTGTACATAAAAAAACGTCATCTCATCAAATCAAAGTTGGCTATGAACGAGAGAGATAGAAGCAGTCATGTCGAAGATTTTCGGTTATGTCAAACTTTTGTGACAAGTGACTGTCCCAATTGTAAAATAAATAATGGCTGCCATACAATACAACTACCGATTTATAATAAAACTATTATATACTATAAAATAAAACTGAATATTATTAAAATAGATTTATATTAAAATACATGTAGGTGAATACAATAGCTTTGACAAAGTTATTTAAGGTAGAATAGTAATATGTTTTTTTTTTACTAGGCCAACTTTGATGACGTTTTTTTTGGATGGCTCATTTATTATATAGACATCCAAAAAAAATGTCATCAACTCTGGCTATGAACGAGAGAGATGGAAATAGCGGTCATGTCTAAGCTTTTCGGTTATGTCAAACTTTTGACAAGTGGCTGTCAGAATTAGTAAAATAAACAATGGCTGTCATATGATGACAGTTTTGACAAGTAAATAAGGTTATAAATTCGATTAAGTATAGAAATGATACGTCTTTTTTTCTCGGCCAACTTTGATGACGTTTTTTTTTGGATATCTATATAATAAATGGATGGCTCCGTTATTTTATTTTTAAAATTACAGAAAGTTTTCTAAAACAGATTTCTTTAATTTGTTTTAATAAAGATTTCTATAACATAAATTTTAAATTTACCAATACAGATTTCTATTTCGTAATGACAGACAGATTTCTGTACTGACTGTAACACAGTTTACAGATAACTATTAGACCTACTCCAACTACATTAAATAGATTCTCTATTCAAATACAGATGTCAACAAATGCTGAAAACTTAAATATGTAATTACATTTTATGATTGTTTTACAAAAAACACAGATTTTTCTCACAAGAAATTGTATAAGTGGACTTGCAATATATTTGAATACGTGAAAAATTGTAGAATTAAAACTTGCTGTAACTTCTTGGCCAATTTTAGGGATATTTTTAGTAAGTTTACATTAATTTCATTGTACCATCATAATGAGATGTACGATTTCTCTTGAATGAATGAATGAATACGAAAAGTGGGCGGGAAGACCCATGCACTTAGGCCGCCTGACGGGCCCATTGTGCACCCACATTCCATGAGTGTTCACCCAGGTATGCCGACCTCTCTAGCAAAGGCGCATATTTTCCTGGGGTGAATCCTCATAACATCCTCTGGGTTCAGAACACAGCTCCCAAAGTGCCGTTCTCTGACCCTTGCAATTGCAGGGCAGTCTGTGAGGATGTGAGATGCAGTCTCCTCATCCTCCATGCACCATCCACATTCAGGATCATCTATGACCCTTATCATGTGGAGGTGCCTTTTAAGGTGACAGTGGCCTGTAAGGAGTCCTGTCACCGTTCTAATGTCTCTTCGGTTCATACCCAGGAGACTTTGAGTTAATCTGAACGAAGGCCCAGTAATATGGGCCTTCGCCTGCCTCATACCCGGGGCTTCTTGCCATGATTTTTCGAACTCCTTGTTTAGGAGCTCTTTCATGGTTGAAACCCCATTGAATAGGGGACCCCTAATATAGGTTCAGGTCCTATGGGGTACCCTATTGATCCTAGTCTGGCCAGTCTGTCGGCCTCTTCATTTCCCGCGACACCTGAGTGTCCCGGTACCCATGTGAGTATCACTCTGTTACAACTGGCCAGATCATTTAGAATCTTTTTACAGTCAAGGACGAGTCGCGATTTGACCTTGCTGGATTCAATAGCCATCAAGGCCGCTTGACTGTCCGTGCATATTTGAATCGTTCTCCTTTTTGGAGCCGTCTTTAGGATTTCCATCCCGCATGCTAGGATAGCATATATTTCCGCCTGGAAAACGCTAGCATATGACCCGAGGGCAAAAGATAATTTTGTCCTCGTGGTTTTGCCATATACTCCCGCTCCGGCCTTATCGCCAATTTTGGAGCCGTCTGTAAACCAGATGATTCCATTTCGGCATATAGTGTTATTTGTGTTATCCCAGTCCTCTCTACTAGGGATTTGGATCCCTAGTTTTGGACTGGGACAAATGGTAGGCTCCACACTGTCCTGTAACATAAGGAGTACTGGACAGTTTTCCGTAGCCTTGTTCCATATTGTGGCGTGGCCAGTAGTTTGTTCCTCGCCTATCCAATGGCCAAGTCCGGTCAGTCTGTAAGCCGATCTCATGGCCTCATGTTCAATCACCAAGTGCAAAGGAGGCAGCCCCGTCAGAACCTCTATGGCCCTACTTGGGGCTGTCCTCATTGCACTAGTGATGCCTAGACAGGCTAGTCTTTGAACTTTATCAAGTTGCTTTCTAGCCTTATCCGTTCTTGTTCCTGGCCACCAAACGATGGCACCATAGGTAATAACGGGGCGAACTATGGCCGTGTACATCCAATGAAGGATCCTCGGCCTTAGTCCCCACGTACACCCGAAGGCTCTTCTACACGCCCATATGGCTGAGGTGGCCTTCGTGGTGCGATTTGCTATATGCTCGTTCCAGTTCAACTTGGAGTCTATTGTGACTCCAAGGTACTTAGATGAGCTTTTGTATGGAATGACCTTTCCCGCCAGGGTAATCTCTGGCAGAGGCCCCAACTTACGCTTCCTGGTGAAGGTAACCAGGTCAGCCTTTTCAGGGTTAACTCTTAACCCCTCATCCAGACACCACCTTTCGACCACTTGGAGGGCCTCTGCCAGAAGCCCCCCAAGAACATCGATTTTGTGGTCCTGTAATAAAATGACGAGATCGTCCGCATAAGCTTGGGCATAGAAGCCCGACTGGTTCAACAATTGCAGGAGGCTGTCCACTACGAGGCACCACAGAAGAGGTGATAGAACACCCCCCTGGGGACAACCTCGCGATACAACCGCCTCCGCTGTATCACCGGCCATTCTTGCAATGACCTTGCGCTGTGAGAGCATCGAGCCGACCCATCGTACTATTGATGGCTCGGCTCCCCGTCCCCCCAGCGCCCGGCACATTGATTCGAAGGAGGTGTTGTCAAAGGCTCCCTCGATATCAATAAACACACCCAGGGCGGATTGCTTCGATGCAGCACTCCATCTATCCTGTTTACAAGGTGATGGAGAGCCGCATCAACGGATTTTCCGGCCTGGTAGGCATATTGAAGGGCGTGCAACGGTTGTTGCACCAGAATCCCTTCTCTGAGGTAACGGTCCACCAGCCTTTCTAGCGCCTTCAAGAGGAAACTACCAAGGCTTATGGGCCGAAACGATTTTGCTTGGGTGTAATCATTTTTTCCCCTGGTTTTGGGATGAAAACAACCCTAACAGACCTCCAGGCAACAGGTATGTAGCCTCGAGCCAGACAGAAGCGAAATATACGCAATAGGTGAAGTACGAGCACATCCAGCCCCTTTTGCAAAAGGGCCGGAAAGATGCCGTCCTCACCAGGGCTTTTGAAAGGCATGAAGGACTGGATAGCCCATCTTAGCCTTTCGTACGTGACAACTTTGGAGGACGTTCTGTAGTCCATTGTCCTTGGACCACTACTGTCATCCTCTGTTGCCACTGTCCCGGCAGATCCCGGAAATGAACTGAGAGCAAGTGTTGGAGCGTCTCTCCAGCCGAAGATGTGAATCCTCCGTCAGGGAGAGATACTGCGCCCAATTTTGCTCCCGGATCTTTAGTTAGTACCTTGCTCAGCCTGGCTGCTGAGGGCAGTTGGATGATGTTCTCGCAGCTGGCCCGCCAGGTATCCCTAATCGAGTCACGAATGACCTTTTTATATTCCCTCTGGGCGGATTTGTAGTCCTCCCAGTGGTTGGGATTTTTTGTCCGTTTGGCTTTATTAAAAAGCTTACGAACCTTCCTCCTGTGGGATTCGACATGGGAATTCCACCAGGGTGTTTTGCTCGAACTAGTCCTTTGTTTTAAAGGACAGTTGGCTTCAAACGATTCAACGATAGCTGAGTTGAGGCGGTTTAGCACTACCTCAACGTCTGCCTCGCTTTCGTATCGGGATGGAATTCCTATTAGCCTCCCTTTAAGGTCCTCTAAATAGAGGTCCCATTGGGTGGCCCTAGGATTCCTATATCCGTTTTCGATGAGTTGGGTGGATTCATCCAGCCCAAAGAAGATGTGTCTGTGGTCGGATAAGGATACTTCCAAAGACACTCTCCAAGATACAACCTGAGAGAGTAGCTCTGTGGAACAGAGCGTCAGATCTATGACCGACTGCCTCTCAGGTGTGAAATAGGTGGGTACCGATCCCCTGTTGGCAATTTGCATACCACTCAGGGTGAGGAACTCGAGCAGCATCCTGCCCCTCGGCTTGACTTCCTTGTCCCCCCACATAGTGTGGTGGGAGTTGGAGTCGCAGCCAACGAGCAGCGGCAGCCCAATTCCCTCACAGTACCTTATAAGGTCCGAAAGCTCTCTTGGAGGACTTTCCGTGTTTCTTGGGAAGTATGCTGAGCAAATCGCTACTTCCCGTTTGGTGTTTCCCTTACCTATTGCTAGTTTGATCACTGCCAGATCTCTTGTACAGAGTCCTGGCATCGGGAAAACACCTTTTGCACCTTTAACTAAGATGCATGCTCTGGGTTCCTCAGCTGAGGGACAGTAATATACCGTTCCCCCTGCTCTACCCAAACCCCTAACCTTACCGTGGTATACCCACGGTTCCTGGATGAGGGCGATTTTAATTTGACATTCAATTATCCTTTTGCACAGGAAAGCCGATTGGGCTTTCCCGTGCTGGATATTGGCCTGAATAAATTCTAGAGGCATTTTTAGAGCCTTCTAGAGTTGGTCATCTCCGCTGTCCAGATCCCTTTGTGGTTCCTGGACAGGTGATGACCTGCTGGATTCGGGGGGTTCTGCTACTGCAGATCCCTCTTCCTCGTTAGGGGCATAGGAGGTATCAGCTTTAGCTGTGCCAGCCTTAGCCGTTCCTCCTTTGCTTTTAGTGTGACGCGCCGTCAGGGTGACCCGCGCACGCGTCGCACTAAAATAGGGCTGGAAGTCCAGCCTTTCCAGAGTGGGGATCGATTTTTCGTCGATCCCCACTACTAGTCCAAGCCCCTGGGGCTCCTCCTTCCGACTCCAAATTTTCCATTTGGAGCAGGCGAGCCCCGGATTCTGCTTTTCAAGGACACTAAGAGTGTCCTTGTCTGGCAGCGGCTTTTTGCCTGGAACCCACACTAAGGCCCGTCTTAGCCTTAGGGTTTGTGGGTCCAGAGCAACAAGTCTGACGTCACTCCAGGGTCTGATATTATTCAGACTCCTGAGGAGCCAGTCCCTTGAAGCCGCATTTGCGGCGTTGACCAGTAGCTGGCCTCTCCACAGGGTTGTGGAGCGGAACTGTAGGGGAGTTTCACTTGCCGTTGGTGTAACGGTAATGGCCTCCCTTACAGCGTCCAGAAATTCCAGCAACTGGCTCTCCGAGAAGGGCAGTTCGGTCTGCCCTTCCCTGCCAATTACTATTTGCAGGGGATTTATCCCCCGATACCACCTGCGCGAAGCCCGCCTGCCAAGACCTGGGTGTGCCAGGCTTCGGCCGCTTGCTCGCGCCTGCAGCGTCGGGGGTAGATCCCGGCGTGCGTTGCCGCTTTTTGGCCGGTGCTTCGGTTCGTCGTGGACCGTACGATCCGCGGGGCCGCCCGGTTGCCCCAACTACAGAGCTTGTGGCACCTGTTGAGGAGCCACTTGCTACTGCTGGAGGGTCCAGTTTAACAGTTCCCTCCACGTTGGTGGAGGAAGAAGGCTGAGGCTGTTGAGGAGGGACAACTGTGGTTGTCGCCTCTTTCGCTAGTCTCGCCTTCCTCCTCCTTTCCGTTCGGCTCCGCAGACGTTGGGTCTTTTGGGCCTAGTATTGGGGTTATCCACCTCCATTTGTCTAAATGGGCTAGAAGGTACCTCTACGGTTCCTTCTGACCCGCTAGTGTGGGAAGGCTCAGAAACTGAGCCTTCCAGTGTTTTTATTTTAGGGTCCATGTTAGTTCCCACGAGTAGTGGGGAAGGGATGGTCGACACGCACAGAGCCCCTGTGTGCGTGCAAGGCTATATACAACGGGGTGCGCCAGGTTCCCCCGAGGTTTGCCGCTAGCGATCGATCCTCCCATCGACCATGCATCCCCTCGGCGCGTGCTTACCTTAGGATTAGGGGAATTTTTAGAGTGGTTGTCTTCCACGCGGTTCGGGCGGTTAAGCCAGAACCCCCGTGCCCCCTGAGAGGGCATATCCCTGACGAGGTCAGGGAGTCTTTGTCCTCCCAGGCGGTTTACGGTTTGAGTCGTGAGCTGGTCCACGGAAGGGCTTTTGTGAGCCCCCGTCCAGGAGATTAGTCCCGGGATAAACTTATTTAGTTAGGTTTTCTCTTAGGGATAAACTTATTTAGTTAGGTTTTAGTTTACTTACTTAGGGTTTAGTTTAGTCATTGACAGTTGGCAGTGTTGAAATTGGCCAATATGTACATAAATTGTTGCAGTGTAAACAATTTTAAAAACTACCTAAAATTTATTGAAGTGGCCAAGCCACTGGACTAGGACCACAAAAGATAAATTTTATTATCAACTTATTGCTGAATATCCAAGCGAGATAGATTGCATTAAACTATTCCTAAAATATGAAAATTTATTAAAAAATAAATTCTACAATTTATTGTCCAACAAATTGGTGTGTAAAACAGTCCTTAGAATCCTGCAAAAGACGAATTTAAACCCTAACCAATTTTTGTGTTTTCCTCATATGTAACTAATTCAAAGTTTTTAATAATTTTGTTATATTGAAGACCACACTTCCTATTTAATATTACCACTTTTAAAACCTCTGCGGAACGAATAAAACGCACACATTTTGAAGTAAGATTTATTGACAATTATCAAAATAGTAAAATATAACTTAACGTTTTCTGCGCAGCTGCAGAGAGTTCCTCCTGAGCCAGGCGGCGCGTCTCGAGCCGCCCTTCGTCTGCGAATACCTGTGGCCTTTGCCGAGCCCCCTAGAAGACCTGCCCGCAGAAGTCTTGCCTCTCAATTCGCGGTGCTTATGTACGGCGTTCACTATCCAGTTGACCTTGGGATCGCGACGGATCGCCTACAAAAAAATTAACTGTTTTTCGGGGGCGTAAAACCGAGAATGGTTACTCACATTATGAGAGGGATCTACCAGTATGACTTCAAGTACTTGTACGAAGAATCTTGGGCCACCCAATAGGAGTTGAGGACCCTCAGTCCACCGCAGCGTCTTCCCACCCTTTCCTAAAATATTTCATGCTCCAAATCACTTCCAAAACAAAATAAAATGGCTAGACTTACCTCAGCGATTGCCTGTAAATTTCTCACAGGTTTTAGTTCGTTTACTCCATGGCTTTTTGGTTTGCCATAGGTGGCGCCCTTTGGTACTGGGCGCTTGCGTCCACCACGTCGTACACGGATGCGGAAGATCACAAAACCTAAAAGAGACATTGTCCGTCACTATCATTAGATCTAGTGATGGCGCAAACAGCGATTTTTTAATCACAGTGATCACTGTGGTGATTGTTCAGCAATTACTGTTCTTTTTAGCAGTGATTATATCACTCTTTGGGTATCTCCATGCTCCCACTTATTTGACGTGATTTAGGGTGTTCTCCTGGAGTGGGTACTGGAACCTTCGGCGTAGAAACAAAAAACTGGACGTCTTCCACGAAACACCGAGCTACTACACTTTTCTCGACGAGCGTTTCGCCAACCAAGTTGGCATCTTCAGGAGAAGATTAAAACTTCTCAGTTTTCTTCCACGAAACACCGAACTACTACACTTTTCTCGACGCACGTTGCGCCAACCAAGTTGGCATCTTCAGGAGAAGATTAAAACTGAGAAGTTTTAATCTTCAGGAGAATATTAAAACTGAGAAGTTTTAATCTTCAGGAGAATATTAAAACTGAGAAGTTTTAATCTTCTCCAGAAGATGCCAACTTGGTTGGTGAAACGCGCGTCGAGAAAAGTGTAGTAGTTCGGTGTTTCGTGGAAGACGTCCAGTTTTTTTTTTAAGGGTGTTCTGTTGAAATCGGTTTTATCACGATTACTCACGCTTTCGGTTTCCTCTCCGTTCTCAGTTTTTAGCGGTTTTCTATGTGTCTGAATTTTACTTGTACGGATTGCCGTCAGTATTCACTCTTAAAAATGAACTCTTAAGAATGAGGACATACAATGCACACAGTATATCTATGTGTTAAATGTTATCAAAAATATTTGATCATTAAGTTTTCATTAAACATTAAAAAAACGAATAACTTTTCCACAGATATACAAATTATTATCATTCCACACATAGTCTTACCTATTCAATGATTTCAAACAAACATAAAAATACACAATAATAATCAGCGTTTGCAATTATAAGATTTGAATACTTTGCTTAAATAAACTAAGACTTTTTCAATTAATCAGGATAGAAATCTACAAAAACTAAATATGGTTTATTTAATATATTGATCAAAAGTCAGTAGATGTCGCAAGCTGTTAAATTCAATGTCTGTTTCACATTTCATCCCAATAAAATAATGTCTTAACTGAAATGTGCGTATTACTATGTATTTGTCGAAATGTAACTATACAATGTAGTTGATGTTTGTAATCATTTACTATGACAATATTACAGGAACCATATTATAAATATAATTATAATAATTTTTATAGATTATAGTGGTTGCGCGTACACCCCAATCGCCTACATAGACAAAACTTTTTGTCGCCTATAGCTATGCCTGCCTAATTAAATTGCCTATTCCCGCTATAATTCGTAGAGCCGACAAGCTAAGCAACGCAGAGGGCAACCGAATGACACCAAGCATAGCAACCTGTCAAATAGCAAGAGTGATTTTATCACAGGCTCTTTTTTTCGCTATTTACTGTTAGCGATTGCTCAGTTAAAAGAACAAGTGATTTATAGCAGTGATGGTGATCGCCATCACACCACTAATTAGATCTACACCTGAGACCAATACTGAAAAGTTAATAATTTAAAGCAAGCCTATTTTACCTTGTTTAGCCCTGTAGCCTAACCGTCTGGCCTTGTCCGGTCTGCCAGGTCGGGGTGCACGATGAAGTTTAGTCAACTGCCTGTACTGCCAGACTCTGATCCTAAGCAAAAATCTGAGCACGTCGCTCTGTTTCTTCCGATACAACTCTTGGATGTATTTGTAAGCTCCCATCTTGGAAACCTAAAAATGTGGAAGTGTTGTTCTTGAAACTGGCACTACATAACCTCAAATCCATCGTATGTTTTTTTTCTATTTACGCAATTCAAATTGAGAAAATACTAACGAAGGAGTATTTTAAACTGTATAGTGATCTTGACCGATTATAATTTTCTAAAAAATGAAAGTGGATGATACAGAAAATACCAGAAAATATTATTTAATGGAAGAAAAACGTACCTACAAATTGACGCAGTCGGAAAAGGAAATTGAAGGCGCTTGCGTACAAGTAGAAGAGAATCAGGTTGTGTAACTTTCTAGGGAATTGTTTGAGATGTTGTATAAAGACCATGGTACCAAAAAATGCCTAACGAATTTGTGAACAAAATGAGACGTAACTAAGTTATAATATCTAATTAGTAAACATAAGTTATTTATGTTTACCATAAATAACATATTTACAAAATAGATTAATTTATATATATGTATATATATTTTAATTTATCACATACGCCACTTTTATGCTACTTTACTTAGAGAATTTTATACCCGTTTTTATAGCTTTTGTTTTATTTGCAATTTTGGTAAAGGGAAATTAGTATTTGTAAATTATTTATAACGAACTCATATAAACATTGGACATTGCATTGGACGTATCGTAAAATCGGGACGTAATATGGTGCTACCAAGACCAATAATTTTGTTCGGTTTAGTGTGTTCGTAAAAATATGCCTGAAAAGTAAATATATGTGTTTGCTAAATATATAAGTGTAATTTAATAAAAAAAGTATTAGCTTTAATTTTAGATTTGAGAACGTCAGTACAAAATATTCATTGGTTTACGTTTATTAATAAATATTTACGGTTATTTTCTGACTTACGAGTTAATGCATCTTTATAAACCATTAACATATGGTTTGAGTACTTAATTCTGAGCAAAAGAAACGAACAGATTTAGGCGTTTATTTTTTTACCATTGGTTGTGGAATGAATTGATATCGACTGCATCCGCTTGGATTAGTTAATTAAAAATCAGTGGTGAGAGAAAATGGGTGCCAGCAGTAGAACAATTTCCATGTCTAAAAACAAGGTAAAGTGGCTTTTGCCTATACTTTTTTCTCTCGTCGTGTTGAACATTTACAGTAATCTGTGTGCAGTAGATTATATATATACCTATTTAGGCGAATCGTTACTGTAAAAATTGCGATGGTATCCAACCAAGGAAAAGAACAAAAATTTTGTCGTTTTCCTGGAATTGTAATATTTATAATGCTCGCGTTCTGGATCCGTTGCTAGATAACTTAAATTCTATTATTAATCCGGTGGCATTGTGACGTTTTTCGGTCATATGATTAGGGGGAGTGTTTTTGTTTACAGATTTGCACAATGGCCAAAGCCTACTCATAGGAGTTACTTCACGAGCAGCGTTCTGGGTGCTAAATTTTCATCGTATAGTTTAGCCATCGCCAACTATAATCAAAATTCAAGTATTTCGCAGGGTATTAAATTATAGTGAAATTTTAAATTCGACAGCAACTGGAATTTTTTTGTTCTAAAATCGTTGCGAATCGTGGAAGAATGACTGCCAAGGAGGATCGCTCCCTGGGTTCCGGGATGCCCATCCCCAAATGGATGAAAAGCAAGATGAGCGACACGTAAGTGCATTAAGTATTTCTTTTTTTTTAAATACGTCTTTTTCTGATGCATCAAATACAAAAAAAAGTATTGTGATTCAAGGAGGCTTAGCATACAAACAAAATAGCATCAATGCAGCTAACTTTCTGTCATTGTTTTTTTAATCAAATTATTTACTAGAATTTATATACTTTTTCTTTATCATAACATAGTAGAAAACAAAGTCGCTTCCCGCTGTCTGTCTGTTCCTATGTATGTTTAAATCTTTAAAACTACGCAACGGATTTTGATGCGCTTTTTTTTTTAATAGATAGTGATTCAAGAGGAAGGTTTATATTATGTATAATACATACATAATATAGTAGAGAAACACTGATAATTTTAAAGGTTTCTAATGTGATGTCATAAATAAACATTTTTTTGCGCTTACATTGCAAACGCTGGCTGAACCCTACGAGATAGATCAAAATAATGTACAACAGTATTGTACACCTTAAAAAGGTCTACAAAAAAGTCCGCGTGCACCACACCACACAAAAAACCAGATGAAATGGCTCTAAAGGAACTATAAGTGAGACTACTGCAGTATTTTTCAACTTTTTTTTTTTTCTGAAACGCGATAGTTAACTTTTTTTTCAAATGGCAATTTAGAATTTTTTTTGTAAATTACTATGCAAATTTGTTTTCTGAATCCAACGATATATAACAAATTGACTTTTGTGAACCATTTATTTATTTTTTTCTGCTAAGCTTATTTCACAAAAAAATAACTGAAATGACATTTATTTGCTTTGTTGTATTATTTTTTGTTTTCCACGGCATACGTGATTAGATTAGTCAAACTACATTTGGCATCAGTTAGCCGGTAGGACGCCGATTGCGATAATGACAAATATTTTGGCACTTTTTCTGCTAAGTATAAATGTTTCGCAAAAGTCAATTTGTTATACACCGTTGGATTCAGAAAACAAATTTGCATGATAATTTACAAAAAAAAAATCCTCTATTGCCATTTGAAAAAAAAAAGTTGACTATCGCGTTTCAGAAAAAAAAGTTGAAAAAATACTGCAGTAGTCTCACTTATAGTTTCTTTAGAGCCATTTCATCTGGTTTTTTGTTTTTTAAAATCAGGCTACAAATAACGGAGTCATGGCTCGCGGCGTTTTTTATCAGACAGCCTGTATATTTGTTTTATTATGATAACTTGAAATTGTTTGAAAATCAATGTAATTAACATGATAATATTTATTAGTACAATAACATAGTATTGATAGTAACAAGAGGAACAATGAACAATTAACAGATTATATCTAGGTACCTATTTGAAATCACAAATTAGATGTTCTCAAAGCATTTGTTTTATTCAAGGAAATGGTCAGTAACAAAATATTTTGCTGTGATGATAACAAATGTTAATTAATACAGTCTCTGTTTGACCTTGAATGAAATATTTATTAGATTCACATGTGTTTTCTGGCAAATATACAAATATTTAATATAATCCAATGGCCTCTTGTAGTGTCAGGAAAATAATGAGTTTAATAAAAAAAATGTTGAAGCAACTATATTTTCACTGTGTATATTTTGTAGAACGTAATGAAATTCTGAATGAATCTTATTTGGTATCTACTATTTATATACATTAAGAACATTTATTTTATTTTAAGTCTGAAATCAGGTCAATTTTTTTTTTTGGTAAAGATGAATGGCAAAACTTGATAGTGTCAAGGGTCAAATAGAGCGTGAGTTACTTGTCGATCACTGAGGTGAGTAAGAATACGGATCGATTGCCAATACACGTGGTGTTTTACATTACTGACATTTTTAATCGTGGTTTGTCGACAGTAAATCTGTGCAATGTACCCTGGTGGCAGGTATGATTCTTTGTTATACTTCTTATTTCTTAGTTACTTCCAAAATTGCCCCGTTCTCCCCCATTAGTTTACAAATCACCATTATCAAATATGAATAGGATATTAGAAAGTGTTTCACAGGTAGGGAAATTATTTTTGCCGAAGATCTACTAGAGTATTATAATTAGGTCATTGTTCCCTCTGCGATTATCCCTTGTAATGACAGTAATAACGTAATAGCTTAATAACAATAACCCATGGTAAATATTTTTCTGGATTTTGCGTCACGCGCGGCACTATTCTTATGCGTCGCCTGCTGGATTTACACACATCTCAAGGCTTTTGTTTTCAGCCGGCGTCATTCACAAACGCAGTAGGTCCTGGAAAACAATCGGGCGTCGCGCGCTAATTCCTTTTTCGCCCGTACAACTCGGCCGCGGAGGTCATTGCCGTCGCAGCGGTATCTTTTTTCGGGTATTATATTTATTTTAGCACCACGCACGTTACCGGATTAATTTCGTGCCATTTTCATTGTCGCCTTTGTCTTTTACCTCCCCATTGTCGTCTTCCAGGGCTAATAAGACGTTTAATGGTCAAACTCGAGTAAGTAGAGTGCCATGAGTGGAAACTAACGGGTTTTCTTCTAAAGTTTATTGTACTCTAGTCGCTTATCAATTGAGCAATGGCAATTAACCTTAAATGCTTGCATAACACGCGTCTCTATTTATGAAAATATGTTTATTGCACGTTTATGTAATTTTCGATTTGTTTTCGTAATATTTTTTTTATCGTTATCCATAAACATTAATATTATTTGTTCGTGAAATTGCCCAACTGCTCTGGCATTATCTTTTTGACGAGTTTTGTGTTTAAATTCAATACAAAATGGAAACGAGGGCGTGTATTAGGCTTAATATAATATAGTAATTAGATATATACGAAGGTTGTCCCCACGCAAAATTGCCGTCTACTTTCGAAAAAAAAAAAACGCGTAATATCTTCTATTGTTTTGGTCGCGCAAAACGTGTTAGTGACACATCGTCTACGTCATAGGCGTCTAAACTTAGAAACAAACGAGCAGCAATAATGAACGGGCACTTGCTAGATCCCGTAAATGTCAGACGTCTTACTTTTCTAGTACGCCGTGGAAAAATCGCCTTCATTTTTTTAATAGTCGTGCTCTGGCGCGATCGTAGCAATCCAGTTTGGAGCGGTTTATTTCGTATCGAAGTGGGTGGCCGATGTCGCATTTTTAATATAATAAAATGAACGTCGTGCAGCCGCCCAGTCAAGGTCGCTTATATAACCCGCATTAAACTGAATTTGCCAGGATTTTTGGGCACGTGTTACATATGTTGGTTGTAGTCCCTTCTTAGCAACAGCGGGATCAAGCGAGCCATGTATGTAAGCGCTTGCACAATCTCCCAAAGACAAATATTTGGATTTTTTTATTTGTTCGGTAATAAACCGTGTTTTGTTTATTATCGTCAAGCATTCCGGGCCTTGAGCCCGGTGACGAGTACGGTCGCGGATCGTGTAGGTCAAATTGGGACCTCGCTATTAAAAAACAATGTCATCGACACGTGCGTGTTGGCAAGCCTGCTGTGTGTGTAAACGCACAGCTAAAATATAAGTCGCTTCCGTACGTCGCGTTTAGGAGGCCGTAATATAAAAACAAAACAGTCCCAGAACACGCAGACCCTGATTTACATACGCTTAGGTTACCTTTTCGATCGTTTCTGGGAAATTACTGACGTTTCGAGTTAAAACAAATATACATATGTGATAATCAAGAAGGCTAGAACTAAGTCTTCTTGGTGACAATAAACAGATGTACTCGTCCATATTGCCAGTGCAGAAAGTGTTTTTGTCACAGAAACCTTTCTATTTAGCGTAAAGTTCTCCTTTGAAATAGGTGTAAATAGTTTACTAATTCGGAGGCCTGTGGAACTGGAAAAGGTCAGAAGATTTTAATGCTTTGAAAAAGTGTCGAGAAATTAATTAGAAAATCATAAAAAAACAAGGAATTTTTGCCATCATCGGTAGTTAGTAAGTCAAGTTACTTTTTTTTTCTCTTCTGAAAAAGGCTTAGATTTTCAAAGATTAGGGGGAACAAAGTATAAGTATACAATTTCCATTCTAAATTGAAAATAGGTAGAAAAAAAGCAAGGTTGTCAGATATATTTTCTAAAATTGCTAAGCTCACTATACAAGTATACTTCATAGTTAGTTCGTGACGTTCTTAGAAAGCTAGTTTGGAAATATTTAAAAAAAAATACATAGATATAAATTTATTAGTTAGCATTAAAATAAAGCGTTTAAAATTGCTGGAAAAAATAATTATAAATTAAAACAACTATGTATATTAGGGGAGAGGGAGGCACAATGATACAATTTTTGTCGTGATTATGATTTTGTCCAAGACAAAATACTTGTCGCCATCTTATTTTAGGCTTACAGGCTATGTATTTGTCTTTCATATGATACTCTATTTAAAGGAAAAATAAAAACAAGTTTGGAGTTTTTGCAACTTTTTTTAATGTCTACATTTGCATCAAACTACCTCTCTGGTGGGGTAAATTGAAATAGTGCTGGGGAACATTGATACACATACAATACACTAGAGAAAAAAGTAATATTGTAGTACAATATTTACTGAATTATAAGATTAAGAACTGTTGGAAAATAAAAAGATCTATTTTGGCGAAGTGTACCACCAGCAGCGATGGATTTGGGCAGTTTGAATACGACATCTCCTCGAAGCACTAAACTGATGTCCTGAATGTTTGGAAAAACAAAGGTCTTATGTCAGTTTTTCTTTTCCGTAAAAAATTGACCTCTATATCATGGTCATTATAAATCGTGACAATTTGTCCAACAAAGTGTACGGCTGTTTTCCTTGTTAAAAACTTGACAACAAAATCGCCTACATTTAATTCATCATCATACAACAATGGTAGTTCTTCATCACTGACATCGTCAATTGAATCAAATAAGCTCATTTCCACTTCACTGTCACTTTCGGATGAACTTGGAACATTTCGGACCGTTTCTTTAATATTAAATTTCACCTTATTGGTTACTTGCTTAATTTTTTTTCATATTTCTTTTCTTAGCGATGTCCTCTAATCGTGCTTTTTCTGGTGTGGTGGTGTAAATACGACTTTCTCGCCTCTGCTTAGTTGTTTGTATAATTTGTATATTTAGAGTGATGTATTCTGATTTAGTTTCTGCCAGCAGCTTTTTCTCCGTGCCCAGATATATCTGAAACTTCTGGATTCTCATTTTTTTTTTTCTATACTTTTCGATTCTATGTTGAAGTGTAGAGGGTTTTAAACCATGATCAGCAGCTGAAACTCTAATTGATTTGTGATTTTTAATAACATCGTTTATTGCAGTGTTTATAGCTCCTTCGTCAATGAATGCTCTTTGTGATAAGTACGTACCATTTTCATTAACCTGAAACAAGTAACATGCCCTCGTATAACTTACTGAACCTTGTTTGTACATTTGTAAATTGCAGGGGTACATTGATACACTGTAGAGGCACATTGATACACTGCATCAATGTACCTCTCATACATATGTATAAAAAATAAATTACAAAACAAAATAAACTAAACACATGTAACTTTACTCTCACTCGTTTTTCTGTTACTAAATTTTTACAAGTAGCCCACACACTTTGAGGTAATAGGTTGAAACAAATGGACTTCTTCTGCCGTGAAATTTTAAATGCGTATCAATGCGCCTCGTGTATACTTATTATATATACTAATACATTCCTTAAATACTAATTCGGTCACTGTGCCATAAAATTTTACGACGTCGTTAAAATGATTTACGACATAAGAATTCTACTTGCATTATTTACAGCAAATTATATTACAAATATTAAAGTTTTGTATGCAGGCTAATTTTAATCGCCTATATTGATTTGAATGAAAAAAATTATTTCACAATTTTCGAATTTATAAAAGATATATGCACGCCCATGGAATCATAAAGTTGCACCGCTTTATTTGTTCCCAGGCATATTTATCATTTTCAATTAAAAATAGAAGGACTATACATACATATTTTTTTATTGATAAATATTCACTCTCAAGTTCGAAGTCCGTTAGAAATAATTGACGTATTTTTGAAGTGAAATTATTGTTTCATCCGCCCTTGCATAACGCAGTTGAAGCACGGCTGGTAATAACGAGCCATCAAAAAAAAGTCATCAAATCTGGTTATGAAGAGAGAGTATGGAAATACCGGTTATTTTGAAGCGAAACTTTGTTGTGTCAAACTTTTGACAAGTGGCTGTCACAATTGTAAAATAAAAAATGGCTGTCACATAATGTAACATCCTTGACAATTAAATGAGGTTACAAATTTAAGATTAAGATTAGAAATACGTATTTTTTGCTCGACCAACTTTGATCGTTTTTTTTTAATGGCTCGTTAGTTTCCTAACTAGGAAGTTTCCAGCAGCCCTATGAAACTTCGGAAAAAAATTAGCTGGTGAATATCGCGGCCACTAGTTGGCGCATAAGGAAAGAAGTCCGCTTCTCCGCTACCCTGTAGCCCGCGAAGATTTGAATTGAATCGTATATGCGAATAACTCGCAGAAAAATTTTTACACTTTATTACTGCAAGTTAAAATGCTGATAACAACAAGAGTTGTTAATAAACAATTCAAGCATGTGAAAACATGCACCGGGTCGGCATTTTTTAAATTCAATTTTACAAAAAAAAACTGTGCTTTGAGGATGTAGTTCCTCTCGAGGATGTAGTTCCTCTCCTCTTTTCAGCGAATTTAACCAGCCACGGAAAATACATTGCGAGCATAGGGAGTTTCATAGGCCTGGTTTCCAGTTCATTTCCTGCATGCCCCATTCGCTACGATGTTTGTATGCAAAACCAGGAGCAAAGTACTCCTTTGTGTACATTTATGGGTCAAGCAGATACGGCAAAGGCAATTAACATGGGGCAAAAGTACGTATACGAAGATTGTTATTGAGGGCAGTGGCGGTGCGTGATCCTAAGATTGGGGGTGCACCATACATAAAAATAACGATAATCATAAGAATAATAAGAAAATCCCTAATATGAGATAAATATTTATCTCATATGAGATAAATATTTATCTCATATTAAGGTTATTCTTATTAACTCTATTAATTTGAAAACTTACCTAATTTTCTTTGTAAATGAGCTCAATTCTGCGATTTTTACATTGTGCAAATTTTTCAATTACTTTGTTGTTAAAATTTTCGATATTTGTAATAGTCTTTTTCAATGGAGAGCATAGCCAAAGCCGAAAGTCTTTCCTGGCACATGGTGTTGCGCAAAAATGTCTTTATTCGTTTTAAATATGTAGATGTAAATAACATGATTTATAACAAACAATATAGAGTTAATACACTCTGCTACAAAATTAAGGGTCCGCCTTTACTTTTCTTTGAAAATTGTTTTAAAATTATAAGGGATCTACTAAACTTTGCTCACAAATGGAACAGGAACACTTAAAAAAAATCGCAAAGTATGGAAGTATAGATAACAAAAAGGCAGAACAAATAAATTTTACGATAAAAAATTAAAAACCTCAATTTGTGGTTTTGAAGGGTGCATTAAAATAGGGGTGCATTAAAATAAGGGGTTCATTAAAATATGACTAATTGATTTGCTCCTTTATTGAGAATTTCAACGATTTTGCTCATGAATAGTTTCAGAATTCAAGAAATAAGGTTATCTGCCCCTGTATATAAAAAAATACAAATCCAACGTTCTACTATCCTTTTTCAAAAATGTTTCTACATTTCTGAACCATATTTCAAGCCATGAGAAAATATTGGCGTTACATTAATTTTGGCACAGTGTATTCTAATAAATACTAAATTAAATGCATGACATCCCAAAAAGCATTAAAAGGCCATCGGCCGGTCATTAAATAGCCATTAACCCCCCACAAAATGCTCCCACGACTAGGGCAGGTATATGTATAAGGGATTATCATCAATGTTGTAAATACCCTATATATTCTTCCTCTTTTTTGAAATTTGTGTCAGTCCAGGTAACGAATTTGGAGATTGACTGTTTTCACAGTTCCACAATCGGTTTGTCTAGTACAGCAAGTTCCTTTTTCTGGTCCTAAAACTCGTACAATTTGTTTCGGATTCTTCCAAAATGTGGCCCGTATTAGTGAATATGTAAGTACTAACATTATTTCTAAATAGAAATTCATTAAAGTTGCTTAGTAGTAGGAATATGAGGAGTGCTACGTAATATTCGTATTTTTCATGTCATCAACGATTTTTCGAGTGAAACCTTGAGGATAATCCAACCTTTTCCTCTGTTACCTTGGCAAAGTTCGCGGCATTGAAAACGTGAACAAAGGCAAATCGCTAATTTCGTTGTCCTCTAACAGTTGATGTTTGCTGTGACGTATTTTTTTTTGCAAATCTGACGGTTTGAAAAGTGCGTTCCGTCAAAATGACAATCATTATGTTTATATTTTTCATTTTGCTGCCGGTAAACGAAACATAAATGCACTCGCTTTGGGTGAAGGTTACTTTCGAGTACATTTTCGTACAGAAAACGTAAGTCCATTTTAGTGTCCCTCGGAATTACCTTTATTTTTTTCGCTTGTAGTTGACCGATTTTATACAGCGATTTTGTCTGTTGAAAATAATAGATTATGACGAGGTTTCCTAGAATTTCGTTCTACCTTCACCGCGATGGGATCATATAAATAAAATCTTGGCCACTTTAACGTTTTTGGCTAAAAATAGTAGGCAGTTACCTATGTATATACGTAAGCAGAACTATAAATCACTTTTTGCTTCATTTTTAATATGAGAAACAATGTTAACTGTTGACCCATATTTTACAATATACAGAGTGTCCCATTATTGTGGGGCCGCAACGGAACTACATATTATTTGGGTAAAAATATTACGATTTAACCAAACTTATCTTAGTCAAAAAGTTATCGGTAACCAAGATACAGGGCGTCAAAGTTATAATTTCGTTTTCGATTTCCGTAAATAACTTCTTTAAAAAACATGACAGGAATTTTTGAGGGAGGATATTTTGAATAAAAACATAAAAAAGACGAAAAAACTAACACCATTTTTTATGTATTCAGAATGTTGCAGAGAGCGCTCTCTACAACTTATGTCAAAGTGACTGATAAATTAAAATTCATCTCAAAAAACCCCAAATCACCAAATTTCGCACAAGAAAATTGTTTTTTTTTTTTGCGAGCATTTTTTTGGTTAAATCGTAATATTTTTACACAAAGAATCTCTAGTTTCGCTGATTTCTTGACCCCGTAATAGCGGGACACCCTGTATTTAGATTTTCTAAAAAAAACAGAAACGGAAGCAAATACTTTTATAGATTTCGATAAGTTTATTTATTTGGATGACCTCAGTTTCTGTCACAACATTTTTTTTTCCAAGAACTGTTTATAGTAGGGCAATCTTATCTTGTTCAATGGATTTCGATAAAATAGCGAAAACAATGGTTCGCAGAATTTGACGAAAGAAGTCCGCTTTAGCACTTTATTTATTTTTTTACCCAAATAGGATGTAATTGATGGACAGAGTTAGAAACCTGTTAGTGTGCAGTCAGGCCAGTCAGCTTGGTTTCTAGTTGACCTCCCATCCTCAATGTCTGCCCCTGTTAATAGATAGTTACCTTTGATTATTCTATTTCCTGTACTGTCATTTTTGTATTTAAATTTTACCATATTTCAGTTGTAATTACTGTACTTGTCGCTTACTGGACATTAATTAAAATATCAAGAGACGCGTTGTGCATTTAAGGGGTGATATAACCAAAAAATATCGACTTTTTTTATCGGCTTGAGACAATTATCTTAACAACCAATTATTTAATAATTTATTTGACAATTATATTAACGATTTGTGCGAAATAGTACAAACTTTCAACGGTTCAAAGTACTTTCTTAAATTGCAAAGTAATTTATGAATTTCTTGTATTGCATTCGCGATTTCTGCATTATGTTGTAACATAATGTAGATTGTTAAAATACATCGACTATGTTTACCCCAAATTCAAAATGGTTAAAAATTATCATTACCATACCGATTATTGTAAATATTGTTCCAGACCTATAAAAAATGACGCAAGTGCCGCTTATAAATATGTAGTTGATTACTATGATATTTTTTCCAAATAGTACTGGAATGAGGTGCTTTACAGCCATTCAAACCACTCCTACTGTGTCATTTATTAGGCTTGTTATCTTATTTTTTTATGCTCGCTGTAGTTAAATTGAAGTATCCTGTAGACATCTGGGTATTTAAATCAAATTGATAAGCCGATTATTAATAAATCTGTAGAGAGTTTTAGATATCCACTTTAATCGAGGATTTCCTCTAGAATTATCTGTCTTTTTTTTCGTTTGTATAGAAATTATAAATAATAATTTGAGCTAATACGTAAGAATGTTGTGGAGGGACAAGTCTCGAAAGATAACATTTATTGTGTGATTATTGTATATATATATATATATATGTATATATATTTCACTTAGGAGCGTCATATTTTTGTAAGATAAAATTCTGGCGGTCACGATCCAAGCTTTAGTCAAAGGTGTGGTGTGGCAGATGTGTTTTGTGTGGAAAAAGGAAATACAGCATCGTTTAGTGTAACATGAAACGTCTTAAGCATGGGTAATTATTTTATATACAGCAACCTGTAACACACTTAGGACTTAGAGTTGTAACACCCTCATAAATTTTTTATCTATTCGGTCAACTCAAAAGTATTAAGCCTTACTTATATGTTCAAATATGATTATTTATTTTATAAACGGGAGGAATTTATTTTAGATTACGCGGCTATTAGATTTCGGTGTACTTTGGCTGTGTTATGGCCTAAACGAAATATATATGACAAAGCATATCAAATCTCACTTGAAGTTTCACCCATTTTCACTTTGCACATTACATTTCCACTCTGATATTTAATAATTAATAATGTTAACACGCATACATAAGTGTACACTTGATATAACCGGTACCCTACCATCCTCCAGATTTGTCTAGATAATTCCAGGCACTTCGAGAGAATCGCTCAATACCAATGAATCAACCGGATATTTTGACTGAATAGGTCTTCTGTAAATTTCAAAATCTTTCTTTTATGATCTATTTGATATGTCTTCCTGGACAGTTTGTCCAGCATTTCAATAACTAGTCGTCTAATGATTGACGTATGGACGTTTTTTGCTCGATTTTGCTGTGTCACGAAAAGGTCTTGGTTAGGATGGTCCTATACCCACGCCAGAGTTACTCTGTTTTAGCTGCCTAACTTCCAAAAGGTGGCTGCTTAGCTACCACGCAGTTCCATACTATTTTTGAACTAATCTGTATGGAGCTGAATGGTTTTGACACTGATTTGCTTTGCGATCAGTCTAAAATAATAATTTTCCTACTTGCTCCCCATTTTTTCCCCACCTCCTTTGTTTTTGTGCTTCACGATGTCGATTCGTTTTGCAGGTACGACTTTGGTCAGACGGCGTTCTCGCCCACCGAGCTGGATGACAGCTTCATGTACTACTATCGACACCAGGGCGGCAGCAGGAAGAACTCCGAGTCTAAGGTAATCGCAACCCCCAATCTGCCTGATAAGATAACTGTGTCGCAGGTCAGCAACAAGATCGACTTCTCGAAGCATCCGACGCCCTGCCAGAAGTACATACACGGCATCAGTGGTGAGTACTTTTTCAGTTACCGAATGTTAGAAAAGTGTAGCGTTTGATAGTAAGGTAAGCAGTCGGCATCTTCGCGCGCTCATTCTGAGTCCCATCGAAAAAAATTTTACGGGCGCCGTTAGCAGCGTGGTAGGGAGTGGGACGCGTTTTATGTCAGGGAGATTTATTTTTTATGTATTATTGTTTTTCTGTTTCATTCTATTTGTAAATAATATATGTTTTGATTGGAATTAATCGTGTTTTACATGTTTATAAAATTGTTTCATTGATTTGCTAACATGACACGTGAAACACCCATGTGAAACAGTGTTGATAAGAAGGTCAAATTGCCGAACAAAGTCTGTCCTGCTACAGTTTTTAGCTTATCTTATCATTGGCTTGGTAAAGAAGGTGTGTGTGTATTTTTAAATGCATCCAAAGGAAACCTACTAACACAGCTGTTTATTTTGATAAACAAGTAGAATGTTCTTTTCCTTTGTTCTTTGTATTCCCATAAGAGATATGATTCCTGATAAAAGTTTGAAATTGGACCATATGATAATATATGCCCTAACACAGATTAAAAAAGAAATAGTATAAAATGACATAAATCTTCTTTATTGAAAATGCGTTTAAGACAAAATACATAATAGTAAATAGGTTGCATAATGAATTGTTAGTTGTTCAATTCGATAACAACAATAGTGACTCTATCAGTGAGCTTATAATTTACATAACATAAATTTATTGGCCGTTTTGAAATACCACAGGTATTAAAAAATTACCAACAATTGGATTTATTGCCTTGTAAATAATTGAAAACTTGCGTCATTGCGGCTGTAAATAAACTTTATCTCCGAGTATGTATTTTTTTTTAATTTTGAACAATTTCAGTTGCCTCTTAATTTATTTATTGTTATAAAGACAGTGTTCTACCAGTTATTCTCTAGAATTCTTCAAACCAGTTCTTCTCTAGAACCAATTCTTCAAAGACAGTGTTTTGGTAGAACACTGTATTTGGTTTAGCACAAATGATTTTCTGAAACTTTTGATTTAGTATTTTCATTTTGTAAAAATTGATATGACAATTAATTACTGTATTTTTTTTGCACTACAAACTCATCATATTTTGCATTAACACTGACAAACTACTTTTACAGTTAATGTATTCGACAACCACATTAGCATCATCAGGAGACGATCTTTGCAAATTCGTAAATTCTATTAAATGTGCATTATTTTGGAAAACGTTATTACATATAAAAGTCAATACGTGCTTCCTTGCAGATGCCGTGGTCCCCCCCTCAGACCACACCGGAGATGAGGATCAAGTCACCGGGCACCGATGACGGTTTTAAGGGCGAGGCGGCCAAGTGTGGCAGCTCCATCATCCGCGTGGCCAGCCAGATGGTGTCCGGGAAGATGGTGCATGGCTTCACTGTGAAGGAGGACGAGTGCGAGCAGTCATCGCAGGCGGAGAGGTATGACGGCCGCCAGAGGAGGGGCAGCAAGTCTCTACCAGCCTCGCCTCTGCGTCGCCCGGCTGTTCACCCAAAGGCTCTAGGAGGGCGATCAACAAGTATTTCACAGGCGCCTTCACGGATACGGACAAATCCAGAGGTGAGTTTTCGGTGCAATGGACATCTCGCTGACCAGACCTGGTGCCCATTGATTTTTTTTGTAAATTCGCTATTTCAGTGAATTTTCCGTTAATTACCCTAAAAGATTGTGTTATTACTAAATACGCAATCATGCAAGGCGTTGCCTAATTTTGGAACCATCTTCCTCCACTCACTTAAAAACTCAACATGTTCTCTTTTAAATTTAAAATCCCGATATTTCAACCTATTTAATAACGATTTTTGAAAATTGTGCAGCTGGAAGTCCAGACCTTAAACCTGTTGATTTACTTTCAGGCGGTTGGATCTTATCGAATCTCCTCGCGCGACGGGAGATCTCTCAGTCCATGGGGTATATAGGGGAGGAGACGAAAGAGGAGCTCGAAAGATCGTCGTCAACAGCCAGCGTGAGACGAGGTCTCCTCGTTGAAGAACAAGGCTCACTTCTACAAGCCGAAGCCTTCCGAGTTGCGGGAGATGAACTTTTGGTCACCCACTTCCATGTAACCCTAACTTTGGGATAAATCTTTTTTATCGTAGATCTGCCACTCGTTCAGACAAGTGTCCTATTCCTTTTGTGTAAGATCGCATTACATTTGTTTTTCACTCATTTGTTATCTGTTCATTCGTCGAATGACTAAACTAAACATGAAATTTAGTATTAACAACCTGCGTATATTTAGTTGGTAAGTTTAGTTTTAATAAAAGTTATTTTATTTTTATGTTTTTTTTTTACTTGTACGTATCCTAGATTTTGACGTAGGAATTAAAATGTCTATTTATTGTATATTTTTGTGAGAGAAAGTACAATTAGTTCTTGATATTGTTCTATTTTTGCAATAAACCTCTTCCAAAAGTTTGTGAAGCCTTTGAAAATAAATTTGTTAAGAAAAATATCTGCGTTTTTATGAGAATCGTCTTCGTTAACTAAACTTCATATTTAAAATACTAATCCCAAGAAGAATACAACTAAGGAGACCGAAGTCGCTCGGTGTCTGGTCTCATATCTGTCCGTCTCCAGAAGGCGCTGCAAACAGTGCTGTGTACGGCGTCACGTGATGAGCAGTGGACCACATGTGACTGTTTATGAATGGGTGCTTTCCATTTACCGACACGAGTCGACTCGTGTCTCCGAAAGTGCTTTCCATTTGATTTGTGTCGCCGTGAGTCGACGACACAAGTCACCTCAAACAGACTCCGCTAGACAGCAGAGTTCACGCTGTGTGAGTGTAAAAGAAGTAAAAATCTAAACGAACGCGGCAAAGCAGACTATATAGTGGAGAGTTAATGCGAAATCTGATTGAAGAAAATGAAGGTAGGTGACAAAAGTAATTATTTGCAGTAACTACTTTCAACAACTTTTGCACGAAACTACTAGCCTAGCGAGCGTTCCATTTACCTATTTGATGAGAGTCAACACTAGTTGACACGAGTCGACACAGGAGTCGCTGGGAGTCGTGTAAATGGAAAGCACCAATTGTAGGCTATATTTCAGGTTACTGATACGCGAACAGATTAGTACAGAACGACACTGCTTACATCGCCTCTGGAGGCGCATATTCGAGCTCCTCGCGTTATACAGCTAAAAACCACAGCTCTGTCTCTTTGGTTCTAGTTTTCTAGACTTATCCATATAAATATAAATAAAATATTAATCCATATTAAATTGTGATTGGTGTTTTTATATGACAACTTCTGGAATCTGGTTATAAAAAAAAACATTGATTGGGGTTGGAGTATCGAAAGCACATGGTCAACCATTCGAAAAGTCCTATTGTAGTTCATGTAATGCCATCTACGAAATAATATTTTATATTCTAAATATTTTCTGTGGTGATACATGGTGGTACACTCGATCCCCTCTTAAGCCACCAAATCCGTGCATCATCTTCTCGCTTAAGTCGCGAAATTTATTCTCTTAAGTCACATTTAAAAGCAATCATAACCTCAACTTTTTTGTGTTTTTAGTTGCAAAAAGACATTTTTAGAGATATACCACAGCACCTGTTATAATGAAAAATGAGTCAGCTGAACGAAAAAAATCAACGTAAGCATACCCAGTCGTACGTGACAAAGCTCAATTTTCCGCTTGAGTGAATATTTTAAAGGTTAAATATTTTAAAAGACACCTAACCTATTTTAATGGTTAGATGTCTATATTTAATGCATATATCTAATACTCCTATATTGCTAGGTCTGGAGATTGGCGAAATCACCACGGTGCAGACATATATGTGTCTGTCTCTCTCTTGTAACTATTTCGAGTCTTACGCGCATGCCCGAGAATTGAACATCCAGTCACACACAGCCAATTGCCCCACCAGACTCGTGACGCTTGCGCCCAACAGGTCAAGTAGTCATTTGCTGTTTCACTTACACCGTGACACCTCTACTTACGGGAACCAGCAATATAGGATTATTAGATATATGATTTAATGTATTACACAATAATTTTTTTCAATAAAAATTGTACATATTCATGCAAGAATCGAATTTCCAAACGTAGTTCTAAAACTTTTACAGGCGGCGACGTAAGAGAGACAGTTACATGACATAATAGGGAGAAACGTGGTGACATAAGGGGAAATGTGAATTAAGCGAAGGGGACTTAAGAGGGAATCGAGTGTCTTCTCGAGTCCCTATTGTCACCACGTTTCTCCCTATTATGTCACGAAACTGTCCCTCTTAAAAGTCGCCGCCTGTAAAAGTTTTAGAACTACGTTTGGAAATTGGATTCTCGCATGAATATGTACAATTTTTATTGAAAAAAATGATTGTGTAATACATTAAATATAGACACCTAACTTTTAAAATCGGTTAGGTGTTTTTTTTTAAATATTTAACCTTTAAAATATTCATTCAAGTGGAAAATTTAACTTTGTCACGCACGCTGGGTATATTTACGTTGATTTTTTTCGTTCAGCTGGCTCATTTTTCATTATAACAAGTGCTGTGGTATATCTAAATATATCTTTTTGTAACTAAAAACACGAAAAAGTTGAGGTTATGATTGCGACTTAATCGAGATGATGCACGGATTTGGTCACTTAAGAGGGAATCGAGTATAGATGCAAGATAGTCGTATTATTACCGAGATTTAGAACAAATCTCGGTGCGTATTACACATTTATTAAATAATTACACCGATTACACCAACAGTTATGCAACTCTTTAAACTGATGGTTGTTTAACGTATGGCCTAAATTTACAAAATTTATATAATAAAAAATATTGGTGCCTTTTGTTGAAACTTTTAACTTCATTTCTTGTGTCGGCTAATGTAAAATACACAATCTTAGAAACAGGGAAACAATAACATCTCTTTATTATTTTAAATTTAATTGGTGTATATAAAATTATTTGAAACACTACTACAATCGACCCTTGAGCACCATTAGGGCAGGTGTCTTTTTAAAGTACATCATAACGGTTTGAAGAATCTCCTGCATTTCTCATTAAAAACCTTGCTCGTTCTCTGCCTTATTAAGTCCTCTACGCTAAGCTCAACTTGCAACATCCGTAACTAAAAAAATTAGACATACAAAAAAGTATTGATAAAAAAATATTATCCTACCATCGTTTGTTCTGCTCTCAACTGTTTCCTCAACTCGACATCCTCTAAGTTTGAGTCTTTTTGCTCTTTAAGTCTTTTAACTCTATCTGCAGTAATGGAAATACAGTTCTTAATATACTTCTCCCTTTTCATGTTCCCGTCTTCTAGGCTATCGTGGAGGCCCTTACACGCCGACACCACGTCCGTGTGAAACGAATCCGTCGGCACTACTGTGTTTATCGTGTTAACTATCAGATCGTCCGTCTTTCGCATATTCCTCAGTGCGTCCTAAAAATGAACCGGAAACGTTTATAACATCACAGTCACAGCGAAAATTAAAGGCTTATGTCACAAATGGTAACGCTTTAACTCACAGTATATTTAAAAATAGTTGTTAGTTCTAACACATATAAAAAATGAGGTTAGGTTAGGTTAGGAAAAAACAATAATTTTACCTGAAATAAGCTAAAATCGGCGCATTCCATTATAGCCGCTGGCATAATACACTTACAGGGATGTTAAAATCACGTTAATATCGCTTTGTATCTTTTTAATATCCTCGAAAAGAGTTAAAACGTGCTCCCGGTACAAATGCACCAACAACGGGTTACATAATTCTGCAATAGATGGCGCCACCCCGTAATTTTCATTCACGTTAAAGGAGTTTTCGAATAATACATTCACTGATTTTAGAATAATTTTAATGGCTTAAATTGACACTATATCTAGAATAGTTTAAAAAGGGCTGCCAGTCCAGCCGGACAACCACTGCAACCTGGACTGTCTGCGCAGTGTGTCTCCGTCTATTTTCTTTACGTCTTTTATAAAATTTTCGGTTAATTGTAATTTCTGCTCCAGCGTTCTATTGTCTTGATAATCCTCAATTCGCCGTTCTCGTGCAGCACTGTCCTGTCTGATTCGCTCGGAAAGCCGTCGGGAAAAGTTATGGGGGTAATTTTCACGAGGTGTTTCACTTTCCACAGCCGGTTGTTATTTTCTGGTATATTCTTTATCACAACATAACAGTTGTTCTGAAAAAATGGTTTAACTCTCACCAAGGGATTTCTTTTATTTCATTATATCTACGATACCTTAAGTCCGTCTAATTTAAATTCCTTTAGTATATTTTTCTCCCAATACGGTACCCCTTTTAACGACTTGATTCGTTCCACTCTGAAAAGCTTTGACGGCTCGTATGGGGGATCTTTGAAGTCGGGACGTCTAAAACGTTATCGAAATTCACTAATAGTCTCCAAATCTGGTATCGACAATACAAACCTTGGGTAATATTTAAAGCCTGGATACTGTATACCTTCTCCGTACCAGTTAAATTTACATTTTCCGACGTTTCTCTGAAATATTAGAGTTGGGGTTATAATTTTAAATAAGGTAGACATTACGATTAATGTTTGATCAAAACTAAAATTATTTTTATATAAAGTTAGGTTAGACGAAATGCATTCGTTTGATTAGATTTCAGAGTACAACGAGCAGATCACTTGGGAGTAAGTTTTCTAAAGGAGTAATTTGTTTCAATAAGTTATTTCCTGTAAAACAAGAATGGAAATAAAAAAAATGTATCTACTGTACGATATTTATTTCAATAAACAATAAACTTGTTTATTTATGGTTCAAGATTTAATAAGCACAGTTTTATAGTTTAAATATACAACCAAAAAGTATGTATATTATTTATATTTTGTCTATGACATAACTAAAAAAATTGAAAAAAAAAATGCATAGATAAAGAGATAAAATAATGAGCGGATAGTATGAGTATTGCGTGAATTATTGGTTACTCATTAGATTAGAGAATGTTAATTTCGCACACATCTTTGTCTCTTTGTAGCACGATCCAGTTCGCACCTCTCGAACGAATTGCATTTAACGTTGCCGCAATAGCTTCCCGTTGCGGTTTCTGAAAGACAAAAAGACTAAACATAAATTATAAGTAGATCGCCTTGGAAAATCCAAAGCAATTAAAAAACAATTAGGATTAGACAATTTCTACAAGTAGTTATGGAATAGACACATAATTTACAAATTAGTTTTTTTTAAGGGGAATGTAGAAAGAGAAAGAGAAAGAGTGAGAGAGAGAAAGAACTAACATAGGTACATACTTAAGCCTCAAGCAATTATCAAATTAAGATTTACGTCAGCACAACACAAAAGAAGATGTTTGTAAAGATATTCTTGAATGTTTTAGAACTAATTTTATTGAGTATTAAGTTATCATTTCCTGAAAATATGGAAAACGAGGAACTTACTAGCATTTTGATTTTTGTAACCGTCACTGCTGTCAAGTTTCATGTTGGCTGGAACACAAGATTTCGTGTTGCAAATATTCGGACAGCATTTTCGTCCGAAACATTCGCTGTCTCCCTTGCATTTTGGGCTGCAACTTGTCATTTTACTTGAAAGAGGGCAATTCACTAAAAAAATAGGAAAAAAGTATAAAAACAAAAAAATAGACGATAAGGTTCAAAGTCCTAAATTAGTGTTTGCAAAATTTAATACTTTAAATTTATAACTAATTAAATAAATATGTACCTACTTTTTTTATGCTGAATGGGAAGTAGGAGGGTGTACCCACTTTTTATGTTGTAAATTTTTTGTAAATTTCAGTTTAAAGTATTATGGTTACAGTTTCGAAATTTCCTTAAAGCATATTTGCCGAACGTAAAAAAAAATACAATTAAGCATTAAAAAAAATTAATTATTTTTAGACAGGCATTTATTAAAAAAAATACTCACAATCAAGACCCACTACGAAGTAGATGCTCAAAATAAAACAGCAAATAACCAGCAATTTAGCTGAAAATGAAATGCAATTATGATTTACATAATAATTAAGAATGTCGTACAATTTAAGTGTTATTTACCCATTATTTTTGTATTGTTGACAGCAAATTAGAAGTGAATACGACCGTGGGTAAATACCAACTGAATCTAAAGTAGGTTTAAAAACAAGTTCATAACTATTCCTCAGGCGAAAACTTTTTATGGCCTTTCAGATATTATTAGGTACTTATTACACGTATGTATTCTTTTACGCGATTTAGTCATAAAAACACCTGATTGTTTTCTGGAAATATTCTGGGGTTGGTAATTTATATTTTATATGGGTTTTCCTATAATATTATTAGCAGAATTGTATACTAGTACGTAGGTACATTGTAGTCAAATAAATTTGGACATAATTTTATATGAGTAGTTAAGATAAAAGAAATATTATGCAATGTCTGATTATTTACATATTTCTCAACTGATTATTATATAAGGTAATCTGGGTTTGGACGACTTTATGCGAAAATGGTGTTGCAGTTTTACTTATTTTTTTTTTATGACAGGCTAACTTTTACATTAGGTTCAAACCGATTGGATCCCGGATATTTACGAAATCTTGAGTAAAAAATTTAAGGAGATAAAAATACATATATAAATAAATGTATAAGTATTTGGTGGCACAGATTTTACTGCCACGTTAATAATATCATGGAAATATCCTTCAGTTAAAGCCTGGTCCTCAGAGCTTCGTCATGTCGCTACGACGTTCCCTCACTACCTCAAAAAAAGCTTACTACACTGGAGTCTCCAAAATTTGGCCCTCCAAAATTCGTTGCCTCCACAATTTGGCGAAAAATCCCTCCGCAATTCGGCGTTTTTCTATCCCCACTATTACCACGAGCTCTTTGCTCCTGTGCGGCGCGCTATTTGAAATCCTTGCAACATTAGTTTATTGAATAGGAAGCAGAATTATATTTAAAAACGCGATATTCCTTTATATTATGGGATCCTTTATGTGTATTTATAGAACCCTTACAATTTTTGGCTCCATTACTAAAAATTTACTAAAAATTTGGTCCGCGCACTCCTACGTACATTTTTTCACGCCGGCAAAACAACAAATAACTACAGCCTCACTTGACAGTAAGCACCAATGCCGTGACTTTTCAGTGGCTGTGGTGGGGTACCCCTCTTGAAGCCAAATTCTGGAGACATTCTGTTCCCGAGCTACGCCGAATTTTGGAGACTCCAGTGTACTTGCAGTCGCCGCGGCACAAGAGAGCACAATTTGAAATACACTCGAACCCCTCTTAATTCACCAAATCCGTGCATCATCACCTCGCTTAAGTAGCGAAATTTAGTCTCGATTAAGTCGCGATCATAACGTCAACTTTTTCGTGTTTTAGCTGCAAAAAGAAATATTTAGAGATATACCACAGCACTTGTTATAACGAAAAATGAGCCAACTGAACACAAAAATAAACGTAAGTATACCCAGTCGTGCGTGACAAAGTTCAATTTTCCACTTGAATGAATATTTTAAAGGTTAAATATTTTTAAAAGACACCTAACCTATTTTAAAGGTTACACAATCATTTTTTTCAATAAAAATTGTATTCATGAGAGAATCCAATTTCCAAACGTAGTTCTAAAACTTTTACAGGCGGCGACTTAACCGGGACGGTTTCGCGACATAATAGGGGGAAACGTGGTGAAATAAGAGAGGATGTGAATTAAGCGAAGGTGAATTAAGAGGGGTTCGAGTGTATTGCAGTTTATAGACATCCAAAAAAAACGTCAACTCTGGCTATGAACGAGAGAGATGGAAATAGCGGTCATGTCTAAGCTTTTCGGTTATGTCAAACGTTTGACAAGTGGCTGTCACAATTTGTAAAATAAACAACGGCTGTCATATGATGTCAGTTTTGACAGCAAATAAGGTTATAAATTCGATTAAGAATAGAAATACGTAATTTTTTCTCGGCCAACTTTGATGACATTTTTTTTGTGGATGTCTATATTTGCAGTATGCAGCTGGCCATTAATACATTCTTAAATAATTATTACATTTCACGAATATAAGAATGGATGTAACAAAAAGAGTATTAAATCACTTTAGGTATTTGGCATAAAAAGAAAAGAAAATGTCACATAGAATGTAAAAAACAAAATCACTAAAACCAGGTAGGTAAACAATGGATAAAAATAAGTATTCATGAATAAATTATGTAAAATGTACACCTTCTTTTGTACATCTTATGTTCTGGTAATTTACCTAGATTATTTCCTAGAGTCCCAGGCGTCCCAGCCAGTGTTCCTAGTAGGGCTAGAACCAAATGGTATATGCCAGGGTCGAACTTGAGCATGCATGCTGCAGTGAATAAATAGTGACTTACTAAGTAATATTGTTTTCTCTTACTTTTCCCGCATCTGTTGTCACACTCTTACACCTCGTCGTCCTCATATAGGAATTCACTTCTTGGGATTCCATTTCATTTATTTTCTCGGCGTTTTAGCGACTTTACGTGCTTTTCACATTGTCCTTTTTTGTAAACATGTAAGTAACACTTGCATATTTCACAGTACACAGTGGTAGCTTTAACACTTCAGATCTGGAAAACCCTGCACATTTTTTTTTAATTGATAAGCAAATGGGGCTGGCGTTTTAACCATCGTTATAATATTAATTAAACATAACAATCAGTAATGCACAATTTCAGGCGCGCGACCTTCAAAGGACTAAAGACTAAATAAATACGGAACCTGTTTCGCGTCGCAGTCGTCCCAGCCCCACCCCGAGCCACGGCCACCTGGAATACGGGATACCGATAAGCGGCCGCCTGAAAGACGGTCGGTACACTCAACATCCACATATCCGAACTCCATATTTCCGAACTCACGATATTTCCGAACTTTTTCTCACGATATTTCCGAACTTGTACTTCCACACAACCGAACTTGTCGCTGTCAAATGTCGAATGTCGCTGTCGAATGACCAATGAGCCAGAAGAACCCTTTGCGCATGCGCCAGCAGTTCGGTTAACCCGAGGTGACGAAAGTTCTGAAATGTTGAAGTTTGCGGAACGGAAAAGTTCGGATATGTGGATGTTGAGTGTATATGAGACTTTTGTTCTAGCCCTAGTTCCTAGATGGCACGGACAACTGACGCATGCGCAATAGTGGGGGGCGGCACCTAAGCGCGCATTGGCGGAACAGTCTGCGCGTCGTTCAAACGCACAAACTCTGCCACTCAGCGCTCTTAAGTTAAGCGCGCCACAAGAGTTCAGGCAGAGTTCCGCCAATACGCGCTTAGGTGCCGCCCCCTGCTATTGCGCATGCGTCAGTTGTTCGTGCCGTTTAGGAACACTGGTCCCAGCGACAGCATAGTAAACTTGGTGGGATGTAGGGGATAGATAGCCTCAAGGGAGAGAGTGGCCAATTGCTCCGGGCCCACGGGCCAATGAGCGTGCAGCAATTGGCAACTCTCTCCCTTGAGACTCTCTAGTAGGGGAAATGAAATAAAACGTTTTTATTGGTAGGCGATGTGACGCCAGCGACACGACGAAGCTCTGAGAATTAAGCTTAAAGGCTGTGTCCTCAATATAGAAAATAGTTCTGTGGTCCCCAGTCCCCAGTTGCAAAAATATATCCAAAACAGCTGAAGTATGTATGACGATGATTCCATTATATCCAACGTTCAATAAAAAAGGTCAAATTGTTCCACAATGAGACAAATGACTCATCTAGATTCAAACAGTGCGACATTCAGTTTTTTACCAAAAATATGTTAGCTGCGTGTTCTCATACAGAATTTTCTGTATGAAATTTGGGGTGCAGTCAAATTAAAATATGCAACACAAAACATGTTATGAAATATCCACTTAATCAATAAAATGCTGGTATTGTCACTTGATATCCACGATTTTTTTGTACGTTTTGTATGTTATTTTTATTAGGTACATACTATTATTAATTTCGATTTTATTGTTATGTTATCACTATTATCAGTAAAAAATTCAATTCAAAATGGAATTCAATAAAATATAAATTAATATTCACCTACTAACTTAAACTAAGATGCCGAATACGGGGAATACGGCACAGTTTCAAAATAGAGAAAATCCAGTATAGAGTTGCAAACCGGGCAATTTTCAATATTAAATTCTTAATAAAAAGTGTCATTATATATATATTTGGTTGATTTGTTTTTTTTTTTTCATAGAATATCATAACACATTTCAAAGTTAAACTATTTTAAAACATAATAACAACATAAGATATCAGTTTTTTAAGTTTCCTGTAAAATATTACTTGGTGGAGATTGCACACTTTGGATCTAGACGACTCAAACATTAAATACATTGGGCGCATTCAGGGATGCTCAGCCGCTGACCGCTATGTGTTAGTAGTTAGCCTTTTCTGACAGTCAGCGGCTTAACACTCCCTGTATCGTTTGTATGAGTTTCGCAAAGATCTAAAAAACGTAATATGTTCTATGGCATAGATAACTTTCATGAATCATGGATTCATAATTCCCTGCCGGGTTCTGTGCTTAAAGACACTTAAAGAACAAAGGCTCGTTTTCTTTTCCATAACTTTTGTTTAAAAACAAGCAATATTTTCTTTTCTATAACTTTTGTTTAAAAGTAGGTTAAAATTGAGTTGCTCACAGCACAGATAAAACGACAGAGAGAATCATGATAGAATTATTGTCAAGTCAGCATCTCAGCTATAATATTTTAGGCTAAGTAAATTGGTCAGCCGCTGAGATAAAAAAAGTGTCAGCCACGTCCATTCAGGGAAGTAGCTAAGTTAGCTACTCAGCCGCTGACCGTCCCTGAATGCGCCCATTCTTTTTTATTTTCTCCACAACAGAGTAGGGATCACTTTAATGGTACGTCTACACTTGTGAATTTTTCGCGTGCATCATCATCTTATAATCACATTACTTTTTATTGATTTACAAGCTATTTTTAATTGATTTTATTGATATACAAGCTACAGAAGCTTGTAAAAGTTCATTTTGGACATGCGTGTAAAATTTCTAAACAGGACACAATTATCCTTATCCAATTATTTCATAATTTCAAAATTACATTTCAAATACACTCGACATCCGCATATCCGAACTCCACATATCCAAACACCATATTTCCGAACTTTTTCTCACCATATTTCCGAACTTGTACTTCCACACAACCGAACTTGTCGCTGTTGAATATCAAATGTCGCTGTCGAATGACCAATGAGCCAGAAAAACCCTTTGCGCATGCGCCAGCAGTTCGGTTATCCCGAGGTGACGAAAGTTCGGAAATGTGGATTTTTGCGGAAAGGAAAAGTTTGGATATGTGGATGTTGAGTGTACTCTTTTATCTATACACGCTGTCGCTTATTTCGCCTTCCTTTTGATTTTTTGATTATTACAAAAGCTGTACTAACACCCAAGTGGCATCTGATACATCCATTTGTGCGCAGTTACTTTAAAACTGTAACAGCCCACTAACTTTAAGGTTAATTTTGAAGAAAAAAACTGGACGTTTTCCACGAAACACCAAACTACTACACTTTTGTCGACGAAGATTAAAACTGAGTTTTAATCTTCTCTTGAAGATGCTAACTTAGTTGGCGAAACGCGCGTCGTGTAGTAGTTCGGTGTTTCGTGGAAAACGTCCAGTTTTTTGTTTCTACGCCAAAGGTTCCAGTACATACTCCAGTTAATTTTGAACTTAAATTATGCATGTCTACAGGTATATACGGCCGAATGCGACAAGTTGATTGGCGAATTGCTGTGGACAGTTAGCTGCATTCGTTTCATGCATTCAACAAAATGCATGCATTAGAGGCAAGATGAAATGCAAGTTGAAGCGCAAGTTGAACATGAAAGCGCACAAGTGTAGGCGTACCTTAAGATCTACACTACAAGATTACGAACGTTGTGCAGTATGAAAGTTTATGGTATGCACTAGAGAGCCTCAAGGACGAGAGTTTCCAACTGCTGCGCGCTGATTGGCCCGAGGGTTTTTCTCTTAACTCGGCGTGTGGTTTTCTTAACTCTCTTCCTTGAGGCTCTCTAGTATGCACTATCTACGATCAGGGGCTGTTCACTCTTATGAGCCTACCTGAAATGTGATATTTAGTATGAGACCAACTCTATAGATGGCGCAACCAGCTTGGTTAGTTATGTATAGTTGGTACTGTTAAAAAAATAGATTGGTAGTCCTGAAGAACTAGTTCAGTCCATGCGCCCAAATGTTTAATATTTATAATTTGCGTTATGTTCTTACGTCAATATTTATCTGGGTGTATCGGTTGAATTGGTTCTAAGTAAAACCAAAACAAACCTAAGTTTTGTAGTTTTGTGTTTAATTTGTTTCCATGTGTTAATTTATTTTGTGTTTTATTTGTTTATTGGGTATTATATATTCTTATTTGAGACAGAAATTAGTTGAGTTAATATTACATTAAAAGAAGGAGAACTAGAACTGGTACCAGATGTGTGTTATAAATGAAACTTCATGTAAAGAAAGTTATGCCTTTACCTTTTTTAGTTTATATAAATGGCTAGTTGGAAATAATTTATACTTAAATGTGATTGTGTCTTGTGTATAAATGTGATTGTGAATGCGTATAAATGTGGTTGGGAATAAAGGAATCTTATATCTAAAACAATTGATTTTGGTATTTAATGGTTTCAATATCTCAAATATCCTCATTTTTCATCACAGCATGTCTTTAAAATTTATTTTTTAGACATTATTTCTTGAGGAACGGTTTCAAATAGAGAGTTCCATCCATAGATAAAAGAAGAGATAGATGGAACTCTCTCATAGAATTAAATGAAACCGTGAAGCGCCATCTCTTGAATTGGTCTCAAACTAATTTTAACTAATATGGCGGATGGCTATATTCAAAAAAATATTCAAAATTAAAATACAGTTTGCTGACTCTTAAGAGTTCCATTATGGACAAAACGAATGTATATAAGAATAGCATTATCATACTTGGTTGCATAAAGGTTTTTATCCTTATCTAGCATAAACTAAATATGATTTTGCTATTCTTGTCATATAATATATATACGTTTCGTCCATAAGGGAACACTTAAAAAAGTCCACAAACTGTATTTGAAACCGTTCCTCAAGAAATAATGTCTAAAAAATAAATTTTTAAATCATGCTGTGATGAAAAAGGAGGATATTTGAGATATTGAAACCATTAAATACCAAAATCAATTGTTTTAGACGTAAGATTCCTTTATTCGCAACCACATTTATACGCATTCACAATCACATTTATACACAAGACACAATCACATTTAATTATAAATTATTTCCAACTAGCCATTTATATAAACTAAAAAAAGTAAAGGCATAACTTTCTTTACATGAAGTTTCATTTATAACACACATCTGGTACCAGTTCTAGTTCTCCTTTTAATGTAATATTAACTCAACTAATTTCATTAGATACCTATATGGTTGAATCCATATATCTAATACTCCTATATTGTTAGAAGGGTCTGGAGATTGGCGAAATCACCACGGTGCAGACATATATGCGTCTGTCTCTCTCTCGTAACTACTTCGAGTCTTACGCGCATGCCCGAGAATTGAACATCCAGTCATACACAGCCAATTACACTGGACTCTCCAAAATTTGGCCCTCCAAAATTCGTTTACCTCCACAATTTGGCGAAAAATCCCTCCGCAATTCTGCGTTTTTCTATCTCCACTATTACAACGAGCTCTTTGCTCCTGTGCGGCGGGCTATTTGAAATCCTTGCAACATTAGTTTATTGAATAGGAAGCAGAATTAAATTTAAAAACGCGATATTCCTTTATATTATGGGATCCTTTATGTGTATTTATAGAACCCTTACAATTTTTGGCTCCATTACGAAAAATTTACTAAAAATTTGGTCCGCGCACTCCTACGTACATTTTTCACGCCGGCAAAACAAAAAATAAGTACAGCCTCACTTGACAGTAAGCACCAATGCCGTGACTTTTCAGTGGCTGTGGTGGGGTACCCGTCTTGAAGCCAAATTCTGGAGACATTCTGTTCCCGAGCTACGCCGAATTTTGGAGACTCCAGTGTACACCTGACGCTTGCGCACAACAGGTCAAGTAGTCATGTGCTGTCTCACTTACCCCGTGACACCTCTACCTATGGGAACCAGCAATATAGGAGTATTAGATATATGGTTGAATCAGCCAGAAAAACCCTTTGCGCATGCGCCAGGTTCAGTTATCCCGAGGTGAAAAAAGTTCGGAAATATGGAATTTTGCGGAACGAAAAAGTTCGGATATGTGGATGTCGAGTGAATATGTAAAATTTAAAGTTAATCATCATTCAAGGTCATCCTTATTTTTAAAATTATTACTAAAAATTATATTTACTGCATGAACTGGGTCATTATAAAACGAAGGTTTAACTTTTATTCTTATTACTATTCTTATTCTTATTACTAAAAATGAACCCACCATTAATGTCGATGATTGCAAATTGCAATTGAAAATGCAGGCGAATAGAAAACGCTAAATGTCGCAGTTCCCAGCCTTTTGTTCGTTATTCAATTTAAATTTCTAACCTATAAAATTATAATTATATTAATTAAAAGTAACAATATTAAACTGAAAACGACAGCTCGTTTTTTACAATTTTCTTTTAAACAAGCGGCATGGCTGAAGAGTCTGCATTTCGTCCGTCTAGCAACGTAACGACTCGCAGAAGGTCTCTTTTCGAAGATGAAGATAATCCCAATCAGGAAAAACACAATCAGACAGTTTTTTAAGAGCTTACCCGAAGAACAGAGCGAAATATACTATCCGGAAGACTATATTGAGAAGGTGAAATCGGAGATAGAAGAATGGCGGATGCAGGTAGAAAGCATTTTGAGCAAAGAAATACCAGAGAGGTAAACGTGGGGTTGGTTAACCCGTTACTGGTAAAGTATAATTTTTTTTTGGCTTCTGATCGATGTAGCAAGATTTTTTAATTAGAAGTCAAATAATGTTGGATAAAACGGTTTACCCGTAAAGAGTTTAAAAGATGCAAAAGGTGCAATTTATTCGTGATAGTTGCCGAATCTTTTTTTTTTTTAGTGAAATACCCAAGTTAGAGAATGCCACCGTAAACGAAAACGTTCTGACTGCCAAACAGCTGGATTTTCTCCATTCGGTCAGCCTGGACAGTTACATGCAGAGGGTACAACGTTTCTGTACTAGGGCTGCGATTTTCGTCAATACAGCCTTTTATAAGCCAGAGAATGAAACGGAGCAGTGGTATGTGGCAGCCCAGAGAAAAATCGAAAAGGAATTGTGCGATAAACATGAATAACTGAATATGTTTAACGACGATAACTCCTTTCTTGTTATAATAAAGCTGTTACCGATATTTATATTTAGAAAATTAGTATAATATATTATAGTATAGATAAAAACATATGTTTATTATTCAATTATCAAAATTTCAACTTGTTTTTTTTTTTTTAGGGCAAAAAATAGAGGTTTGTAATGTAAGTTAATATTAAAAAATATATTTATTTCTTCTCCACAATGATAAGATAATACAAAGAATAAAAATTAAATAAATTGTCACTACGAAGCGTTGTTAATAGGGTGTCTACTTTTATTAATGTACAAATCCATGAAAATTCTCATTTTTCAAGATAATTGATTACACTTGTAGCATCAATGAGGACTCCTCAAAACCCCCAAATGTGAAATTGGAACAAAGAATAACAAGGGGTTTCTTTCTATACGATCTCAAAGTTGAGCCAAATATTGATTTTGTGACGCGCTAGACGAGTCAAGTCTGCCATGGAATTATGACAAGACAGTTGAATGTTATCTGGAATCACTAAAAAATTAATTATGACCTGTCATAGACAAAAACATATTTTTGGTCTACAAAAATATGTTTTTGTAGACCAAAAATATGTTTTTGTCAAAAATATGTATGTGCATATTGTTAATAATAATGAAAGGAAGAAAAGCTATAGTAGACAAAATATTGTTTTTTGTCTACTACAGTTAGGTCAAAATTAAGTTTAAGTGATTCTAGATAATATTCAACTATCTTGATATACCTAATTCCATGCACACTTGACTCGTATAGAAGCTCTCAAACTCGATATTTGGTTCAACTTCGAGTATCGCAACGCTAAAAACAAAAATTCATCCATTTTTCAATCGAAATTTATTCACTTTGCAATAAAATATACACCAACGAAAGTATTCATACAATATAATTACAGCATGTGCTTTTCAATGCCCTCAAGACTTGATTGACAGGTACATTTTCCCCTTCAGCATCTGCTTGACAGGGTTGATCTTCTTCAGGATCTGTGTCATGATGTTGACCAGTTGCTCGCTGGAGAGGCCCGTCTTCTTTGACTTGAACTTCTGCAGTAGCTCGGTGGTGGTCATTGGCTTTCTCATCAGGTACTTCCTGACGGCGTCTTCCGTGATACCAGACTCACTAAAAAAAAGAAAAAATTAAATGAACAATTTTTCCAAATTCTCATAATACCTACCTCCAGCCAGGAATGAAGTTAGGCAGGTCGAGTTTAGCTTTCTTAGGACTTGGACCTGGCAGAGCATCATTTATGATCTTCCTCTTGCTATCCGTTGGCGTCGCAGATCGAGAGCTATTTTCGCTGAAAAACAGACGGCATTGCAAAAATTAACGAGAAATATATCAAACTAATTTATAAATAAAGAAAGTTTCTTACCTGCTAGGTTCCTTTTCATCCTTCTTCGGTTTCTTTTCTGGCTTCTTCTTCTTTTCATCATCAGTGCTGCTGTCTGAACTAAAATCGTCATCATCTAACAAAAAAAAAAATAAAATTCAAATTTCAACTCTCCTCATATTCTTACAAAATTCTACCGTTCTTTTCCTTTTTCACGTCCTTCTTAAGATCCTTCTTGGTTTTCTTCTTGCTCTTCTTCTTCTTGTCCTTTTCTTCCCCTTCCTCTTTCTTCTCACCGTCCTTCTCCTTGTTCTCCTCGTCCTCATTGCTTTGCTCCTTCTCCGACTTTTCGGAATCTTCGTCTGAACCCTCGTCGGAAGTTAATAATTTCCTGAAATTAAAAAATAAATAATTGCTGTCTATGAGATTGTTTGTTTACATACCTGAGTGCTTTTTCTTCTGCCACGCTGTCTAGGTTGTTCTCGGGCTCGCTTTCGCTGCTGTCGCTGATGTAGTCGAGTTCCCTGCCTTCTCCATCACCATCATCAGAGTCCTCGAACGCCTCTAGGTCAGTGTCACGTTTCTTCTTATCTTTTTTTACGTCGACTGCAAGAAAAACATTGCTAAACAAATCCATCTACTCACTATAAATTACCTTTCTTTGGCTTCTTCTTCTTTTCAGCATCTTCCTCTTCTTCCTTTTCTTCTGCTTCGGAAGATTCCCCATCGGAACTATCCATCCACTCGTCCATGTCGGATATCTTCAATTCCTTCTCCTTTTTGGAAGTGGATTTTTTTGCTTTTCTCCTCTCCCTCATCAAGTTCGGCATCATCCTCACCTTTCAGGCGTTTCCGCAACATCAGCGAGAAATAATTCAAGTGCTTATTGCGCTTGTTGAACTCCATTTCTGCCTCTTCTGCCGACAGTGCTTTGTACCTCTGAATGGGCTGGAATTTGTACCTAAAATTATTTATTAACCCTTATTTTTATAAGAAGAAAGATAAGAATCAATGATTTACCATTCGTGTAGAGGGAATGCTTCGATAGCGCCATCTTCGGCATGCGTAAAGACATAGTAAGCCGTATTGTTAGACACTCCTCCCTCTCTGATACCTAAAAGTAAATGTCACTTTAGACAGCATTGTCGATAAACACAAAAGAAAGGGAACAAAATGTAACCTTTGAATTTCTTCACAGTGCTTCCGTATGATTTTAGAATCCACGGTTGATCGTCTGCTCTGTATTTGCGTGCCACGATGCCCAGTTTCTTTCGTCTGGCCTCTTCCTTCGCTTCCCGACCAAATTCTGAGCCCGCTCCAAACCTAGAAATATACAACGGCATTCCTAGGTGTTTCTACCACATGTCAACCGAAACTACTTTTATTAAACGTGGTAAATAGTTACTTTGGCATTTCTTCCTCTATCCCTTTGTACTCTTTCAGGTTATTCTCGCGTTCCATACTCACTTTGCTCCATTTTGCAAAGTCGACATCCAAGGTGCCATTAAATCTCATCACGTGATACCGTTTTTGGACGTTTTTCGGTACCCTGATGGTGAACTCCTGGACGTTGACCGACTGTAAATGGAAAGTCGTTAGTAAAACATCGTGTTTGTGGTTGAAGAAAAATACCGGAGAGGAAGATGCAGCGGATGTGGAAGCCATCGAGCTTCGAAAAGTTAAAATGGAAAATTAGAATCCGGGACAATACAATCAATCATTAAACAACGTAGTTTATTAATAGCTTTTTCTTTTCTCTGACACACGCACAAATAACATACGTATACGTATACATATGTATTTAGCTTTACGTATGTCAAATACAATTTATTAAATAAGGATAAGGGGAAAATAGAGCCATCTGGTATTTAGTAGCATTAGTCATAACAGTTCAAACTAAACTAGTGTTGTAAGAATACGTATTAAAAATTCCGTTCAATCCGAATATCAAACTATTACGTATTAATCCGAATAGTTACCAACCGCAATACGGAATCGAAATTATTACGAACGCTGTCAAATGCCGGAAGATAGCGTGGATATCGTATCGGACGCAGTCTCGGACGAAGTAAACATAATACGTAATAATACGTAATAGTACGATGATAAGAACACGAACGAGGTCCGAGGGAATACGGAATACGGAATTATTACGGATTATGATGTAATGCCGTGCCGTGTGCCGTGACATTGCGTATAGAAGGTCCCATCCGTATTCCGTAAGCCAAGAAAAGCACGTATGAAAATTAATACGTATTAGTGAATTCATCCGAATACTCTTTTAGTACTATTACGTATTATCCGAATATTAAAATCATCCGAATATTTACAACACTAAACTAAACCACTGTTTTAACAACAGTTTTCTGCTATGATATGTTGCCATCTACCACCTAGTGACTTAAAGTTATAATTAACAGTAGATCAAAAAGCGGACTGTAATGTGTGATATTAAGCTACTGGTTAATAGATGGCAGAATTTTGATCAGTTTGCCATCTGTTGTCGAACTCTTGTAAGAACTGGGTGCTATTAAGACATGCATGGTTCACATTTTTTTAAAGTAGGTATAAACACCAACACTTTGACTACTAGGTGATACGTGGGATATAATAAATGTACATGACAGATGTTCCAGTGTTTATTTTATAACATTTCTCAATAGTTTAGCTCGAAAGTTTAAGCCTTATTGTATTTAAAATATGTTCATAATACAGAAAACTGTATATAACATAAATTTTGAAATAAATTATACCTACCTTGTTACAGAAATTTCTTAACATAGTTTTTAAAAGGCGTTTGTCGTTAACTTCAAAATCAAAAAAAGCTGATCAGTAGAGTTCGTGCGAGCGCGGAGTGTAACAGGACCGTAGTCAGTTTCACCTTTTTTTTCTAAAAACGTACGTAACTTGGGGTTCTCTAGTTTGTTTAATGGAATATTGCTTGCAACAAAGGCTTCTGTAAGATTATAGAAAAATACGGAGTCGTCGGCGCTGGACGAGGCATGGCTTTTCAGATGTCTTGTGTCTTGTTACTTTAGTTTTATCTGAAGAATTTATAATGCATTCACACACAGTACAAAAAAGTCATTTCCTTGAATACTTATGTCCTTAAAACCCTCGGGATCACTGTCAAACCAGTTTGAAATACTTCCCGTCTCTTTTTTTTCAACTTTGGCATGGTACCTCACTCTATTCACTTCTCCCCTCAACTAATAATTAATAATATTGTTACGTATTTCTCTCTAAATAATTTACTTCTTCACTTCTAACACGTTTATTAACACTTTACAATTCGTCGACCTTAACTCTGTTACATCCAAATCACAACTAACTAACTCCTAGCAACAACACCAGTATTTATAGTTTCTACATTTCTAGAAAATTCTTTTGACATCCAGAATATTCAATATGTCATTCCATACAATTCTTTACTAATAGCTAGTGTGTATAAACTAAATAAACTAAGTATGTAAACTATAAAACTTAATAAATGTCAGCTGTCACAAATGTCACTTTTACAAATGTCACAATATTTATAAAGTTATTTAAACATACGGCGAATACAACACATAGCGCAGTTTTCGTAATGCAAGTCAGCTGTGAGCTGTGAAGGCCAACGAGTCAAGGGCAGGACATGCACAGTGTCGGCCCTGTGACATTCGCGCTTGGTAATAAGTAATAATATTTAATAATGTATTATGAACATAGTTTCTGTGAACATATTAACATTTTCATCCGTAAACTGACTACGGTCCTCTTACACTCCGCGCTCGCACGAACTCTACTGATCAGGTCTTACAGCATTACGAAGAGTATTTGATAGAAATTAGAACTTTCAATAGAAATTAAAAACAATGAAATATTAAACTAAAGCACCGATGTTCTTTTTATATCGTTTTTTTATTTTAATTTTATAAGACTTCCTCGTTTAGACCACCGGCATTTTACCTAAAATTCGAATGGCACGTGCAAAACAAAAGCCATCGACCGCCTGCTCTCAGTTGTTTCGGACATCGGAACCTTTTGGTCCAGTGGTGTATCTTCGGGGGCTTGGGATTAATTACTTCATGAGACGGATAATATATTGGAAATAAAAAAAAATAAGGAAGATAATTGTACATATGTAATTTAATACATATTTGAGAGAAAATCATCATTATGAATTTTCTCACCTCATTGTAAAATTTATATACCTATTACGACTACGAACAGGCCAAAACAAGACTTAAGACTCCATACTGTCTTCATCACACAGTTATTTTATTATTCGTCCAAGAACTATTATTGCACAGGGTTGTAACCAGAACCGAATCCTAACCAGGGCTCAGTAATTTTTACCAGCTTTAAAATAAAAAAGTTTTATCAGGATTCATCTTTTTCTTTTTTTTTTATTTACCAGAACTCAGCCTTGGCCTTTTTTTTTATCAGAGCTCCTGGCGACGGTCGTTTTATTGCATCAATATGCAGGTCCTTAGGTATTAACGATCCCACGTTTGAAGAAAAGGAGACATCGCTGAAATAAACAATATGTTTAGTAAATATAAATAATATATTCCTGGCAGAAAATGATAATCACGTAATCAGCCTTTTTTGACGAAATTCAGATAAATTCGCATCAATTTGGATTATAAAGAATGAAATATTGTAGGTATAGTGTGCAATCATACTTCACTGTAACGTAATTTGTATTTCAATTAAATTTTAAACGGCTTCTTCGCCTATGTATATCGCCCGGCGATTTCATTGCCCCTGTATAGTTTCACCTCCAAGCAGTGACGTCACTCGTACGCGCCCAAGCCTTCTTTCTCGACGGTAAAGCCGAATACAGATTCACGCGTATCGCTTAAGCGTAACAATCTTGTTGTCGCGTATCTTGTTCTAATTCGGGTGTAACATAGACCTATTTTGTTTTAGTGAACATAAAAGAGTGAGATTATTTCAATTTTTGATGGAGTCAATATCTCTTCTAACAATTACGATATTGTAAATTACCATACCACCATTTTTTCAATTTGCATTTGTTGCGTAAACGCGAAACGTTAAACTTGTTTCAACTGTTTGCGTAATGTCCTTGAAGTGCACGCGTAAATTCAAATATGTGATATCAACCAATCATAACTCAAAACGCGACTTCCGCGTACGCGATACGCGTGAATCCGTATGCGGCTTGACGATGTAAATTTTTTTTCTGCGTGTACCCCCTCCTAAAACCGCAACACTGGGCGCATTCAGGGACGCTCAGCCGCTGACCGCTATGTGTTAGTAGTTAGCCTTTTCTGACAGTCAGCGGCTTAACACTCCCTGAATCGTTTGTATGAGTTTCGCAAAGATCTAAAAAACGTAATATGTTCTATGGCATAGATAATGTTCATGAATCATGGATTCATAATTCCCTGCCGTGTTCTGTGCCTAAAGACACTTAAAGAACAAAGGCTCGTTTTCTTTTCCATAACTTTTGTTTAAAAATAAGGAATATTTTCTTTTCTATAACTTTTGTTTAAAAGTAGGTTAAAACTCAGTTGCTCACAGCACAGATAAAACGACAGAGAGAACCATGATAGAATTATTGTCAAGTCAGCATCTCAGCTATAATATTTTAGGCTAAGTAAATTGGTCAGCCGCTGAGATCAAAAAAGTGTCAGCCACGTCCATTCAGGGAAGTAGCTAAGTTAGCTACTCAGCCGCTGACCGTCCCTGAATGCACCCACTGACACGGCTCTGCTTCCGTAGGATCTATACAAATACGAGCGTTACCTTACGGTGGCGCGAGATAGAAATTCCATCCGGACAGCGGTCAATTATTTGTCCATCTGCGGTTGCCGACTCCCCGGTCGAATTTCGAAAAAATCGTCAATCATTTTTTGGTGTGGGAGGGACCGGTCGCGCCCATCAGCTTCTCCGATGGAAGATGCGGTTTTAATGGTTTCAATTTGCGCACTTCGATCGCACGTCGGTTCGCGTACGCATCTAGGAAGTCGTCAATTTTCCGGCTTTTCCTCTTCCGGTGTCTAGTTGAGAGCGAGGCGAGTTTATTCCGAGGAATTATAGGTTCCCGGGTAATGCGTGTTATTAATTTCTGCGGCGTTTCGGATTAGAGAAAGGACCCCAGTGAGTCGGTATTAAATCGTCGTTATCGTTTAGGTGAATTAATTTTAAAAATTGAACCGTTTTTTTTGTCGAAGGTCGAATGATAATAGACCACATTTTTTTTTTTAAATGATTAAACTTCTCTTATGTCCGACTTCAGAAGGCGTTTACCTCTATTCACCATTGCTCATTATTCATTAGTAGGGTCGGGGAAGTATGCTGTCACGTAGAGCCGGCACTATAATACTCTATGATAATTAATGTACCTATAAACCGGATTTTTTAAGCGCTTATGTCTTGCCCCTTTATACTCACGCCACTGTCCGTGTGTCGAATGTATTCCCGAACGAAGTTGCCACGGAAAGCCGGGACTTCATAATACATATTATGGTTAGTTATACATATTCTCCGTAAGACAGCGAGCCATCCTGATCGCCGGCCGGCGCGGCGTGTAAGCAAGTGGACCGCCGCATTGAAAACAATTTTTTGTCTCGAGCTAGTCACTCGTGAAATTGTGTACTGTATTTACATATTATTACCTGATTTTGTGTGGATTTCTGCAATAATGACACAGGCGTTACCATTTGTGAATAAATTATAAAGATGATTGAAAATTACAAGGATTTTACAATAGCCGATCACATATTTTATGCATTCCTTGCAATCGTCGATATATGTAGTATGTATATGTATTTCGTGATCGACGAGAGTGTAAAAGACATTTAGATTCGAATATCCATCAACAAAGTATACCTGGTACGGTTACAAAAGAGGAATTTTGATTTGATATGTGCATAATGTTTTGCGCGTGTAGCCTTGCGTGGAACGTAGTCGACAATATTTACTTTAGACGTTTTTTTGCCAAATATGTATCCGATTTTCCATTGCCTAGTAGCCATACATTGCATAAAACATATTTACAGAAGACATATCAACGTGTCATGGGAAATATCAAAGAAGACATACGTAATAAATTTCTGTGGCTGACAGTGGACGTAATAAGGTCGTTAATGTCCCCGATATTGATCGTTTATAAACGGGTTTTGCAAACAGAGGCTAAAAGTATAGAAATAATAGTAACACGTCCATTGTCCTCTGTAGACGTAAAAAATAATAATGTACTGATGTTAGTGACAACAACCAACTGTTAGTGATACAAACAACTGTGCGAAATTCGTGAAAATAATGTGTGTGTTGTGTCGCCCTCTGTCCACGTGAACTTGCAGCTTTAACTTCAGTAGATGTGGAACGATCATTTTCCCTCTACAAACATATATACAGGCCAAATCGCTCACGTTTAATGAGAATAAATGCGGAAAGACTACTAGTCGTGGCAACGTACGCTCAAACAATGAGGACGGTCGGTGTTTCTGAAAAACACAAGTAATAGGTATGTACATATATAGAGACATCCAAAAAAACGTCATCAAAGTTGGCCGAGAAAAAAAAGACGTATTTCTATTCTTAATCGAATTTATAACCTTATTTACTTGTCAAGACTGTCACATCATATGACAGCCATTGTTTATTTTACAAATTGTGACAGTCACTTGTCAAAAGTTTGACATAACCGAAAAGCTTAGACATGACCGCTATTTCCATCTCTCTCGTTCATAGCCAGAGTTGATGACGTTTTTTTTGGATGTCTCCATATTATCAACACATTTTTACTCATGTCTTTTGATTTCTCATATGTCATCTGTCAATAACATGAAGGTTTACGAAGCTGGCCCCGCGTTACAGCACACGTTAGGAACAATTGTTTCTGGTCATTAATATTAATACAGTCACACAATGAGACATCACAACTAACACCACCTTCAGATTTCAGAAAAACCCAGCTTCGAAAAATTACAATTTATTACTCTATCGCCACAATATGTATACACATTGTTAGTATCTTACAGTGTTACTTCCTAAACAGCGACTTCTTCAGCCAGCTGGTGCCGCTCTTCGACGTCGCGGTCGACGGGGACGGCGAATCGCTCCTCCTCCGGACGCTCTGACCGTTATTATTACTATTATTAGAGCTGTGGTTGCAGGGCGCGGGCGCCGGCGGCAATGCCGCCGCCGCGTCGTTCTCGCAGGACCCGGTGATGTCCACCACCAGGCTCTGCCGGCACAGCGCCGACACCGCGTTCAGCTTCTCCTTCTCCCTGTCGCGTTCCTTGCCCTTGCGCATCTTCACCTTCCTGAACTTCGACGCTATGCTCGCGAAGCCGAACCTGCTGGTCTTGGGGTTCTTCGTGTTTCGCGGCAGCGAGACGTACCCGCCGCCGTGGAGCTCAGGGTCGATCTGTCTGTACGCGTCCGGATCGATGTTTATCATCCCTACGCTGGCGGACTTCATCAGGACGCCTGGTAAGGAGGAATCGTAGCTGGACTCGCTGTCCACGCTGATCTGGCTCAGGCGGCTTCTGGCGGGGAACTTCAGCACCTCCTCGCTGGTGAGCTGGACCGGCGCGGACTTCGGGGCGGCCCTCAGGAACTCCTCCTTGGCCTTCTGGATCTTCTGCAGGCGCGCCTCCGGCGAGTGCCTGCTGGAGGTGGGGCAGCTGGAGGAGATGTGCAGTGTCAGTGGTTTTCTTTCAGACTCGGTTGCCTTTCGATCTGCGCCAGGTTTTGATGTAGTGCCCGCGGAAGGACTGGACTCCCTTCTTACCGGCAGGGTGACGTGCTTGGCGGCGGAGTGCAAGTACCCTATACTGGCGCATTTCTGCACCTCCCTTCCTTCACCAACTGCAAGGAAAAGTAAAAACGATGTTTAAATTCTGATGCTAACATTTAAAAAACAAACTTATCATCTACCAGGACCTGCATACGGATCACCAATATTAACAAATACTTTCAGTAAATAAGTTTATGACAACTTACTTTTCTTTATAGATCATAAATCGCGTGTGAACGTTTTTACAGTTCGCAGAATAAAATTCACGTTTATTTTTTGTATATAATCGTTAACAGACCTCGCTATTAAGATAAATCGAGTATTGACAACTTACACTCGAACCCCTGTTAATTCACCTTCGCTTAATTCACATCCTCTCTTATTTCACCACGTTTCCCCCTATTATGTCGCGAAACCGTCCCGGTTAAGTCGCCGCCTGTAAAAGTTTTAGAACTACGTTTGGAAATTGGATTCTCGCATGAATACAATTTTTATTCAAAAAAATGATTGTGTAATACATTAAATATGGACATATAACCTTTAAAATAGGTTAGGTGTCTTTTAAAAATATTTAAACTTTAAAATATTCATTCAAGTGGAAAATTGACTGTCGCGCACGACTGGGTATACTTACGTTTATTTTTTTGTCAGTTGGCTCATTTTTCGTTATAACAAGTGCTGTGGTATCTCTCTAAATATTTTTTTTTGCAGCTAGAATACGAAAAAGTTGACGTTATGATCGCGACTTAAGCGAGACTAAATTTCGCTACTTAAGCGAGGTGATGATGCATGGATTTGGTGAATTAAGAGGGGTTCGAGTGTATTTACCGCATTTAACATCTACACCATACGTTACCATCTATTTCCCCTCAAATATCCAACTTTATTATATTTTTTCAACACACTATCGCTTACCTAATTGTGAAGACATCTTCGTCAGGCCCTCTTGGTATCTTTCCATCTGAGCCTTGACCCTCCTCTCCGCAGTGGGCGACCTCCAAGCCACCGGAGAGTTAGATCCGCTACTGTTGCCCGATTTGACACTGGTCCGGTCCTGTTCCGACACCTTTTGATTGTACTTTGCCATCATCAGCCTTATGCTGGGAGATATATCTTTCAGCACCTTCCTCTGCGGTACGGGAGACTGGGGCAGGGGAGGCAGCGATCTCACGTTTTCCTGTTGGCTGGAACTCTCAATGGATTTAGTTGCGTTTTCTGCTTGGTTAGTTTTTGATTCTTCTTCTGAAAGGGACGGAGCTGGATCAACGAATATTCTGGGCGATTCCAAATTAGGAGAGCATCTCGCTGCATCATTGAAGCTCGTTTCGCCAATCGGAGTGAACAGTTTCCTTGTGGTCTTGACGAAGAGGGTCAGCGGGGACTCCGGAGGCAACCTATGGTCCTCGTTAGCCACGGCGTTGACGTAGTTTGTCTCTGTGGGTACTATTACTTTTTGATCCGATGGTTCCCGTGTCTCAGGTTCATGAGTAGACTTGCCTTCCGCGTTGCTGTCGCTGGTCGTCCTGCTCCTCGTCAGTTTCTTGTGCTGCCTGTTGGTCTTCCTCTGGTCTTTCGCTCCCTCTTCTTCCTCTTCATCGTCGGTATCAGCAGGCGTTGACCTGCTCTGCAGGGTTTTCTGGCGGTACTTTATCCTCTTCTTCACGGCTCCTTGCCCGTTGGTCGAGGTGCCTATTTCGGACTTGATGTAGCGCTTCTCGTCCTTTTGGCTGCCGCGCCTCGAATTGTCGCTGGTCGTGTCGCATCTGGACGACCTGGAGTCATTGGATAGGGTCTTGTGAACCAGGGTTTTCCTCTTCCCGCTCGGTTTTCGTCCTGGTGCGGTCAAATCTAAACCAAAATGTTACATGACTGGTCAATGGGAACTGTAGATCTCTAAATTACCTGTCGATGCGCAAACGTAGCTGAGGTGCCTTCTTAATTCCAACAACTTCGATCGTATGTCTCTGATGTTTTCGAATATTAAAAATGTCGTAGCAGAGTTCTCGACAGATCTGCTGCTGATGTTTCCGCTCATGGTTTCCGTCTAAAATTTTAAAGCAATTAATTTAGACTGGGGTAGGTTAGGTCAAAAAGTAAAACTACTAATATGCCTAAAATTTTAAGGTAATCAGCGTGTTTAATATTTTACCAATTGGACGATTTCATTGGAAATGTCCTGCACTGCCTCCAATATACCGCTCATGTGGCCTTGGCTTTGAATTTCCTTAGAAATTACTGAAGTCACCGACAAATTGGCTTCTTGCAAAGATGCTAGTTTCTCGGCCAGCATCGTAACAAGCTGTTTTTGACTCTCGTGGAGATCCTAGAACGTTTCAACATTTTTCTCACATTGAAATGATGATGTATTCGTGTTACCTTTAATTTCGTGTTATTTTCCGTAGATTGCGGACTTTTAACGCCGAATTCATTCAAGTTTCTGAAAACCAAATACATATCTAGTGATATTTCTCTTTCGCAGCCTTATTTAAGACATACTTTACTTCGATTTCGTTCTCTGCCAATTGCCGCAGGACGTTCACCGCTTCCTCTATCAAATTGTAGTTGGCCTGGGCCCTCGCCGATTCAGACTTCCTCACCTTTGGAGCGGCTACCGTTTCCCCTTCACTGAAACCAACACTACTTTAAACATCGTTCACAAAACTCCATTGTTCCGTCTTACCACAGCGCTTTTAGTTCCTCCCTCTGGTACACCGGCAACTGGTGATTCTCCACGTACGTCAGCAGAGGTGCGGCCGTCTCCTCTTCGTAGTCCTCAACCTCCACTAGAACGGCCTCCGGCTCGTCCAGATCTAGCGCCTCTTGAGATTCCAGCAGGTACCGCATGGAGGACGATTTGGAGTCGCTCAGGCATTCCTTTTCTAGCTCCTCGACGTCGTTCAGGGACAGACTTGACGGCTGCTGGCTCATCAGCGGGCAGGCCAGGTTGAGGGCCGAGATCGCTATGCTGTCCGCTGACTTGGATCTGGTGAGCGGCGGAGTGTTTGCTAAACACATAAAATAATGAATTCAAGGGCGCCAGGTTATCAGGTAAGGTTCTACTCACGAGCACTGTGCCTCTTAATTGTTGGTCTTGTGTCTGGTGTCATGGAAGAGGACAGGAGCGCGAATGTCGAAGCTTCGGGCCCGATTCCTTTTGCCTTCTCCCACTCGTAGAGTTTTTGAGTGAATTTTCTGGAGATACCTTCGAATCTGTAGAAACCGGAAGGAGTGTGAATGAGGACGTCCTTCTTGGTGCTTCCGGTGATGGATTTTCGAAGTTTAGACAACCTGGGAACATAAACGCAAAACATCTCAAACCAATTACGATATGCTAAATAAAATTTGATTTAGACTGGTCTACTACAAGGTCATGCTTTAGAGCCAGTAGTTTCTCCTAAAATTCGTAGGAAACCTTTACCTTTCTTCTCGTTCCAAGAACTTCTGCCTCTCCCTTTCCAACCGTTGCTTCTCCTTCTCTATCTTGCCCAGCTCCTTCTCGTACCAGTGCAGCTCTCTATCGCCCTTTTGCTTCTTGCTGTGCTTCGGTGACGAGTTCTTCCTGACTAGCCTGGGACTGGGAGTCTTCTCATTCGGTTTCTTGTCACCAGTAGATGTCGCACCGCCTCCAGCCTTAATCTGCTTCCACTCCTCCAGTTTTTTCCTGAAGTCCTCCGACAAAGGTGGGTATTCGAAGGCGGTGGTAGTCTCGTAGCGATGGCCGGATAGCGATTTCCACCTCCCGACCTCCCCCAGTTTCTTCTTGGTTCCGGAGGTCTCCTTCGCGGATGATTTCTTGATCTTCTCCCATTCCTGAAGCTTTTTCTTAAAGTCGGGCGGGAGGTCGAGCTCGCTGGGCAGCTGCGCCTTGGCTGGTGGTTGACTCTTGATCTTCTGCCACTCCTCCATCTTTTTCATGAAATTGGGGTCGCGGTTCTCCTCCACGAAGCCGCAGGAGGAGGAGGACGGATTCGAGCCTCCAGGTGAGTTCTGTTTCAACCTCTCCCATTCCGAGAGCTTCTCCTGGAATTCTATGCTGAGCTTCTTCTGCAGTTGGCGGTAGTTCCTTTGGATCTCCTCGTCGATGTTAGCGTCTGAAACTTTAAGGAAGAGGGTGTTGGATTGTCTAGAGAGATTTTCTGAGACTGTACATGATAATTTTTATAAATGACTACCGCCCCCCCTTATTTTTTTAATTTCTGATCAATTTTAGAAAAGTGGAAAAACCCGCAAAAACAGTGTTACTAAAGTCACTCATTATATGAAGATACTGGAGGTAAAAAAAGTTTTTTTTTTTAATGGAACACCTTGTATATTTTCATAATTTTAGGTTTCACATTTCACTCTGATTACAAATGTGTATAATACACGAGTATATTATATGTTTTTCTTATTACTTTTTGTATAATTCTCTGAAAGATATAAAATAATTTCAGCTTAAATTATTCGAACAGCCATATTGAAAGTCAATTTCGAAATCAAATTAACAAACCAGGCGGCATCAAATGAGTTAAAAATAGTTTGGATTTTTTTCATATGATCCCTAATTTTTATTGAAATGCCTCTGGAATTTCATAAAACATGATTAGTTTTATATGCTCCAGTTGAAAAGTTTGAAATTTGTTATTAAACAAAATGTAAAAAAAAAATCTAAAACATTGGTGTTTTTTCTCCTTTTCTTGTAGATAGCTCTACTGAACTATTTATTGTAGAGAGTATGTTGAAAAGAGAAAAAAATGCTATTAAATTTTATATAAGGTTTGTTAGGTTAGAAATTAAAAAATCGTTGTATTTCGAGAAACAATTTCGGTTATCTCGAGACCAATGAACGAAATAATTTCAGATTGCTCAAGGCTTTTTTTACGACTCTATAAAGTTTTGAAAAATCGCGTTTTTTTTTTTTTCAGGTGGTACACACTTATTTATAAATCTCTACTTATTTAAAATAAAATCGTATACCTACCTAATTTTGAATTTACAGGTACCTACATATGTATATACATACGAGTATATGAAAATTGAAACGGTTAGCATTATAGCATTCTGTATAATGTATTTCGCACCTAGGACTGCCCGATTGGTTATTTCAAATTGTACAGCGAATCAGAGCCAAATTCAGGTACAGAATGCCATAAAGCGCGAAACACGTATACAGAATGCTCTTTCGTATTATGTGTAGATAGGTATTATTGACATACATATATATGAATTTACTTATATAAGATGTAATTCGTTAAAATTAAACAAAAAATTCAATAGAGCGCAGTTTTGTGTAGGTAATTTTATGTATGCAATGCGAATAAAACAATTATTTAAAAAAACAACAACGACAACGTGGATAATTAATGCGGAATTTGAAAAATGTTTTGAACTTGTGCGGAGGCGGAAGTGCGGAAATGTGGTACAGAATACTCCAATGTTCAAAATATAATGATATTTAAGAACGTATTTGACGATAACCCTGCTTTTTATTTGTTTACATACTTGTTTTAATTTGCGTCCATGGAAAAAATTGATGAAAATCGGCAGATTCCCCATTGGGGGATCCATTTTTTAATACAAATATATTTTTTTAATATTAGCTCTAATCTAGTGTCATCAGGGTCATCACAGTCATCACAGTTTGGTGGTAAAATATTTTTAATACGCCACAGTAGCTTATTTTGAAAAATAACAGTTATACAATATCACCTAATAATTAATTAGAATGTTAGAATGCACAAGACATAAGTTTATTTCAGACCAATACTTCTGAGTATTCTCTATCAGATTTCTGCACTTCAAAGCAAATTTCGGATTAATCCTTGTTCGTCCACTTATGTAATTACAAAAAACGTGGTTGTATTTTTTATTTTTATTTTAATATGCTTTAATTTTAAAACCTCTCGTATATAGATATTTCAATAGTTATACCCGATAGTTTATTTATTCACATGAAAGAGCATTCAGTTTGTGAACAATGTGGTTGTTTTAAAATCAACAAATAAGTAAGATTGTTTTGTTTCTAGCGCATTAAGGTATAAACCTTAACCTCATAAAGGACCCCGCACAAAACAAATGGAAAGTGGTTCCCGGTCGATTTGTCTAAGAAATGATTATATGAGTTCTCGACTTTCTGAACAAAAGTTCTCATGTACCAAAAAAGATCCTATGATTAATATTCAAGATATAGATGAATGAAGGTTAATTATTTGGGTATATTACTGAATATGCCTAATGTATTTTGCAGATCACAAACTCGGAGAATTAGTAGTCTGCAAGAAATTTTTCAATAAAAAAAGTTATAGACAGTTGAGAGTGAGAGGTATTGACCATGAACCTTACAAAGTTAATTCAAGGTCAAGTTAATATTTACATGTAAATCACTGTGTTCCAACTTTTGCCATATATGAAGAGCTCGAGCAACTTCAGCTATAAAGTCAATTGGCTATCCGATGTCACCCAAAGGTCATGTCTGTTTACTTGCCCTTGACGATGAAACTTACAAGGTCATTTCTAGGCCATTCCTAGCCATGTACATGTTTAAAGCAGGAACCAATATTTTGCATCCAGAAGAATGAATCTGAAACACGGTTGAACATCTTGACAATGAAAACTGAAAAGCATATATATATTTAATTGTCAAGATGTTCAATCGTATTTAAGATTCATTCTTCTGGATGCAAAATATTGGTTCCTGCTAAAAATATATATGACCAGGAATGGCCTAGAAATGACCATGTAAGTTTCATTGTCGAGGGCAAGTAAACAGACATGACCTTTGGGTGACATCGGGTAGCCAATTGACTTTATATCTGAAGTTGCTCGAACTCTTCATATATGGCCAAGTTAGAAAACAGTGATTTACATGTAAAAAATTAACTTTTCCTTGAATTTACCTTGTAAGGTTAATGGTCATGGTCAATATAATACCTCCCAACAACTGTCTATAACTTTTTTTATTGAAAGATTTCTTGCAGACTACTAATTCTCCGAGTTTATAATCTGCAAATTACATTAGGCTTATTCAGTAATATAGCCAAATAATCAACATTCATCCCTCTATATCTTGAATCCTAATCATAGGATGTTTTTGGTACATGAGAACTTTTGTTCAGAAAGTCGAGAACTATCATATAATCAATTTTTAGCCAAATCGACCAGAACCCACTTTCCATTTGTTTTGTGCGGGGTCCTTTCGTATGTATTTAAATTTTCGATCATGGCAAAAAAATTATTCAAAATTTTTCCCATGGCGCATCCAAAATATCTTTTTCGAATGAAAATTAGTTTTAGAAAAATTTAGGAACTGTTTTAAATTTGAATTTCCCGTCTCGAAACGAGAGCTAGGAAGCTCGGAGATTAGGAGAGCTAGGAAGGAGAGAGATAGGAAACGTCTCGAAAATTTTTCTACAGACATGTTAGGGCGTGTTCTTTTATTCACTGATGGATCCACTAGATGAATCAGGTTCCATCTAAACTGTTCTTCTATTGTTTGATGGATTTATGATTCCATCGTTTTTCGTTCATTTCTTGCTGATGAATTAGTGTTGGATGGTACCTAAAATTTAACGTTTTTCATCGACGATTTATGTTGACGGAACTGATGGATGAAGAAATATAACTTAAAATTGGAAAGTTAGGTGTCAACAAGTATGAATCAATTTCCTGAAATGGATAAATTGAGACTATAAAGTTAATCAGTGAGCCTAGAGGCAACCAAAGGACGAAACTCTGTGTGAGAGCTACATAATTTATAATAATAAATAATGGATTTATGTTTATAGGTTAACCAAAAATCGTATCGTTCTTTTATTTTTCTGGTTGAAAACGAAATTGTGACTTCATATCCAACGCATTCCATCAGTGATGCCATGCAGCAAAACTTGCTTTTTAATTAAAGAACACGCCCTTACATTCAATATGGTATCTGCCTTGAATTTTTGAATGGATAATTAAGCTTGGCAGAAACGAAACGCGTCATTGAGGTGTACGCATCATAAGTTTCATACACGATTGAAACTTTGTAAAATGATTTTCTGTGTCATAGGGCACATGTCTCAACCGTAGTACCCCTGACCCCGAAATCCGTGAAAGTAGTTTTACCCCTAGACCGTTTGATTCAAAAGACGTTTCCTTACCTTTTGGAGACGCCGGACACGACCTGGAAATACGCGAGTTCGTTATGAAGGCCTTCTTGACCATCGTCCATCTGGACACCTTCATGTCTCCATTTTCGGAGACGGCTTTTTGGTACCTCTCCACGATTTCGGGGGATATCTCGTTCGAATTCGTCCCGATGTCGCTGGAACACTGGGGGACGGTACCCGAACCCCCCGGGACATACCTGACCTTTGGGTCGTCTTCGAAGACGTCCTCGTTGTCACTGCATAGCTCCACGTCTATCTGGATGTCATCGCTGGCAGCGCTGAGTCGATGCTTCTTCTTGAAGCTGTTTCTGGTCTGGATGATGTCCTTCATCTTGGCCCACGGCGTCCTGTGGTGGTGGTGGTACTTGTTGGGTAGTTTGGCGTAGCCCTGTTCGTACTAGAATTGAGGTTAGGTTAGATACAATGTGGCTGGTCGAGTCTAATTGTTTTATTTTACCATTGGTATAGTTGAGGATTATTACAGATTTGTTTATGACGTAGACCTTCCCTAGGCCTCCCAGTAGATCCATCCCTAATACTTGATTTTAGTTTTCAAGTTGTAAATGTTTTTTTTTTCCTACTTTTTTTTTTGTAGAAATATCAAGATATGGTGCTTGCATTATATAATAAAAGTACTCAAATATCAGGTAAAAGTACGCAGGGTTAATGGGTAGGTTATTTTTTTTAGATAAAATGAGGTACCTTTGATTGTGGAATGTAGTTATGATGCGAGGTTTCGTCTTCTGAACTTCCTCTCCGGTCCTCGCATGGCGTCCGTAGTTCTAAAAAAATGAGAAACAAATTTTATTAGTAATTTTTCATCTTGTGTCTGGCTACACTCGATCTCCACGAAGCACACTGGCGGAAATCACAAATATTCTGGCCAAAACCCTAATAACAAAGTTGATCCCAGCCGATTCTACTTTTGTTCCCAAGCAAGTCATGACTTGACCGAGACAATAGCGCACGCACAACTGCTTTTGAAAACAAATGCATCGCATACTTCAGTTTATAGTTTGCATTGTTGAATTGTTAAAGCATATGTGATTTTGTGTTGTGTAATATTACTATTGCAAATAATAATATACGAAGTGTATCGTGAGTTGTATTAAAGTTTTTGATATGGATTTAGGACCTGCAGGTATGTACTGTTGTACTCTGTATACTAGTCATTTTGTGACTGTTTATATAGTCTTAATTTTGTCGCTATTAGTCACTTAAGTGTATAATCTTAAAAAAATATACATTGCGCCATACGTTAATGTTGTGAATTCAGCCGAATAAAAACACATTTTACGTTTCGTTAGAATGATAGAAGTGTTATTTACATCGCTAAGTAAGTTTGAGGTGCTACTAAGTGCTATTCTTCATACAGGGTGTGTATATGTATTTGTTGTATAGTCACAAATTAAAATACTGCTGTGGTGTTTATGTAATAAAATGTGTGTTTTTATTACTTATAGGTTCATCTACTGATCATGTGGTCATACCTCGACGACAGTTAGTAGAGTATTATAGAAGTTGTACCTCAACAGACGGCAAAGAAAAATTCGAAAACTTAGTCACTAGAGTTAAATGTGCTATTCACATCGAGGAGATATCGCATGACTTGAGACGATTGTTATCAAAGTTATATATTTATAGTTATATTTTATATAGTTATATATTTATGAATATATGTATCTCGAAATGGAGGGCTGCAAAAAGGAACAAAGTGCGCTTTAATAAAAAAGAGGCATTGTGGTTGGACACCAATCTATTTTTTTTCAGTCAAAATCACTATAAAACATAATGTCGGTGGCAGATCTTTTAAACCGTTTTCCGAAAGCAGCGAAAAGTCAAAACGGCGAAAAACACAAGATTTGCGTTCTAATACAGACACATGTGAACTAGAATTTGCTACGTAAATGAAACTAAGATCTGAGGGCAAGCAAAAGCAGTTAAAATAATAAAGAATGCCGTTGTCACAGACAAACTGACCTGTTCTGCGGAATCACCGCATAGTCGTTATACACCAGATGAGGTTTTAGCATTTATTATTACTGCAAAACTATCGAAATTTCAGTATAACTTAACGAGAATGGGTGTAAACCACCACAACTGCAATATGTATCCTACTTATGAATCGGTAATTGCTGCAAGAAAAACATGCTATCCCGAGAACCTGTCTATTCATCAGCCGTATGTTGAGATACCAACTTCTGTGTATTTTTTACCAACTTCTGTGCACAAAATATTGTTTCATGACTTTGAAATATTAGAACATGCTATAGTGCTTTTAGATTTACTTTCAGAGGAAGCCCAAGAATCTAGGAATAAGGATATTAAAGCTTATTGAGAACGTTATTCCCGAAAAACATCTCGATTACAAAACATTGAAGATAACCTCGTTGTTTCATCGGATCCCTATATAGATATTTCTAGAAATCATCAATGAAAAAGTGCATCAGCGGAAGGATATCCTAAAGAATTAAGATAATTATTTGACTCTTCTACAGAAAATGAATAAGGTCGTAATAAATACATGTAATAAATACGTGTAATTCACGTCTTGTTTTTTGTAATTCTGTAACTTAATCTAAAACGGTCATTAGGATGTATTTAGTATTACATAAAAACAAAATATACGTCCTGCCCAGGACTAATAGGTTTTGGCCAGAATTTTTGAGAAATTCCGCCACTGGTAGTGGACACCATCATTTCTAATATACTAATATATGGAGACATCCAAAAAAAACGTCATCAACTCTGGCTATGAACGAGAGAGATGGAAATAGCAGTCATGTCTAAGCTTTTCGGTTATGTCAAACTTTTGACAAGTGACTGTCACAATTTGTAAAATAAACAATGGCTGTCATATGATGTGACTGTCTTGACAAGTAAATAAGGTTATAAATTCGATTAAGAATAGAAATACGTATTTTTTTTCTCGGCCAACTTTGATGACGTTTTTTTTGGATGTCTCTACATACATATAGTTTTCAATTAAATTATATTATTCAACATAAAATTAGTTAGAAACAATAATATACAAAAATTTTTAATCAATTATAATCGATGATCAATAATATACAAGAAGCTTTTGGTTCACCTCAACAGATCAGCGAATTAAATGGGAACTTTGGATTTTTAAATGGGACGTCCTATATATTTTTGTTCAATTTTAATTTTCAAGTCGTTCTAAGTAAGATGGTGTCAAAATATTTATTTTCAAAATGTCAGTTTTCATTAGAGGTCTCAAATCGTTACCCTATTGAGTTTGGTATAATTGCAAAGATGAATTTTCAAAGATTTTTAAAACAATGTACTTAGTTGAAAAAAGTGAGTTAATTGACCTTGAAATTAAAAATAATTCCTTCCAATTTTACAGTTTTAATTAAGATTGGTTTTTAATGATTTTTTTGACAAAAATATAATGTTTTGATGTACTTCATCGTAGAAGTCTAGGTTTGAAAATTGAAGTTGAAAAATACTAAAAAAAAAATTGAGTTATTTGCAACATTGAAAACCCAAAAAACGTATCTTTCCGTTCTTGACTGTATTCTATTGTTAAATATTTTTAAAGATCAGGTAAAATAATATTATTAATGAAATAAATAGATAATAGGTAAAATATAAAATAGGTATAATCGACTAAGTACAACGTATATGCGAACATCTTGACACGGAATAATCCTTAATCAGTAATTTCTTTCTCGCAGATGTTTATACGAGGTGTGTGAATTAAGTAATGAGACTGACTTTTTTTTTTATTCAAATAGAATTACAATTCAATATTGTCTCCTTCAAAATAACTTCCTTGGGAAGTCGCACAGCGCTGGAGACGGTTATTCCATTCCTCATAGCAGTGCTGGAACTCATATACTGGAATAGCCTTCATCTGGTAGGTTGCAGTCGTTTGAATGTTTTTTATGGTCCCAAAATGGCGTCTCTTGGATTTTTCAATCTCGGAAAGAGAAAAAAGTCACAAGGACTCAAGTCAGGCGAATAAGAAGGCTGAAGAGCCACATGAATGTTTTTACTGGCTAAAAACTCACGCATGACTGGTCTCACACGCATGACTCTTTTTCGAAGTTTTTCAAGAACTTCTCATTTGATCTTCGACTTGCTCATTCTTGCTTTTTGTTCCTTGGAGAGCTTGAAGTGTGCCGTTCCATGATTTGGCGCTTGGTTTCCAGGTCGTATTCAAACACCCAAATCTCATCACCAGTAATGACACTTTCCATAAAATGGGGATCATTTTCAATCGATTCCAAAAAGTCAAGACACCTTCCTCTCCTGACGTCCTTCTGTTCCTCTAAAAGGTTTTTTTTAACCATTTTTATGTAGATTTTTCTCATCCTCAATTCATAAGTCACAATCTGATGAACTGTGATGTTATTCAAATTTAACTTTTTCCCGATTATTCTTGTCGTCAACCGATGATCTGAACGGAAACAAATGCCTCTAACAAGTTCAAACTTGTAATGGTATTCTCCTCGTATTCTCCTCGCAGCGGCCGGCACGGATAACCCAAACATAGGCACCTCGGTGGTTCCCGATGCCACCGCTAACACTGTTTTTGTAGACATCTTGTGTATAAAAATTCTGATGTCGCGAATGTAACGAAAATAACAATTGAGAGACAGAAAAAAAATGTGTAACCAAATGGAAATTTCGGGTTTTCTTCTCTCTGTTGACATATAAAATCTTTAAAAATAATCTCCCGACGATGCCAGTTCGATTGGTGAAAGTCAAGTTAAGTATTTTGGTGTGTTGTGTAATGCGGATTCCGGCATAAAAAAAACTCGGAATCCGAAAAATGACGAGAGCCCGCAAATTTCATTCAGCAACTAATCGGTCGCCTAATAACCTGGCAACCGTTCAAGTTGACTATTTCCGTTGCTCTTGGATTACAAACTAATAGTTTGTCGGATATCGGTAAAATATAAGAACTCCTTAAATCCCGGGTACAAATAGGTTAGTACAATACTTCTATTTATAAAGTTGGCGCTGGCAACCGTACAGATTTGTTTTTATTTTTTTGTCATTTTTTTATGCCTTTGAGACAACTGCGAAGGGAACTTTAAAAAAACACGAGAAGATCTTGATTTACACGTGAAAAAAGTGGCTTCGAAGAAAGTGAATGTTGTCGCGCTTTTTTATGTATGGTTTTGTAACGAACACTTTTATTGTCTTTAACAAGATTAACATAATATCACTTTCGTTTAGTTTGTTAATAAAACCAAATTTTTGAAAGTTGCTTAATTTATGACAATTTTTTTACTAGTATTGATTTCATTATGAAATATTACAGCTTGTGAAATTATCCGTCTAATAAGGGGATTGTAAGAAAATATATCGTTAAAAATGTAAAATTTGAATAATGGAGTTAGTCAGATAGATACTTTGAAGATTTATTTCTACCATGAGTAGGTACAAGAACTTTGAAAAGGATTTAATATTCTCGGAGTTATTCACGTTTTTTTTTGAAACATTGCAATTTCACATGCATTCAAGATGGACTTATTAGACGTAGAATTTCACAAGCTGCAATCCTATCAAAAGCAAAAACAAAATCAACACTGTAGTACAGAAATTATCAAAATTTAAGCAACCTACAAAAACTGCGTGTATCATAACTTTCGTTGCTGACTGAATGTATTCAATGAAATGGTTAATAATATCAAAGACGAAAATGCATATGTATGTATCTTTGAAAAACAATCCGTCTAATCATGCATGCTCTAAATACTATTGGTTGGATAAATATGCGTATATAATGGTTTTTCTGTATTATGTATAAACTACCATTACACTATATAAACATAAATACACCCATAATTATGTTTAGAGAGATATTTCGGATATTAATTCCAGTGGGCGTTGCCATGGCGAAACAAAATATATCAAGGCAATCTATTTTCATAACAATATTCCAAACATTTTCGTAAAAATAAACAATAATTAATTTAAATACGACGGCATAGCTCGGATACGGAAAGAAGTGTTCCGACATCACCGAAAACATCGTGTAAAAACAGCGATATGTTTTCTGGTTTATTTTCAAGCGCCACAAAAAAGTGCGCATAGCGTATTAGGTCATTTACCCAGGATAAACCTCTAGCATAATCTGAGAACTTAGAAGGCAATATTCTCGTCTTAGTTTTAAGCGCTAACGTTGTATTAGGTAGACAGGAATATATGTATTGGGCAGACGGGACAAAATTCTGATAAAAGACTTAAAGAACACATATTCTGATTAAACAACAGCTTTTTACCTGTGCGGTGAAAATCTTCGGTGGATGACGTAGTAGACAAAGATCCAGGGGTGGATATGCCGGCTGCTCCGGAGTCAGCGGGGCTGTGTCCAGGCTCGTCGCTGGTGGAAGGTACCCTGAGGTACCTCGCTATCTCCACGTTGACGGGTACATGTATGCCACTATCCTGGGACTTCGTCTCGGTGACTGAAGCTTTTTCCCACCTGAGGAGGAAGTTTAAGGGGCACGTGAACTTATCCAAGTGATCAATGGATGAAAGTGGATGGAAAATTGTGTTGCTTCAGATGTTTTTTTTTCTCTTTTTAATACTTTTTGAAACAAGCCATTTAGTTTCCGCATTTGAAACATGTGTGAAGCGTCAAAAATTATTATTTTTTTATTAGTACAGTCATTCAGTAACAATACAGAAACAGATGAATTTCAAAAGTTTTGGAAAATTAACATCTTAGTTATATCCATCAGTAAATATTTAATGTTTTAGTAAAAGCACTTGTAGCTCAAAATTCCGTATTCAAGTTATTTGGTGTCTTACACATAAGTATTACAGTCTTTGCTGGTTAAACTATAGTGGTTAACCCTTGTGTTAGCGCTCAAATTTGAAGATAAGTGCTTTTTTATAGTATTCCGTTTCAAGTTAAGTTGTGTCTTTCAGTTTAGTTTTACAGACTTTGTTGAGTGAATTATAGTGTTCAACCTCTGTGTCAGTGCTCAAATTTTAAGATACTGCGACTTTTTTTTATAGTATTCTGTATTAAAGTTGTTTTCTGTGTTATAGTTTAGTCTTACAGTCGTCGCTGGTTGAACTTTAGTGTCCAATATTTGTGTTGGTGCTCAAATTTTATGACACTGCGACTTTTTTTATAGTGTTCCGTCTTCAAATTGTTTTGTGTCTTACAGTTTAGTCTTACAGTCTTCGTTGGTTGAATTATAGTGTTCAACGTTTGTGTTAGTGCTCAAATTTTAATACACCGTGACTTTTTTAATAGCGTTCCGTCTTCCAGTTGTTTTGTGTCTTACAGTTCAGTCTTACAGTCCTTGTTTGTGTTAGTGCTCAAATTTGTTGGTTGAACTATAGTTTATTCGATTCCAAAAATGTCCACCTACACCGCTTATTAGGACCACCACAAACGTACCCTTACCTGAAGGCCGCCTTCACCTTGGTCCACTTCGACACCTTTGCACTCTTGTCACAGTTCTCACACCCGTCCTCCTGCAGCACTATCGCGTTAGCGTCCAACGTCACCTGCTTATCCGGACCGGAGTTGCTCCGGTTCCTCTGCCTCCTCAGAATCGACGGTCTCAATCTGGACGGAGCGCCCGGTTTCTTCTGGTCCTTCCGCGACGAGTCGGCCAGGATGGACTCCAGGATGGTCTCAGCGAACGCCGTGTCCCTGTCCAGCTCCGGACACTCGGCCTTCTCGGCGCCGGCCAGCTCCAGCTCCTTGTGCATGCGCTCCAGGTTGTTCAGGTGCTCCAAGTCGCGTATCTTCCGGTGCAACCGCGCGTTCTGGTCGCGCAACTCCAGCATCTGCTCCATCAGCTTGTAGAGCTTCTCCAGGTGGTCGAAGGCCTCGTCGGTAGCGATGACGGGCGCGAACGTCGACGTGCTCCTCGAGTAGTTGGGGATGAGCGAATCCAGGTACTCGAAGACGTCCTTCTCCTTGGGGTCGGGCGGCGGCGTCGGCAACTTGGCCCCATCGTACTTGGCGCGTCTGCTGTGCCTCTTGGGAACGCAGGCGCCGGAGGCGGCGGCGCCAGGCTCGGCCAGAATGGTGTCGCTCATTTTGGAGATGATTACATCGTCCTGGTTTAAGGCGTTGTACTGAAGAAGTACTGGAAGGAAACGACGCGTTTATGGTTTTTACTTCGTGGGGGTGGGGGGATTTTTGAGGAGGTCGGTAGATTATGGTTTTGGTTGCGTTTGTAGGTAGATTGAATAAAATTTAAATGGTAATTATCACATCTACATGGTTGTTATAAAGTACTTTAAGTTCTTATACAGTTTTAGGAAATTGAAATAATTGCACGGAATTGGAAAATAGTTGCCGTAATAATGGTATTTTAGTGTATGTAGTATGGAACACAAAAGTTTCATTACAACTACTGACACGAGTGTCAAAATAAAGCCATTGCAGTTTAGTGAATTTATTCATTTAAAATGATTTGAACTTGAAAAAAATGGATCTGCAAACAAGAATAATTTTACTACAATGTTATTATGAATGTGGTAGAAACAGTAGAAACTATACTGTTGGTTGACAACATTTCGTACAGAAATGATAGCAAGCCCTTGTAATATGAAAGGGTACTATAACTTGATTAGCAAATTTGAAAGAACACGGTCTGCAATCGACCTCCCGAATTCAGGTAGACCAAAGATGAGTGATGAGATGAGTTGCAGAAGTTGCAGAAGTTCTTCAGGAAAATCAAAACATAGCCAATACTAATCGGTTAGAAATCAGTGTCAATGCAATTTTTACCATGACACTGCTAAAATTTAATTTGAAAATAAAATAAAAACGGTTGATTTTATATATAAACAATCTAACAGAAATTATTTTAAGAGCCGATACAAAGCCGTTAAAAAATAGGTGGTTATCATTTAAAACAATTGTTTTTTTTATACATTTTATGAATTTAAATTTAATATTTTTTTTTCTTGTGGGCACCCAGTTAACTCAGGTACGCGAGTGTGAGTTTACCAAATTAAAGTATATTCTATGGATATACAAATTAACTGTTTAATCGAATTGAATGATATTGTTGGAAAGATTTTCGCTGTTTACACTACCTAATTTTTTTGAGGATACTCTGCCTGGCAAACAACCGACAAAACACAAGCTATTACAGTCGAATCGACACTTAAAACTAGGTCAAGGATTTGGTTTATTTTTTTAAACGTCGTTTATGCTCAGTCTCAAACAAAAACGCTTGCTCTTAGGAACAATCTGGGGCTTAGGAACACTCTCCAGAAGCTTGCATTTCCCAACAAAAAAAATGCGCACATCTAAAAACACAGCAGAGATGAAAGAACTAGTTATGGCACACGCTATTCTTCCAGACGGGTGCAACTTAAACACTGTTCTCGCGAATATATTAAAAATACCCTTTCAAAACAAATAGAGCATCGACGCGTCGAAGTCAGAGTTGGCCAAGTGGCTTTCGAAAATCTCTCCGACCCCAAAATCACCCCGCCAACTTTGATCGGTTACGGGGAGCTCAGAGGAGCCGATACGCACGTTTTTTTGCACTCTTTTCACATGACTGTTTGGGTTTTTTCTCGCGATGAAGTCACGGAGACGTCGAAGACGTCTGGTCCGCGATGAGACTGACCGAGAGCGACGCCTAGAGCGACGCTCGGCGTACTTGGATATCTGGATATACTTAGCACTGGCCCACATCGAGCAGTGGCGGCGCGATGATACTTCTTCTCACTCGCAAAAGTATGGAAACAGTGACGAATGGAAGAAAAATGAACGAAGAATGGGTTTTCAAACCCTGAGCCATTAAAAGAAAGCTCATCTAAAATGGACGAGCAAGAAGTGGGATTTTTTATTATTATACAGCGTTATTCAGCTAACACGTTCATTAAAAGTTTATGAACTTCCCATTGAAATTTATTTTTGAAAATTTGGAATCAGGGGTTAGCGGGGACAGTCTATTAAACTAAAGTACTTGTGCTTTTCTGACACTCCCGGTTATACCGGAAGTAGCTATCAACTTCCTTATTAAGACACCCAGTATATTAATAGATTTTTGAATTCCCCTCCTAATTTTAGGTTAACTTTGTTAACAATTCCCTATCCTGGAGTGGGTACTGGAACCTTCGGCGTAGAAACAAAAAACTGAAAAACGTCCAATAATTCGCTATACCTATCTTCAGCAGTTTTTAAGATATTTTAATTTTTTTTGAGAAAATTAGGTTTTGTAGTATCCTATTGAAATGCTCGTCACCGATTCAAAACAAAAGTTATAGTAGTAAACTTTGGGTTGCCCTTGGGCGGCCTATTAAGGTTCAGGTGGTATGTAATTTGATGTTTCATTATTTACAGGGTGTCTAAAAAATCGAGTTCATTCTGAAAAATTTCAACTGCTCAAAAGTCAGTTTTCTTAAATGGAACACACGTATTTTATTGCTCTATGTGATGCAGAATCGAGTGATCTTTAATTCTGTATTACGATACCCTATACCTATCCGCTACCGTTTTCTTGCTATCGATGTATTTTTTCTTCGATACCATAGTTTTTCATTCATGGATAATATAAAAAAGTTATTGAAAGCATTGGCGGATCCAGAAGGCTTCTCAGGGGGGGGGGCATTTTAATCATAAAACAACATGTGATCCGCGAGGGCCCATATTGGCGCCGCAGGCGAAAATTTTGAAAATTTTCAAGGTCACGCGTATTCCTGGCATTCTATCACATCTATACACAGACTATCACAAGAATACTTTTTGGAATTTCTAAGGGTGCAAAGGGGGGGAGGGGGGATCCACCAGTAATTGAAAGGACTTGTCGTTTGTTTAACGAGAGATATCCACATTTACGGCTTTTAAACAAAACTGCCTTCAAGAGAATAGAAGCAAATTTTAAACGATTTGGTACTCAAGTTACTAGAACACGTCCCAAAGATGTTACTGGTGATGAAGGTAACCAAGTAAATGTCTTGGCATATTTCAATGCAAATCCACAAACGTCGATTAGAGCTGCGTCAGAAGATTTGGGACTATCTTACTCGTCAATACAGAGAATTCTGGCAAAACATAAAATGCATGCTTTTTCCATTTTAAAACTGCAAACTCTCCACCCAGGTGACGAGATACGACGCGTGACATTCTGCGAAAGCATTTTATTAAAAATGCAGGAAGACTCACATTTTTTGAAGAAAATTATTTGGACCGATGAGTCCAAATTTAACAGAGAAGGGATAATACATAGGAGGAATTGGCATGTTTGGGCAGAACAAAATAATCCACGAATGGTGCGTGAAGGTAACTTTCAAAATACATTTAGTTTTAATGTTTTTTGTTTGATTATGGATAATCGCATGTGTTTTGAAGTGCATGATGAAAATTTAAATTCTCGTAAATACCTAAAAATTCTTAGAACAGTGGTATCAATTTTTTTTGGAAAATTTGGCACTAAATCTTCTAAATACGCGATAGTACCAAATGGATGGCGCTCTAGACCACTCAACCCGTGATGTTTACCATGAATTAACCAATATGTTTGAAGATCGCTGGTTTGGGCGTAATGGTCCGTCTCTATGGCCTCCCAGATCACCCGATCTAACGCCTCTTGATTTTTTTTATGGGGCCATATTAAGAGTCTCGCCCGTCAAGTACCAGTTGTTACATCGTTTAAAACCTCCTTCCCCAAAACTAGATGAAGGAATGATACTAATCTACGACCGTTGAATTAGTTTTATTTTTAGAAAATAACGGACGGCACATAGAACAGTTGTTACACTAATAAGACCTAATTGTTAATATTTAGTTATTAGTATATGTTTATGTTTAGGCTATGGTAAGTCCCAAACCGTTTAAAATATGGTTTTATTCATTTTAAGGTAATTTTATTTAGAGATTGTATATGTAGAGTTAAATGTAGATATACTCATATAATTTAGATGTAGATAGTTTCAGGAAGAGTAATTTAATAAAATGGAAAACTATGGTATCGAAGAAAAAATACCTCGATAGCAAGAAATTGGTAGCAGATATGTATAGGGAATCCTAATACAGAATGAAAGATCACTCAATTCTCCATCACATAGAGCAATAAAATACAGGGTGTTCCATTTAAGAAAACTGACTTTTGAGTAGTTGAAATTTGTCAGAATGAACTCGATTTTTTTAGACACCCTGTAAATAATAAAACATCAAATTAGATATCACTTGAAACCTTAATAGTCAGCCCAAGGGCAGCCCAAAGTTTGCTACTGTAACTCTTGTTTTGAATCGGTGACGAGCATTTCAATAGGATACTACAAAACCAAATTTTTTTCAAAAAAATTAAAGTATATCAAAAACTGCTGATATATCAAAAATGCAAATATATCAAAAAGATAGGTATATGGAATTTTTAACAGTCAACCTAAAATTAAGAGGGGAATTAAAAAATCTATTAATATACTGGGTGTTCCATTTGAAATTGAACATTTGAAAAGTTGATAGCTACTTCCGGTATAACCGGAAATGTCAGAAAAGCACAAGTACTTTAGTTGAATGACCGTCCCCGCTAACCCCTGATTCCAAATTTTCAAAAATAAATTTCAATTGAAAGTTCATAAACTTTTAATGAACGAGTTAGCCGAATCACACTGTATATTACTCCTATTGCTTTGAAACTTTTTTTGAGTTTCAAACTTTCCAACTTTCCAACTTGAGTTTCAGAACAATCAAAGTGTTATAGTTGTCACACTTCCGTTTGCGAAATGCCAAAATAGTTAAATAGCTGCTACTAAGAGTTGGTAGCAGTTTTGATGCCATTTTGAAAAAGAACGAGACAATAATGGTCCACTGCTAACCTTAAGTTAGAAAGGTAATCTAAATATAAAATTAAAATATTAATTAAAACCACAGTCCGATATATGTATTGTTTTAGAGTGTAGCAGCAGCCCTAATTTAAACGTTTCTACGGTTAATTCTATTTCACAAAAAAGCAAAAAACAATGAACTTTTAGAGTAATTCTACCAAGAGGGTTACAAATACTGTGGCACTGAATACAAGTGCTATTCGTAACATTTAAAATAATTGATATTTATGTACAAAAAACTACCACTGCACTGTTTGTAATCGAATAGTGTAGAAAATTTTGCTCTATGATATTTTTTTTAAATTCCAGAACGTCAATGTGCCTTTTTCTACTCATTTTTCCTCTCATTAAAAAACGTTTTTACTAACTTTTACTACCAATTTCTCCTGCTTTTTTTTGTACTTGCATATTTATACACCACTGTCTTTTTAAATATATACATTATTTTTTCCATATTGACATTGGTAGGTTTAATACAAGCCCTAACAAAAGAAGAAGGATTGTTTTGGGTGGTTTTTGCACCAACTTATTTTTAGATGTAAAAATCAGAAAACATTTTTTTTTAATGTCTACTAACAATAATAAGTCGATTTTACCCTAAACAGAAATCTTCTGTGATTTTTTTAATAACCTATGTGAGTTTGTAAGGAAAAAAAATCTCCAAGAGACAGGGGGGAGGAAAAAACTATAGGGCCTGTACCGAATCGGGACCTTGAGGCATGACGCCACTGCCGCTTCTGCTGCTTCTATTTGAAACGACTTCAGTGCCCGCAGCTGTAACATCCGTTTTTAAGTCTCACGTCTGAATTATTTGTTTTCCTTAGTTGCCGAAACTATTGCTAGGTGACAATCCACAAACTGTTTTTCTGTTATCGTAGTTTCGGGTACCGATACGTCGCGTCGCGTCGCCGCGCTCCGAAGAGGGGTTATTTTTAAAAGGGTTGCGTCTACTCGTCCGCCAGTCGGATTACAACAGGCGGACGTCAGGCGATGCGCCGTACTCGCATAGAAATCTGAATAGAGTCGAGGGAATGTCTCGCATCTTTCCTGTATGGAAAAACATTGTAAACAAAGTGATATACCAATATGATGGCTTCGCTTTCAATTTACATAATGTGAATATAAATATTGTGTACAAAAATCCAAGTTAATTATGCAAATTTAATAATTAATAACAGTATGATTACTAAAACTTAAATATACTTACCATATAAAATGTCTACTTCAAAAGGGATATATTTGTTATTAGTGGAGTGAAAATATATGTTTATATTGTGAGAACGATAGTTTGACATTTACAGGCTTAATTAAAATACTCTTTGCATTAAGGGGGCAGTACACATTTATTTTTTGGAAAAATCGATTTTCCAAAAACATCGAATTCTTATAGAAGATACCTTTAAAAATAGTGTACAATATGTTATATAGGCCAAAACGTCCAATAAATATACAGTGCGTGTCAAAAGTTCCGGGACGGCCGGATAGTTCGAGAAATACGCCTCCTAGAGCAAAATGACCTTATAGGACCACAAAAGTTATAGGATTTTCCCCTGACAATCCAATGGTGACCTTGGATCTGACCTTGACCACGACCTTGAAGGTTATTTTAAGGTCGTCCGTTTTCACCGGAAATGAAGAGCGGAAAATTTTACAATCGATTATGACCTTGACTAATTCCTAGGATTTGACCTTCAAGGCTATTCCAAAGTCAAATACAATTGAGGCATTGAAGCTTGATAAATACGCATCATGGAAAAAAGTTGACCAATATTAAGACCTATCTAGCCATCTAAGGCAAAACGCTCTACTGTCCAGCCGCCTCAGGCAAGACTCGTCCAAACAGTCTTAATTATTAGAATAAGTGATCAAACTGTGCTCCGTTAACCTCTTGACAGTAAGCCAATCGATTATGAAAACTGTTGATTGCGTTCATAAAATACTCAGCTGGGATGACAGGCAAAAAAATCATCGAAATTGCAGCGTATTGTGCAGCGTGCATGTATAATGAAGGTTTTCAACCAGTATTAAAAATAATGGAAGTTATGGGAGTGATTATTGGAAAGAAACGCTGCCGTTAATCACGCGCAACAACGCGATGACGCCCGTATTACGCAAGGCAATCGTCGCAGCATAGCGGCTCCAAAGGACGGAGGTCAGAACTCAGAAAGGCTAGATCGACACAATCTGAGCTTGATGAGGAGCAGGAAGGTAGAATGTATGGACTAGTTATCGCTGATTAAGCATAAGGTACTTTATTTTCATAGTTTCATATATATATATAAAAAAAAAACATCAAACGCGTTTTTCTCAAAACCATGTTTTTTGACCTGGTTGGCAATTTTTTGAAAACACTATTGATCCGATCGGACTGAAATTTTGAGGGCTTATTCTGCACGTGTGTAGCTATGGTATGAATCATGAAAATTCTTTTATATTTAACTTTTTAACCATATTACACTAAAAGAAAGGGGTTAAAAAAGTTCTCCTTTTTTGGCACCCAAAATACTTTTTTGTAGTTCAGACGATAGCGGCTGGCTTATATTTTATATAAGATATATCCATTTTGAGATTTTTTGTTTCCGACGTTCCAGAGCTGAGATTTTTTTCCCACCGGTTTTTTTTAGATGGTTAACTTCAGGCAGCCATATATCGGCCATACGTGGCTTAAAAATTACAATTAATTTTTTTAATTTATTTTTTTTATATAGTTTGAGATGTTGACTTTTATAATGTAAAAAATTGGAATATTAAAATAAATATTACTATAAAAAAATCTTGAAAAAGGTGTAATAAATGTGTACTGCCTCCTTAACTTAACTCACTTAAAATTGGTGTCTTTCTTTAATACACTTTCGAACTTATTTTTAACTGGCTCATTTATTGTGTCACCTATAGCTTGTAGCAGCGAATTTACTTCGTCTTCGTCCACTATCTGTAGTGATTCCGCTAATGACAACGCACTGTTCTGTAATTTTTGTATGGCGTCATACAAACCTTTATAGTTATAATGAATATTTTTTTAAAGCTGTTTCAACGGACAAATATTGAAATTTGTTCTGGCTCTCCTTAATAACTGCAGCTTCGGCAGGATTGAATTGTAAAATAACAGCTTCTATTTGCTGGAGATGTCTCGTCGATACATAACCTGAGACGTGTATTTTTTTAACCGTAGACTTTAGAAAGTCACTTGGTGGATAGTTATTCGTATATAACGTTGTGCGACCTGATATATCTCTGGAATATTGGAGTGTTAAAAGGTATCTCTATTTGTTCGAGAACTCACGAAATTGTTGTTTATCGAATACATTCAGGGGTACATCATATATCGAGTACATCACTTAGCCTTAAAAGTAAGTCGATTCAAGGGCATACTCTCTTTTTTATTTTTACGTTTCACGCTATTTATGTGACGGCTACAATCGCGTTTGTCTCTACACGGCAGTTTTTCCTTACAGACTCTACACATTACGGTCGCGCCATAATAAAAAATATCTTCGAATATGTATTTTTTTAAACTTTTTGATTTTTTTTCTGTTTCTGCATATTTCTTCTGCGTATGCTTGCATAATAGTGATCCACCTGTCGGACGAATAACGACGTAATACTTTTGTCCGACTGCGGACGCCTAGACACATCATCACTTTAAAGAAAGACGCTGGAAGGAAGTGACGACTCGGCTCTTGGAATGCCTGAGATTCTTTCTACTAGGTTTTTATAGCATACTTCTTTATGAAATAAAAACTGTACTGCGTTCGTTTTGTGAGTTACGCATAATTTAATGTAAACATGCACTGAGTAATGTTTTTTTTATTCGCTTGTTGTGGGTCGATACAAATTCGAACCAGATGTAAGAGAGTTTAGTTATCGACGGTCTAGCTAAGACGCTCGTCCGAAAATATTCCTGGGAACTAATGCAGGACTAAGGAAAACCGAGGAGGAGAAATTTGTATATCTGTTACTATCGTGAATAAAATACTTTTTGGTCATGTTTCTTCTGAACAAATACAGGATATTCAAGGACTTCAATCACGTTAATTTTCAAATAAATCGTTTGACAGTCTCTGAGTCAATAAATCAATAAATAAGCTACTCTGTGTCCTGACCTACATTACTACCAATTTGCATGTCCCACTGGATATGAGTGACTGCCGAACGTGATTGAAGACGTACGACTACTCACGAATGGGAGAGTGCATCTGTGCTATTCAATCGAACCCCAATGGTTATGAGCAGATGAGGCCCATTTTTCACGTCTGTTAAGCTGGCACGACCACTTCAGCGCAATTCAATCAAACTTATGGGCTAATTTGTTGCTAATTAGTTGCTAATTTGTTACCAAAATTTTAATTTTGTTGCTTTGGCCATTTTCGAAAAAATGAAGGTAATGCTAGTTTTATATTAAGCTGGAATGACCAACCATATCACATTAACATAATAAGTCAACAATTACCAGATAATTTGTTGCTTCTTAGTTGCTAACCAATACTGCAAATACAATTTAATTTGATCGAGTCGTTTCCAAAAATGGATGGATGGTGACGCTAGCAGGAAAGATGATCCACATTAAGCTGGAATGACCAACCGTACTACTTTAACGTAATAAGCCAACACCTACTGGAGAATATGTTCTTTTTGTTGCTAATAGGCGGTGCAAACCCAAAATTATTTTTTCTTTAAAACAATATAAATTAGCTGGAATACCAACCGTACTACTTTATCGTAATAAGCCAACACCTACTGGAGAATTTGTTGCTTTTTAGTTGCTAATCGTGTCGTGCGCATAAGTTGTAGGAAGGGAGGATTGTATGAACGACAGCAGAATATTCCCTTGAATTTGTGCCTTTTCGTGCTCACGCTACTGTCCAGGGCCGTAGCTAGGTCGCTACTGCTGTCAGGGCCTTACTTTTTATAGCCAGGGCATGTTTTAAATTTTTGGGACCGGGACAAGAGGGCACCTGGAAAAAATAAATGTGCGCCGGTAGGCGTGTAAATAGCGCCTTTTTAGAACTTTTAGGACTAGAAACTTTTTAAAAATTTCAAGGTCACGCGTTTTCCTGGCATTTCAGAATTTCAATGAAAAAATCATTTATGCAAAAATATAGACTTTCCCAAGAATAATTTTTGAACTTTGATCCGACCATAAAAATAATATAAACCTTGGCCGGGGGCTCACCGAGAAAGTTAAGGTGATTGTGTTTATAGAAAATGATCATACTGTTCATTTGATCACACGCCGCAGGCAAAAATTTTCTAAATTTTAAAATATGTTTTATTTTATATTTTTTCGAAAAATAAATATATGATTTTGATTTTGTTGTAATTTAATTTGTTTTTTTCTCAATCCTGGATTATCCAGGGGAAGGGGGGGGGGCAAATTCCCATTTTGCCCCCCCGTTTTTGCCGTAAACGTAAATAAAATAAATTCAGCATTTTTATTAATACCTCAGTAACGAAAGCCAAATCGAAATTTTTTTATTCTTTGAATTCGATTTATTTTACCCCTATATATCTAATTTAACGGATGGGGCGTGACTAACGATACACTTTAATAATTATTTAATAATTCTATCTAGTTTTACAAAAAACAGTTTCTCATTCCTCGTGCCGTTCATATAAGTTGCAGGAAGTGGATATTGTATATACCGGAATTTGTTGCTATTTAGTTGCTGGCGAGAGGCAACAATGGCAACAGACGAACGGTCCCTGCGTGTCTGTTGACGAAGTGAATTCTCTAGGCCGTTGCCATTGTTGCCTCTCGCCAGTAACTAAATAGCAACAAATTCCGGTATATACAATCTCCACTTCCTGCAACTTATATGAACGGCACGATGAATGAGACAGTAGCAGGGCTCCGTCCGAGGGCTTACAGAAGAACGATTCACAATAGACACTGGATGATTCAATTTGCATTCCATCGCATAACAAGTTGGAAAAACCGAAAAACACCAAGGGGGTTACTAATATTCGAAAGTGAGACGAGCAGAACCGTCAGCCCACTTTAGAGAATTCACAGAACAGAATTCACTTCGTCAACAGACGAACGGCACGCAGGGACCGTTCCTCTGGTTCAGTCCGAGGGCTAACAGAAGGACGATTCGAGCCGGTCCATGGTCGGTGTGCCAGTCGAGTACTTGACGATCGAATCGGACAAATCGAAGAAAAATCAACACCAGATTAAGATTCCATTTGCGTTCAATTGCATGACAAGTAGGAAAAAACGAAAAACAGCAAGGGGGTTACTCATATTCGAAAGTGAGGCGAGCAGACTTTGCTCGGCTCACGGCTGTCAGCTCTCCAGTACAGTAGCGGACTTCCAGCACTTCTTTCAACAACGAACAGCCGCATAGCGGTGTAGAGCTCGTCCAAGTAGAGTACACATTTGACTACTTTTTGCACAGTCGAACATATTCCCAAAAATCGATTTTTTCAAGGTTTAATATTGCAGGTAACTCCTTTAATCAACGTTACAGGCGTAAGTAACAGAGAAATTGAAGTTTATGGATAATGGACGACGTAAACTACACTTCGGAAGTTCTCTTTGCCATATAATTATTCTAAAATTTGGTCAGGCTGTACTTTTTTTGTACTTGTATATTTATGTATGCACCAACTTAAAATGTCTCTTAAGCTAAATCCTCAACACCTGTGGCTACTCGATTTAATAAGGCAGCACGTTTTACACTCGACAAAGATTAGCGAGAATATGCTGTTGCCATCGTTGCCTCTCATTTATTTATATAAAGGTTATGTTATGTTAGGAGCTTATGGTTTGGCCGATTTGTCTAAATAAATTCTATGTTTCGTATTGCCCTCTGTTGAGTTAGGTTAGGGGCTTACGGTTTGGTCAATTGAATGAAATAAATTCCGTGGCACCATAGGTTGTGTTAGATTAGGCTAGGTTAGGGGCTTACGATTTGATTAACCGAATGAAATAAATTTCATGGCACCCTCGGTTGTGTTAGGTTAGTATATATTAGGGGCTTACGGTTTGGTGAAATAATTGAAATAAATTTCATGGCATTCTCGGTTGTGTTAGGTTAAATTAGGAGCTTACGGTTTAGACAATTTATTTAAATAATTTTGTTTGCACCGTTGATTAGCAACTAAAAGGCTACAAAGTTTCCAGTAGTTAGTGGCTTATTACGTTAAAGTAGTATGGTTGATGATTCCAATTTAATATTGTGTCAGCATCGCTATCGCTTTTTCGGAAATGACTCGAGAAAATAATTTAGCAACTAAAAAGCAACAAATTCTCCAGTAGGTGTTAGCTTATTACGATAAAATGGTACGGTTGGTCATTCCAGCTTAATGTCGTGCTAGCATGGCTATTGCTTTTTCGGAAACGACTCGAAAAAATAATTTTGGGTTTGCACTGTCGCGTCGATTGGCAACTAAAAAGCAACAAATTCTTCAGGAGATGTTGGCTTATTACTTTAAAGTAGTACGGTTGGTTATTCCAGCTTAATGTTATGCCACCATCGATTTTTCGGAAACGACTCGATCAAATTACATTGTATTTGCAGTATTGGTTAGCAACTAAAAAGCAACAAATTCTCTCAACAAAATTAAAATTTTGGTAACTAATTAGCAACTAATTAGCAACAAACTATACCATACGTTTGATTGAATTGCGCTGAAGTGGTCGTGCCAGCTTAACAAACGTCCATTTTTCTCTTAATGGTGGAATCAGTACTCAGAAATGTAGAATATGGTCAACAGAAAATCCACATGCAAGCATTCAGAAATGTCTTTATGACAATAAAGTCACTGTTTGGTGTGGTTTCACGGCTAATTTTATCAGTGGTCCATATTAGTTCGAGGTAATACAGAATAATGAGGTCGCAAGTGGAACTGTTATAAGTAAACGATACCTATACTATTGTAACCGAAGTCGTGCTATAAACAATATATTTTGAAAATTCATAGCTGTCAAGCTCGCCTGATCTGAACCCAGTGGATGTTTGGCTTTGGGGTTATTTGAAAAAAATAATAGACATCCACATCCAAAAAAAAAAACGTCATCAAAGTTGGCTATGAACCAGAGAGATAGAAATGCGGCCATGACGAAGATTTTCGGTTAAGTCAGTGACTGTCATAACTGTAAAATAAATAATGGCTGTCATATAATGCCACAGCTTTGACAATTAAAGAAGGTTATAGATTTAAGATTTAATAGAAATACGTCTTTTTTTTGCTAGGTCAACTTTGATGTTTTTTTTTTTTGGATGGCTTAATATTTATGATGAGAACCAACAAGGTTGAGAGAATTAAAAGACAATATTTGAGAGCAAGTTGCTGCAATTCAACCAGAAATGTCGTATAATGCTGTGCATAGTTTGGAGGAAAGGTTGGTGTATATCCTCCTGAGACCTGACGTCCATAAAAATGGACCCATAGGTTTAGGTTTCTCAAATGTTCGAGCATCACAACCGATGCAACAGTGTAATCCCATGGCCCAATGTAATGGACAAGCAGATATAGCCATCTGTTGAGTAGTAGCCAATTTATAATGAGTTTAAGAGTTATTGTGGTCAGCTGATCTCTGTTGTTAGTGCTGTTACAATGGAGTCGCGCGGAAGGAGCAATGGTATTGTTTGTAAAATTTTGGAGTAGTAATGATTGATTTTGATAAATTAATGTCTTAGTTAACTCTTACATACAAACTTGCATATTCATATTGCGATCTCGATGACTGTCAGATAAAAAAGTGAGGTGTCCATTTGAATGAACAGAAGGACTTGTGATTATTTTTAGTTTTTAGATATTTTCGGAAAGAGAAAATATTCACAGTTCGGAGAAGATGATGTCTCTGAATTAGGTTTATGCCGAGTTTAGAAGATGAGCTAGAAGTAGAAGCCGGCATCGTAAACATACCAAACGAAGTTTTGGTATGACGAAAAAATGTTTTGGAGTGTCAATTCTGATGTCCTGTGTGAGGTATCCTCAAGTTAGAATGTATTATGTACCCTCATGTTAGTATAGTCACTAGAAATTCGAGTTCAAAATCACTGTTAGGCTCATCAACACTAATACGTTCTAAAAGAAACATTCGACACCTTCCAATTTTGGCATCTGATTTCAAAATTTCAGTTTATTGCAAATATCCAGGTTGTCACGGTAAAACAAAATTTTATTGTGAAAATTGTAAAGAATTTTTGCAAATTAGACAGATAGAAAAAAATGTTTTAGAGACTTTCATTTGCGTTAAGTATTGTAAAATTATGTCCTACAGTCCATTATAGTGGACACAATTTTTTTTGTACTTCAGACTAAAATAAAAATTTTGAAAAAATTTACATGTGGGGCATTCTTTGTCAAATCAACCACCCCATCTGCCCATTTCATTTTTGCGAAAAAAAGTAATATTTCGGGTATCAAAATTTTCGTCATGAAGTGTAGTTTTTGATGCCATCTGGTGTTTTGCGGAGATGATCAAACATAACCTCAAAATGGCGGTCCTTATCAAGACTCTCACAAAAAAAATACGATTTGTTCATAAAAATTGTTGAAAAATAAATCAACAATGCATATTTTTTGTCTAAACCAACATACTCTATAGTATTTTGGCTCTATCCTGAGTCCGAATCCACTGTCAGAATCTAGATATCGGATCTCATTTTTTTCCTAATATAAAAAAAAGTCAGAAATCAATATTTGTAAAAATGAATAGTTTTATGCAAAGTTTGGTACATGGGAGTTTTTGAGGTCGCTGATCACGAATCTGAATTCAGATTTTTAAAATTCAAGATGGCGAATCCAATATGGAGGACGAGATTCTCAAAAAGACAATGAATTAATGCCAAATTTGGTACAGTGGGGTCTTTGGGGTCGCTGTTTATTAATCTGTCCCCAGATTTCTGAAACTGCAACATGGCGTCGCCGTACGGCGCATGCGCATTTGCAAAATCAATGTAAATTTGATTATTTTGATATGAGTTATCTTACTCAGGGTGTTTGGGATCGCCGATTACGAATCTGTCATTATATTACTAAACTTCCAAGATGACGGCACAGTACGGTGCATACGCGTTTGAAAAATCAATGGAAAAATATGGAAACCTAGTTTTGGGCCGAAAACGCTAAACTCCCTTTGTCGAAACTTTTTTTTTGATAAATTTTATAAAAATATATTTTCTGTCTAGTTCGTAAGAAAAAATATTTTACGTTATTATAATAATAATAAAATCCAAAAAAAATCATAAAATCATAAATCCAAAAAAAAAATTACTTCCTGTTGAAAACCGACAACTTACAATTTCCCGTCAAAGGAACGCAGTGAATTTTTTCGTTGACAGCATTCTTTTATCAAGAAAGAATGCATTCGACTGATATGGGCATTACCAGACTACACGTTTTTCAAGAAATTTTGTTCTATTTTCAGCTCCTTACATTTCAAGACATTTGACTAATGATTTGAAATACAGCAGATCTTTTAATATTTCCGAATATCTGATGTATATATTCCATGTGCCGTACTGATTTGCCACTTCTGAATGTTATACGAATCTGGTGATAGATTCGTAATCAGTGACTCCAAAAACCCGTGGATACCAAATTCCAGAGAGATTAATAAATTTTACGTTTATTTTAAAAACACTCATGCGCCGTGCGGCGCCACCATTTTTTTGAAATTTTAGAAACCTGGTGACATATTCATAATCGACGACCCCAAAAATTCCCAACTAACAAAGTTCAAGTCGATTCGTCCAGTTTACAATGATTCTTCAAACGCGCATGCGCCGTACTGGACCGCCATCTTGGAAGTTTAGAAATGTGATGACAGATTCGTAATCGACGATCCCAAATACCCCGAGTTAGATAGCTCAGATCAAATGATCAGATTTACATTTTGCAAAAGCGTATGCGCCGTATGTAAAAATCCAATTTTTTTGTGCGTCGTCTTAATAAGGACCGCCGTTTTGAGGTTATGTTTGATCATTTCTGCAAAACACCAGACGGGATCAAAAACTACACTTCATGACACCAGATTTTGATACCCGGAAAAGTATTTTTTTCGCAAAAATGAAAAGGGCAGATGGGGTGGGTGATTTTACAAAAATGCCCCATGTATTTTTCATATCCATTCATCCATTCACATCAAGTGAAATAATGTTTCCATATTGATCTAAAATTAAATGCTTTGTTTTGCATATACTGTTGCGTTTTTGGTGTTCTTTTGGGTCCGAAGCTATTAAAAATATTTATTGATACTATCGATGTTATAAAAATCCGACAAATTTCATACATATATCTACATATTACTACAATGTTTACAGTAAATCATATTTTCCTTGGACCGGCCGCCGGTCGGGCCATGTGTTCTGGCCGTTTTCACGACTGGCCGTTTATTTTCTTTTCATAGTTTAAGATTTGTTACTACGCGATAGAAGACGCAGAAATTCTCGATTTCGGCATTGACTTTTCGGCCGACGCGTACAGATTGTTCGCCGGATTTATTACAGATTTTTTTTTTCGTTTACAAGTGTCCGAAATGTTTTACAACTCTTGTCATCGCCGGGCGATATCTCTTCTAAATTTAAATGCAGAGGAAAAGGCCCGTACGGCGCTGCGAGACTGTGGAGATCTCGTTCCGAAGCGCATCAGTACATTACAATGTTTTAGATTGTACCTAATTTCATAACAATGCATAAAAGAAAAATTCGCCAAAGTCGGACTAGACAAAAAGACGAGAAGATCTTTCTTTAATTTTACAAAAGAAGCGTCCAGTCTGTCAACACTGAAATAAAATTTAATGTTGAGAGACAATAGAACTGACATACGAAAAATATATACAGTGTGCTCGAGTTATAATTCCCACTTCATAAGTCAACAATCTAATGTACCAGGTTCTTTATAAGTTTTCAAAAACTTACAAAACAGGGTGGAAAACAGTTTTCGTGGGGACCTCATGTCCACGTTTGTTTATTTTAGTACCCTGAATGAAGGCTTCGTTAAAAACGACACTCGATTTTGTTATTAGTAGAGCTTGGAGGTCAATAATATATCCCTGTTTTACCAGGGGCGACACCAGGATAACATTATTAGTGCGTTCCGAAATGTGAAACAGGTTTTAGCTTATACATGTGATGGCGAGATTGTTGTAGCGCAACTAACCGGCAAAGGAACAATAATCACAAGTCTCAGAACTTGCATACACCGGGTACGGTAACCGATGCTATAATGTGTCTGTACTGTCAGTTGAGTTTCCATAAATTATCAATATTCCGTTCCATATGTTCAGGAGTTAAGCTCTAGCATCTATCACTTAAAACAGCTGCCTGTACCCATGTGCCCCAACGAGTCACAATAGGTTATGCTGGTAGCGGTGTTGGTTTGGACTTGGTTAGATTCTTGGTCTTCATTAGATTATCAGTTTAGGCAATTCGGTGAGGCCTGTGTGCCAAACATGTAATATGGATTAAATTAGTATATGTCCTTAAAGCTTTCAAATGCACTTCCGTGGCTTTTGCCTCATTCAGTCCCTCAACCACTACGTTAGGTATATTCTGTCCTTTAACATTCGTTGTTTCGTCAACACTAAGTCATATGTATAGGTTTATCGTGCAATTCCAAGACGATATTTTTTTTAAGTTCTTAATGTAAAATCGCCTAAGAGTTGTTCCTGCAGGTAAACTAACTTCGCGTCCTTTCCACTCACAGCGTTCTGGATAACTTGAATTGAACTCGGGATGATCTAATTTGGCGAATGGAATGTTACACGCATTTTGACCAAATCCAAGTTAATTGTCTTTGCCTGTCTCGTGCACTCACACCACCACTTACACGAGCTTTATGTTTGTCTGTAGCAACATGCTGAACAACATATGTTTTTATGTGCCAAGTCAGTACACTGTCATACACGGTACAACGCAGTTCACTATCATTAAAGGTTAGTTCCTCAAAATTGTTTATCCAACGCTCCACCGTAATATGTGACGGACGCTGTCCCGATATTTTTATAAACTTATTCAACGTTTAGTACACACGAATGATGGATCCATCAGCGCAGGTTAACTAATAATAAAAAAATACGTGATCAAAGTTGAATTTATAACCTTATTTAATTGTCAAGGCTGTTATATTATGTGAGATCCATTATTTATTTTACAATTGTGACAGTCACTTGGTAAAAGTGTAAAGATCTTAAAAAGTTTTTTTTTTTGGATTGTTCGTTATAACAATATTTCAGTCGCATTAAGACCGGTCCTGGAATATATTATTAACCTACGGGCTCTAGTTATTAGAATGTTCAAGTTTTTCAAAAACCACTGGCAGTACCTATGTTGTTCTTCCAAAATCTAAGTGCCTGAGTTCAAATTTCACCACTGCAAATGTTCTCCGTTCGAAAATTCTAACGTGGCTACGAAAAGTTTGTCACCCAATGTATTAATTTAACTGAGATTTTATGGAGTGATACACTTAGGCCCGGAAGTTTTACTACTGGTTAGAATAATTAAATGTTCTGTTAGCTGTTTAACCATTCGAAAGTGTATTTCTTGGATTTGATTAAAGTAACAAATGTTTAATTGTGGGCGTGTCCTAAATTTAACTGTACCTAGAAATAGTGATTAAGGCTTGGTTAACTCGGTTATTTACTTTTTTACTACACAATGACCGTTGTGGCTAAAATTTTTATGTTGTTATTGGTACATTTTTTTTTAATTTATTATAAATTTGAATACACATAAACCTAGACTTTCAAGACTTATTTGAGGATGAGGACGAAGAAATTGTTGATTTTTTAGCAAATATGAGAACCTGCATTTGAAGGAAGCATGAGACCCATATTATATTTTTAGTGGTGATTACCTGACCTAAGTAGAAGACTGTAACAGCAAAAAAAAAAAGAAATTTGTGAAAATTTAAAAAATAATTGGAAACGGCTTGCGAAATATTTTCAAAATATTTTTTATAGTTATGAAGTGGATATAAAAACTTTTTATTGTGATTTTTGCTAAATTTTCATTTTGCTTAAATATACAGTTATTGTAATATCTCAAAAACAAACTGCCTGGATGAAATAACATCTAAACCACAATAACTTTTACAGATTATATTAATACTTTTACTCAGACATACTTTGAATTTACTTGGCGATTATGAAAAAATATACACATATATTTCGCAAATGTTTTGCAAGTAGTTTCCAAGATGGTGGTGCACACATTATTTAACATTTTTATTGCAGATTTTTACTTAAGTCTAGTAACCACATCCTAAAATATGATGTGGGTCTCTTGGTCTGTTATGAAAATACAAGAACTTCAAATTTCACATTGAGGAATGGAATGATAACATATTTTTTTTGTTACAGATTGTCAAAAAATGTCAGAACAATATTAAAGATTCTTCATTTCTGTTTTTCATTTTCCTGTTTAACAAAAAAAACCTATTTAAATTTGTTTATAAACTTTAAATATTGTAAATATAGAAAATGACACGTGATGTCCTCTAGTTAGATTGTAATGTGGGTAGGTTTTGATTATCTCGAAATTTCACTCCAATAGCAAAAATGCATAAAAACCACTTCATATTTATCCAGGCAATTATTTTTAAATTACATTTATCAAATAAAGTCAATTGCTAAATAATTGCGGCTATGTTCATACTAAAAGCACAAAGTACAATTTAAACCATCTCACATTTATTAACTGACTGTTAACTAATCGAGCCGTTATTTTTTGTAAAAGTTCACACATTCTGTTGACTGTTAACGGTTACCTTCTATGATTAAAGAAACCAGTGATTATTTAACCTTATTAACAACTGGTTGCAAAAAGTACCAGAGTTTAAATAAACGAATAAAAATTTATTGAAAACGTCAAAGTCGTCATAGAATCAATTAAGAAAAAAAACATTTTTTTAGGTTAAGTTTGGATGTGTCAAAAGTTACCGATTAGAAATTGTAGGGTTCATAAAAATATTATTCATATACTTATTAACGGTCGTTTAAAAGTTAGATTTCGAGTTTTAATCTTCTGAAGCTGTCAAGATAGTTGCAAAAGCGCGCGTTGAGTACAAAAATAGTTCGGTTTTAAGCGGTTAAAAGTATGAATTTGTTTCTACACCGAAGGTTATAATTCTTCTCCAGTGGAAAGAAAATCACAATAATGTTTTGCTTTTGGGACCATTTGAGGGGAGGGATGCACACTAGGGTGTCAGTTATTTACCAACTTGTTTTTTTTTTCACAGCGCCCGCCTACTAAATTTTTAGTTTATGACCCAAAAAAAATTATCAGACCCATATAAGCCCTTAATATTCATATTAAACCCTGCCACAAAGACGATACATTTCCCATTTAAATAACATGGGGTTTCGGCACGTTTTACATTTAATTTTTTTTCTTCTGAGCAAGTTCATATACAGCGATGTTTAAAAGTTATTCAAGGTTGAAATTGAACTTATAGTAATTTTTTAGATTTTGTAACTTTGGTTACTTTTGTTATTTTGTTAGTACCGCAAAATTATCGGAAAATTATTGAAAAAGGAAAAATTATTGAAAAGAGATAATTAAAATTATTGACAACCTTTTTTCGATGAAAATATCTCTCCTGACGTAAAGCGAAAAATTGTGGAGGATTTGAAATCAAGTGATGATCAGTTTGACTTTCCTAAATGCTTTATTTTCAATTCAGATGATTTTAAATTATTTCTCAACAAAAACGTTGATTGTTTTATTAATTCTAAATCTGTTAAATTTTTTGAAAGATTTGGCCTTGATGCAAACTTTCTTCAATTAGATGATAGTACATGGTCAGATAATCCAGATTATTTGAGAGGGTTAAAAATTGTTAAACACCTACGAGTGGTCAATGATACTGCAGAGAGAGCTGTCAAAGTGACTGAAAATATATTAATACTCTAGCTAAGCACCAAGATCAAAAACAATATGTCATTCAAATTGTAAGGTAGTATAAAAAATTTCAAAATGCCACCAAAGAACGTTTAATAAAATAAATTGTGTTAATCAATATGTTAAAAATGGACAATGTTAAAAATAGGCTATTTTTTGCCTAAGCAGACAAACGGGTTTAGGGTTGAAAAAATTATAGGAAATTATTTGTTTACTTTAATTAAATACCCCAAAATATGCAGAATGCCGGGGAAACCTCTACAATCACCTCAAAAGAGCTGTGAATCACCCTAAGATGCTCATAATAAATACAACTTTGGAACTGCAAAAAAATATTTTATTTTACTTGCGAATGAGTTTTTAGGGAAAAAAAGGTTGAAATCGATTTCAACATTTTTTCAATAACTGCACATCTTGTAATGACAAAAATATAAAAAAAATATATTCCAGATTTTATCATCAAATATTGATAAAAAGGAATACTCTAAGTCGTAAAACAATATTTAATAGTGTAGTTTCGCTAATAAATACGAAAACTAAGCCAAGATTATTACAGGAGGATCTTTTAGCCACATTTTTTTTTGTGATTTTGTTTTAGTTTTTTCAACATGTTTGCTTTATTACATTATTAGTAATTATTCTTGCTAAATATAGTTTTTAATTACAATAAAACTTAATATTGGATTAGTTTGTATTTTTTTTTTAAATATATTGAGTCATCACAAGATGTGCAGTTATTGAAAAAATATTGGATTTCAACCTTTTTTTTCCCTAAAAACTCATTCGCAAGTAAAATAAAATATTTTTTTGCGGTTCCAAGGTTGTATTTCCTATGAACATCTTAGGGTGACTCACAGCTCTTTTGAGGTGACTGTAGAGGTTTCCCCGGCATTATGCATATTTTGGGGTATTTGGGGTATTTAAGTTCAATTTCAACCTTGAAAACCTTTTAAATAATTGAATTTATCGAAAAATCATAAGAGAGTTTTTTTTGTAGAGCGTGTCTCATCGCTGCATATTAACTTGCTTAGGAGAAAAAAAAAAAAAAATTAAACGTAAAACGTGCCGAAACCCCATATTATTTAAATGGGAAATGTATCGTCTTTGTGGCAGGGTTTAATATGAATATTAAGGGTTTATATGGGTCTAATATTTTTTTAGGTCATAAACTAAAAATTTAGGGGACGCTGCGAAAAAAAAACCAGTTGGTAAATAACGGACACCCAAATGCACACGCACACTATATTTTCTTTTTTTTCTGACAGTTTTTTTTTTACTTCCGTAACCTTCTCCTTAGACCTAACGATCGCCCCCTAAAAATGTGGCGTGGGCCCCGTGCTCCACCGCTAAACCGCGACATATCCGAAATCCGCCGGCCGCCGCCGTCCTTCGAGAGACCTTTTCCGCAGTTAGTCATCGAACGATCGCATCAATAACAATATTTTTTAAAGAGCCCGCTTGGTAAATACCGCCTCCCGCGATCTCCTTTCGTTCCCATTATCGATCCGAAAATAAATGCCGATCGATCGGCGACGCCGAACGGCCCACGAACACGAGTCGCGCCGCCGCGCCGAAGAACGGCCGCCTTTGATCCGCGCGGAGTTTAATTGCGAATAGAGAGGAAAGAGCTTTATTTTCGGGCCGTTTACATAATATGTTTGTCTTCCTTTTTATTTCTGTCACTCCACCATTGGCTTCCCGCTCAGGTCGCGCAAGAAGTACGACGCTACAGCGCCTCCTACAAAAAAGTTAACATTTAACATCAATAAAATTAATAACTGAACATTTGGCTGATTTTTATATACGAGGTGAGCTCACGTATAGAATGAAATTGTATCGTTGCGGCCATATAAACCGAAACAAATTAAACAAAATTTAACAACTCCTATTTCTTTTGCCATTTTTGAGTTTCTTGTACAATTCTAGATAAGTTCCATATTTCTTTTTTGTCAAAATTGAGGTAGTTAACCTCATGAATGTGTGGAATGTATTTAATTTCTAAATTGAAATAATGCAACTTTTAAAAGTATGATAATGAAATACTCAAATTCTTACCTTTATAATTACTTTATTAATTGTTCAAAATGGGTTCCATTGTTTTCTAAGCACAAGTACAGTCGATATTCAAACTGTTCGCGGACGGGTTGAAGAGTTTCAGGTAAAATAGCCCTACATTCTTGTACAATGCTTTGCTGCGGTTGTTCAATTGAATCTGGTTGAGTTTTGAATACAACTGATTTCAAGTGACCCCATAGGAAGAAATCGAGAGGTGTCAGATCGGGTGACCTAGGTGGTCATTCAATGGGTCCTCTCCTACCAATCCACTGCTCCGGTTAATGATTATCCAACCACTCTCTTACTGGACGTATATAATGAGGGGGTGCTCCATCCTGTTGGAAGTGCAGCAAATGTGCATCTAGAGCAAGATTTCCATTGGCGTCTCTTTGATTTTCCACCTCATGAAGTATAAGAGGCTCTATAGCTCTGCTTAACATTTCGGCATTAATTTCACCATTTAGTTCACCACGAGGTTCGAAGACGGCCAAAAAATTTAAATTATTTCGTGTTTTGTAGCGGTGAAATGTAAATAAACGAAAGAATTTGGTACCTAGTTTTTCAATAAATATTTTTAAATGAATGGATGTGACTGACATGACGGGTCAGTGAATGCAACTCCTTTTGAAAGTTGCATTATGTCAATTTAGAAAATAAATACATTTCACACATTCGTGAGGTTAAGTACTTCAATTTAAAAAAAAATAATGTAATTTATCTAGAATTGTACAAGAAACACAAAAATGGCAAAAGAAATAGGGGTTGCCATTTAAAATGTTAGGGGTAGGTGCCTTAAGGGTCAGGGGGTTGAAAGTAGTACGACAACAAATGCTTCAAAAGTTGTCCCCCTTGATATGTAAATTGATGTGTTTCGTCAAATTTTGATACTGTCATTAGTTTAGGCAATATTAAATGCTGTTCGTTTTCTAATTGACACCGTGTATAAAGTATAATGCTTGTTAAATATAGTTTTTAATTACAATAAAACTTAATATTGGATTAGTTTGTATTTTTTTTTAAATATTTTAGTCATCACAAGATGTGCAGTTATTGAAAAAAATATTGGATTTAAACCTTTTTTTTCCTTAAAAACTCATTCGCAAGTAAAATAAAATATTTTTTTGCGGTTCCAAGGTTGTATTTCCTATGAACATCTTAGGGTGACTCACAGCTCTTTTGAGGTGACTGTAGAGGTTTCCCCGGCATTCTGCATATTTTGGGGTATTTTGGGGTTGCCATTTAAAATGTTAGGGGTAGGTGCCTTAAGGGTCAGGGGGTTGAAAGTAGTACGACAACAAATGCTTCAAAAGTCCCCCTTGATATGTAAATTGACGTGTTTCGTCAAATTTTGATACTGTCATTAGTTTAGGCAATATTAAGCTTCTTCTAATTACCCTAAATAATTTAAATTTTAAAAACTTAATTTATTTTTTAAAATTTATCATAATTTATAAAAAATATGATTAAACCTTTTTTAAATATGTAAATAAAATATTTGTAGTTTATTTATAAATCTTATACTAAGTTTTTAGTGACTAATTGATATTTGGGTTTTGTTTAGGGTACCTGGGTAGGGTTGAAAGTAGTACGACAACAAATGCTTCAAAAGTCCCCCTTGATATGTAAATTGACGTGTTTCGTCAAATTTTGATACTGTCATTAGTTTAGGCAATATTATATGCTGTTCGTTTTCTAATTGACACCGTGTATAAAGTATAATGCTTGTATTCAATTTTGACTAGTTTGTTTCGGTTTATATAGTCACAATAACACAATTTCAGTCTACGAGCCCAGAATCATATCGTTTGACCCAATATTATTTTTTGGTGGGATTTCTGAAACAAAGACTTCATACTATGGATACGACAATGATCCTTTATTACATTATTTATCATATTATTTAATACATTATTTATCCTACAGATTGCCAATAAAGGATAATAGTTGTATCCATAGTATGAAGTCTTTGTTTCAGAAACCTTACCAAAAAATAACATTGGGCCAAACGATATGATTCTGTGCTCGTATATGTGCCTAACTTTACTAACCCCTTGGCTGCCACAGTAATTTCTTGAAATGTGCTCTGACTGCCAAACTTAGAAACTGTCACAACTTTAACTAGACATATCATTTCCGATATGTTTTGACCCACTGAACATCATGGCGTTGTCAGAAGTTGGCCTCGGTCCTACGAAGTGCTAATTTTGGGAGGAAATTGCCCCAAGAATGGCTCAATTTATGATATAATATTTTGGTATTTTTACTAGACATATAATTTCCAACGTATTTTGACACACTGATCATCATAGTGTCATCTGAATTGTCTTACATATGCTTCTTAATTTATCATAAAGTCTAAATTTTGTCGTTGCATCACCTCATAAATCCATAATCTACAGTTTTCCAAAATTTTATTCAGACATTATTTTCGACGTATTTGGACGCCGTCAGAAAGTCTTCCGAAAGAGTCCGAACAGAAATTAAAAGAGTTTTTCCTAATGTCATCATTTCCATTGTTGGGGCAATTTTCCCCACAATATTGGCCTTCAGGAGCACTTGGCACAAATTCTGACAACACCTTAATGTTCGACGGGTCAAAATAACTCGGAAATGATACGGCTGTGAAAACAATATTGTTTAAATGCGACACATAACTTTTATGTATGAGGACAAATATTTTTTAAAAAAACTGAAAAAAATGGTCAGTTCCCTAGAACTGTAGTCTATTTTGGGTGCAAAATAGAACCCAATAAACCCCGGGATCATTTTCAGCATCCTCAAAAATATAGGGAAATACATATTGATTGTATTTTACACATTGTCAGGCGTTAGTAGAGCATTTAATCGAAAAATCTTTGTTCTTGGCCGTCAAGGGATTAATAATAATAATTAATGTAGATAAATATTTCACTAAATTGCAATCGCTTTGTTTTGTACTACTTGTGTCAGTAGTTGTAACGAAACTTTTTTTGTTTTCCACATATATCTTACAATCCCAGTATTGTGGCAACCAGATTCCAATTCCCTTTTGCACTTATTTCGATTTCCTAGAACTGTATAAGGACTCGATTTTATGACAACCTTGTATACGTTTAATTCCTTCCCGTGAAATTTAATTGTTTACACTGTCGTAGAAATCGAAATAAAAAAAAGGACGTGAAATATTTTGACAGGCAACAACACTAAAAACGTTCAATACGTCACGTGATTAATAGAACCAAGTAGTAACATTTGGGCTATTTTGGGCCACTCACGTTCTCAGAATAGTAGTAGGTCATAGGCACGTGTGTAAGTTATTCGTGAAAATAAATGATGGTCTTATAACAATAGCTGTACACCGTAGACTGTTTGATGATAGATCGTAACAAAATGAGATCGAATAAGGAAATAAACCGCTAGATTTATGACCTTTGAGTTGAATATTTTGGGAAAACGTACTGATATAGTTAGATATGTGTACGTATCTAGGATTTTCGAAATTATTCTACCTATACATAGGTATATCGGGCAATAATATAAACGATAAACATACTGGAAGCAAACTCCTACGAGTCTATAACAGATGATGTTTTGATATTGAAAATAAATGTGTAAGATAAACAGTATTTATTTATTAACAAGATCGGAAAACCCTGAATATTTTCGTGTACTTTATAGAAATATGTGAATAATTTTTGCCTATTCTTAAAACTGCAATTCTCAGGATTATTGACTTGGATTTTCCAGATGGATTTTTCCAATATTTGCTGTTGGAGAATGAGGATACATTCATCAAAATATTTATGAAAGAGAACGTTTGTACATTCTTAGATAGCTTAGTTGATCAATGAATTGCTACAAAATTATCTCAAAGTCGTATCTGTTTAGAAAAAAACACATTGTAACCACCTCCAATAGTGTGAAAACTAAAATAAGACATTTATAGTACAGAGGTGGACTTTTACATTAATTAGCCATTTGCAAGCCCAAAAAAAGTAAAATAAAGCTGGAACTTACCGAAAAATAGTGATCCTAAACCAAACAAAAAGTACTCTTGAATTAGGTAGTAATATCTGACGACAAAGATGGAGAGAAATATCCCCAGGAAGCTTACAAACCCCCAAGATGTACCTCTACAACAAAAATAAGTAGGTACCTGTTATGTCAAGTAACTATTTTTTTAACGGTTTTTTGACGGATAACACCATATTTGGTCTTTCGTATGTTAACATACCTTAAAGATGTTGGGTACGATTCTACATTAACTATGGACAATGTGGTTGTTGCAATGCTATAAAACACCATAAGTGCAGACGAAACGACGATTTTGGCTGTGAAGTATCTCAGATATGGATATGCAAAAAAGCAGGCAGCACACGTCAGCATACCGATAACTGAAAAAAATTGCTATTATTATTTTGATTCGAATAGAATTTTTAGAAAATTGTGGAACAAAATGTCTAAATCTAGAAGTGCACACAAAGTCGTTTATTTGTCAGTCACAATTCTGCTGTTGAAATTCTAACAACTGAAATGTTGAAAACAAAACGAAACCGACAGCATAAAGGCTTTCCAATATACCCGATGTATGTATTTATCGAGTGATATTTATATAATACAACGCAATGAGTGTGGTGTACCTATATATGTTTTCCTCGGTTTAAGTTCTATTCTAGTACCGATTACACTTCCAGTATTAGCTACAAAGCCGTTTCTTAAAAAAAATGTTTGTAAGCGTTTAAGTTTCACTTCTACTAATACTCTTCTGGGTAATTTTTCTTATTTCGCTTGTTATCGATATTTTAACTTGTCAAAAAGTTACTTTAGAAATGGTAGATGGGTTATGGCCAGTGGGTTTATTCAACACGAGACGTCTGCGTCTTTCTGGATTTTCAAACAGAATTTCCACACTTAGTCATGGATTCAACCAGTTTCGCCATATTTTGACTTAATCTGTAGCTTTGTTCAGGGACACAGTATTTTTTCTTGTATGTTTCTTACGATATGTTGGTTAGTTAGTTGTTGTTGGTTAGTTATAAAAGTGACGAAAAGAAAGGCGAATGTTACAAACCATTCCAATAGGCATTTTCATCAAAGAATATTTTCGTGCGCATGCGTCGATGTCCGCCATGCCGTTTCGAATACTTTTCGTATATCAACATAGGACTTCATGTAAACATTGTGATTTTTAAACAATTAAAGAGGAATCGGTGGAAAATTTTGTGAAGGAATTGTGCATTACATGTTGAAATTTGTCATGTTGAAACATACTCAAAAGCAAGGAGCCATAAGCAGAGGAGCTAACAAACGCTGTTGCTTTGGCGTCTTTCTCAAACTGTTATTAATCCTTTTTGCCTTTTCCAAAACCGTGTGTCGAGTACCGAAAAGGCGTAATAAAGTGCTCAGTAAAAAAAAATGCAAGACATTGTGTGCAATGCAGGAAATGCGAGGCGTGGGTGAAAGCTTGTCGACGTGGCGACGGACGATTTTCGTCTATATAGCCGATGTACAAAAAGATACATATATCTGTTCTCTTCATTTCCAAGAAGAAAATGGTCCTGCAAATGATGACGAAATTCCGATCGACCGAAGCAAGCAGAAAATAGAGAAGGTATGTGATCATAATTGTAGTAAACATTTGATGCGTCGGGTAACCTAATCTGTACATATGGCAATAACAACGCACATTACTGCTTCTAGGTAGTGAAGGAAAGAACAAGTTTGTCAGAAAAATACAAAGCCAAACAAGGAGAGAGCTTTCCTGTTATTGTAGGAACATTTTCAATTGCATTATTCACCCTATAACAGTGACAGCATTTTTAGTAAACAAATAAGATTAACGTATAAACAATAACTGCACAACGGGAAAATGATATAAATTAGTCAACATTCACAGAAAGTGAACTTGACAAACCTGTTTTTCTCATAATGTAGTTATTAAATATAATGCTGTGATAGCTGAATTCTAACCTTGCAACAAGTTCTTTCTTGCTTCCAGATTCTTTACGGCCATGACGCTTCAACCAGCACCTTAATTGAGCACAAGAATGCTTCTCCACATCATTATACACTAATTTGGACCGTCAATCACGCTTTCGTCTAAATTAACTTGTAACAATACTGACGGCACAGACATTTTCATCAAAAGTGTCCGAAACATTCATATTTCCCGGAAACAAACATGGCTGCGGAGCATGCGCGCAGCTTTGATGAAAAGGCCTATACGGTACTCCCTTTATTGTGGTGCAAATAGGTATAACAACGAAACCTTTGAGTGAACTCATCCTGAGGAAAGTAACGCTAAATCAACGTGTTGTCAAAAACGTCGCCCTCTGTCACCGATATCGACCGCAAAAGTCAACGCAATCAAATTCGCGTCGACAAATTAGAGAGTTGCCACTCTAGAAAGTAAACCACATCTCGGGTAAATCGCGAGTGGAAGAAGATGGTGGATTACTACAAGATCCTGAAGGTGCCCAGGTCAGCCACCACCGACGAGATCAAAAAGGCGTACAGGAAGCTAGCGCTGAAGTGGCACCCGGACAAGAACCCCAACAACATGGAGGAGGCGAATAGGCGGTTCAAGGAGATATCCGAAGCCTACGAGGTGCTGTCGGACACCAAGAAGCGCAGGATGTACGACCAGTACGGCAAGGAGGGCCCCAGAAGGGCCTCGACTCGCAACGACGGCCCCTTCGACCTGGGGGCGTTCAACCTGTTCACCTTCCGCGACCCGGACGACGTTTTCAGGGAGTTCTTTGGCGGCGGCATCTTCGACTTTCTCAACGACTTTCCGGTGCCCAGCAGGACGAGAAGGAGCGGCAGGTACAGCCACAGCAGCTTCTTCACGCCGCTGAACAGGGACGTGATGGCGGACATCTTCTCCTCGGGCAACTCGGGGGAGTTCTCTTCCATTACCACGATGGAGAGTTCGTTCAGCGGCGCCGGCGGTCCTGCGAACACGTACGTGAAGAGGACGTCCACTTCGACCAAGACAGTGGGCGGGAAGAGGGTCACCACGAAGAAGGTGTTCGAGAACGGTAAGGAGACTGTCATGACCTACGAGAACGACGTGCTGAAGTCGATGACGGTAGACGGAGTGGCGCAGAGCATAAAATACAAGTAGTCGCGATGTAAATTTGTTGCTAAACGGACGTGTACACTAGAAATATATTATTTAAATATTTGCGTTGTAAGTGTAGGTCCCTTTCTTCTCTTACAGATTGAGTAACTGCAACAAGTTACAAATGTGGGACAATACAGATGTGCCAAGCAAGAAATCGGTTAAGCAAGATCAAATGAACTTACCGAATACTAACTAATTAACCTGATGAAGTCAGGTGTTAGAGTTACCAGTGTTATTTTTTTTCTCAGAACGGATAAAGCTGGTACATCTTGAAACAGAATATTTAATATTGAAGGTGTTCATTCGTGTGATCTCCAAAAGTTGGAGGATGTGACTACTAGTAACTACGAAAATATAGATACTCAGGCATTATTATTAACCAAGATAGAACCAGCGAAGAAGGCATACGGTACATAATAAGTCTAGGATAGGGTATAAGAGAAATGAACTTAAGTAGAAGACATTCAACTTTCATGGCCACCTAAAATCAAACTGTAAACAAAAGTTAACATAACGTAAAGTAGATAGTAACAATAGTACAACCAATTTCAACGTATGGTTCAGAATGTTTAACTGTTGCTGAGAAGAATCATAATATTCATTAGAACCAGAGCCATCAGAAGTTCAAGAGCAGAACATGTAAGCTGTAAACCAAGCAGCAGAAGGAGAAAGGGAACACCAAGATCGAAATGGATAATAGGAATAGAAAGAAGTTTTCAAGAAGGAAAACTACATGTAGATTCACTATACCCTTTTCGGACAAGTCTTATTCCTATTTTGTTAACCAAGTAAGTCAATGGTAGAATACATTAAGTGGTGATTGAACATTTAATGGAAACAGAACATTTAATATTGAAGGTGTCCATTCGTGTGATCTCCAAAAGTTGCAATAAGTTGTTAACTGCCAATAACTACGAAAATATAGATACTCAGTCAAGCAGGCATATGGAACATAATAAGTCTGGGATAGAGTATAACAAAACTGAACTTTCTTGGTCACTTAAAATCGAACTGGAAACAACAGTTAATAATAAAGTAAAGTAGATAGTAACAATAGTAGAACCAATTTTAATGTATAGTTCAGAATGTTTAATTGTTGCTGAAAAGAATCATAATATTCATCAGATCCAGGGCAATCAGATCTAAAGCAGAAGGAAATGGAAGACCAAGATCAAGATGGGCAATAGAAATTGAAAGAAGTATGCAAGAAGGAAAACTACATGTAGATTCACAAGAAGGGCCCTTCTGGGACAAGTCCCATTCTTATTTTGTTAATCAATATTTTGTTGTGGGCACTGTAACTTACCACAGTTCACTCTCCGTCCGCAGGTGTCGATGGAGAGCATGACGAAGATCTTCCCTAGAAGGTAATTGGAAGCCAGAGCGAAATACAAGTAGTACAGCGTCCTATTTTCCTCCAGCAAGTTGCACATGCTCAGATTCCTCATGCCGTCCAAGTAGACGAAGTCTATCCCCTCCAGGACGGTCGAGTTGGTCTCTAGCCGCTTTGCCAGCCAAATATTTACCTCGAGAGGCCTTGAGAACGTATAAACGGATTCGGTTAGGATGCTCGTAACTGATAATGATAGCTCTAATGAGCGGCGTAATTTTTTTGCGTTACCCGAGCATAGTCAGGGACGTCTTGACGATTAACAGGATCGCCGTGGAGGCGAGGAAAGGCCCCGCGATCAGCGAACGGGCAGACTTAAATATCAGCGTCGCAACTCTCTCGAAAATATTTACGAAACCTTCTGGCTCCGGGTAAACGGAGAGGTCGTCTTGCACGATGTTTCTTAGATCGGCTTCTTTCACCTAGAGAGAGAAGAGAGATAAAACACTGGGATTATTTTTAGAGTCAAGCGACTTAAGTTGCGCAGTATAGATACACTACGAGGGTTGTACAATGTTTAGTGTTCTCGACGCAGTGGCGGCTGGTGCTAAGATTTGCAAGTGTGCGCATAATCAAAAAAAGATTATTTAGTTATTTAAATGTTCGAAAGTATATAAGTCTAATTACTTTGAAAATGGTTGTCATATTTCAAATGGGATTAAATATTCTCATGATAGAATATGGTAATTTCAAAGTAAAACTTGTGGCCTTTTCCAAGATATTTATTCTGTGCAATCTGTACCTACATATGGAACGCACTGGATAAAAAGACACTTACATCGAAGGTTTCACCATAACTAGATCTGTTGATGGCGTAGAACTGTTTCAGCGTCAACAACGCGAGATAGTGCTTCTTCACGTGCAGGAAATACCGAGGACTTTCCTCCAAAAGGGCCGTAGTACACGCCAAGATGATGCTGAGGCCTCCGCAGATGGCGAAGATCATCCTCCACGTCGTCAACCTCATGTCCATGGCCCTAGTTTCGATCACCGACGGCGTCTTCATCAGAATGGCGAAAACTAACAGAACAACGTGTACGAAGTGGTACGCATGCAGCGGTGGTTTATAACTGTCTCCATCTGTCAGTTGAAACGATTACAAAGTGCCATAGGTACTTACTCGATAGACTTATATAACCCAGCGTCCAAAACACGTCGCATAGGGCTAAGTAGTAACCCCTGCGGTTTTTAGGCAAGATTTCAGCCAAGTGTATTCTCAAGACGCAAAAGTTAGATTCCAAGCTGAAAGGAGATTACGTTAGATTAGAAATTGATAGAGAAACAGGCACAAAGCAACACAGGAAAGTTGCATGTGTTGGCAGCCTTGGATTTCATACAAAAAACGTGCCATCACGAGCAACTTGAGTGAGAATATATGAGTTAGAGTCAAAATGGCTAATCAAACCCAGAGTTTTCACCCAGAGGCAAGTATGAAGGCCGAAAATGTGATGACGTAGTAATTGTAGGCGAATGCAGCAGTAAAACTGGAGAGGAATATTATGGCCAGGCTGTAGGACAGGAATCTCTTTCGCCCATAGACATCGCTCAAAGAGTTCAGCACCAGTCCTCCGATAGATCTTCCTGAACAAAGGATAGAATCAATGGTTTCTTTGAAACGTTTGAGGCACCACTTGGTCGAATGCCTTTCGGAACACTTTCGATGCAATATTTTTGAAGAAAAACTGGGATAGTTTCAGCTTACCAAGGCAAAAACCGGTGTGCAGAGTGAGAAGGATCTTCTGGGTGACGGCGTGTTCACAGGTGGACAGAGGTATGGAGAAGGGCAGACTCAAGAACGCGCTGCCGTGCATAAAACTGGTAGCGCACGCCATTCCCACCATGAATTTGTAGTACAGACCCCAACCTAAAAATTGCCACGATTAAGGCCATTTCTTGGAGAGCTTATTTTAGAGAAATAAATCGGGGTTTAATACCGGTTTTGGGAAGGACATCTTCGAATAACAGCGTGCGTGGCACCTCAGCGTTTGTTTGGGACATTTTCGGAACACTGTGATCGGTGACACCCCAAATTTGACAGATTTTGACGGATGAGATGTATTTTTCATGTTGGTAAGTCGTATCGAGAATTGAAACAAATTGGCAGGTAAGAAATGGCAAGGAGGTAATAAAAATAAAACATTTAGATTATTTTTTTCTTGTAGATGTTCCTTCTTAATTTTGGTATGAAAAAATATTGGTATATTTATACCACTACGTTCTATACGAGATTTTAATTATTTTTTTTTTGCAAATGTACATACTTATTATAGGAATGTTGACAGTGATTTAGACAAAACGAGATATTTTATCTACCCCATTTAGAATAGAATTAGGGTAATATTTTCCAAAGCTGACAATATTAATGACAATATGTATCAGAAGCTTCGCTTTGACTCGCAATGAATACACAATGTGCCCAAATTAACGTCATAATATTTAGTTTAATTTGACAAATTATTAACTAGCTTTGAAGGAATGTATTGTATATATAATAAATGCCGTTTTTTTACTACCGAAAGAAATAATAGTGAAGAAATTAGAATTAAATTATTTTGGTATACATGTACATATGTATATCATGTCACTTATTTTGTCTTATATACAGAGAAACGAAAACTCATTCTAGTCCAGGCAGAATGTAGGAAATATGTCGTGTAATATTGAGTATAAGATAAATATTCGTTTGTGTTATTTCTCGATGGTATTGGAATTATTATTATCGAGGAAATTTGCTCGAGAACTGTTTGTCCTTAATTTCGGACATTATCACAACTAAACAAAAAACGCGGATATCGTTAACATAGTTTTGCGGTTGGGGGGATAAAAATCGCGTGACGAAACCTGAACAAAAGAAATAATTCTCGATAATTCTCTGTTCGTTAAGCCAGTGACGGCACTCAACGTTCTACGATCATGTTTGGCGACTAACCGATACAGGGCATCTTTCTTTTTTTCCCCCAAGGGGGAACCCCCCCAAAAAAAAAAAAAAAAAAAGGGGGGGAAAAAGGGGGGGGCCCGGGGAAAAAAAAGAAAAGGGTTTTTGGGGGGGGGGGGGAATTTGGGGGGTTCTCCCCCCCAGCGCCGGCGGTATTTGGTTTGGGGGGCCGCAAATTCAGAAAAAGCTTTAGGATTTTTTTAGCAGAAAAACAACGACACCACTGTCTTCGGTTTCCTTCAATCCTAGTGTAGGTACACCAGCTATCGTTGAAATATAGTTTATAGGTATTTAATTAAAAAAAAAAAATGCAGTAAGGCACATAAAGAAAATGTCATATTGGTCGCTGAATCTAAATCAGAGGTCCGCTTGATTTCATCAGGTCAGAATTTGACCCTAACCTCAAAAACCACCTTAAAATAAGTAAAACATCTCTTTTTCTTCGTAGAAAATAGAGCTCTTCTTGAAATTTTTGAACACTGAAACTAAATACCTTTTTTTATACATACTTCTGTTACAGAATGTCAACATTTCCTATGTTTTTTTTTTGAGGTTAGTAGCAAATCTTGACCCAATGAGGTCAAATAGACCCCTGATTTGAACTCAGCGACCAAGAGAATATACAAATATCGTATTTACCTAGGTACTGGTTCAATTTTTCATCTGAAAGATTGGTATTTTGGTTTGTAGGTATTTTTTGAGGTTAGGTGTGATTATTGAGCTCATATATACTTTGTACAAAATAAAAAGTGTTGCACGGCATCGATGATGCAATTAAATGAGTGCAGTGATACCACCACTCAATTATATTGAAATAAAATTATACTCGTATGTTTTACTGAATTTTAAATTTCGTGTTTGATATTCACTGTTATGCAGTTGGCAGCATATCCGAAGTTGCTGTGTTACATTACTTGACATTTGCTGACAGTTTGAAATGATCTGAATCTTACATTGGCTTTAATACCTAGTGGTTTGTGGCTTTTTTTGAGTTTCAAAGTTTTATCTTGAATTGAAAAACTGTTATTTTCAGAACAATAAAAGTGTTATAGTTGTCAGATTTCCGTTTGCAAAATGCCAAAACAGTTAAACAGCTACTGTCAAGTTGTTAACATCTTTGATACGCTATTTTGAAAAAGAACGAGACAATAATGGTCCATTGCTACCCTTAACAGCTGTTAGAAAGATAATTTAAATATAAAATTCAAATATTCAGTTAAAATTATAGTCCAATATATTGTTTTAGCGTGTAACAGCAGCCTTAAACTTGAATGTTTCTACTGTTAATTCTATTTCACAAAAAGAAAAAAAATAATGAACTTTTAAAATGAGCTAGAAAGCGTAAACCTACAAGAGGGTTACAAATACGATAGCAATGAATACAAGTGCTATTCATAACAATTTATAATAATTAATATTTATGTACAAAAAACTACTTGCACTGTTTGTAACCGAATGGTGTTTGTGAGAAAACCTTTAATTTTTTTTAAAGAATATGTATCGATTAAAATTGTGTGATTCAATTCTTTTTTTTTGTGTAGTAGTACCCGCCACTGGTTTAATGGTCTCTCCGTTACTGTTATCGTTTCCCCTGGTGCTCCCGTGTGAAGTAACCGGGGACCGGATACCGATAAAATTGAAAACACTTGTTTACTTGTTACCGGCCGAGCATCAATCATCTTCGGGGCCCTTACCTGAATCCGTGCCACTTATTAAAAATTATCTTGTTCACGGTAAATTTGGAATATTTTTTATGGAACCCCTCGTTACAAAGAGCGAAAAAAAAAACGCCGATTGCTTATTGGAACTTCGACGAGATTTAATAAGGTCGTACTCGCGGGATCGAGAAAAAAATTGTAGGCGGATTCTGAGAAACTTACAACTTCCTCCTGAATTTAGTCTTGTATTAATATTTATTTCAGGGCATGAGATGGTACGCTGGTTCTAATATGTATGGATTTACGAATTATGCCATTTTAGTGAAGTAAAGAGATTCATTGTACTGTTAGGTATCGTCCTATTATCTTCATTCATGTTAATTATTGCATTTAACAATTTCTGTACTTTCGAATGCTTCTAACTGTCTACTTTCAACTACATTTCATGTCAGTTTTAAGACACTAACGTCTATCCTATGATTATTGTCCAGAGCATATTATATAATATTATAATGTTATATAATACTCTACTTTTCATTGATATTTGTTTTATCTTTTGGAGTGCGTAAAAGTTTTTGTAATCCCTTTTTTTAGATATTTACTTTGGTAAATATCACGTCAAGGTTACTAAAGATTTTGCCTAATCCGCGGGTGAATTTTGGAAACCTAAACGTGCTGCCTTTATGAACCAGAAACACAACTTCTTTCTAATTTCACCGACTTCGTATATCTTATAGTTTAAAAGTTACCAGTGCAAATGGAACTGTATTTACATCTTCATCAAAATTACAAAAATACGAAACTAAAAAAATCTGGCATAACCAAACTATTTCTTTAAACACAGGAATTATTAACTACGCCCATGATATGTGTTTAAAAAACTCATATGAGTAATGCAACCTAACGAAGGTACTCTACAAAAAGGATATAATCGTTTGATTTCAAAAATTTGCATTAAAAAAAATTAAAAAAACCTCAATTTCTAAAAGGCAAACGAAGCGATATCTTTACGGTCATGCTTTTCTAAAGCTGGCTTCGGTCCCAAGTCATCTCCCGCTCCTCGAACCCTCAATTGTGCCAATCGAAAGCCGCCAATTACTTAAAAGGCTTTAAACGCTACGTCTCTCTCACTATAATTAGAAACTAGTCCAGATATATAGAAAGCGCCAACTTGTACGCGGTATTTGCGACTCCAACAAGTTGATCGGTTAATATCCACCTGCATTGATAAAAATGACGTTCCTATAAGGGTCCTCCCTTATTAATATTTCGAGTTAATGACACGGCAGACCGCTAATTTCTCTTATACGAGCACCCTTTTGTCTTCCATCGCTTCGATTTTCAGTCCTTATAAAAGTTCGCATCATTTTTCACTCAGCGATGCCATCCACCCCCTTCTGTAATTGATACCGAAAGGGGTGTGGCGGATTCCTAAAGCTAAATTCGGACCCACCCCCTGCTCCATCAAGTCGAGTATAAGGTAGTTTTAATTATAAGTGGTTAAATGATTTTGCGAAATTTGAGGTTTTTTTTTTTTGGAGAACGCTTTTCGATGATACATCAACTTCAATAGAGCCGTCAGATATCAATTGGTTCATGAATTATTTATGTCGCAAAGGGGTTGATGAAGATCTTGGTTAACTGTTGGAAATATTGGAGACTAAGAAAAAGCAACTGATACCTAATATAGACGACTGCTTCTTCATCAGTTAGGTGAAATTTTACAAGCTGTAATCCTATTAGTAACAACTTTCGAGAGTGAGAGTACGGTGACTTTGGTTGCTGACTGTATATTATATTCCATTATTAAGGGACCACAGCAAAACTACGGATTTTTTTGGGTAGAAATATTATGATTTAATCAAACTTACCTTAGCCCAAAAGTTATTGGTAGGGTTCGGAATGTTTGCCGTCTCGCGTGTTAAACTGCTTTGGAACATCCTGCTCTCCAGCGACGGGTTGGCGTATTACAGTGTTTACTCGGATTCTGGAGCATTATCGGGAAGGGTCAATGACGTACGTAGTATAGGCAAGTAATACACGCGTATATAATTTACAAGGCGCTTAAAAAATACGGTTTATACTCTCATTATCATAGAGTTTTATAGTGCCGAGCCCTGCGTTGCAGCACACATTTTCGGATCCTAGTTATTGATAACCAAGGTACAGGGTGCCAAAGTTATAATTTTATTTTAGTAAATAACTTTTTTGAAAAACATTTGTTTTTTAAATTTGGTGACTGGGGATTTTTTTGAGGAAAGAAATTTTAAATTGTCGATCACTTTCATGTAAATTGTAAAGAGGGCGCTCTCTGCTGCATTCTAAATACAAAAAAAATGGTGTAAGTATTTTGCGTCTCAGAATATTTGCGTTTTTATTGAAATAATCGATTTTTCCAATAGAATCAAAAAGAATTTGAAATAAAATGTAAAAGTGCAAATATCTCGAATATAATTCACTCTATGGGTTTACAACAGTAGTATATCTACGTAAAATTCATAAAAAAATTCGAAATCATAGTAAACGTTAATGTTTGGACAGCGGTGTAAAATTTAGGGGGATAAAACTGTTAAAATTGGTTTTTCTACAGTTAGGTGTCCCTTATGACAATACACCCTCTTGCAGAATTTAAAAATGTAATAATGAGTAGGGTTCGGAATGTTTGCTGTCATGCGTGTTAAACTGCGTTAGACTATCCTGATCTCCCGCGCCGGAATGGCGTTCTACTGCACATACGCGGGTACTGGAGCGGTATCGGGAAGGTTTAATGCCGTACGTAGCACAGGCAAGAAATACAGGCGTATATAATCTACACGACGCTTAAAAAACACGGTTTATACTTTCATTATCATATAATTTTATAATGCCGAGCCCTGCGATGCAGCACACATTTTCGAACCTTCATAATGAGTATTAATAAAAATGTTATAAATAATATTTTTCCATTTTCAACTTTGACCCACTGTATTTCGGAAACGAAAAATATTTTACTTAAGCGTGTCAATCGTCCTATTTTGAGTGACAGAATCGTTAGCTGCTCATGTCCCATCTGTAATGGAATATTAATTCTAAATATCACAATAATGATTTAAATAGGTTGTTGCACCGAATACTTTAAACGCAAATATATCTAAAAGGACCAATATGAGCGACATTTAACTGGTATACCTTTTCTGTCAATAAATGATGGAGCAATCGATATATTCAACAAAAAAAACAAATTATATTCTAAGACGCAAAAAACTTACACCATTTGTATGTATTCAACACGTTGTAGAAATTGCAATCTACAATTTACATTAAACTGATTAACAAATTAAAATTCCTCTCCTCAAAAAACTCCCCATCATAAAATTTTGTAAAAAAAACTTTTAGAGAAGTTACTTAAGGAAATTGAAAATAAAGTTATAATTTTGAAACCCTGTATCTTGGTTACCAATGATTTTTGGACTAAGGTAAGTTTGGTTAAATCGAAATATTTTTACCCAAAGAATCTACACTTTCGCCGTGGCTCCTTCATAATGGGACACCCTGTACATGCGATACCTCTACCTGTGATTATTAAGTCTGGTAAGCAAATTAATTTATTTCCAAATCTATTGTAAGCAAAATTGGGGAGAATTTTTTACGATTACGAGTTTTAAATTCTGAATCTAATAGTTGAGAGCCATTAGACAACCAAAAATAATTTTAAAAAATCGCACACAATTTCCATTCTCGCACAATTAATAACATCATTTCCGCAAAACCGTCACAGAACCTCTTCGCTAATGCACTTCGGCTGGATTCGAATAAAAGAAATTCAGCAATCGTCACCTGCCGAGTGCCCTTTATATAAAACAATGCAAATCGCCTCGCAGTCCTTTTTATGTCGGATTCGTCTCAAATATGCGAACGTAGCGTGTGTCTTTTCAGCCACCCCTGCGGTCTGAGGCCGCGCCCCGTATGGGGTGCTCTCGGAGGTATTCAAACGCCTCACGAATTTACTATCGCAATTGTGTATCATTCCGGAGGATTCGGTCACGCTTCTGATTCTAATTCGGTGAGATATTGGAAATCGTGACGGTTTACACAAACACGATATTATATTCGGCGGATATTGGGGTGCTACCGTGACAGAAGAACCAATCAGGTATATCATTAACTGCGTCTATTATCGATGATCGGATGCAGGGAAGTACCTACAACGAAAATTCTAAATGAGTATCGTATAGTCAGCAGCGAAAGTATTCGTACTGGGAGATCGATTTATAATAGGAAGTGAGTTCTTCTCACAAACGGTTATGGTTGATTTATTGTTGAGTGCACTATCTGTTTTTCGTGAACCGCTAGCAAGCTGAATATACTTTCTGTAAAAAATGGGTATATCAGTTTACTTACCTTTATTAAAACTAGAAGCTTCCGCCATTTAAGAAATAAAAAATATATCTCAAGGGGTTGCCTGCAGTCACGAGCTTACTCTGGACCTCATTTTTGACATTTTTGTTCTCTGAAAGTATGCAGTAGATTAAAACAACAATTAGTACGTGTAAATACTTTATTCTTAAACTTTATTCGCGAATTTTTATGAACATATATATTAAAAAATGGCGGAGTTATGGCCTGTCGTCGGGAGCACGTTTTCGCGGTAGGGATGCGTGGTGGGCACGATTCCTCGGCAACCGGTAATCACAAACAAACAAGCAAAGTTGCGCTTTATTCTTCATCGAATCGGCTAGTGACTGAATGTTTGAAATTAATTTACGGTGATTCTACGCAAAATGGCGACCGTTTGAAGAAAAGAGCTGTTGTTTAGCCTAAAATTCGAGCCTTTTTAACCCTAAAAAAAATATATTAATTTTGATCAGAAATTAAAATCTTACGTTCAATCACGAGTCAATGTTATCGACAACAATATCCAAAAAAATCATTAAAACCCGTTGAGAAGTTTGTCTGTAATCCTGGCCACCGATTTGTAAAATGTCGTTTCAAGAAAAACGCGTATAAAGTTCTTCTTTAAAAATTCTTTAAAGTTCTTCTTCTTCTTTTTAAATATTTTTTAAAAATGATTTCAGATGGCGCCACGATGACACATAATACGTTTTTGACCTTTTAAACAGGCCAGCAGACTAGCACGAATAATAAGAAACAGAGCACCTGGTGGGCTGGCAGTGAGCGCCGCGTGCCTGGGTGAAGCGTTCGCTTTGGCGGTCGAGAAAAATAGGTTCCTATTCTCGTACCGACTTTAAAATTTGGAATTGAATAGTCAAAAGACCATCCTTTAGCACTGTGACATTTTCCAATAATCGTTTTTTTTTTCAAATTTCATGCATTTTTTTATTTTATGACTGCAGGTAACCCCTTAACGATCAAGCATGATTCGTATTTTTCGCATGATCCGAACAAAATCTTATTTGGTCTACTAAAATATCCACATAAAAATATTATCAACCCACTAAATAGTCTATTTCCAAATTTCACTCCATTAAGAACATATTGTACTGATTGTGAGTAATAAATAAACCGTATTCAACTTTAAAAACTTCCAGGAGTTAACTTTTGCGTGCTCAGCATTTTATAATCGTAAAATATGTTACGTTTTAAAAATATCTCATTTTATTTCGAATTTAGTCTTAATTGCTGATTGTTATTTTAGGATAGGTGTGAAAGTATGTATGAAGAACAATTTTTGGCTTAACTTTTTCGTGAAAAATGAAGCAAATACATCCCTCTTTATTAAAGTAATTGTCATTATTATTTGATTTAGAATAAAGACAAATGGGATGTGCATAAAACAATTAGTGTTTTGATTTGAAGCAAATCATTAAATTTTTAGAAAAGTAAATTCTAATGAACTAAGAAAACATTACGAGTAGTGTTTAAATAACAATGGTGCCCGTACTGAACATTTATTAAATAATTAGCTTTTAAGTTTACTCATTGATGTTATTTTATTTATTTATTTGTAAATATTTCAGCTAGGACATTTGTAGATATGTATATTGTTTATTGTTTAGGTATCTAAAGATTTGTTTATTATAAATTATATAATATTTCAGTTATTAAAACGTATTTTTAACATTTTTTGTTGTTTTCAATCAAAAAACATTTACTTATGTATATAGTGCCATTCATAAAGTTTGCATTATATGGGAAAACATTGTGTTTATATTTAAGAAATTCTTTTGACAGTCAGTTGTTTGGGCATGTCTTTAAACTAAAATAACGCCCATCTAACTTAGTAAAAAGTTGATAATATACGAGTAGCATACGAAAATTTGAAATCGACCCAAGAGTAAACTACCTTTATTTTCAACCCTACAGGTAGAGAAAAATATAAAGAAAGGTTATTTCTTTGTAAAAGGTTAGCTTCAATATCAAGTTTCAGTGCAGTATGGTGAAAAAGCGGTTCCTGACATATTTTCAAATTACTTTCGTATCATAATTCGAACGAAGTCACTCATCATTAAAATCGTATTTTCTGGAGACTCTTTTCCAAGAAAAATATTGTTATTGTTCAAAAGAATACAAATGGGCAACAGATAACTCAATTATAAAAAGGTCAGCAAGAAATAAACGAATTTTTGGTGCAAACTTTTTTTATGTTCAAGAATAATACAAAAAGTAAATAATTATGGTAAACCTCATAGAAAGCACACTTTTGGACGCGATACTTTTGTAATAACATTATTCCTTGAAATTATGTTCCTTAAAAGTACAGCAACATTTAATTGAAATATTTTAAAACGTAATTTATATCGCTATATGGGGATATTTGAAGGAAAAAGTGTATATGACAGTTTCTTGTTAATATCGAGAATGAAATGATCAGAAGAACTATTTTATATATCCAAAACGAAGGAAGACACACAGAGCGTAGAATAAACATTATTGAAGAAGTCTTGCTTTAAAAAGGACGCCTTTCAAGGTTCCTTAATAACATTTCTATTTGTGTAAAATAATAATGTCTGTTTACTTGTTACTTTTAGTGTTTCTTCTATTTCCACACTTGGGGTTTTCAGAATACCAATAGTTAATGTAATTTTAGTTTTCTTTCTCTATTTTTTATTTGTTTCATTTGATGTGTACTTGTAAGTTTCATGTGATGTTTTGTAATATTAAAGGTTTTGCTCTTCATTGATATTCTGATGTTGTACCAGTGGCGGCTCGTCAGGGGAGGCAGAGGTGGCAGTGCCTCCCCTGTGAAAATTACAAATACGTTTTTTTTTATAAACCTACTATACTTTAATTTTATTTAATAAAATTAATAATTAATATACTACCTAATATACTTTAATTACCTTTCATTTTTAAATTTATATATAGGATCTTTGTCACATATGTCAAAGGAGTTCCTGCACTATTATTTGCAACATATTAGCCCTCATAAACGACACAGCGCCTAGTCTATCGCCGTGGTGGCAAGCCTCCGATGCCAATGTTTTCACATATGTATTTGTAAGGAATAGGGAAGCGCGAAGCTTCGTAACTACCTGAGCTGCTAATAAATTTAACCCTTAACTCCAGTGCCATTAAAAGTCATTTAACAAACTGCATAGCGGAGGCAAACACGCGCACCTTCCACCTCTCACACGTGATAGCGCAGAAAGCTAGTCATTTGATTTCATGAACCTAACGACCTAACCTACAAAAACTATCTTTTATTGTTCTGTGTTTTGGAAATTTTTATTGGAAAGTGCCGTTATTCTTGCCGTTTTTTTTTGAGTGTTTTGAGTGATATATGAGGGAAATCATTATTGATAGTGTTCCATATTACTCACGTAAGTCATTATTCGAACGTCTTATTTAATTAATTATACAAAATTATACTGGAGGTAACTGGCGGGTGTAGCAGTTTGTTTCATAAATATAACAATACTAGTTGTCATGACACTAAAATAAATATTCGAACCTGCAATGAGACTGTTGAGTATCAAAGTACTTTAGCTGTATGTCTTATGAGGATAAATTATTTGTTGAAGATTTAAGACTACCACTGCCAGGTCAAGTAAAACTTTAATTAATCAGGGTAAGCCGGCTCGTAGTTTTGTTAATACGTGCTATGATAAATGCAAATGGCTAAGTGGTTCTTTAACTTTAAATAAATTATTGTGTTGGCCCTGTGTATTATTTTCAAATCGTGGAGAAGATGCTTGGACAAAGTTTGGATTTGATAAAATCTTAAAACTTTATCTCGTTCAGTTGACACATTCAAAAAGTCAGGAACATATTCGTTGTGTTTGTAAATTACATCTTTTAGGCAAACACAATATTATGAAAGTGACGCAGTCCTGGCAAAAATCCGTATTTTATTTCACTGCATATTTTAATTGTAAAATATTTTGACCGACACTCTACGCCTTCCCGATGGTTTTGCTGAACCAATAAAATATATTAGGTACATCATGTTAGACAAATGTACTTAATATATTTTATTGATCGAGTACAGGTCTTTCTCCTAACTATGCGCCATATTACTAACAATGTTTATCATCACAAAAATTTTGGAAACAAAAATGTTTACAAAATATGTTTGCCTCCCCAAAAAAAAGTCACGAGCCGCCACTGTGTTGTACCTAGTGCTTTGTAAAATTACAATTATTTCCACCTTATAGCAGTTATATTTTTGAAAAACATTAATTAAAAATGATATTCTAAAAGTGTTTTCTATCTTTTTGCATTACTCTTGAACATACATAAAAGTTTACTTTTTATAATTGAGTTATTCGTTGCCCATTTCCATTGTTTTGAACAGTAACAATATTTTTCTTGGAGAAGAGTCGCCAGAAAATACGATTTTAATGATGAGCGATTTCGTTCGAATTGCGGTACGAGGGTAAGTTGAAAAAATATCAAGAACCGCTTTTGCACCATACTGCGCTAAAACTTCATAATGGAACTAATATTTTACAAACGAATAACTTTTCTTTATAATATTTTTCTCTAGGGTTGAAAATGAAGGTAGTTTACTCTTGGATCGATTTGAAATTTTCGTGTGCTACTCGTATATTACCAACTTTTTACTAGGTTTGATGGGCGGTATTTTAGTTTACAGAGATGCACAAAAAATTGACGGTCAAAGGAATTTCTTAAATGCAAACACAAATTGTTTTCCCATATGGTGCAAACTTTATGGATGGCACTGTATATTGAACGAGCAATAGCATCGGAAAAAATGTAATTTTAAATGTTGCAATACTTACTATAGAGGAATTCACCGAGAAATCGGCCACAACTTTTAAAATAATGAAACTAAAAAAATATATACACAAAATAAATGCAAATTTCAAAAACATTTTTTCGAAGTCATAAAAATAGGTAGGTACATTGCTAAAAAAAAAATGAGGCGTCGCAACGCTCGAGAAAAACAGATAGGACACTCAGTAATAAATCGACCACAACTTTTTAAATATTCAAGATACAAGAAAAAAGTTATATAGAAAAAGAACTCATAATTAATATACCTTTGTAATGGTAAAGTAAAAAAGGTATGTTGCTGAAAAACAATTTTTCAGCAACCTGTGATATGTCTGTGTATATGAAAAAACGTGAATAAATCAGAATTTATTAGTCTTTTCCAAGTTCTTAATGAGTCGACAATTTACCATTAAATGGAGAATTACTGCCTGGAAGTTCTGCAGCCACCTTGTCAAATGGCCTAAATTATTATTAAGAACAAGATTTGCCAAGAAAAATTACCGATTTAGAGATAAAAACTGACGGTAATCCTTTACTGCAACTAAATATTTTGTCAAAGGGTGATCATTCGTTCAGAGATATTTTTATAACCGTTTTCAAAGGATCCCATTGAGTTATATACAGGAAACCACTTTAAGTCGCTCGTGCTCCGCCTTACACCTGTCTTCCCTCAATAAACCAAAACTTTCTATAATATTCTACCGATATCTAATAATACAGTTCAAAATGACATATATATATTTTTTTATGCGAGGCAGAACAAACGAGCAAATCTGACTTGAATTCAAGACCAAACATATTAGAATAAAATACAGTATATCGTTTATAACGACGTTGAAGGGACCGGCGAAATTCGGTCGTTATAACTGGAGGTCGCTATACCCAAACACCATGTACTTAGTCAAAAATGGTCTTTATTCATAAAAGAATAGTACACTTAAACATACATGGGTACAAAAAGCTGAAATAACAATGATATATTTTAATATGTAGGTAGGTACTTACAAATTGATTGAACACTGAGCTAATTGTAATTAAATTTTAACCAAAAAATCTGTTAGTACAGTTTGTTGCATGTTATATGTGTCATGTACTACTTAACACAAAGCTTAACGTCAAATTATTTGGCAATGCTGACATTAGACTCTCCAGTTCCAAACGCCAAACAATTGTTTTTCAGCGATTGTAAACGCTATCAAATGAGTTTTATTTTCTTTAAATAATGTCTGTTGAAGCAAAACGAACGACATAACTCAGGAACTTTTATTTAACCACTGGCCACTAAACTCTGACCTGAAATCTGTTTGTTGCGTCTGCCTCTCGTAATTCTGTAATTCCTCTAGTTGTCGGTATTTTCCCGGCGTTTTCTTTCTGCGCGTGGTAGCCCAATCAACGGGGAGAAAACCGGTCACTACAAAAAATATGGTCGTATAGAGAAAACAATTCTAAGAAAGATAGCGTTTAATGGCGAACATAACCAAAAAAATCGCAAAAGTCAAAAAAAATGGTTTTTTGCAAATAAAAAAAAAGCTTCAAGTCCTACACAAGAAAGTTAAATTAGAAAGTTGTAGGTCTTAAAAATGCGCGTCGAATGAGATTTGAACGAAAAAAAATCGGTTCATAAACATTTGAGAAAAATTAAAAAAAAAAAACGTCAAAAATCGCGTTTTCGTATTTTTGCTCTATAAATTCCAATTTTGTTTGAACAGACTTCTTGTTAACTACAAGTATAGCCCAAGACAAGTCGAAAATGATCCTTTTTTTCAAGAATTCAAAAAAAGTTTTATTTTTTTCGAGTTATAACGATTTAAAAAAAAAGACGTTTTCAAAAATCAGCTTTTACAGAGGCAAAAATGATCCTACAGAAACAATCATGAGCTCATTTTATTCGCGAAGACTTGTACTTTCATGCTATTAAATAAAACCAAATCACTTTTATTTAATTTTTGCATAAAAAATGCGTTGTAAAATTATGTCATTTTTTCGAAGCGATTTTTTCGAATAACTTTTTTAATTTTGGTTTTACATTTTTGGCCGTTGCATATTTGAAAACTGGCATTAAAAACACGCATTTAAAAAAAAATAAGGTCCTACGACCTCAGGGAGCCGAGATAATTTTTTTTTAAGCGGAGGAAAAGATAATTTTGCGAGTGCGATCGATTTGAAATCGTGTTTAGTTTTCGATGCGCCCAAGCGGAGTGTCCCTCCACTCTGTCGCCGTGCTCTGGCTAGCGCGTGTCGCACCCAACGCTGTACTTTCGCAAACAATTATGTCAACTTAATTTATGCGAAATGTTTTGAAATGTTTTTTTTTTTTTTAAGAAAGTAAATAAAGTCTGAGATCTATTTCGTGTAAAAATTAAGTCAATCGGACGTATACAGCGCTGTCAGGAATTAAAAAAAATTATCTCGGCTCCCTGAGGTCGTAGGACCTTTATTTTTTTTAAATGCGTGTTTTGAATCGGCGGATCATTTTCCGCTTGTCTTGGGTTATACTTGTAGTTAACAAGAAGTCTGTTCAAATAAAATTGGAATTTATACAGCAAAAATACGAAAACGCGATTTTTGACTTTTTTTTTTAATTTTTCTTAAATGTTTATGAACCGATTTTTTTCGTTCAAAATTCTTTAGAATTTTAAAATATTAAATATGTTTAATGATTCTTGTTCATAAAAATCAGGAAAAAAAATATTTAGTTAACAACATTGTAACTGATTTGATGATTATTTCTATCAGTTTCCAATTTTCTTTGATTTTTTCCAGTTTCCAATTTTCGTTTTTTTCAGTAGTGTGATTTTTCTGCAGTGTGTCCCACTTCTGAAATTTTTGACTAACAGATAGTTTTGGATAATAGAATCGATAATAACGAGCTATTCGAGGCTAAAAAACAGAAGAAACTTCTTACTCCAGCACACAACCTGCGGTCGTTAAAGAGTACGTCGAACCGCGAAACCGTCCACGTGCCATACCTCAATTAGTGCCGTTCCGTCGCACGCTGTCACCTCTTCGTTTCTACCGCACTTTATGGGGGCCAGTCGGCGACCTCGAGCCCCCCGACCGAGGGGTGTAACCAATTCCCCCTAAGACAAACAACCAAATAATTTAAAATTTCGATTTTCAGAAATTGGCATCGGACGAAATGTGGCCGAATGGGCGTTGCGCACCCGCTTCATTAAACCTCGGCCCCCTGGAACGTCATTACGCCAAATTACCTACGAGAAAGAGATCTGGTTGCATACGTAACTCGAGTTTAATCACTGTCCAGTTGTATGTCACTAACGACGAATATCAGCGGATTTTTTTCAAAACGAGGGAGATTTGGTTAGGTTATTAAAGGATTCGTTTGTTTCGGCATATTAATGACGACGCGGTCCAGGGAGGTGGTCCAGTTCCATTTTTTTGGCCCGGTTTCTATCGAATAATTACTGTAATATTATTTCGAGGCAAAACAGACGCGAATATTTTACATTGTAATGTCGATGGAGCTTACAGCGGTTAAAGCTCCTGTTCATAAAGGGTTAGAATACTTTTTTTATGACAAAAATGGCTGTTTCTTGGTCAAGAAAAACTCTTAAGAAAGCGGTAAGTAAAATGCTATCAGAAAGTCGATTTAAAACAAGCGGGATTCAGTAAAAAGTTATTAGTAATCAAGATACAGGGTGTCAGAGTTATAATTTTATTTTAGATTTCCGTAAATAACTAATCATCTTTATCTAACAACTAACCATAAAATTTGGTGATTAGGGTTTTTATGAGGAGAGGAATTTTAATGTCAATAAGTTTCTTGTAAATTGTAGGGGGCGCTCTCTGCAGCAATCTGAATACATAGAAAACGGCGTTATTTGTGTTTTTTATTGAAAATATCGATTTTCTGTCATTTATGGACAGATATACCTTTTCTGTCAATAAATGTCGCGCTTAATGACCGTTTTGTAGATATTTGCGTTTAAAGTATGTAGTGCAAATTGTTTTTTGATTTAAAAAAATACCAGAGTGAGAAAGATATAGTTAAGTTAATTAAATAAAACTCAGCAAATATCTCGACAATCAAATCATTCACTCCATGGGTTTCCAACAGTAGTACATGATCTACGTAAGATACATAAAAAAATCAAAATTACAGTCAAAATTAATGTTTGGACAGCAGCGTAAAATTTAGGGGGGATAAAGGTGTTACGTACCAATGTAAAATAAAATAAATTAATTGGTTTTTCTACAGTTAGGTGTCCCTTAAGATAATAAAACCTTTGGTAAAGCACTAATGAGTAATAATAAAAATCCTGGAGTGGGTACTGGAACCTTCGGCGTAGAAACAAAGAACTGGACGTTTTTCACGAAACATCGAACTGCTATACTTTACTCGACGCACGTTTCGCCAACTAAGTCGGCATATTCAGGAGAAGATGAAAACTAAATTCTAACCTACACCCTTGCTCTATTTATATTTAATCTGCCGCCTCGGTTCACCGAACCGTAACATTTGTCTTTGTTTTTCAGGGTAAACAGTGGACTGTTGGGTATTAGACCATTGTCCTTATTCATACTACTGTTACATTTAATGATTTCTAAACTTTCAAAAGGATCCAACTGTCTACTGTTTGTTACATTTTTAATTAATTTTAAACTAATTATGTCTATTCTACGGTTGTTATCAAAAGCATGTTGGGCAACACAAGATTTTTCCGTTCTGCCATATTTCAAATGAGCCATGTTCTTTAGATCTAGTCAAAATTGATCTTTTTTGTTTGCCCAATATACTCGTACTTTTGATTAATCTTTACAACGTATTTCGTATATTCCTGACTTTTCATTATTGTAGATTTTATCCTTGGGGGTGGAAAAAATAACGAAACAAATTTCGAATTGTCAGTATCTATACAAAAAGTCGTGGAATTGTTCTCTTAAAATTGTGCTTCCTTATTAACGCATATATTAAATGGACTGAGTGGCCGTTATTCTTAGCTATATCCTTAATTAGATTTTTGTCACGTTAAAACCATTCTTTACTGAGGGCGAAATTTAACAAACAGTGAATTAGAAAATTAAAACTTGACATTTTGCGTTGAAAAGGGTGGTGTGAATCGTTGGGAATATATCTAATTTCTATATAGATCAAACTAACATATTTTCACTATTTCTAATAACTAATACATCTAAAAATGGTAGCTGTTCATTGTGTTCCATTTCATATGTAAATTTTATGGTAGGGAAACGGTTGTTTAATTTAGCAACAAAATTATCTCAACTAATTGGTTTTGTATCAAATACCGCGAAGATATCGTCTACATACCTGAACCAGACTTTAGGGAAATATTCGAATATTTCTTTTACTTGTACTGTCTCAAATTTACTCATAAAAAGATTTGCAATGAAAGGTGACAAGGAGTTACCCATTGCAGTTCCCTCATGTTGTTGAAAGTATTCACTATTATACTGAAAACAATTTTGATTCATACAAATATTAGTAAGCCGAATGCGTTCCTTAATAATTGTATCGTCTAAACCATTTAATTCGAGTAATTCCCTGAGGTAGTCCAAAGTTTGCAGGAATGGGACACTTGGAAGCAATGAGCATATATCAAACGAGACCAAGATTTCACCTTCTTGCAAATGGATATTTTTGATATTGTTAATGAACTCACTAGAATTTTTAATTGAACAACTTGTTTGTGCAATAGGCAAATTTTCGAATTCGTTCGTTAACCATTTTCACAAATTATAAGTTGGGGATCCTATCGCTGAGACAATTGGTCTTATAGATTTTTACAGATGTTTACATTCTAAACTTAATATTACAAGTTTTCTTTTATTTTTTGTATTTTCAGATTTCGAATTATACATGCGAAAAAGTGCAATACGCAATCAGTCTGGGCGGACTCCCTCCCCTCGTCCCGGAGGGGGGACGTAAGTGGCGCGCACACATGACGTGAACCCGCGGGCACCTGCGCGGGCACGCGCTGTCCCGGGAGGGGGCGGATGGGCACAGTTGGCAGGCGTGCGCCACCCCCGGCCGATCGCACCCCTCCTCGAACTGGGTCACCCCGTAATGACGGCGCGCAGAAGTGTCGCCTGGTATTCCGGTGATTTCGATACGCGACCAGAACCCCTCGGGGCAGTAATATTTATAAAAAGGGCGAATAAAGAGAGAGCCATGGACGACTATCGCTTACAATTCAATATACAGGCTGTAAAAAATAGAAAGAATGAAAAGATTTGTCCTCAACGTAGGCTTTGCCAATTCAATCGTATATCTTTGATAGTTTCAAAACTAAAGTTTGTATAGATTGTACGAAAAACTCCTTAAAAGTGTGTTTATATAATAACAAATATACATATATACTTCAGAAACAGACGGATATTTGAAAGGTAATGAAAACTACAACAGAAAATTTATCTGTTTGAAGACTTCATATGATATCGTGTACTTTTCGAAATGTTCAATTTCTTGAATATTACATTTTAAAATATAAAACATTTGTGATGATAATACAAAACACTTTAAAATATACTTTTCTATTATCATCACAATTTAAACGACAGTTCTTTGACATACAATTCGATATTCACATGTCACATACACGTTTCACCCATCACAGACTGGGATGCATTTAGGGTAAAATTAGACTATCTAATATCGTTAGATCAACCACTACAAAATGAATTGGACATTGAAAGAGCAGTAGAATATTTAACAAAGTGTATACAAGAGGCTGCATGGTTTGCTACACCTACCTATGCAACACCCCTTGGGAAAAGTGAAATATCACCAATTATTAAAGACAAAATTGCAGAAAAAAGACACCTGCGGAAACAATGGCAGTTAGCGAGAACTGAAGAAAACAAAAGAAAACTAAATAAAGCCACTAAAGAACTGAAAAAAAATGATCCAAGAAGAACAGAATCAATGCATTCAAGAATATTTAGAAAATCTTACGCCAACAGAAGCCACGGAGTACTCACTCTGGAAAGCTACAAGAAGGCTAAAAAGACCCCAACAACAAAATTCTCCAATCAAAAAGGAGAACAGTACCTGGGCTAGAAACGATAAAGAAAAAGCTGTTGTCTCCTCTAAACATCTAGAAAATGTATTTAAACCCTTCCCATCAATGTTATCTAATGAAGAGGAAAATGAGATAATGGGTTTCCTAGATGTCCCATTCCAAATGGAATTGCTACACAGCAAATTCAAAACTAGAGAAATAAAACAGGTCATAGTGAAAGAAATAAGCATCAAAAAGGCATCAGGATTTGATCTCATTTCTGGTAAAATACTACAAGAACTGTCTGAAAAATGTTATAAACTAATAACATTTATATTTAATGCAATACTTCGATCACACTACTTCCCCAGCATCTGGAAAGTTGCTCAAATCATTATGATCCTTAAACCAGGAAAAAAAACAGAAAGCCATGTCTCCTCTTACAGGCCTATAAGCCTACTCCCAATGCTTTCAAAAGTCTTTGAGAAATTGTATGTTAAAAAACTCAACATAATAATAGCAGAAAGAAAAATAATCCCGAACCATCAATTTGGCTTCCGCAACAAACATGGAACAATAGAGCAAGTGCACAGACTGGTTAACCAAATTAATAAAGATCTAAATGCCAAAAGATACTGCTCTGCACCTTTTCTTGACATATCTCAAGCTTTTGATAAGGTATGGCATAGAGGCTTACAAGTAAAACTAAAGAAACTCCTTCCTCATCCCCACTATGAATTGCTTAAATCATATTTAACAAACAGACACTTCTTAGTGAAACAGGGTAATCAATATACCGACTTATATCCTATAAATTCAGGTGTTCCCCAGGGAAGTGTGCTTGGACTCATCCTATACATCTTATTTACTGCAGACCTACCAACAACAAGAACTACTACGGTGGCAACATATGCTAATGACACTGCTGTGCTGGCATCCCACACTAACCCAGCATCGGCCTCAAGGCATCTTCAAATAAACCTACATACAATTCAGCACTGGCCTAAAACATGGCGCATTAAAGCTAATGAAACCAAGTCCATGCATGTAACATTTACATTACGAAGAGAAACATGTCCTCCTGTGAAAATAAACAATTGTCAGCTTCCGCAAATCGAAGATGCTAAATATCTCGGAATACATTTAGACCGCCGCCTAACCTGGAGAAAACATATATTTACCAAACGTAAGCAACTAAGCCACATGTATTGGCTCATTGGCCGCAAATCAAAATTATCTTTGAATAACAAGATATTGCTATACCAATCCATCCTCAAACCAATTTGGCCTTATGGAATTCAGTTGTATGGTACCGCTAGTGACTCCAATATTGCCATTCTGCAGAGGTTTCAGAACAAGGTGTGGTGAACTATAGTCGATGCACCTTATTACGTCTCCAATGAAGTGATTCTTCACGACATCCCTCTAGAATCGGTTAAGGAAGCCATAGATCGATTCAATGCGAAATACAGTGAAAGAGTGTCAGTGCACCCTAACGCGTTGGCTAAACAGTTAAACGTGCGAGAAGACAATGAAGTGCGTAGGTTAAAACGACTGCTACCATCAGATTTGACTACGGAACCCAGATAAGCTTAATTTTAAGACTGCATGGACAAATATATTCTAGATTTATAATTTAGGTAATTTTTAAAGATCACTCACTGGAGTGATACTCTACATGTCTCTACTTTCTAATCAAAACATATGCTTTACCTACAGATACCAAACTTAAAATTCACACAGCATTGTTATGTACTAACCTTTTCTATATCCGACGGCGTGCTGTCAGATATACATATGTATGTATTAGAAATAGCACTAAACCATTAAAGTCGGGGCCGCACTTAGTATATATTACATCACTGTGAGAAATACGAGGATATATATAAAAAAACACTACCTGGCAACGTTAAAAACATGTTTTTCTTATGAACCTTTAGTATAGTTTTTGATGGCTGCGCTACGTAAATCCCATTGTGGTACATAGGAGTTTTTGACGCGAGTAACAATTTGTAACAGTTTTTAAAATTTGGAATTTTTATAATTTCCATACCACAATAGCAGAAAACTTGCAAATTTTACTTAAACTTGCAAATAGTGGACATAGTGCATTAATAGTTTTTCTCACTATTGATTATACCTGCCATGATTACTTTTACGAATAGTTACGTTTACATTAATAGAAATAACCCTCAACAAAGTTAGATTACGTTGCAATTTAACGATTGATTATTTTTTACATAATTTCCTCGTTTTGACAAAGACAACTGTTATCGACAGTTAATGACAAAAAATATGTTACAGCTGCTACCTCGTGAAAAAAGAATCATATTTCTTCCAAAAAATTTCAGAAACATAAAATTACGCATAACTCAAATAAAGATTGCGATTTTGGAATACCACGGTGTCCGGTGTACTCTGCAAATGATGCAGATTGCTGAATTTTCTTAATCAGCTTAAAAAATAACAAGTAAGTACATCACCTCACCGACAAAATCACCTGTTTTGTAAAAAACGCCATACATTAGCGCATTCCGCAGCCGGTCAAATAGCTACTGAGCAACATAGAACTAATTTATTACGCCATATATGCCCAAATATTATCCCGGTAGAAGTAGTCAATTTTGAGGATGGTAACGTTACACGAATCGCATACTCCTCGAGTAGACTTATGTTCTTATGTTTTAATTGTTTCAACTCAAAGTATGTACTTTTTCATAAATTATTCCTTATATAAACAATCTCTATTCACTGTTCGGCTATGTCTTTAATATTTTAGTAATCTCTAATATGTATTATGTAAATCACCCATTTTTATTTGACAATCACTGTGTAAATAATTATATTGTATGTGTCAAAAACACACAATATAATTATGTACACGTTTTAATATTTCTCAGCTACTGATAAACAATTCCCTAGCAACGGTAACATACGCCTCTAGGAACCAGTCCACAGCCTACTTATTCCTTTTTGTCAACATTGTTTTGTTAACGTTTATGCTTACGATATAGTGATTTTTGAATGTAAAATCTCTAAAAACGATTTAAACAAGATTAAAGAGGGTATAGAATACCCAAGAGCTGTTGTATTTTTATAGGCACTCCGTGTTGACATTAAATAATTTTAGATTTACTTATTAATTATAGAAGAGTTATTGAATGTGTCACGTGTTGTCAAACTGTGCTTATGGTTCCGATATTTTTCAAATTAGGTTGCAAAAATATTTAGCTTGTATTATGTATCTCTAATATTTAAAATTATGTATAAAAAGAATATGGCTCTGTCGACATCTTTGACTCTCGGAAACTACCTCTTTCTTCCAAAAAAACCTTTTGACCGCTCACATTTTATCGAGATACGGAGCGTAGGTGCCTTTTATCTAATTTTTTCTTTCGGTTTTTGTGTGTTACCGAATAATAGCGGCATTAAAAGAAGAAATTATGTGCCCAACATAAAGTATCTAATTGATGTATACCATATAAAGTAAATGACTTCGGGTTTTTTGGTCCACATATGGCGCGCGCAAGGGGTTGTTATTACATCCCCTTTCCGGTTCAGGGGTTCCTATAAAATAGCCTTTCTTGTCTTACTTCGCCGCCTTTAAGAAGACTGCCTCTTCCGACATTTTTTATGCCTAGAAAATATCCCATATTACCATAAAATCCGTGTAGTAAAAGTCTAGACGAAAATAATATTTCTTTCGATTTTTCACACCTTCCACAGTGAGGAATTGATCGACCCTCGTTAGTAATAATATTTTAACCCTTACAGATTCATAATTCTCTTGATGAGACGTGAAGGATTATTGAAAAATTCGTCTGAAGGGTTTCGATTTTCAATCAGCCTTAAGTAGGTCGGTTTTTAATAATATAAGGGGGTGGAAATAATTTGGTTTTTGGCCCGAGGGCGGCTTCATTTCTATTTACCCACTGGGACTTTGTACGGCATTGTCAACACAAGTGACTTCTGTTGTACCTCGGAATAGGGTGACATTTTTATTAGGGGTTGAAGGGTAGAGTATACAAATTGACGTTAATGGGGGTAATTGATGACTTCTTCACCGCGATCTCGTTATTGTATTGTACTGGGGAGAACTATATTACCATCAGTCTTATAGCTTAGAATAAATGGGACATGACATTAATATTATAGTTTTTCTATAATATAATTTAACCACGCATTTCTCAAAATATAAACATATCATTAAGTAGCGCCCTGTATATAGTAGTTTGGAATCTATAGAAGACCCCTACAGTTGATATACAGGAGTTTCAGGTCCCAACCTAAGATTATTATCCTTAATTAAATCTAACTTATATTCGTTTTTTTTTCAAGGTTTTACTAAAGTCTATAAGATAAAATATGTCATTCTTTGTCTTTTCTCGAAATAAATACAGTATTTGCGTGTCGTCTTCATATTTGTCTACCTGTCGCCAGTCCATCATTGAAATTTCCAAGGATTATAGTCAGCTGGCTCCATGCGGTTCTAAGGGGGGGTTTAGAAGGGATAAAAAAAACCATAAAGAGGCGAAATATAGCTAAGACCAGGTTAATATGAACAATATACATAAATTAAAAATAAAATAATACAAAATCTTTCAATTTAGTACCAATGATGATGTTTGTGAAATTAACAAAGTACCGTTGAAATTATAGCGTTATTTATACTGTTATATAATATAGTATTAATTATACCGTTGTAGTCATATCTTGGACATTCATACGAGGTGTGTAAATTAAGTAATGAGAATGGTAACGTAGCGCCCGATCTAGCAACACTGAGGAGACGAGACTTGGAAGGGCGGTAGGATAACATGTAATGCACCTTCATTACAGGTTTGAACTTGTTAGAGTAATTTGTTTGTTCTTTGTGACTGTTTTTGTAAACCGGTTTTTTATAGTGCGTTTTAAAAATGAGTGACATTAATTTTGAGCAACGGTGTGCTATCAGGTTTTGCTTCAGACTTGGACACAGCGCCTAGGGTACTTTTGCAAAACTTCAACAGGCCTACGGATACAGTGTTTTTTCAAAAGCCCAGGTTTTTCGGTGGTTTAAGGCATTCTCAGAAGGAAGAGAGTCGACTGAAGATGAACCACGCAGTCGGAAGAGCCGAAACCGAAGGCGAGCCTTGTACCGAAAATGTCGATAGAATACGGGATCTTGTACTGTCAGATGGTCGGTTGACGACAAGAATGATCGGGGAAAAGTTAAATTTGAATCACACCACCGTTCATCAGACTTTGACTAACGAATTGGGGATGAGAAAAATCTGAGCAAAAAAAAAGACCTTTCGCAGGAGCAAAAGGACATCAGAAGGGAAAGGTGTCTTGACTTTTTGGAATCGATTGAAAATGATCCCCATTTTATAGGACCTAGTGAACTGGTGATGAGGCTTGGGTGTTTGAGCAAGTAGAAGATCAAATGCATGCTGAGTTGCTTTTTTGATAGTCCACAAAGAGTTTGTGCATCCAGGCCAACCAATAAATCAACACTTTCACACAGAGGTTTTTGAAAAACTTCGAAAAAGGGTCATGCGTGTGAGACCAAACATCAAGAATAACTCGATGTTGCATCACGACAATGCGCCTTGTCACGCAGCCATTTCAGTAAACGAGTTTTTAGCTAGTAAAAATATTCCTGTGGCTTCTCAGCCTCCTTATTCACCTGCCTTGAGTCCTTGTGGCTTTTTTCTTTTCCCGAGATTGAAAAAATCACCTCAAGGGACGTCATTTTGGGACCATAGAAAACATTGAAATGGCTGTAAGGCTGTAACCGACCAGCTGAAGGCTATTCCAGTATATGAGTTCCAGCACTGCTATGAGGAAGAGAAGAACCATCTCCAGCAGTGTGTGGCTTCCCAAGGAAGTTATTTTGAAGGAGACAATACTGAATTGTAATTTTTTTTGAATAAAATCATTAAAATATCAGTTTCATTACTTAATTTACACACAAGACATGGGGATAGACAAGGGCATTTCGGACATCATTTCCGAATTATTTTTAATTATTTCGGACATAAAAAGGACATTTCGGACATTAATTCATGCATTTTAATTATTTTCATGCATTGACTGTTTTTATTTCTTTTATTTCTTTACAAGTACTATTTTTATTTGTTTGCCCCCCTCAGAAATTTATTATAGACCCGTTCACGTATTCGCCTGGTCAGCTTAATACCTCGAAGGTAGCAGATTAAAAATTATCCACGGACGACGGATAAGTACGCAATGTCCAATCGGGCGAGCGAGGGGACACGTCGATCCTCGTTTGTTTCGAGTCACCCGATGACGAAACTTCCGAATCGCAGTCGGCGACGGCCGACGACAAAGGGGATGCGCCTCGTTGACAAGTCCCTAATCATATAATTATACGAGATAGTTAGCGTCTAACAATCGGATAATTACACCTACTACGATGTAGTGCCTTTGGTGCGGCCCGCACACAGACGCACGCACGGACGGGCCGACGGAGAGGCGATCGGAAGTGGAGTTTGTTTTATGGAACGAGCTTGTTGTGTGGCACCGATTAGTGTCTATTAGAGGGACAGAGATCCGGTCTTTACTCAAGGAAATAGCGCCTTTTCATTACGCAACGAGAAGAAGTTATTAATTGTTGATAAATGCGTTTGTTTGTCCATACGAACAAGCGAGAAAAAAATCTCTTTGATGTTGACAGAGCAAAAAAACGATGTATCTTTTAATATTTTTGTAAAACAAGGAAAGTGTCGAGATTCTCAAGTGCGCAACAGACAAAACCTGAAATTGTGTGAAACAGCTCATTTTTCTTGTAGCTGCAGCAGATTCTCATTTTATTTCCAGCGGCGTCGACCAGCTCGCCCGTTACCGTCATGAATGACCCCTCGACCTCGGATTGGATCACAGGCGAAAGCTTATGCCTATTGTATCTGCAGGTAGTTTCACTCGTTCCATTCGAATATATGTAAAAAAAAAGATAGATAAGATAGATAATTTTGTTGCTAAATTAAATAACCGTTTTCCTACCATAAAATTTACATGTGAAATGGAACACAATGAACAGCTACCATTTTTAGATGTATTAGTTATTAGAAATAGTGAAAATACGTTAGAATTTGATATACTTATATAAAAAAGAAACCCCCGACTCTTAGACATATTCCCAACGATTCACACCACACTTTTCAACATAAAATGGCAAATTTTAATTTTCTAATTCACCGTTTGTTAAGTTTTTCCCTCCGTAAAGAGAGGTTTGAACATGACAAAAATCTAATTAAGGATATAGCTAAGAATATCGGCCACTCAGTCCATTTAATAGATACGAGCATAAATTTAAGAGAACCCTGTACAATTTCACGACTTTTCGTAGGTATATTAACAATTCGAAATTATTACGTTACCATATGAACCTAAATTCACTACTAGACTAGATAAAAAAAAATATTAATATCAATTTGGTTTTTAATTCTAAAAATAAACTACAGACGCTTTTGGGTAACCCCAAAGACAAAATCGACAATAACGAAATAACCTGTAAAGACTGTGATCAAAAGTATATTGGGCAAACACAAAAATCTATTTTGACTAGATTTAAAAAATACATGGCTAATTTCAAATATGGCAGAACGGAAAAATTTTGTGTTGCTCAGCACGCTTTTGACAACAACCATATGATGAAATAAATAATTTATAATTAATTAGAAATGTAACAAACAGTAGACAGTTGGATGTTTTTGAAAGTTTAGAAATCATTAAACAGTAGTATGAATAAGGACAATGGTCCGATACCCACCAGTCTACTGTTTTCTCTGATAAACAAACACATATGTTATGGTTCAGTTAACCGTGGCAACAAATTAAGTATAAATATGTAGTGCAAGTGTGTAGGTTAGAATTTAGTTTTAATCGTCTTATGATGATGCCAACTTAGTTGGCGAAACGCGCGTCGAGAAAAGTGTAGTAGTTCGGTGTCTCGTGGAAAACGTCCAGTTTTTTATTTCTACGCCGAAGGTTCCAGTACCCATTCCAGGAACGAATATATGTATGTTAATTTACGCTTAAGGAAAATAATTTGTTATTAATGTTTTTCCAACTTTTACCAAAGAAATGTCAGTTTTGACGGCAGGTCGTCCTGTATAGACTGCCCGACTTTTCTAACGACTTCCTCGAACAGACTACCAAATCGCTCGCGTGCCTCGACCTCGGGCTACGCGATTTTCAGGGAGAACAAAAAAATTGACCCCGGTCACCATTATGATTCGGCGGCATTATTAACCACGTGACCGCCTTGATATATTGGCCGATGAAGGCGGGCACGTGGTGATTATATGTAAATTTCCAGTTAAATCAGGGGTGGCGCGTCAATCACGCCGCTAATCGGTCGGCGTCAAGGGTGGCGTGGCACGTCAAAGTCTCGCCAAGGTGTGAGCATCGCGATCTCGCGATGACGACGCGGGTCGCCCCGCGGCGGCCGCTCTTTATTTTTTACTTTCGCGGCTGTCGCTCGCTGTGCGATATGGCGCGCCCTGTACAAGGTGTAGCTATCTCTTTTTCAGGCGTACTTGCTGTAAAATATAAAATCGGGAGACGTTGGCACAGCTAAGGGGGTGGAGAATGGATTACACAGCCCCACAAAAAAAAATTGGAACTGCAATTGAGACAACTATATAATTTTCGACGCTGAATCCGAATCGGAAGTCAAAAAAAAAATCGTACACCTCCAAAATCAAACCCTAGCGCTAAAAAACGGGGTAAAAATGACTTAACGCTTCACGAATAGTCTTAAATCTCAATAATTCTAATTAAATATAAACATTCAAGTATATAACGCAGAAATATAGAGTTAACACTACTTTCCATTGAAAATCACACCCACGACTGGGTGAAAACTACCCCTCATGCAACAGGAAACTTAAAAAAATGCAGTGATTGCAAAAAGATTACGATGCTCAGTTTTTTTTGAAAAAGTGAGTAACTGTATTATTTTCGATGCGATGTACAATATCTAACCCATAGAGTGGTGGAAACCACCCCTAAATTTAAATTACAAGTAAAATCGGGAAAATTTTGTTATCGTGATTTCTATTTTAATCGATGCTAAAATTGGCTATATATATATGCAGCACTGCAGTTTGGAGGTGAATACGTGCATTGCATCAAAATCATTCAGTGACATCCCCATGAGAGGGTGAAAATTACTCCTCACATAACAAGAAATTCAAAAATAGTTGCAGTACCTTTTAGAAAAGCTCAAAACATCTGCATTTTCTTATTTAAGAAGAATCCTTGACAACGTACTTGAAAAGTACCCATATTATGAAGTAGCAAACATTTACCCGTAGTCTTAATTCAATTAGATCCACTAGCATGACCAGTAGTGCTATCATAGGTCCAATCATAAAAAAAAAACAATATAACGGAGAGAAAAAGGTAATAATAGAATAAACAATGAACGTCCCAATAAAGAGCCCAACTTGACGTATACTTAATCCCTAGACCTTCAACACTCGTATGCGGTTGTCAATGCGTCACCTACTGGCTGGTGAAAAAACTATATAATCAAAAAATTATATAGATGTTTTTTCTGAATTTTTAGACGATTCTTTTTTAGAGGCCATATAAATAAGTAATAGTATTTTCACAGATTTTTTTTTAGTAGGCATCTAAGCAACTGTAATTTAAATTTGGGGGTGGTTTCCGCCACTCTAGGGGGTAGTTTTTGAACATCGCATCGAGACTAATGCAGTTACATACTGTTTCTAAAATAACTGGGCATCGTCAGCTTTTTTTTGTAATCAGTGCAGTTTTTCTAAATTTTCTGTTGTGTGAGGGGTAGTTTTCACCCACTTATGAGGGCATGAGGGTGATTTTCAATGGAAGGTAGTGTTAACTCTGTATTTCTGCGTTATATACTTGAATGTTTATAGTTAATTATTGAATTATTGAAATTTAAGACTATTTGTGAAGCGTTAAGTCATTTTACCTTTTTTTTTAGAACTAGGGGTTAATTTAGGGGTGTACGATTTTTTTTACTTTGGATTCGGATTCAGCGTCGAAAATTACTTAGGGATACAGTATCCAGTCTCGATAGCAGTTCCAAATTTTTTTTGTGGGGCTGTATCATCATAACAGTATAAAACAAAGTCGCTTCCCGCTGTCTGTCCCTATCTTTCTACTACATATGTATGCTTAGATCTTTAAAACTACGCAACGGATTTTGATGCGGTTTTTTTTAATAGATAGAGTGATTCAAGAGGAAGGTTTATATGTATAATACATGCATAATATAGTAGAGCAACACTGATAATTTTAGAGGTTTCTAATGTGATGTCGTAAACCGAGCGAAGCCGGGGCGAGTCGCTAGTCTGACATAAAACGGAATTGTTGCACTGGCACACACATACAACTGCATCTCTTGGAACGTATTTGTTCAAGAATTCACGAAATGGTTGTTTACCGAGTACGAGTTTGTAGGTCGAACATAAACTGAGTTCCCAAGGACATACCCTCTTTTTCATTTTTATGTTAGTGTGTTATCACACTATTTATGTGACGGCTACAATCGCGGTTGTCCCTATACAGCAGATTTTTCTTTCAGACTCTGCATATTACGGGTGCGCCATCATGAAATAAATCATCAAAATCACCGATGAATTTATTCATTTTGTCGGTAAATGGTACTGGGGTGGGTACTGGAACCTTCGGCGTAGAAACAAAAAACTGGACGTTTTCCACGAAACACCGAACTACTACACTTTTCTCGACGCGCGTTTCGCCAACCAAGTTGGCATCTTCAGGAGAAGATTAAAACTCAGTTTTAATATTCTCCTGAAGTTGCCAACTTGGTTAAGAAGATTAAAACTGAGTTTTAATTAAGATTAAAACTGAGTTTTAATCTTCTCCTGAAGATGCCAACTTGGTTGGCGAAACGCGCGTCGAGAAAATTGTAGTAGTTCGGTGTTTCGTGGAGAACGTCCAGTTTTTTGGTAAATGGTAGTTTTTTAGGCGTTTGCACGTGTAATACTTTATTATTAAGGTGATACTGACCCCGACGATATAAACACCTCGATTGCTGATAATAATGTTAAAAATGGACTAATAGGAATAATAAACGAAACGAAAAACATTTCATTTTTCTTATTGTAGTTTAAAGACATTTTGCGCATATACATTAGGCGCAGAAATAAAAAAATCCCAAATTTTTAGGTGATTTTCAAAGAGCTGTAACTTGGGAAAAAATGGTCGTAGAGAAAAGAAAAAAAGTGAAAATGAAGCTCTAAATTTTGAGTTTTTAGATCTTGAAAAATTTTAAGTTTAACATTTTTTAGCGTCAGCGGTTTTTGAGGAATCATAAGAAAACCATCGAAAAATAAATTTTTGCTTGTCTTTTAAAAGGTTCATGGACTATTTGAAAGTTGGATTTTTTTTATACTTTCATCACAAAGTTCTTTCGAGCCCTGTACGATGAGTTATTGCCGTTCAAAGCAAAAAAAGTCATTTTGACTTTGGTAATCAACGAATGTTGGTAATGAACGAACAGAAAATTAAGGTTTTGAAAACTGCAAAGTATCCTTTACAAGTTGTAGTAATTTGTTTTTGCTAAAACGATTTTTTTCGAAGCGAAATTATTGATTGAAAAAGAGGTAAAACATTGTATAATTAATGATATTTGTATCACTTAACATAACTTTGCAAATAATGGATATACTAAGGATATCGACTGCAATTTTCCAACCTTAAAGTACCTTAAACCCTGACAGTTTTAAAGCGATTTTTTCATAGTGCTCGGAATGGTTGTTCGTTTCTAGGGCTTTTTTTTTCGAATCACCCTGTAGGTGGGTGTCAGAGTATAAAATGGACATCCTGTACATGAAATTTCATACTTTTATTCGTATTTGACAGTTTTAGAAATGAAAACTATATTCCTCCTAAAAAAAGGTGGTCAACTTAACTCTGCTCTTCCTACCGCTGACTATACCTCCTTAACATAACTACATACCTATCTTAAAATTAAAGAGAATTTTTTTTTTCGTATGCGTCGCTATTTTCGGCTATCCGCCCGAAATTGCCGTCTCAACCTTTGGGGTTTGTACGCGACCTGTCGACCGCGGCTGCCAATCAACTCCTTTTTTTTCCTCCTCGTCTGCTTCTCTGGCAGCCCCGCCGATGCACACGCGATCCTCTACGGTGCCCTACCGAAATTGGGGCCCGATGCGGGCCCCTGACGGCCTGATTGCCCGCTAATTGTCGCTCCCACGCAATTACGGCCATTATCTTAATCGCAGCGTTACCGAAAACCTCGGACGATCAGAGGGCGAAAAGACGCAAAAAATAATAAAAAAAGAAAACTGAAACGGGGTAATTAATTCCACTTTTAAATATTTCCACACTTTCCTAAATTTTATCAAAAAGATTATAATATATACAGGGTGACCCAAAAAGCAATGTCAAGCCTAAAGGGAGTTACAGGCTAGGTTCTGATTGGTCACGAAAGTGCCTTCTCGAGATACAGTCACTTTTGTACTGGTGAAAAATCGTTTACTAATCAATATTTTCTGCCACGTCTTGAATGAAATGAAGGACGATTTTTTTTGTTATATTGAGCTAACTAACACGCCATTTTAATAAATATATAACATTTTACAGCAGCAGTCACAGTACTTCAAAAAATATATATATAAACTAGAAACTAATGTTTAATGTTTTGGTTACTTTCATCGTCCAACTTTGACTGTTCCTCCTTTATAAAAAAAAGTGCATATAAATGGAATCTACAATTATTGTCTTCAAAATGGACTACTTCATGTAAAAATGCTTAAAAATTTTCAGCGAGTACGAAAATATTGTAACGAGGCAATGAATCACTCTATACCGGCCTCGATAAACAATAAACAAAACAAGAGTGACTCAGCGATACCTCACGGCGTTGCGGAAGCCTCTCGAGCTTTCCGCGGGCCATCCAGAAAAATGACCGAATAATTACATACCGGCCAACAGGGTATATAGGGGATTATCGACGTCTTTGACATAAATTTGCTGTGCCGCGAGCTTCGTAAAACATTGGAATATAAATTGTACATAAATAAATTAGTGTTTGTTAATTTAGTGCTTAATCCATGCATGAATTTATTTAAATAAATTGTGTTGGTTGATTTGATTTTTCACACCTAACGAACCCTAAGTGGACAAAACGTAACAGTATTTTCATTGAGTTGACCATAGTCTTAGTAGCTGAAGTTTTTAACTAAAGTGATCCATAGTCACAGCTAACTAGACGGAAATATTTCGGTATTAATTAAGTAAAAACGGAAATAATTAAGTAAAATGACTCAAAAACTGCTGGTCCAAACAGAGACAAATGCGTATTACATATTTTTGGAATGTAGAAATTAAGTTTATTTAAAAAACTTGACAATATATAGGGTGTTGCTTTTAAAAAATAACCTCTTGTTAAGCGATCGTCTTAAAAATTTTGTCAAGTCAAGAAATAAACGTTTTAAATGGGTGGCAAAATTATAAGGAAAAGTCCTGTACATGTTCCATAAAATGGGGTTGTTCTGACTTGCATTAGGGGCAGGTTAGTTATTGACAGTCCACTCACCCCGACGTGAACTGGCCCCTGTCTACTTGCACCCCGCGCAAGTGGAATTACAGTGGCCTATCCGACGTTTCAATCTTCGTATCCTTGTTACAAATGTAAATTAATCCGAACGAAGCAAAGTTTTATTCAGAAGGGCAGGTGCCTCTTACGTTTGTTTTCGCCATGTCGACGGTCGTTTTACTTATATATGGTGACCTGGCACTATCCATTATTCCGTTTTCGAAAAACACCTTTCGCCTTTTGACTCGAGAGAAAATAAATAAAACCAAAGAAATATTTGAAATATTCGATATTGATAAAAAATACGTGTGCTGTATAAGAATCTTCAACTTAATCGTTGAGAGTTTTTACTTGCTGCAAAAATTAATTAAGGAGGTATGACGAGCCAATAAAAATGTCAAGGTTGGTCATTATTTTTTTATTTGTAAAGGCAAATCAAGAAAATCGCGAATGGTGGAGTCAAAAATGTTTCGTGGTTATAATTTTTTAACCATTTGAACAAATTTGTTCGTACTATAAAAATTTTCATTTGTTGTGTTCATTCAGACAAATTATTTTCTACCAGATTTCCAAAATTGCAAAAAATATATCTGCAAGTAAGAATAGGTTTAGTACAATGTTACTATGGATGTGGTAGAAATCATCCGCATGAAATCATTCAGAAAGCTCTTCATGATAAGAAAGTCCCTGTTTGGTGCGGCTTCACAGCTAATTTCATCATTGGTCCATATTTTCTCGATACTGTTACTGGTGAATGATACCTGAAAATATTAAGAGATTATGTTCCACAATTGCAAATTCATTACAAATTTCAAGCTTGTGTTATAAGTAGACATTTCGAAAATTTATGACCACCTAGATCGTTTACTCTGAATCTAGGGGAATTGTGGCTTTACTAGACTATAGTTCTGTCAATTGTTAATTAACCAGTCCAATAATGACGATGCTGATATGAAAAGGTTTGCTGTTATTAATAGGCTAACAGAAATATCTGAAAAGCTATCTACAAATGTCAGTGTTTAAAATGGTACAGGTATCTATATTTTAGGTAAAGAAAAGGACTACGCTTGAACAAAAAGTGTTTTAATGCAGTTATTGCTGAAAGTGAGTGAAAACGATAAGTGGAACGAGCATTTTTGGCATAGGAATTAGTAATTTTTTTATTTTTTTTATTATTAAAAACAAAATTTAAAACCAATACTGTTTGTCTCAAATCAGTGTACCAGAAACGATCATTCAAAGATAAATAATTTAATTATCATTCAGATAGTTTACATTTCGTCCATAAATTCATCACAGATTTAGATCATTTAATATGCTACATATTTTGCACTACCTAAATACCAGTAGTGGTGTTTATTTACAAATATTTTGCACAAAAATATTGTCTGGTGTTTGTTAAATAATTTAAAAGTTTTTGGAATGAATAAAATAATAAAAAAAAACGCAAATTCTTTTTTATTCCTGATTGGATACGATCTCTTAATAGCTACCTTCAAACGTAGTGAACACCGTACGAATTTGAAGCTAAGGGATTTGAAAGCGTTTATACCCGTTTCATGCCTAACTCGTTCGACCCCTCGATTAAAGGAACTCAAAGATGGCCCTAAGCGATAGCCCTTCTAGATGACATAGGTGACCTTCCTCGAAAATTATTAGTCGCTAATGCAGTTTTTTTTGTTGTAGACTCACCCCCGTCACCCCTTACCTTCTAATTCAGGGGGTGGCAGCGGGTCAGATTAGGGGTATTTGCCGATTAGTTTTTAATCTAATCGGTAGGGTAATGTCTGTTTTTACGGTTCTATTAGGGCTGTCGGCGTTTCTTGGGAAGTTGATGAAAATTTTTTTTTTGATTTGTGCCACTTTTTTTTGTACCACTGACGCAAACAGGGAATGGGGTACGTTTATTAGAATAAAATACATTTGTGAGTTAAAATAAACCTCCATGACTTTAGCTGTGCATTATAAAATCAATAGTTTTTATTTTTTTAGGAATATCTATTTTCCGATGTTTCCTTATTTTTGTAAATTTTCACAAATCTGAAATTAAAAACACATATTTTGTTATTAGAATGTTTTATTTAAGAATTAAGAATGTATTTTAAATTAATTTCGATTTAATATCAAAATTATAATATTTAGAATTTGTAAACAAATGATGATACTGAGAAAACAAATGATGAAACAACTGAAAAACTGTTAATTGCATATATTCTAGTTAATTGGCTACATCTACGCAACAAGTAATATCAAGACATAAATCGGAAGATAAAAATAAATCCTGTAATCAAATCTAAACGTACATCTGCGAGAAGAAATATATCCCATTTAAAATATTGAAAACATTTCAGAAATGCAAAAATCTCTATTCCCTACGATAAATAAGAATATCAAACGAAATAAAAATAAATAACCTTGAAAAATTCAGTTCGACTTAATTGCATGGTTTTACCTAACCGGACTACCTAATCCCATAACTTGTATTCTTCCATCGAAATTAAAACCAACCCTCGGCGTCCCTCGTCAAAGGGATGAACCCTTTGGCGACGTCTGTCCTAGAGAGAGAAGGGCGTGACGCCCTGATTTTGCGAAAAATTGTTTTAAAAATCGGCCCGCCCGCCCCTCTCGATATATCACGGTCGGAGTGTCGTCTGTTACGTAGAAATTAATTTTCCTTGACATGAAATAAGTTTGTCACCCCTGCCCTAAGGAGAAAATTACATGCACATTGTATTTTTTTTCATTTATCTAATTTTCAATTATCTACTGAAAATACTATATACAGTGTGTCTACTTTTATTTATGTACAAATCCATAAAATCCTTATTTTTCATGAATAGATTAAAAATTATTTTTTTATTTAAAGGGCATTGACAACTGCTTCTTTTGATCCTACTGTCGATTTTTGTACCCCCGAAATTCAATATAATCATTTAGCGATTTTTCTATTTAAAATCTGAATTCATAGAGTTAATCAGGACTGCTCAAAACCTCCATATGCGAAATTTGAACAAGAAAAAAATATATACAAGGTGTTTCGTGCTATATGATTTCAAAGTTTGACAGCCGCTAGACGAGTTAAGGTGCCATGGAATTATGTCAAGACAGTTGAATGCCATATGGAATAACTTAAACTTAATATTGACCTATCTGTCGTAGACAACAAATATTTTTTTCTACGACCGCTATGAAAAACAGCATTTTTTCTCACACTACACAACTACAAAGTTACGTATTGTTCATACCCGTGAGAAATCATTTCCCACAGTTCATTTCCCACACCTATACATTTTAAATGGGGAATCGTCGACATCAAAATGAACGTAGTTGGCTGATAGCGCTTCTGTTTTAAAGTAATTGTTGAAAATAATTGTTTGATGTGTCAAATTGTATTTATCGAATTATTTATAAGTAAAACAAAGTGCTAAATCAAATATGTTTAAAAGCAAAATTTAAAATAAATAATGTATTCAATGTATCTCTAATAAATAATGTATCATCGTTTTTTTTAAATATAGTTATATAAAAATAAATGGTTGTAGTAAATTTCTTTCTACATTTTTATGAAAAATATGCAGTCGTAGAAAAAGTATAGTGTGCAACATGTGCAAAAATGCAATTTCTCATTCGTTTGAAAAAAATCCTAGCAGGCCATGGGGATGAAAATAAAAGCGAGGGTTAGATGATGCAGTTTTCGATGCTCTAGGTAAAAAAAAGTTGGATTGAATGGAAATTTATTCATTGGAACAATGAGGATTTTGTGGATTTGTACGTAAATAAAAGTAGACACCCTGTATATAAATGCTTTTAGGTCTAGTTTTTTTTGTTTGTAAAATTTCGTTTCGTGTAAAGTACACTTGAAAAGAAACACAATTTCTGAAACCTTACCAGCTATATCACCACTCCTTGACGTTTGTAGATAAACCGGTAACACGCATTTTCATTCGCTGAATAGAGGAAGGTGTAACTATTTGTTAACTCGTTAATTTGTTGCACAGATCGCCTTTTTTGTTAGCAGTCTAGTGCTTGTAAGCAACTTTTAAAGCATTCTGTAATGCGGTACAAGCTAATCTTGTGTCTGTGAAATTCAGGATCATGAATTCACAGCGCGGAAAATCCTACCTGATTATGTTATCGAGATATTCATAAATATACACAAATATAGAAAATAATTGGATTTTTTCATTTTTTAAGCTGGACTTGTAGGAAATTATTAACTTGAGCTGATGAGTTGAATGATGTTGAAAGAGCAAAGGGCCATAAGGGAAAATTTAACATTGTGACTCCGATTTTCAAAATGGTATTTTTCTTCGATGACCCATGATGACCTGCCACTAGCCCTAGAATATTGTGGAAATCGATGCGCACAATTTTTTATAAAAAATTAAAATATCAGATTCTTCAGCATTAGGTCTATGGCAGAAATTCGAACTTTGAGCCTCTTGATGACCACGTGGCTCATCGATATTGGACATTCGAAACTTTCAGGGCCGAAAGATATTGTCATAAGACATATTTTGGCAAGGCGGCAAGTTGTAACTAATTTTTTTGTGGCCGCTGGGGCGTCAAAGTTTGTGTTACTTTTTGTTAAAATTTCGCTAAAAATGGATTTCAATCGATGCATTGGGACGAATATAAAAAAAAAAACAAGCTAATGTGATTCACTTTTTAAATAATGTATATTTTATTTTGTAAAATACATTTTCAGTATCGAATAACAAATAAATGTTTTAAGAACAAAATTATTTCACTGTATTTTACAACATTAGAATTCAACTAATTCGATAATTTTCGTCCCAATGCATCGATGGAAACCCATTTTTCGCGGAATTTTAACAAAAAGTAACAAAAACCTTGACGTCACCTAGCGGCCACAAAAAATTAGTTACAACTTGCCGCCTTACCAAAATATGTCTTATGACAATATCTTTCGGCCCTGAAAGTTTCATTTCCAATATCGATGAGCCACGTGGTCACAAGAGGTTCAAAGTTCGAATTTCTGCCATAGACCTAATGCTGAAGAATCTTAATTTGAAGAAATTTTAATTTTTTATAAAAAATTGTGCACATCAATTTCCATAATATTCTAGGGCTAGTGGCAGGTCATCCTGGGTCATCGAAGAAAAATACCATTTTGAAAATTGGAGTCACAATGTTAAATTTCCCTTATGGCCCTTTGCTCTTTATGAATCGGTTGGATATCTTAAAATTTTTCGTGGGGGGGGGTGAACAAAGTTGTGGACTGTGCACATCTGGAAAAGTTAGGTCGGGATTGCAAACTCATTTAAAAGAGTTGGAAGAAGCTTTAAAATGTATTGGAACTACATATTTCCACAACTTTAAAAATTCACGTGCTCATAGAACATGTAAACGAGGGTCTAAAATTTATAGATCACAATAATGGACTGGGATTCTTGTCAGAAAAGAGTGGCGAGTCAGTTAATCGTGAATATTTAAAGATTTGGGAGAAGTATAAAATTAATAAGATAGAAGACGAATCTTATCCTCAACGACTTTTGAGAACAATAATGGAGTTTTCTTTGCTCAATATATGAATACAATTTAGATACAAGATTAAATTATTTTTGTTTACCATCACATAAAAAAAAATAATGAAAACATGTTTTTATAGATGATTCCGTTTTAAAAAAATGAAAAAAAATTGATTATTTTTAATATTCGTGTATATTTATGAATATCTCGATAACAGAATCAGGTAAGATTTTCCGCGCTGTGAATTCATGATCCTGAAATGATTTCAAAACGATCTATGCTTTTTCCTGGAGTGGGTACTGGAACCTTCGGCGTAGAAACAAAAAACTGGACGTTTTCCACGAAACACCGAACTACTACACTTTTCTCGACGCGTGTTTCGCCAACCAAGTTGGCATCTTCAGGAGAAGATTAAAACTAAATTCTAGCCTACACACTTGCACTATTTATACCAAATTTGTTGCCACGGTTCACTGAACCGTAACTGTCTTTGTTTATCAGAGCAAACAGTGGATTGGTGGGTATCGGACCATTGTCCTTATTCATACTATTGTTACACTTAATGATTTATAAACTTTCAAAAGCATCCAACTGTCTACTGTTTGTTACATTTCTAATTGATTTTAAATTATTTATATCTATCCTATGGTTGTTGTCGAAAGCATGTTGGGCAACACAAGATTTTTCAGTTCTGCCATATTTCAAATGAGCCATGTGTTCTTTAAATCTAGTCAATATAGATCTTTTTGTTTGCCCAATATACTTTTGATCACAATCTTTACAACTTATTTCGTATATTCCTGACTTTTCGTTATTGTTGATTTTGTCTTTGGGGTTACCCAAAAGCGTCTGTAGTTTATTTTTAGAATCATAAACCAAATTGATATTAATATTTTTAAAAATCTTATCTAGTCCGCGGGTGAATTTAGGTTCATATGGTAACAAAGCAAATTTCGAATTGTCAGTATCTCTACGAAAAGTCGTGGAATTGTACAGGGTTCTCTTAAATTTATGCTTCCTTATTAACTTATCTATTTAATGGACTGAGTAACCGTTACTCTTAGCTATATTCTTAATTAATTGTTTCTCATGTTCAAACCTCTCTTTACTGAGGGGGAAATTTAACAAACGGTGAATTAGAAAATTAAAACTTGCCATTTTATGTTGAAAAGGGTGGTGTGAATCGTTGGGAATATATCTAAGAGTCGCGGTTTCTTTCCTATATACATCAAACTCTAACTTATTTTCACTATTTTTAATAACTAATACATCTAAAAATGGCAGCTGTTCATTGTGTTCCACTTCATATGTAAATTTTATGGTAGGGAAACGGTTATTTAATTTGGCAACAAAATGATCTAAACTAATTGATGTCGTCCACATACCTGAACCAAAAAAAACCAAACTGTTCCCTCATGTTGTTGAAAATATTCACCATTATACTGAAACATGAGGGAACGGCATTGGGTAACTCCTTGTCACCTTTCATTGCAAATCTTTTTTGTGAGTAAATTTGAGACAGAAGTAAAAGATAAATTCGAGTATTTCCCTAGAGTTTGGTCAAACTCTAGGGAAATACTCGAATTTATCTTGGTCAAACTATTGGGCAAACAAAAAGATCTATATTGACAAGATTTAAAGAACACATGGCTCATTTGAAATATGGCAGAACTGAAAAATCTTGTGTTGCCCAACATGCTTTCGACAACAACCATAGGATAGATATAAATAATTTAAAATTAATTAGAAATGTAACAAACAGTAGACGGTTGGATGCTTTTGAGAGTTTAGAAATCATTAAGTGTAACAATAGTATGAATAAGGACAATGGTCCGATACCCACCAGTCCACTGTTTGCTCTGATAAACAAAGACAGTTACGGTTCAGTGAACCGTGGCAACAAATTTGGTATAAATAATGCAAGTGTGTAGGCTAGAATTTAGTTTTAATCTTCTCCTGAAGATGCCAACTTGGTTGGCGAAACGCGCGTCGAGAAAAGTGTAGTAGTTCGGTGTTTCGTGGAAAACGCCCAGTTTTTTGATCTATGCTTTGTAGAAGCGTCCACATTTTGATAGAACTTGCCGACGCTTCAAGATCACTGTGTCGGGTTAACACATTCAGATTGTCCAAGGGCGCCTGTTGAATTAACCATGAAATTTCGAGGCCCTCAAATGAGAAGTTTATTTTCTTATTATCGAAAATCGATATCGCACGCGGTAATTTTCATCGGCCCGAGCCAATAGGACAGATTTAGGGTGTGCAAAGGTCGTAAATCCACCTCTCCGTCCGATCCTCGCATTAGCGCCCTATAATTTGGGTCATTCCCACGTCGTAAAGTAATGTGAAAATTTCAATTTTTCACCGAAAATTTATAACTTATTCCCGTGTGGGCGCGGCACTCGGGGCTACCATAAGTCACGGTCGATTTGGTAAATCGAAAAATAGTGAGATCGGCCCCGTGGGTCGGAAGGTCCGCGAGGGCGGGTCTGATTCGCCCTCGGACGCCCTTAGCGTTCTCCGTCCGATGCTTTGATTGCATTAAAAAAAGATTATTTATCAAATTTTTGTACAGGGTTAGTTTCACAAGTTTTTTTATTTATTAGTCAATATTAGAAAGTAAAAACTGATCCTACTATAGATGGTTGTTACCATCTACAGGGTGAGTTAAAGTTAAACCGCCAACCGTTAAGGGTCGATGTGTCAGGTTAAAATAAGACTTTTTTCATCTATAATTTTTTCCTCAAAAATGCACCCCCTCTGAGCTAGAGCGAAAAGGAAAAAAAATAAAGAAAAAATGCGTCTCGTTTCGTGGCATTTATTACCTGGGGTTTTTTGTGGATGTCAAACTTTGACAGCCCTTGACATTTTTCTGAGTGAATTTATTAATTGGAGTTGTAGTGCATTTTAAGTGCGTTTGTGCGTATTTTTAATCAGAATCATTCCAAATATTTACACTGCAGCTGAATACGCGGATATTGTGTTTGTTTACGGGTACTGCAATGGCAATGCGCGCGCTGCAAAAGTTCAGTACGCCCGTAAATTCCCGCGAAGGAGATTGCCTGACAGATCAGTGTTTTCCTGTACTTTTCAACGTCTAAGAAAAACAGGGTCAACTTCATTGCGGTCACGAGCAGATGGAATTTTCGCACCTCTTCAAACTGAAAGAAAAACAGAACAGATCTTGGAGCACTTCGATGAAACGCCTACTAGCCGCACGCCGATATGTTCTTTGCAGTCAGGGTATACGCAAACCATTGTGAACAGGACTTTGAAGACGGTCGTCATCCATACCATCTACCTAAAGTTAAGAATTTGATACCTGATGACCTGCCGCGAAAAAGAGTATTTTCCAAATGATTCTTGCAGCAAACAATAAATGATGCTTTTTTCCCTCGGATGGTGATTTGGACCGACAAAGCAACTTTCACCAGCGCTGGTATCATTAATCAGAAAATCCACATGTCGTACGAGATAGCCATTTTCAATATCAATTTTCGTGGAACGTTTGGATGGGATTGTGCAACGACTCACTCATCGGTCCAATTTTTCTGCCTACACGCCTAAATTATGATCAAGATTTTCTTCATTTTTTGGAAAATGATTTTCAACCAATCTTAGACGACATGCCTTTAAATGATAAACTAAACATATGGTTCCAATTAGATTGGTGTCCAGTCCATTACATTCTACCGGTCCAGCGATGGTTGCACGATTATTTTCCGGGAAGATGGATCGGTCGCGGTAGAGACTGCCCCCGCCCTTGGCTTGCGCGCTCTCCGGACATGACGCCTATGGACTTTTTTGTTTGGGGTACGGAAGGAAAAGGTTTATGCGGAGCCCGTCAACGACGAAGCTGCCCTCCAGGAAATGATTATTCAAGCAGCCCAGGAGATCACACCAGCAGAGTGCCGTGCAGCAGCTCAGTCTGTCGTCTGCAGGTGTGAGCTTTGCATTGAATATGGTGGCAGTCATTTCGAGCAGTTTTTGTGAATTTTCAAACCTTATCCGTTTTGTAATGAATGCCATGAAACGAGACGCATTTTTCTTTGTTTTTTTCCTTTTCGCTCTAGCTCGGAGGGGGTACATTTTGGGGAAAAATTTATAGATGAAAAAAGTCTTATTTTAACCTGACACATCGACCCTGAACGTTTGGCGGTTTAACTTTGACTCACCCTGTAGATAAAAAAACTACAGTTTTTTTGGAGCCCTTTAAAAATAACAAAAAACAAAAAATAGCTGTTCGCGCTATTTAAAACCACGCCATATATTTCAGTCAGTTTTCGTTCCGTCGTCAAAAGTTCCCTCTCACCCCTCATATCTTTTGAACTGTTATACTTAGACTAATGAAAGGCTATAGCCGGGTAAGGGGTCAAATCGGCCCTTGAACCAATCGAGGTTCTGGTTTGGCAGGTCGGAAGTATAAATAAAAATACTCCTTTAGCTAGATTTTCAGACCTCCAGGTCGTCTCTAGAAGCTCCTAATCTCAAAAGTGTGAGTTCGTTTTTCTCGATTCTGGGCGCAATTTTTAACCAAATGTTTTTGAAAAAAATCACAGAGTTGCATGTTTCTGTTACAAATATTCTATTTTTTTTTGAATTGTTTTATTCCAAATGGCGCTCAGAAAAAATTATTGAATATTTCAATCAATATTTACATTAAGGACGCTTTACATTGGCCAACTTGTAAGGCCATGTTTTTTTTTTTGTATTGTTGATGCTCTTTCACGTGGTGCTGCTTAAATTTACTTTTTAGGTGGTGGAATATCGTGAAAAATCCAAAAAACCGTTTTTAGTCAGTTTTTTGCATTTATTTGGCTTGGATACTCTTCGATAAAATGTAATCCAAGCTAAATGAATGCAAAAAACTGCCTAAAAAAACGGTTTTTTGATTTTCCACGATGTTCCACCACCTAAAATTAAATTTAAGCAGCACCACGTGAAAGAGCGTGAAAAAATACAAAAAAAAAAACTTAAAACTTGGCAAATGTAAAGCGTCCTAATATAAATATTGATTGAAATATTCAATATTTTTTTCTGGGCGCCATTTGGAATAAAAAAGTTAAAAAAAAATGAGCATATTTGTAACAGAAACATGCAACTCTGTGATTTTTTTCAAAACATTTGGTGGAAAATTGCGCTCAGAATCGAGAAAAAACGAAAAATCACACTTTTGAGGTTAGGAGCTTCTAGAGACGACCTGGAGGTCTGAAAATCTAGCTAAAGGAGTATTTTTATTTATACTTCCGACCTGCCAAACCAGAACCTCGATTGGTTCAAGGGCCGATTTGACCCCTTATCCGGCTGTAGCCTTTGGATAGTGAAAATAAACGGATGTAAATTTATTTACTAGTGGTAACGAGTGATCGTAATAGATGATTTCAGATAGATGACTTCACAGGGCCACCTGTGACCAATAACTTTAAATTGGACGCTATGGTAAGTGACACCTCTTTTTGAAAGGTATTTAAAAGATTTGTTCAGTTATATCAACTTTGTTTGGGTTTAGGGTAGTTTTGATATTTGATTTTGTAATTAATTTTAGTGCTGAGTTGGACTTTGTTCTAAAAGACCATTTGGAAAAAGCAACTGTTTTCAAGGGCGCTTCAAAATGAATGAAATTTAACACATGTTTAGTGTATGCCAAGAAGAAATTTCTAAAGAAATAAAAGAAGCCGTCTATTTATCTGTAATTGCAAATGAAACAAGGATCGACGTGTCGACTTTTCCTTTTAAGTTAATAGTAATACACGTTCTACTATAACATTGTTGTGAACAACATAAATGAAAAACATTTAAATAGTGCATAAGTATATAAATCCTTTTAAGAGCCATAAGATTTCTCATTTTCAGAATCGATCTTTGAAAAATTAAAAATGTCTTCAGTTGTGTCATATTTCTCATAAGTAAAGTTGACAGAAATGTGCCGCGAGACATAGGCGTACGCATCATAATATATTACATGTGATAAAGTAACTAATATTAAATATAGTAACAACAGCAATACATTCACGCTTTATAACCATATATGTAGGCGCGAATGTCATTCACATGATCCGATTCTTTTTGGGCTGTATGAACTCCTTGGTTCTTAAGCTTAATTTATTGAAAGAAAGAAAATATTTCGTGCTTCAGGGTAAGGAGGCACATCGTCCATGCCTTACAGGGCACATGAAACGCACTTGCCCCAGGGCTTGGGGCAAGTGCGTTATCTTTGTTTATTTCTATATTTTATCCTTAATGTAAACTATGGGCAAGTGCCTTGAATAAACGCAATTTTCTACTCGCGAGGGCAAATTTCTTTTACAATATTTCTTCATTGGTGCCAACATAACAATGTGCGGTTTGCATCGAATATTGGCGGGAGTTTTCAATTTCAATCAAGTAGCATTTTCAAACAAGTTAATAGTTTTTAGAGACTTTTATCAGAAGCGAACGCACTTGCCCCGGATACGCACTTGTCCTACTTCACCCTATGTATATAGAACCTACCTTCTTAATTAGCTTGACGACGTAGCTTGCTTAACAGCGCTATCACGAACTGGAGAAGATTCGTAAAAACTTTTGTAGTGTAGGGTCTATTGTTGTTAATTTTAATTGAACTATGTACGTGGTAGGTAGTACCTACTTATTTATGTATATTTCTGTAAAACCCTAATTTTCACGTTTCGGCGTGTACCATTTGTGCATTTGTGTAAATAAGTGACAAACATCTGGTACAGCTTCTTTCATCTCTGGTAATAACACCCGCATAACGGTTCGGGTTTCCCAAACCAACCTGCGGTTGGGTTTTCCCCTAATTCAGTTTACAACCATTTACTCGGGCTTTTCGTTTTTCGGGGAACCTACCTACCTACCTAGGCCTGCGTTATAGATCGGTCTCGGAACGTACTTTCCGTTTAGACAGTCAGTCTCCGTCAGTCCATCTTTACCGTTCACCGGCTCCAAACCGATCTAAGCCGGTCTCTCATATCTTGTAAATATGTGAATAAATGACTGTATATATAGCCGATTAAAGTGCTTTACTTACCACACCACCCTCGGCATAGTAGCATCAGGTAAGTTTCCATGGTTATCTCCGAGAGTCTGTGTGAAAATATATGCTTATATTTTGAGAACGACCGTTCGCCATCTCCTGATGTAATACAGGCATAATGAAAATACTCTTTGCACTCACTTAACGGATCTGTAAATACACCATCACAAATTTGTCCCAATTTGGTAAAACCATTGTCTTTCTTTAATACACTTTCGAACTTATTTTTAACTGGCTCATTTATTGCGTCACCTTTAGCTAAGAGCAGCGAATTTATTTTGTCCACTATTTGTAGTGAATCCGCTAACCACAACGCACTATTCTGTTTTTTTTTGTATGCCGTCATACAAACCTTTATAGTTACTATGAATAGCTTTTAAAACTGTTTCAACGGACACATCTTGAAATTTGGTCTGGCTCTTCTTAATGCTTCGGCAGGATTGAATTGTAAAATTACAGTTTTTATTTGATAGAAATGTCTCTTTAATACATAACCACAGCCGTGTATTTTTTAATGCACCTTTAATCCACTTAGGAAGTCACTGCGTATAGTTATGTAACGTTGTGCGACCAAGTAACGGCATCTCTGGAACGTAATTGTTCCAGAACTCACGAAATGGTTGTTTATCGAGTACATTCAAGGGTATATCATAGCATTAAAAGTAAATCGAACATAAACTGAGTTCTCAAGGTATTCACTCTCTTTTTTTATTTCTATGTTTCGCACTATTTATGTGACGGCTACAATCGTGTTTGTAGCAGTTACCTACACAACAGTTTTTCCTTACATACTTATTAATAAAGCCGGCAGATCCGGGCGGCGGGCCATAATCGTACGCGTCATACTACTTACTACTTGTATGTGCAAAAACAAAATTCATGAAAACAATAAACCGTTGCAATTTATAAAGAGGTGGGTTAAACTTACCCTGTTATTTACGTTGAGATGTGTGAAAAGTTTGTGGGCCGCCGCGCTGTTTAGCCGGCTTTACTTATTAACACATTACGGTTGCGCCATCATAAATCTTCGAAGTCACCGAAGAATTTATGCACTTTGTCAGCAAAAGGTAGTTTTTAAGGCGTTTGCACGTATGCCATTTTATTATTAATGTGTAATATCGACGCCGACGACATACACACCTCGAACATTAATGACACTAAACAACTGAAGTTAATGACTTGCCTGCCGTGCGAATCTAAATTGCGGCACGATCGGCCAACTCTACTCATCATGAGTATTCATTTGTAACCCTCACGTTGTTTTACCACGAGCCACCGCTGCTGTACAGTATAACTGTTACACATTTATGAGAAGCTCTACACGAGAATGTTTATCGAATAAAATCAGTCTCAAAACTTACTTCTGACTTGAATCTTCTTAATCAGATTTTTTTACGACAAAGCCCGAAGTTGCCAGTTAGAGGCACCGATAATAGGCTATAAAGCGGTGGTCTTGGTTCATCTCGCTCATCTGTTGCGATAATAACGACGTCATAACGTACCATAAACTCATAAACCGATCTCAAAAACCCAGCGGATTCGTTCAAAGCGTAGCGCCACTTGATTCTCCACAGTACTTAGTTATGGCCCGTTTGCGGGCGACTGGCTAAAAAAGGCGGCCGACAAACGAGAATCTCGTTAGGAAAAAAAACGGTGTCATCGTTTTTCGGAAAAAACGAAAAGAGTGGGAGGTGCCAAGCGTAGGCGCCGCCGCCGACACCTATCCTGATGAAAATGGGCGAGACAGACGGCCTAGGAAATTAAAATTTTACCTTGTACAACGGTGTGCACGATTGACATAAGGTACAAGGCATTTCCAGATATTTAGTGTGGATTAATTTAATATTAATTATTGCTCGCTAAAGAAAAATGTTTACAAATGTTTTTTTTGGCAAACAAACAAAAAAAATGGCTTTTTTGGCCCCTCAAGACAAAAGCATGAAACTAGTATTTTTATACTAATTTTTGGGTGCTGAATACGAATCATTTATTTATTTTGCCCAAAAATGACGGGAACATCCTCTAACCAACTTCTGTATGGGGGTGAAAAAGGGATAATGGTTTGTTTGTGCAATGTATTATTTGTGTACTAGTTTCAATAATATAATCTATTTTTTATTGAAACAACTTTAATCAGACGGCAAGAAAGAGAGTTGCTTAAGCATCTCTTATATAGACCTAAAAAGTAATTTCATTTGCGAGAATAATTTCAGTACAAAGTTATCAAAAAAGTGGCAAGTTTCACCTTTCAATAAAAAACTAAGTGTTAATTAAAGTTGATTAAAGTTGTTTCAATAAAAAATAAATTATATTATTCAAACTAGTACACAAATAATAAATTGCACAAACAAACAATTTATCCCTTTTTCACCCCCATACAGGGGTTGGTTAGAGGGTGTTCCCGTCCTTTTTGGGCAAAATGAATAAATGATTCGTATTCAGCACCCAAAAATTAATATGAAAATACTAGTTTCATGCTTTTGTCTTGAGGGGCCAAAAAAAGCCATTTTTTTAACATTGTTCTTTGGAAAGTTAAATTAAGATGGGTATTGAGTCATTCAAACCAAAAACAACTTATCAAAATTGGCAGAGCAAAAATAAAGCAAGTATAATATTGTCAGGCAGTCTGAGCTACTATAAAAAAAGTTTTATTGTAATATGTATATAAAACAGGGAGACAGAAAAAAATCTTAGGGCATCTCTCTCGTACAAGAAGGACATATGGCCAAAAATAATACGGGATAGATGCCCCAGGTTTCTCTGCATGTTGTACAAACATTCGTGGTGCATTAATGACCATTGGTGAATTTTGTTCTAGCTGTGTCTACTCGGTATAAAAGAAACAGTCCGCCGAAATTTTAACAAAAAAAGAGACAACAACCTAAAAAAATAAATTAGGATGATTTTTCTCTTCCGATGATGAAGTGCTTGCCATTTATGCGAAAAAAATAGCTGAAAAATCGTCATATGTGCCTGTAGATGCAAGTTCTTGTGAATATACCGATTGCTGTCTAGAATGTTGGGAGAATTATTGTGCCACAATAAGTAAGGTTGATTGTTTGAAATGATTGCGCTGTAACAAGTGGCTGTCCGAGACTTTTACAATGTACGGAGACAACTGCAGCTCATGTGAACGTGAAATAATGTCAACAAATCTTAACCGCACTAAGAAACAATTTTCCCTTTGAAAATGTTTTATTTTTTTGTTATAATGGAAAAAAAGTTGCTTTTCAACCTAAATGTCCATTTCAAAAAGATGTGTTCATTTCTTGAGTTTTTTTTCGATAGGGTGATTCTCCCGGATGGACGTCTATCTCAAAGTAAAGGGGCAACTCCCATACTCCGGGAGAGATGGCCAAAAATTTGATTTTTTTTTAATTTTGTAATTAAAAACGCTAAACACTAGATTTAGGTTTTCCAATCAATGTATGGTATTTTTTAAGTAAATGTGTTACATGTTGATCACACGTGTTTTACTTTTTAACAAGCTTTTTTGTTAAGTGGGGCAATTATCCCTGATTTACCTTAATCACCTTGACAGAGTTGTCTCTAGTCGATTTGCCTCACTATTTAAACGTTTTCCTTCTGTGTCTGCCACTTCTTTCCTTGAGTGCAGAATCACATGTTAAACCAATGTGCAAAATTTTGCCACAATCGGAGAATTTCCATGATTTTATATGATTGAAAATTTTTATTTACGTAATGGGAATTATAATTCGGACATTCTGTACATCCTTTTCATTCAGCTTTTGAAATGTTTTTTTTTTTTTGACGGCTTGTTATAATAAATGTGGTTCGAAGTGTTTAGTACAACGTTTTCAATTGTTTCAGAGAGTGAAATCAAACACGCGACTTTTAAAAAGCGAAAGCGGGACTCCTCTGTTAGACTAGTTTTTTTTTCGACATTTTGGCGCATTCTTACACGAAAACATCTGCACGTTTTCGACCAAAAAGTGCCGTAATTACACACGCGCAAGTGTGAAATTACCCCTTTAAGGACTTCTAGCTAACACGCATTAAATTGTTGTTTTCTTCGATTTCGAATAATCGGCATTTATAGAATATTTCGAAAAGTAAAAAAACTTAGAAGCGCAAGCGAGCTCAACGACCTTTTTGGATTATGTTTTTGTTAAAATTATTTGTCATACACTTAATTTTGGTTGGATATCAAGTCTCGGTGATTCAAAATTTTCAAGAGCTCAAAAAAAATAGATGTTGAAGTGATGATTTTTTTTTTTGTTTCTCATATTTAAAGGTTCCAGAATTTTGACTTACAGATTTTATTTATATTTACATCAATAGGAAAGTGGCAACGTGTTGCTTCCGAAACATATGATTTTCCAATTTTTGTTTTATCAAATAATAGTAGAAGTAATTAAAAACCTAGAACACCCAACTCTAACCTCATTTGTGATACAACTAATATATATATAAAAAAAAACTAAAACAAATGTTATTCAAGTGTATAAATATTTTATAGTTAATAAATAAGCATTTTCAAAATAGTTGAAGGTGACAACAAAAGTTTAAATTTTAAATTTATAGCTGTTGCAGTTTTCCTCCTATTACGTCATGAATATAGGAATTTTGTATAGGTATTTATCCTCCAGTGCCAAATATTCTGTCAGTATTGCCAGGTCGCACTTATTTACAAAATCCTGGCGACAGTATTTATAAAATACAACACGTTTTGAAAACAGTTTTGTTGCCATCTACTTTTTTTAGAAAATATGAATTAAGGTCATCAACTGTATTGACGAATATGGAACAGAAATGACGACTTTTGAAGATAGAAGAGAATTTGAATGCTTTTTAGGTCTAATTTACTAAGGTGATGGGAAGGTGGAAGACTGAAACAGGAACATAGATTGAAAAACAATTCACACAGAAGTTTTAAAGTATTGACGAATGTATTTTAAGGGTGGCAAGAAGCTGGTGACCAATACGTTGCAGTTTCAAAAAGTCAGATTGCGCCAAATTCATGTTTAATTCCAATACATGAAACATTTGGCCCAAGAATCTTCTAAATGATTTAAAACCAACGGTAGTTAAAGTAGAACAACTTGGAAAGTAGATTGGATTAAAATGTTGGGATAGTGATGGAGATAGGACCACGGATTTTTGAGGTCTATTATAGCACTCTCTCTGGTTTTTATAGCATCATCTTTCGGCTTTTCCTTCCTCAGAATTGAAATCTCACTTTTTTAGTCCTTCACAATGATATAGTACGTGAACTGACATTTCCTCTTACTATAATTTCATACTTTACTATAGTCCTCATAACCTTTTGTGAATTTTTATTGTTCACTTATGAACTGTTTCAACCCGTCTTCAGTCCCCGTTCAACCCGACTCGTGTCCAGAAGCGTTTGTCCACCATTCCAGTGACTTGTCATTTATCGATTTATGAATTGATCGCTTTATGTATAGTTTCGCCACGCCACAGAAACGTTCTGGTTATATTAAAGCGTCTGAAAGGGCTCCTTTGGCCAGTTCATCAGCCTTTTTGTTGCCTTTAAGTCCTTTGTGGCCTGGTACCGAAGCCAAAGTCACTCAGTCATTAATGCCTAAGTAAAAATCAGATGTTCAAAGTCCCAGAAAAAGTAGGTCAGCTTTTTTTGTTGATTTTTTACCTTAAAAACTTAATGTTTATTTGCCATTCATTCAAATGTACAGTGGTGCTATTATGTTTTTTCCTCTCATTTACAACTTATAAACTTTACAAGCAATTAACTATTAAAAATTCCCGATACTATCAGTTTCATTTGACCTATTTTAGCTTGCGATATCTCGTCTAGGGCAGTAACTGTGCTTGTCCTTGCTCGCTATATTGGCTTTCCGTCGATTGCTTCGACGAACCAAAGACAAACGAGAAGCGTAACCGGAACCACGTGGTGTGTGGGTGCCTAGCCAGCGAGGAGGTGAGCCTCCAAAAAGGAAAATAACTTTCGCCACCACCCAAGTAGCTAACACTGCCAATTTGTAACTCAACACCCTTCGAAAAACGATTCGAGAACCCGCGAGTCGGAGTCGAATTGGTGGAAAATTCGTGGTGGACATCGCCGTAGGAACCGAGCGGAGCACATGGTCGTAGATACGGAAGACATATTTGGACGATTCGGTTCACAAAAAAGCAGCACAAAGTTAAAAAAAATGGGTTATTATTTATTAAAAGTTCCAATTGGCACATATATTTATTGACTGGAACACCCTAGTTATTGATGCAAATTAGACATCTGCATCAAATTATAGACAAAAATGATATGACATTTTGCATAAAACTCAAATACTTAGTTTTAGTGACATGCACAGTTGAATTTCGTCTATTGAATTCTTTGAATTGAATGTTATTTTTGTCTGTCTGTAGCTCCATCAGAAGGGACGTAATTTTAATACATAATTAAATTAAATGTAACAAAGTTTCGTATTTTTTTACGCTGAATTTTTTTACGTCTCTGTTGATTTATATGGTTTGTTTGTGTATTATTTGCCAGATTGAAAAGAAATTGTGAGATACTCGAACGAGTTGAAGAGGTCTTGCATATCCAGCTAAGTCGAATTTTTGACAAGGGCTTCCAATGAGGAGTATTTAATGATTAAAGTCAAGGGTCTCATTTTTGGAACAACAAGAATTTTTGAAATGTTATGGGTCGCACTAATAATGAGAGTCGTCAGTGCCTGTTGATGTGACATATAGCAGAAATCTATATTTTCGAATCCATATCAAACAAATTTGATATTGCGAAGAGAATCCAAGGTCCAGTTTCAAAGGAAGGCAAATACCTTCAATTGACTCTTCAGAATAATATGGTTGTTGTTGACGAAAATGTTGATAACACTAATTTGTTTATTAATAGAAATGAAGTTAAGTTTAACAAACCAAAGTACTTCAGTATCAGTACGAATGTTTGATTGATTTCTGTTTATCATTTTTACTAAATAAACTTGCTTTATTCAACTATTGGAACAAAGTTACTTTAATTGACTAGCGGATAAAACGTCACTTTCCACAGTTCGAATAAAAGTAAATAAAGCTACTTTATAAATTTTGGATAAAATAAATAATAAATCTTAATATCCCTTCATGCGCGTCTCTGCTAACTTGTAACATAACTCCGCGCTGTCCCACCCCCTCGCCTCTACGCTCCTGTATCGGGTTTCAGAATCGTTTAGTTTCTTAGGAATATAAAAAAAAACGGGACAAGGCCTAATCGACCGATTAAATTTATAAATGCCGCTTAATTCGATGGCTTAATACGTTTTTCAATCTCGCCAACGAGCTCGATAATATATGCAAACCGGGGGATAATTTTCGTCGAGGTCTCGGCGTTTTAGTGCCATTAGGGGCGGTGAAAATTACAGACCACCCCTAGGCTGCGCCCGGGTTGTATAATTTTTATTTTATTGCGACGGGATCGAGTGAGTCTCTACACGTTTGGGGTTGATCGCGAGGTGGCATTCTGGTGGTTCTTGTTTGTTTTCTTCTTATCTTGGGACTGAAGAATATGCTTCAAATTGTTTAGTAGTGATTTTTTAAAAAAGCAGTTCGAGTTAGGGCTATATAAATATCACTTTTTTAAAAACAGTTTTTCTTTATTATTTAATTCCACGGCATACTTTGAGGTCGTTTTTAATTTTTTGATCTTAAAGTATGTATTATCCTTTTCTAACCTAAAATTTCGAAACTATCTTTCAAGAAGAAAAAAATGGCATTGTAATTCCATCGTATTGTAAATATGTACGTAATTAAAATGATAAATAAATGCCTCATGGCTTAATTTTTATATGGTCTAAATTAATCTGACAACTGTCAGCCTACCAACAAAGAAATTACGAGGTGTGTAAATTAAGTAAATGAGACTGGGTTTTTTAATTTTTTTTATTCGATTAGAATTACAATTCAGTATTGTCTCCTTAAAAATAACTTCCTTGAGAAGCCACACAGCGCTAGAAACGGTTCTTCCATTCCTCATAGCAGTGCTGGAACTATTATACTTGAATGTGAAGTGATGCAACATCCAGTTGTTCTTGATGTTTGGTCTCACACGCATGACCCTTTTTCGAAGTTTTTTTAAGAGCCTCTCTGTAAAAGTGTTAATTTACTGTTTGGCCTGGTGGTACAAACTCTGTGCACAATTCCCTGGCTATAAAAAAAGCAAATCAGCATGCATTTGATCTTCGACTTGCTCATTATTGTTTTTTTGGATCTTGGAGAGCTTGAAATGTGCCATTTCATGCTTTGGCGCTTGGTTTCCGGGTCGTACTCAAACATCCAAGTCTCATCACCAATAATGACGCGGTCCATAAAATGGGGATAATTTTCTATAGATACCAAAAAGTCAAGACCTTTCTCTCCTGATGTCATTTTGTTTTTGCGAAAGTTTTTTTGGAACAATTTTTGCGCAGATTTTTCTCACCCCCAATTTGTTGGTTAAAATCTGATGAACAGTGCTATGATTTAAATTTAACTCTTCCCCTATCATTCTTGTCGTCAACCAACGATCTGAATGCACAAGATCCCGTATTCTATCGACATTTTCATCGGTTCCTGAAGATGAAGGCCTTCCGCTGCGTGGTTCATCTGATCTGATTTCTGCATGTCTTCATACCCCCTCATTGTTTAAATTTCAATTCTTTGCTTCTCACTTAAGCGATCCATTATTCATTTATTTATATATCGTAAAACGCAAAACAAATAAGAAATTATTGAATACAAATACAGGAAATGAAATATGACGTCTGTTGTTATGACTAAACGCCATGAGAACATCTTAACTTTACAGGTTACCTTCACTTTGATTATCTTTTTTTATTAGTTTCAAAGAGTTAACTTTTGCGAAAATTTCTTTATGTAACCATATCAAATTTTTAGTGCACAGTAAAGACAAAAGGTTGCTCTTTTAGATATAGAGAGAAACCCTCCTTTTGTAGTTTTTCTCACAATAAGCGGTCCATACATTTACAGTCTTACAGACGGACTTTGGATGGCATGTTTGGACAGTCATTGACCTGCGACGGGCCATTACTTTCATTACCCGCTAACATCAAGTAAAGTTTGTCGGTTTAACTCGTTTAAAGGTTGCTTTTAGATATTGAGAGAAAACCTACGTTATACACGGTGGAGACTTTAAATGGAATATATTCGCTAGCGGGGTGGTGAATGATTTTTCAAAAAATTCCCGAGAAACGTCAACTTTTAAATGTATTTACCTACATTTTGCAAGTAATGTGAAAAATATAGCCTTTAAGGGTTGGCTGAAACCACCCTCGACATGATTTTTTTCAAATGCAACCCTATGGCTTGTGACCCCTCATTGTAAAGCTGGTGGAAAGAGGAATCCAACGCACTGATCAAATTTTAATTTTTAGTATGTTTGTAGGGTTGCATACAATTAAAACGTAATTTTATAGTTTAATTTATTTTTAACGCAACAATTTCGTACTCAAAATGTGTGTTGTTTAGTTTTGGAATGTAAACCTTACTTTTCATATGTCCCCACAAAAAATTCCAAGCAATTTTTTTGCCACAACTGATATTTGTTATTTTTTGCTAGTGTTTTTACACGGCCGCAAAGAGTAATTTATTTTGTATGCTGTATTCAGAGTTTGAAACGAAGTGTTATTTCAAATTGGTGAAAATGTCTTATTTAACTGAATCACTAAAAATCGAAATTTTGATGATGATTGGATATGGTGATAGGGCGCGAACTCAATGCGAAATTGCTCGCTTGTTTCGCGAAACGCATCCTGACTTGCCACCACTAAATCAAGGTACCATTAGTAAAATTGAGGCACAATATCGAGAGATGGGTCATGTCAGGAAAGTATCGAGTAAGAGGCAGGCTGTTGTTGATGACGACACGAAGTTAAATTTGTTGCTTGCTCTAGAAGAAAATCCAATCACTCCACCCCGTCAACTGGCCCGTGATCGTAATCTTAATCACAAAACAGTTTTAAAAATACTTAAATATGAGAAAAAAACCCCATATAAAATGCAAGCTCTTCAAGAGCTACTTGAAGATGATCCAGATCGACGAGTGGAATTTTGCGATTTATTGATGACTTGTATTGATCAAAACCAGTTATCTTTAGAGTGGATAGTTTTCTCTGACGAGGCTACTTTTACATTAAATGGGCACGTAAATCGCCAAAATTGTCGTTACTCGGCTGAAGAGAACCCCCATTGGATGAGGGAACTTCATACTCAGCGCCCACAGAAAACTAATGTGTGGGCCGGAATAATACAAGATAGAATTGTAGGACCATTTTTCTTTGATGACACTCTTAATGAAGCAAGATACTTGCGTTTACTCCAGCACGAACTAATGCCTGTGCTATGTCATTTATTTCCAAACCCCTTAAACCCTAACTTGACCGACGAGAGGTTATGGTTTCAGCAAGATGGGGCCCCACCATACTATGCTGCCATTGTTCGTCAGTATCTGGACAGAATTTTTCCCGGTAGGTGGATTGGGAGGCGAGGTAATATTGAGTGGCCAGCAAGATATCCAGATCTTACATCACTGGATTTCTTTTTGTGGGGACGTCTTAAAAGTAGGGTTTACGTTCAGAAACCCAACAATATAGCAGATCTGCAGGAAAGGATAAGAGAGGAAATCGGAAAAATAACACCGCAAATGGTGCATAATGTAAGGGACGAAACCTACCACAGACTGGGATGCTGCCAACAAGTGAATGGTGCACATTTTGAACAATTGTTACGTTGAAAATAAATTTAATTTTTAAATTGTTTTAATTGTATGCAACCCTACAAACATATAAAATTTGACCTTTATAGTGAGTTGGATTCCTCTTTCCACCAGCTTTACAATGAGGGGTCACAAGCCATAGGGTTGCATTTGAAAAAATCATGTCGAGGGTGGTTTCAGCCACCCCTGAAGGGCTATATTTTTTCACATTACTTGCAAAATGTAGGTAAATACATTTAAAAGTTGACGTGTCTCGGGAATTTTTTGAAAAATCATTCACCACCCCGCTAGCGAATATATTCCAGTTAAAGTCTCCACCGTGTACTTTGTAGGAACTATAGTCCCTAGTAAATAACTAATCATAATCCCTAGTAAATAACTAATAAAAACTTATCTTTATTATTTAATTATTTAATAATATAGTATGTATTAATTGGATTATAGTATAAAGAGTAAAATAGCGATACTCTGTTTATCAAGTTTCACAAATATTAAGTCTAAATTAAGTTAAGTTTAAATTTTCGTTTTATGTTTTGTTGCAAAAATTGACTCTCGTATGCTTTACTTTTTAAAATGTTAACATATTCCTCCAATTTTATTTTCCGGAGACACAGAAAACTTTTGAACCGTCTTGTATGTCTCTGGTTGTAGTTTTGTATTTCTTCAAGTCACTTAAAAAAATAAAGTTGGTCTTCATAACAACCAAACGCGAAGACAAAATTATTTTGTGTTGCCAGAAACATGGCAAATAAACTGATTTGAAAAAAAAATTATTCGGGACATTTTTTCATATACAGGGTTATTAAAAAGTTTTATTAGCCGTTATGCGCGACTCTGCCAAGCTGCATAAATCACAGTATTCATTATTGAGAATTTCTTTGAAGTCACGACACTATCGTTTTGGTACTAATGGCTACAAAACGTGTAAAAAATCGTGTAAATCACGATTTTTTTACACGAATGTTTGTGACTTCGGCGTAGCCGCGAGAGATCGCAAAAGTGGCCGGTGCTACGCACACGAAAATAAACGCGTGCTTCCTGAGCGGCCCCTCTTTGCCTCGATCGTGCATTACAATCCTACAAGACATTCCTTATAATTATCTTAAATGTCTATCAATAAGGTACCGGCCAGCACAATACCCGAGATAACCCTTGCTCTCGGCTGCCGGTAAAATAACGAATAAACACGCCGTCGGATTATAATAATTATTTAGCGCCCCTCGAAAAATACAATAAACGTCATTTTTACGCTATACCGGGTCTTTTTTTCCGAGGCCCGGTAATTATCAGTTGCGTCTCGCCGTTCAATAGGACTAATAACCGGCTTACCGGAGTCGAGGATCTCTTTGTATAGAGGGCCCGCCATTGTCGGAGGCAAGCGCTTATTTTCGTAAGGTATATCCTTGTAATCACTCTATTTTTTTTATCGAGACACGGCATCGGAGTCCGATTCAACTCGTCGAGCGCCGTCCACGGAGTCCCAGACTGTTTTGATGTCCTCTCCCCGCCCACTAGATAGTGCAAAAAAATTGTCTATATTAAATAAGAAACGGCGCGGAGCGATAACACAGCTGTTAGTGCGTTTTTTTGTGCTGCGACGAGGTCAGGTGAACAGGGCGGACAGAGCTTGTGAGACAAGTTTATAGCGGTGTTGAAATATTTTGATATGGACATGGCCAACCTACTTTTTTAAACAAGGAATTTAATATACAGAGTGATTAATCGAAACAATTTCGATAACAGTATCTGGGGCCGTTGTCGAAATGACTGATTTTTTTTTGTTCATAGAACATTTGAACTGCGGTAATAGAACCTGCACAATGCTTTTATTTTTCTCAATTTGAGGGTTTTTGGAGACGCCACCCCAACTTCAAACCATCCAAACTGAATTTTTAAAAATACGATGTCCCGTATTTTACTTCAAATTTTAATGTAGAATTAAATCCTGCATCAATCTACGAGGTGTGGAAATTAAGTAATGAGAATGGTTTTTAATTTTTTTTTTATTCGAATGGAATTACAATTCAGTATTGTCTCCTTCAAAATAACTCCCATGGGAAGCCACATAGCGCTGGAGACGGTTCCTCCATTCCTCATAGCAGTGCTGGAACTCGTATACCGGAATAACCTTCAGCTAGTCGGTTACATTTAGTTGTAGTCGTTTGAATATTTTCTATGGTCCCAAAATGACGTCCCTTGAGGTGATTTTCCAGGAGATGAAGGAAGGGGGGCAAAAGAAAGGGGGGTTTTTTAAAACAAAAAAACCGGTTTTTGGTTTTTTGTTGGGGCGAAGGGGGGTGGGGGGAAGTAACCACCCGGTTGTTTTTAAGGTTGGGTTCACACGCATGACCCTTTTTTGGCGGTTTTCAAGCCAGGACTTGTAAGTTGAAGGGGGAGGTACAAACTCCGTGGAAGTCCGCTATGCAGGAATGTTTGTTACTGGCTCCGGGTCGTACAAAAACTCGTTTACATAATGACATGGTCCTAAAATGGGGATAATTCCACGCATGACCCTTTTTCCGAAGGTTTTTAACCAAGAACCTCTCTGTAAATGTGTTGATTTACTCTTTGTCCCTTGAGGATCCTCAAACTCTCTCCGTGGACAGTTCTTGAAATAGCCTATTGAGAAAAGCAAAACTGGCTCAAAAACAAGTTCGAGGCAGTTTTGAGATCCTTCGTCTTGAGCAAAACCTCATTCCGGTGTCATTGTCACTCAAACACTCATCGTTTACGAAAACAGTCACAAAGAACAAAAATGTTTACTCACTTGTACTGTAGGTGCTTTACATATTAACCTACCGCACCTTCCAAGTCCCGTCTTCGCAGTGTTGCTAGATCGGGCGCTACGTTGCCAGTCTCATTACTTAATTTACATATTTCCTATACTATTTTAGCATTCCCTGTATCTATATTTAATTGATTTTTTACTTATTTAGCTTTTTTTCTTAATTCATCAACATGAAAAATCAAGGATAAATAATCAAATATGGATATTAATTCATTATACGCTTAAGATGCTTGGAACAAAACGGCAGTGACAATATGACTATGAACTTTTTAGATACATTATATTATTCATTATTTAAATACTTAAAATATAATTTAAAAATAATACATTAATTATAATGAAAGTTTTTCGTTATACTTACTAATTCATGTATTTCATAGATATCAGTAGGTAATTTTTATTTTATCCAGTCACAACATAATAATTATCAACATTAATGGTAACATTAACTTCATTAATAGCATCGTTTTCATGACACGCTGGTGAAAAGTCAAACTATTATATATAGAGATATAGGGAATACTAATATAGATGGATTCAGAACTTAATTCTACATTAAAATCTAAAGTAAAATATGGAGCATTGTATTTAAAAAAAAATGCGTTTGAATGGTTTGAAGTTTGGGTAAATGAATTTAAACACCCTGTACATAATTGAAAAATAAAAAGAGTATTGCAGCATAGCTTTCGGGTTCTACTGAGCAAAATGGTAATATCGATACTTGATTTTCTAAAATGGCCACTACGGATAGTTCAAAGGTTATGGCGTTTTATACTTTTATTGCAAACTAGCGACCCGCCCCGGCTTCGCACGGTTTACGACATCACATTAGAAACCTCTAAAATTATCAGTGTTTCTGTACTATATTATGCATGTATTATACATATAAACCTTCCTCTTGAATCACTCTATCTATTAAAAAAAAACCGCATCAAAATCCGTTGTGTAGTTTTAAAGATCTAAGCATACATAGGTAGGGACAGACAGCGGGAAGCGACTTTCTTTTATACTATGTTATTATTATTATGTAAGAAATTTAAGATTAAAAATGGTGTTTTTTCGATGTTTTTCTTATAGGTTGTGCAATGTGCAAACTTAGCACTAACCTCCACTGTGTGCCATAGTGTTTTTTTTCAGATGTAGCCAACAGAAATGTGGAAAATGAGACGCGGAAGTTGTGATTCCCGATTGTGTGCGAGTCTGCGTTTTCGGTTGGGAAGCGGGCCGTTTCCGGGCCGTATTTTTCCAGCCCCTGATTTGCATACGCGATGAGAGAGGGCCGCCGCCTCCTGGAGGCCGCGGGCACCGTCCCGAGATACCATCTCCGCGGCGGATGGATTTATGGGCCGCGTGCTTCGGGCAGGTGACGACCTCTTCACCAGGTGAATCTGTTCGGCTCCCACAACTTTTCGTTATCCGTGGAGATGTCCCTGCCGCGCCGCCATCGATGTAGGCCCGGCGGGAGCGGTTTAAAAAACAGTAAGCTAGGTGTCCGAAACTGTGTCGAAAACTCTATTACAAAATTCAAAAAATTCAAATATCAATATGAATAAAATAAACTTTTCGTTGTTTTCGTTAATTATTTGCTTTATACTTTTTCATAATTTAAAGTTACTTTAAAACTTGAGATTTATAATGTTGCTGCAATTTTTGGTTCTGGTTATTAGCCTTATTTCGGAATGCCAGATTGTTATAAAATTAATCAATATTTAGAAATAATTTTGACTAGCATATGGATGGATTCTTTGTGATTGTTTATTGTTACATGATTTATTTTTTCAATATTAAAAAGTGAAATAATATTGCATAAATTGGTGCATAAAAAATATGCAAGTACAAAAAAGAGCAGGAAAAATTGGCAGTAAACTTTAGTTGTAATAGAAATTTTCTCACAAACGCCATTCAGTTACAAACAGTACAGTGTAGTTTTTTGCACCTATATATCAACTATTATAAATGTTACGAATAGTACATGTATTTAATGCTTACAGTATTTGTAACCCTCTTGGTAGGATTTCGATTTCTAGGTTAGTTTAAACATTCATTGTTTTTATAATAATTATAGTGTAATTAACCGTAGAAACATCCAATTTTAGGGCTGCTACTACACGTCAAAACAATATATTGGACTGTGGTTTTAATTAATATTTTAATTTTATATTTAAATTACCTTTGTAACAGCTATTAAGGGTAGCAATGGACCATTATCGTCTTGTTCTTTTTCAAAATAGCGTATCAAAGATGCTACTAACTGGCAGCAGCTGTTTAACTATTTTGGGCATTTCGCAAATAGAAGTCTGATAACTATAACACTTTGATTGTTCAAAACACAAGTTTGAAGCTCAAAAAAGACACAACCACCATTAAAACCAGTGTAAGATTCACATAATTTCAAACTGTCAACCAAGAATACTAGAACTAAGGAACCGAAGTCGTTCGGTGTCGTGGTCTCATATCTGTCCGCCTCCAGAAGGCGCTGTGCTCGACGTCACGTGATCTGCGAAATTCACGTGATGAGCAGCGGATCACATGTGACTGTTTATGAATGTAGGCTGTCAATGCGTATGCTTATATGCTGTTTGGCTTTAATAAAAATACAATCCGAATGTTAAATAAATAGGGTTCGAAAGTGCTGTGTTGCATTGTGTGATACAAGAAGCGTTCCGAAGCGTCAGAATAACAGTACATTATTTCAAATTACTGATACGCACACAGATTAGTACATAACGACACTGCTTACAGCGCCTCTGGAGGCGGACATATTCGAGCCCCTCGCGTTATACAGCGAAAAGCCGCAGCTCTGTCTCCTTAGTTATAGTCATTTTGCTGTCAACAAATGTCAAGTAATACAACACGACAACTTCGGATCTATTGCCAACTGCATAACAATGAATATCAAGCGCCGAATTTAAAATTCAATAAACAATCCATTATAACGAGTCATTCAAAAAAAAATCATTAAAAGTTGCCGTGCAAAAAAAAGACGTATTCGTAATTTTAAGTTTATAAATTTATCGATTTATCAAGGCTGTCACTTTATGTGACAGTCACTCGTCAAAAGTTTGACAACAAAGTTTCACTTCGAGCTTCGACATAACCGCTATTTCCATCTCTCTCGTTCATAGCCAGATTTGATGACGATTTTTTTTAAATGGCTCATTAGTTCTTTTTTTCATGTGCGGTGGTATCACGCACTAATTTAATAGCGTCATCGGTGACGTGCATCGGTTTTTATTTTGTACAAAGTGTAAATTACTGACTTAAAAAAGTACCATCCTCATATTTATATTCCTAAAACTGATAAAATACAGATGTTCAAACCATTCACCAAGTGAGACGAATAATTGAACCAATCGTGGCAAACATTTTTACATGCTCCCTGTTGCTGGTCGCCTTACATCGATGACCTGCGACATTTCCGACCGTTTACGAGAATTTACGGTTCCTACTCCCACCTAAACGTTACTAATTACACATTGTCAACTTGTCAACAGGGGCATTAACATTAAATGCCCATTCATGTTTTTTTTATGTATTCCTTCCCCCATGGACAGGTGAATTCGAGTGAGAGATATTAAAGCCTTGGATTTATTCATGTCGGCAAAAAGGTACGAAGCAAGAAACTATAGTATTGGGTTCTTTGTGCACTTCCTTTTCGGTTTGTGGGAAACAAATGATTAATGAGCTTCAAAAATGCATTGTGAAATTGTTTTATAATGTTGACTTGTCGAAAAAATGTGGTTATGATTTTATACAGATATTCCATTTTGAGTAGCCCCAGTCTCAAATTTTAAAGACGGTTTCATGAAAAAACACTGAATACAACTAAAACTTGAATGCGATACAACGTTTTATCCACAATGGGAGCAAGTATTGTCTGAATTTAGATTATAAATAATATAACAGTTAGTAGGCTTAGCAATTTTGTAGGCTTAGTTGGTTCTTATCTCTGGTTAATATGGTTTATTTGTTAATGATTTGTCTAATTGAAAAACTTGTGAATTGGATAGAAAATAAAACTGAAGCTGAAGAGACAACTTTACGTTTCTTACCAGCCAAGTTCAGGGAATATTATCAAAAAGAGTTCGCCCAGTTTATTAAATAAAAAAGAAAAAAGAAAAGTGAGGATAATAAATAAAGTTGGCCGAAATGCGCCGTGGGACATAGGCGTACGCATCATAATAGAGCCATCCAAAAAAACCGTCATCAAAGTTGGCCGAGCAAAAAAAAGACGTATTTCTATTCTTAATCTTAAATTCATAACCTTATGTAATTGCTAACGCTGTTACATTATGTGACAGCCATTATTTATTTTAGTTGTGTCAGCCACTTGTAAAAAGTTTGACAACAACAAATGTCCATCTCTCTCCTTCATAGTCAGATGTGATCACGTTCTTTTTTTGGATGGCTCTTTATAATACATGTACCTAATTCAAGAAATCTTAAATATAGTAACAAAGGCAATAAGTTCACACTTTATAACCATATAAAAAGGCATTTTTCGTGCGCGTGCGACTTTTTGGCGATAATATTGAATTTATAGATAATTTTGAAACGTTTTGGTGGCAGTAATATATCGTCTTATACGAAAAAAAAAAAAACAAGAAAAGCGCACTTTTTTCGGACTTCCGGTCGAGATGTCGAACTGGAAGCGGAAAATCCTTGGGAATTGCGATGGATTATTATTGAAGGTTGAAGGTCCAGTTACACGATATTTCACTAGAAGAGGGTAATAGAAACATTTTTGGAGGTCGTTTACAGCCATTTTTCAAAAAAAAATCAAAAGAAAGAAACCGTTTTTATTTTTAATCACCAAAATTTTCCAAGAAAAACGGACATAAGTGGTCTAAAACCATCAAAATGGAGTAGAGCATCCTCAAAAATAGTCGTAAATGAATTTCTGCGAAATTCTGCAACAAAATCGCAGAGTTACCTTACTTTAAAGCTGGGTATGTGAAATATGTAATTTAAGGCCTTAATGGGTTTTTACAATTTCGAACTTATCTTTAACTGGCTAATTTATTGCGTCACCTATAGCTTGTAGCAGCGAATTTATTTCATCCACAATTGGTAGTGACTCCGCTCACGACAACGCATTGTTCTGTTCAATTTTCGTATGACATAATACAAACCTTTATAGTTACTAGTTTTTGGTTTGTTGGATTTTAGATCCGGGACAACAAGCCAAAAACTAATAGAGAAAAGGGTCGATAAATTCCCCACAGATATGTAATATGAAAACTTTATATTTACTATGAATAGTTGTTAAAGCTGTTTCTTCGGACACATCTTGAAATTTGGTCTGATTCTCCTTAATAGCTGCAGCTTCGGCAGAACTGAATTGTAAAATAACAGCTTTTATTTGCTGGAAATGTGTCGTCAATACACAAGGGCGTAGCCAGCCCCCCCCCCCCCAAATTGTCAAGTAGAAACCAAAATAGTTGGGGGATTGCGCTTGCCGTTGACCATATTTTTTGCTTTTTTGTTTAATTTCCATTGGACGCCCCCCCCCCAAACAAAAATACGGGCTACGCCCTTGTCAATACATAATCACAGCCGTTATTTTTTAATGCACTTTTAATCCACTTTGTGTGACGGCATCTCTTTAACGTATTTGTTCCAGAATTCACGAAATGCTTGTTTATCGAATACATTCAGGGCTACATCGCAGCATTAAAAGTAAGTCGAACACAAACTGAATTCTCAAGGGCAATCAATAATTAATTAAATAAATTTATTACATTTTTTCACTTTAGTGAAATAAAGTTGTTCTTTTCCACTAGTGGAATAAAATTACTTTAATTCACTAGTGGATAAAATGCCACTTTACATAGTTCAAGTGAAAGTAGATAAATCTACTTTATGAAACGATTGTTAATAAAAAAAAAAGGTTAAAAATCGAAATATAATGGTTTATTATGTTACAAAAAACGATTTTTATTTCTCTTTATCAACCGACTACCCTTCGTTATATAAATAAAATTTCCAACCGCATCGACTCACCGGTTCTAATTCCATTCCTTTCATAACCGGAGTTTCTCTTCCAACAATGATTATGATATTATCGTCGCGTATGAATTATTCATACTTGGCGTCTTTAATCGTGATTTAAGCGATGCTACTCCTCCCCCTCAGCCCAGAGGGAAGCTCTGTTTGTTCTAGCATGTCAAATTAAGTTGTTCACAACTAAATCACGGCCGAAAAAAAAACGTTCGGCTTGTAATTAAAATGAAATAAGACTAAACTAGAGTTAATACGAAAGAGACGCCGCAAAAGGGTTTAGGGCCAGATTTAGATGATAATTCGTGGGACTTGTAAATAGGATTATTAAATATGTAGATGGTATCGCTAAAAGGATAATGGTAGTGGTTGATGTTCGGGTATCATCGACCCAAACACTGTGTATACAAGGAAAAAGATTCTTTAAGTAAATGATTTCTCATATTCTATTTTTATTTCGGTCTTGTGAATAATTCTTTAAATCCAACAAATATGGTTTTTATGAATACATTAATAGCACAGGCACACAAAATTAAAAAGAAATTCAAACCCTGAGTCCAAGACACTTATTTTATATGTATTTTGGGTTGCTGAATCCGAATCCGGGGTTAATTTTGGTGGGTTAGCTAGCTAGTTATCTCTGTCAAAGTGCAAAAAAAAATGCTATAATTGCACCATCATGAAGGTAAATAGAATTATCGTATCATTCAAAATTCGTTTCACATGTCTTTTTTTGGTCATCGAATGCGAATTAAGATTTATTTTGAACCATAGAAAGCATATTTTTTCATGAAAGGGCGAAAAAAGGCAAAAAAGTGGCCAAAATCGCAAAAGTGTCGCTTTTTGTGGGAAAAACCTGATAGTCGGAATTTTTTTGACTCCAATAGCTCATTTTTTGTTTTACCCAATTACCCAATTTTACCCAATTTGACAACCCAAAGGTTGTCAAATTCGAATTCAGCATCGTTCCAGCCATGGTATGCACATTATTTTATTAAAATGCGAAAACAATGCAAAAGAAGATGACAGTGAACAAGACACTAAAATGTGGATTTTGTAAGAATAGCCTTGGAATATATTTTTTTTACTGAAATAGCTCATTTTTTTTGTTTCTTGGATTGTTCAGTTCCTTACTCGGTTCCTTATGATAACTGACTATAGCTTTTGAAGAGAAATGAATTCGTTACAGAAAAAGGAAATAATGTGAATGGTGGTAGATGAATTCTGACAAATTTTATGACTATCTCACTATTTTGCATTTGTTTTTTTTGCATTTTTACAAAATTTACTTCTTTTAATCTAATTTATTAATATATTTAAACAAACTTTTGTTTTGAAGGTTAAAAAAAAACAGATTTAGACCGAACAATCCAAAAAACATATAAAATGAGCTATTTCAGTAAACAAATTCCTATTCCCAGGCTACTCTTACAAAAAGCAACATTTTTGCCTTTTTCTTTACTGTTTTGCATCTTTTTTACATCTTTTTTTTTTGCATTCTTATATAATGTAGTGTATGTATCATGGCTGTATTCGAATTTGGCAACCCAAAAAACATAAAAAATGAGCTATTGAAGTCAAAAAAAGTCCGGCTCCCAGGTTATTCTCACCAGAAAGCGACACTTTTGCGATTTTGACCACTTTTTGCATTCTTTTCACACTTCCATGAAAAAAATATGCTTTCTCTGGTTCACAATAACTCTTAATTCGAATTCGACGACCAAAAAAATATGTGAAATTAATTTTTAATGATAATTCTGTTTGCTTTCATGATGGTGCAATTTTGGCGTTTTTTTTTGCATTTTGCCAGAGATAACGAACCAACCCATCAAAATAAACCCCGGATTCGGATTCAGCGACCCAAAATACATGTACTGATAAGTGGTTTGGACCCGGGGGTTTGAAACTTTTTTTTTATTTTGTTTTCCAGTGCTGTTTTTACTTGCTACATACACTAAACATTGTTTGTAAAATTTAATTGCATTATTTTTTGAAGTATACTTGGAAACAGTTGCTTTTTCCAGATGGTCTTTAAGAGCAACATCCAACTTCGGAATTAGAGGAATTAGAGGAAGACGTGGACTCATCATGTCACGTCCTCTCAATACAAGTTCAAACGCACCACAAAAACGCGTACAATTAATTACAATATGTAAAATGTAGAGATTATCTCGGATCGACTATAATTTGGTATGGGAAAACAAACGAGGATCGGTTAACGGCGGCCGCCACCTCCGATATTACCAAATTGGGTAAGTGTAAACCGGCGACTTCCCGTTTATAATTTTGTTCTCCTTATTTAATGAAGCCATCAAACGGTGGGCGGGGGCGTCTCTCCATCGGTTCACCTAGGGGTCATCCGATACGATAGGCGACTAATCAAAAGAGCAATCGAAGTAGGAGGGCCAGAGGAGGACGGAGGTCTAGTCGCGATCCAACGAAATTTACAGTGAGGGAAGGAGTGCGAATAAATAACAGTTTAAAAATATTTTATCCACAATCGTTTCATAAAGTAATTTTATTTACTTTCACTTGAAGTATGTTTAGAAGGTACTTTTGCCAAAGTGTTGATACATATAGGCGCACAATACGTGTCTGATTGATTACACTGGTCGACAAAATTGAAAAAATGTCGTGTCTTTTGGATAGGACCCTTCAATTACCATGTATTTTTGCATACTGAAACTGAATTTGATATTAAAAAACACGTTCACCGTGTAGATTTTGCATAAAAGACGATTTTGAGTAATAAAAAGGGGGGGATTATTCTACCTATATTCACTGGAGACGGTTCTGGGACATGGTGGTAGGATAATAGTAATGCGTCATGTAAATTGAGAAGTTTTTTCCATGTCTTTTTTTATGTTTTTTAGAATTTTATACAAAAAAAATGTATCTGAGTCACAGATACAGAGGAAAATGGACTCCAAGTGACAAAAATCACGTTTCGTGTCATTTTATCGGGCCTCATGACTCTAAAAGCTGACGCTATGGTGATATCCATGAGGCACCTGTGTTTTGAGATATAAGTTCCAATGTTTTTTTTATATGTCGAATCCGAAGATCATATGAGAAAATGAATTTCAGTCACAGGTGTAGAGGAAAACGGGCTACAGATGCCAAGAATTCCGTTTAATGTCATTTTATCAGGCCTCATGTATCTGGAAGCTGTTGATATTGTGATATATCCATGAGAAATTCTTGACACGAGATGTCATTTTTAATGTTCCTTGATATGTTAAAACCGGATTATACTTCAAAATTTTAGTTGTGTTAGGTGAGATATTCATAATGCATCTATCTCCCAATGTGTCCGCTGCCATGATCCATGGCATGTTGTATCCACATTCCGCAGCAAGGAATATATTCAAGTTAGAACGTATACTTATCTGCTTCAGGATTCCGAAGTAGATCGTTTAGCAGATGAGATGATATGCTCAGAATTAGGTTTGTTTCGCAGCTGACAAGAGTTGACGCTATTGAGTTGATTAAAATTGACGCTATGGTATTACTGCACTACCTATAAGAAAAATTTTTCCGTGTTTTAGATCCGACCTATTATTCGTTACAGATTCTGATATCCGAGGGAATGTGACGTGTGGTATAAGTAAACAACAGATTTTCTCCCAGTTTCTTGACCAACTCCGCAACTCCGAGGACGGTGGACACCTTGTTGCGGATTTGGGGTTTAAACTTGAAAAAATGGATTGAAAATTAAAACAGACAAACAGAGAGACAGTTTGACAAACATAAATGACACGAAACATGATTTTTCTCACTCGTAGTCCATTTTCCTCTGCATCTGTGACATATACATTTTATTGTATGAAATTTGGCATCAACATATCAAAAAAACTTCTCAATTTGCATGACGCATTACTATTACCCTACCACCATGTCCCAGAATCGTCTCCAGTGGATAAAGGTAGAATAAACAATTTTTTTCACTTAAAATCGCCTTTTACACAAAATCTACACGGTGGATGTGTTTATTAATATCAGATTCAGTTTCAGCATACAAAAATACATGGAAATTGAAGGGCCTATCCAAAAGACACGACATTTTTAAATTTTGTCGGCTAGTGTTATTATCTCGTAAAAAAATCTGCTGACCGACAGCTTTTACGGAAGGATCTTTCTTGATTTTAACGTGAGAAATAGATAAACTCTCATCTGATGGATTTTATAAACCCTTAACTTTGATTGTTGCAATTTTCATAATCTTCCTATAATTTTTGCTAGGCCAGGAATCGTTTCTTGCCATTCTTCACTCGATAACGATTTCTTAATTCAACGATTATCGAAAATGGGCCGATCCCTTAATCATCCAAAGCCGATAGGGTAGTTTAACCCCAATTGTACACTACCTCTCAGAAAATATAGATCATATTTTCTAAAAAAAAAAATATGATCTAAAGGGTGGCTCACTAAAACAAGAAGAGCAAGATATGACAGTTGATGGCAGAACGCAACAGTGTGCTTCAAGGTTCTACTCTAGGCTCTCTACTCTCACTTTCTACGTTATTATTTAGATTTAAAAATGTTGAGAAAAAGTGTGGTTATCACCAGAGTGTTATTAAAATGCTTTTTTCTTTGGTTAGAATGAATATTATACGAATGAATAGTATAATAATAGAATATTATACGAATGAATAGTATACGAGTAATACACAGTACGGACGAGTTTTAAATATTAAGTATTTTCTAAAAAAAAAAAAAATATGATCTAAAGGGTGGCTCACTAAAACAAGAAGAGCAAGATATGACAGTTGATGCCAGAACGCAACAGTGTGCTTCAAGGTTCTACTCTAGGCTCTCTACTCTCTACTTTCTACGTTATTATTTAGATTTAAAAATGTCGAGAAAAAGTGTGGTTATCACCAGAGTGTTATTAAAATGCTTTTTTCTTTGGTTAGAATGAATATTATACGAATGAATAGTATAATAATAGAATATTATACGAATGAATAGTATACGAGTAATACACAGTACGGACGAGTTTTAAATATCTCGTATATTACAGCTGTTTTTAACTAACAATCTTAATCTTCAACGCTGATTTTTTTTTAAGTAGGTAGGAATGTATGCTTTGGTCACTAAAATATTGGCTAAATCTGGACAAAAATTCTAAATAAGTTCTTATTAAGTACATAAATTTCTTTGGGCTACCTTGTAAAATATCACGGCCCCATAAAACTCCAGTGTTTACTTTAAAAATCATAATTGGTTTTCGGGCTACCCCAATTAGCTAAATGTAATGATAGGTCTGGGACTCGGATAATTTCGGGGATTACTTATTGGGGACCTTCTTTATCGGCGATCGGCGATGGTAGAGGCGTCTCGCCCAAACACTTGCCGCGCTTCCATGGAAACGATCGACCGGCCCACGTTTTTGTCCTACACGGTAGACTTTATCTGCCATCTTAACGACGAGAGGGTCCTTAGATGTGTGTACAGTATGAGCCGAGCTTCAATCGAAGCCTGGGAGTATCTTAAAAAAAGTGCCTCTCAAAGTTTTGGATACTGTATCTAAATATAAGTTTTTTTTCTGATAAAAAATAATCTTATGTATATCGGTATTTTGTGAGAGTGTATTGTATCCTGTATCTTAAAAAAGTATCTACGAATCTCAAAAAGTAGTTATTAACATAGAGTTAGAGTCAAAAGGAGATGAAGGGTATATAAATCCATTACGTAGGTCGTTTGAAGATAAACCTGTATGAAAGCGCAAATCGATATATGTAAACCTAAATAAAACCTACATAAAACCCCAATTTAGTAAAATCAGTGTTTTTCTTTAATACACTGTCGAATTTATTTTGAACTGGCTCGTTTATTGCCGTCACCTATAGCTTGTAGCAGCGAATTTACTTACACTCCGCTAACGAGAACGTACTGTTCTGTAATTTTTTTATGGCGTCATATAAACCTTTACAGTTAGTATGAATAATGTTTATAACTGTTTCAGTGCTGCAGCTACGGCAAGATTGAATTATAAAATAACAGCTCTTAGTTGCTGGCAATGTCTCGTCAATACATAACCACAGCCGTGTACACTGTCACTGTGTACTGTTGGTAGATTTTTTTTTGGCTTTAGATCCTGTACCATGCAGACAGTCACAAAAGGTAATTTAATTAACCAAATTAAAACCTAACCCAAACCATAATTTTATAAAAGCACCAACAAACACCAAAAATTTATAAAAACGATAAGGAAAGACGGGGACACACTCTTCACATCCTGGGGTCGATCAGGACGATTTTATACATTAGACACTACAGGGGGAGACCTCGGTAAATAGGGAGAACAACACAAGGAAAACCATAGGGTTTCGAGATTAAGATTAACCTAGAGATTAATTTCAGTTTCCGTTTTAAAGTTCATGATATATACTTTCCTTGAATCAGTTGTCAAAAGGTGCAGTAAGTTGAAGGGAGAAGCGATATTACTGTTTGGTACATTTTCTACCAGCTTAGAGGACGCATCTTTGTATTTTTCACAGCTAAAGAAGATGTGATCGAGATCTTCTAAAACATCACAGTGTTCACAATTTTCTGAAATGAAGATTCGAATTTTGAATAAATGGACTGGATAGCAAGCGTGTTCAAGTTTTAAACGTATCAAGGTTGTAATATACCTTCTGCGAAAAGCGAAGTCATCGTGCCAAAATTTCTTTGGGATGTCACTGTGTTTTAATGTGTACCTTGTAGGATTAGTGAAACAAAATTGTTTCCATAAATAATTCCATTTTTTCCTCGACCTTTTTTTCAACATGTTGGATGTATCATTTACACATACTTGTTCATTTTGGGGGGATCCTGATATACAACTTTCCTTAGCCAGTAGATCAACCTGTTCATTGTATTTAAGACCAATATGGGCCTTCACCCAAACAATGTTAACCTCTCTTCCAGATAATTTAATTTGATATATTAACTGTTTTATTCTATAAATAATGGGGTTGATTTTGTAGCCAAAAGACTGAGTGCTTTTAGTACTCTTGAGGGGATAATGTGGTCACAACCCCAGCACTAACTACTTTTTCTCTAGCATCACTTTTAAATACAGGACATACTTTATTTCCATCTAACCGGAAATGTTTTCATTTTTAACGAAATTTGGAAATGAACCACCCAAATGATATACAGTACAAATATGACAATTTCCGACACTGTTGTGTTGTTGTCGTATTACTGAAATTTTCGGATTAGGGAACATATCGGATTACTGAACTTGTCGGACTACTGAAATTGTCGAATTACTGAAAAAGTGAAAAATTATTGTAAATAATATAGATTTGTGAAGAGTTCCCTACCCTGGTTAAAACAGAGGCCAGGTTTTTCAAATATTGATTTATTCGAGATAAAGATGCTATTAATAGTTATATGGCAAGTTATGATTAATTCCAAAAATATTACAGACGTCTTGTTGTTGGATTATCAAGCACATCAGCAATTATAACATGCATACAAGCCCTACCATTAAAAATATCAAATTTATGAATTTATGTCATATCAAAGCAGACATCTTTTGAAAACACGCTATTTTTGGTCTCTTTAGATGTTATTAGAGACTGTTTAAAAACATTTTTATATATATTTAACTTTAAGTTGGTTGTTTTATACAATAATTTTAATGTAACAAAATACACGACGAAAACAGCTTGTTAGATAGTCGATTTCTCGAAGTTTAGTAGGCTGCTCTGAAACAAATCATCAAATAAAGTCTATCACACTGACTACCTTATGAAGAAAGTTAAGTTTCCGGCCTCCCTCCGTGATGATTTGGGGATCCATGTCAGCTAGAGGGGGGTAGGAAAATTACACTTTGTAGATGACATCATGAACGCTGATAAATACATTAACGTCCTTCAAAATAACTTAAAATCACAAGCTAAAAAAGTGAAAAATTGGATGAAAAAAATATTTCACTTTTAAAATGAACGTCTAGCAGTCCAGATCTTTCGCCGATCGAAACATTATGGCATATCATGAAGAAGAAGTTCCAATCACAGCCCGTAAGAACCTTTTCAGAGTTGCGTGCTCATCTCTAGAAATTTGGAACAGTTTCACCCCAGATGATTGCCAAACATTAGTTTTGTTGAGACGTATCCAGGCAGTAATACGAGGTGTGTAAATTAGGTAATGAGACTGTCAACGTAGCGCCCGATCTAGCAACACTGCGGAGACGGGACTTGGAAGGACGGTAGGTTAACATGTAATGCACCTTCAGTACAAGTTTGAACGTGTTAGAGTTATTTGTTTGTTCTTTGTGATTGTTTTCGTAAACCGTTTTTTTTTTCTAGTGTGTTTTAAAAATGAGTGACATTAATTTTAAGCAACGGTGTGGTATCAGGTTTTGTTTCGGACTTGGACACACGTGTTTAAGTACGATTCCGAAACCAAGCGCCAAAGCATGGAATGGCACACTTCAAGCTCTCCAAGACCCAAAAAGCAAGAATGAGCAAGTCGAAGATGAAATGCATGCTGATTTGCTTTTTTCATAACCAGGGAATTGTCCACAAAGAGTTTGTACCTCCAGGCCAAACAGTAAATCAACATTTTTACAGAGTGGTTCTTGAAAAATTTCGAAAAAGGGTCATGCGTGTGAGACCAAACATCAATAACAACTGGATGTTGCACCACGACAATGCGCCTTGTCACACAGCCATTTCAGTAAACGAATTTTGGCCAGTAAAAACATGCATGTGACTCCTCAGCCTCATTATTCGCATTACTGGAGTCTTTGTGACCTTTTTCTCTTCCCGAGATTGAAAAATCATTTCAAAGGACGTCATTTTGGGACCATAGAAGACATTCAAACGACTGTAACCGACCCACTGAAGGCTGTTCCAGTATATGAGTTCCAGCACTGCTATGAAGAATGGAAGAACCGTTTCCAGTACTGTGTAAGCCCAAGGAAGTTATTTTAAAGGAGACAATACTGAATTGTAATTTTATTCGAATAAAAAAAAATAAAAAAATCAGTCACATTACTTTACACACCTCGTAAATAGAAAAGGCGATGTAACGCAGTGGTAATTATTTATTTAATTTTTGTTGATTTTCTATTAACACGATCAGTTTCTTCTCAAAAACGTATTTTTATTAGTTGGGCCAACTTCACTGAGAGAAGGCTCGTATACATATGTAGATTATAGGGCTTTACTAGATTGCTGAAAAATGTCCGATCACTAACCATTCGACGGACATCGGCCAAACGGAATACGGAAGTGTAACAGCCCTGTTAACACCTACATTGTCCCTCGCAAGTACCCTTACCTCGTCCGACGTCCGCCCCTAACTCTCCCCAGTTTTTCCCCCGGCCGCCGCGCCGTACGTAAACACACCGCTAATTACATCAATTGAAATCTGAATAAGCGCGGGCCGTAAACATCGGCGAAACAAAAGCTGGCGAGCGTCCGCGCTCTTTTGTTCGCGTGCGCAAACACGGCTCGCTAGAATATTTGCGTTACGCCGTAATTTGCAGAGATACTTTTTATCGTCGAATAGGTTTAGAGAACCAAGGGGGTTGGAAAACGAGGCGGGCGCGTGCCGCCGCTCGTCCGAACGACGTTTTAATTCGGTCGGTCGCGGGTGTGGAAGGCGAGGCGGCGGTTGCGGGAGCGACGGCACGCGTCGCGGCACGTGCGACTCGGAGAGGGCGCCGCGTCTCCGTAAGTGATACTTCCCGTAATGGGTCGTAAACGAGCTAGTAGCATGGTTGGATATAAATTGACAGGCGACGATTAGTATTGTGATCGGTGGCGGTTTCTCCGTTAGGTTATGTTCGGGTTTTCTCAATCTCAAGTTATTTATCAAAACGGTTGGACAATCAAATGCACAAATTCATCCTTTCTTACCATACATAAACAGTGAGGGGCTAAAGTTTGGATAAAACTAAAGTTTTGTTGATATTTGAACTAAATGCTTCGACACATCAATTTTTATTTTCAGTTCGGAGTTTCTCAAGAAATATTGAAAGTATACAGGGCGTTCGAGTTTCATGTACCGCTGTCAATTTTATTTGTTTTTAATGGAACACATCGTTTCATATTTTTGAGCAGGCCTTTGAGAGACAATTTCAAAAATATAACATTTGTCAAGTCCGATCGTCAATTGTCTGACGTAAAAGTCTGTTTGATATTACGCTCTAATTAGCTTAAAAGTGTCAGTTAAAAGCTAGTAGTAAGTGTCACAAGAACGTAGATTAATCACTTCGGGCCCATAGAATGGCCGTTCGTCCTCCGGATTTCAGTCCGGGTGAATATTTTTTTTTGGGGCTATTTAAAAGGCAAAGTCTATATCACACAACCACCTAACACTAAAAATTAGAAATGTGATTCGAGAATTAGAAATGAAATTCGGTAGTTATATAGTTAGGTATATAGATATATTTCCCAATTCAACAGCTGTTCTCTCGAAAGCCACGAAACTACCAGGTAACAAATGTTAAAAAACGTAAATAAAAATTTACGTGTCGAAGCATTTCGTTCAAATATCAATAAAACCTGAGTTTTTAATTTTTAAAGTTTAGCCCCTCACTGTATATTAGCATATATTAGCATATATTAGCATTCCCTATATCCAAAATAAACAGTTTTCGAATTATCTCAAGGTACCTCGTTATTAAAATACTCTGTTCAAGTGAGGGTTACCATACACTATGGGACACTATACCCGATTGTATAGTGAAAAATGAGAATGGATTTGTACATAAATAAAGTAGACTCCCTATATAATTGAAAAAGTATTTTTGAAATCAAAAAATTCACAAACTTCTGATTTCTAGAAAACTTTGGAAATAGAGCTTTTGGACAATTCTGACCTTGGCAGCAGATCCGAAGTTGCCATATTAAATTGCATTTACACTTGTTAACAATTTGAAATTATCTGAACCTTACACTGGCTTTAATATTAACTTTTGACTTTAATACTAATACTGGTTTGTGCCTTTTCTTGAGCTTCAAACTTTTATATTGCATTGAAAAACTGTTATTTTCAGAACAATCAAAGTGTTATAGCTGTCAGATTTCCGGTTGCGAAATGCCAAAATAGTTAAACAGCTGCTGCTAAGAGTTAGTAACAACGTTGTTGATACGCTATTCTAAAAAAAGAATGAGACAATAATGGTCCATTGCTACCCTTAACAGCTGTTTAATTACAGGTAGTTTAAATATAAAATTAAAATATTAATTCAAGCCCAATATATTGTTTTAGCGTGTAGCAGCAGCCCTAAACTTGAATGTTTTTACTATTCATTCTATTTCACAAAGCAAAAAACAATGAACTCTTAAAATCACCTAATGAAACGTAATCCTACCAAGAGGGTTACAAATACTGTAGCATCGAATACAAGTGCTATTCGTAACATTTATAATAATTGATATTTATGTACAAAAAATTACACCGCACTTTTTGTAACCGAATAGTGTTTGTGAGAAAATCTTTATTTTTTTTATATACTTTTTACAAATGTCAAAACGTGCGTGTGCCTTTTTCTACAAATTTTTCTTCCCATTAAAAAAATGTTTACTAACTTCTACTATCAATTTTTCCTGTTCTTTTTTGTGCTTGCACATTTATGCACCAACTTTAAATCCTTTAAGTCTTTTAAAATATATAATGTTTTGACAATAAACAAACACAAAGAATCCATCCACATACTAGTCAAAATTATTATGGTACTTTCCTGTTATCCCGGACTACCTTTTTTTTTTTTTTCTTTTGCATTTTTTTGCATTCTTTTGATCTGTTTTGTGATTTTTTTTATGTTTAGATGAATATCTTTAAATTGCCGCGTATCGTGGAAGATGCCGTTGCATTCCTCCAATAGAAGGGAATCTTGCCAGATGAGCGAACTTGCCCGAACAATCACAAAATGAAGCTTTACTTTGGCCATGAAATCATTTGGAAGTGCAACACCCAATGGTGTCACAAAAAGGTCAGAATTCGAGTCGGTAACTGGTTTGTTGGCAGCGGCTTGTCTTTCGTTGTTGCTGTTCGTTTTTTTTTACTGTTGGGCAAAGGAGTTGAATTCAATCAAGTGGTGCGAAGAAGAGCTCGAAATGAATACAAACACGACAGTTGATTGGAACGCGTACATTAGAGAGGCCGTTCTCGAGCAGTTTAGCCAACGTCCAGTTCAGAAGATTGGAGGCGAAGACAAAATTGTCAAGATTGACGCGTCAATGTTTACTAAACGTAAGAACAATGCTGGCCGAGTTTTGTTTCAACAATGGATCTTTGGTGGATTGTGTCGTGAGACAGGGGAGTGCTTTCTCGTGAAAGTTCCGGATCGCAGCGCAAAGACTTTGATGGCCGAGATCAAGAAGCACATCAAGAAGAGTACCACTCGTAGATACTCGGACAGTGGTTGGCGTGCCTACAAGACTGAACCAAAGGCTGGATTCGAGGATTTCAAGGCGAATCACTAGTACAACTTCGTGGATCCGGAGAGTGGAGCGCGGGGCAGTCGAACATATGTGGAGTTCGGCCAAGTGGCGAAATAAGAAGCACAGATGCACTGCACGTCACCATTTGGAATCGTACTTGGCAGAGTTCATGTGGCGCAAGCATACGAGGTGTGTAAATTAAGTAATGAGCCTGTTTTTTTTTATTTGAATAGAATTAAAATTCAGTGTTGTACTTTCAAAATAACTCCCTAGGGAAGCCACACAGCGCCGGAGACGATTCTTCATATACGATTCTTGGAATAGTCTTCAGCTGGTCGGGTACAGCCGTTTGAATGTTTTTATGGTCTCAAAATGACGTCCCTTGAGGTGATTTTTCAGTCTCGGGAAGAGAAAAAAGTCACAATGACTGAAGAGCCACATGAATGTTTTTACTGGCTAAAAACTCGTTTACTGAAATGGCTGTGTGACAAGGCGCATTGTCGTGATGCAATATCCAGGTTCTTGATGTTTGGTCTCACACGCATGACCCTGTTTCGAAGATTTTCAAGAACTTCTCTGAAAAATTTTTGATTTACTGTTTGGCCTAGAGGCACAAACTCTTTGTGTACTATTCCCTGGCTATCAAAAAAGCAAATCAGCATGTATTTGATCTTCGACATGCCTATTCTTGCTTTTTTGGGTCTTGTAGAGCTTGAAGTGTGCCATTCCATGCTCTAGCTGTTGGTTTCCGGGTCGTACTCAAACGCCCAAGTTTCATCACCAGTAATGACACGTTCCATAAAATGGGGATCATTTTCAACCGTTTCCAAAAAGTCGCCTGCGAAAGGTTTTTTGGAACAATTCGTTAGTCAAAATCTGATGAACAGTGGCGTGATTTTAATTTAACTCTTCCCCGATCATTCTTGTCGTCAATCGACGATCTGAACGCACAAGATCCCGTATTCTATCGACATTTTCATTGGATGTTGAAGATAAAGCTCTTCCGCTGCGTGGTTCTTCTTCAATTGACTCTCTTCCTTCTGAGAATGCCTTAAACCACCGCAAAACCTGGGCTTTTGAAAAAAACACTTGTCTCGTAGGAGTGTCGAAGTTTTGCAAAAGTATCCGTTACGCTTTGTCCAAGTTTGAAGCACACCTTTACTCAAAATTAATGTTCATCATTTTTAAAATGCACTAGAAGAATCAATTTTAAAGTGAAATCAATTAAATCGTATTAGAATCGACAATGATGTAATAAAACATGAATTCAGCGAAAACGGCACAGCGAAACATCTGTACAGCGGAACAGCGAAAAAAATTGCTTATCTTTATGATAAAAATTTAGATGAAGCGGTATCACCCCCACCAAAAAAAATACGAGCAGGTTACTTTAAGGGTGGGGGTAGTTTTCGCACCCTGTTAATGGAATAACTTCGATTCAAGTGTCGAAATGTGCCATCTGTCGGAACATACTAGCACACCAAATTTCATTAAGTTCATACAGGGCGCTACTAAGTTATTGGCAAAAAACTAAAATTTTATGTCAACTTTGACGGCCTCTAGCGGCTAAACGAGACAACATGGTATATAGGTAAGTTTAGTTAAATCGACTTATTTTGACGTCAGGAGCATGTGGTAGTGTACACGGAATATTGGGACACCCGGTAGATAAAGTGTAGGTATGGCGGTATAGTGCAGTGAATATCAACTTTTTATTTCTCGTGCACTCGTGTAATTCATGTCAAAAGCGTGGCGTGACCGAAATACCCCTAAAATCCCACACGTGCGCGACGACTAATTTCGAACGAACGCAATAAGCCCGCCAATTTTCCCGAACCGAAAAAATATGTTAAGTAGGGCCGGGGCCGTCTTTGCCGTGGAAATAGACGATTTAGGATCGCGTTTCAGCGTTAAACGCGACGTTTTACATTCCTGGCGCAGTTTAGCGCGCGATTCTAATTGCCACCGTTCGAGGTAATTCTCTTCTTCGCCGTTTGTCAAACTGCAAAACGAAGAAGAGAAACGCGCGCGGCCTTCGGCCCGAAACGCTTGCGAGGGTAATTAGTCCGGCGGGGGTTTGATGCCTCCATCGGCCGAGCGGGGCCTAACCTGGAATTGATTGGGTAACATGTGAAGTTGTATACAATATGTCGTGGCGAATTTAAAAATTCATCGCTGGCGGACGCTGATTCCCCCAGCCTTTAAAAGTTTGCCTCTCGTTTCAAAAATTTTCCTACTTTAGAAACTGTTTAAAACAGTTGTGTGACATAAATACAGTTGTGTGGAAGAGCGCCGAGTGGCGAACCTCGCCCCCGTAAAATATCAAGGCACAAAAAAAATATTGTAGGTCATATCAAACTAAATAAATCATTATTTTTCCTATTTTTTTCGTTTCGCCCGACCGTCTGGCACACTGTAGCATAATTATTAGTGTGTTCGAGGTGTTTATGTCGTCGGCGTCAGTATTACACATTAATAATAAAATGTGACACGTGCAAACGCCTAAAAACTACCATTTGCTGATAAAGTGAATACATTCATTCAATATTTATTTTATGACGGCACTCATAATATGTAGAGTCTGTAAGGAAAAACTGCTGTGTGTGGACAAACGAGATTGTAGCCGTCACATAAACAGTGTGAAACAAAAAAATTAAAAAGAGGGTATGTCTTACTTAAATATGTAATGCTAATAGTAATATAAAGTAGTGCTAAATATCTGTGATGTACCCCTGAATGTACTCGACAAACAACCATTTCGTGAGTTTTGGAACAAATACGTTTTAGATATGCCGTTACCAGGTAACATTATGTAACTATCTACCAACTGTATGCAGACTTACTAAAAGGGATCAAAAGTGCATTAAAAAATACACTGCTGTGGTTATGTATTGACCAAAGAAAGGGGCTGAGGTTCCACTGATAGTGCCGGAATTCACCTGCGGTCTGGCTTACAGGACAGCCAGGAGGGCCATAAAGGACTTATGACAAAAACATCTCACACTGGGCGAAAGTCCCATGGTTGAGACAATCGAGTTCATTGGCGAACTATCCTGGGACAAGTCAATAGATTTCATAAAACTGGGTAGACACCTCCTTACCTCCAAGAAACCTCCTTTCACATATTATGCGAATGCCCAGCACTGGCAGCTGTTAGATATTCGAACTTTGGGGCTATAATAACAGAACCAAAAGAAGTGGAGCGTCCGTCACTTCTTCTGGTCCTGTTGTTTTCTGATTAGAAACTGTCCTTAAATTTCTTAAGGAAAGACGACTAATGGAATGACTAGACTATGGGGGCACAATAAGCATCGGCTTAAGTGCACAGGGCTTGCACCTACCCCATACGTAATTCAATTGTAATTGTTATGTATTGACAAGACATTTCCAGTAATTAAAAGCTGTTATTTTACAATTCAATTTTGCCAAAGCTAAATTACAGTGCGTTATGGTTAGCGGAGTCACTACAAATAGTGGACGAAGTAAATTCGCTGTTGTAAGCTATATGTGACGCAATAAATGAGCAAGTTAAAAATAATTTTGAAAGTGTATTATAGAAACACTGGTTTTACCAAATTAAGACAAATTTATTATGATGCATCTACAGATCCCTTAACTGAGTGCAAACAGTATTTTAATTATGCTTGTATTACATCAGTAGATGTCGAACGGCCTTTCTCTAAATATAAGCATATATTTTCACCATAGCGAACAAGACTCTGGGAGATAATTATACAAACTTATCTGATGCTACAAAGTTATTACGAATCTTCTCCAGTTCGTGATAGTACTGTTAACCAAGCTATATCGTCAAACTAATTAAAAAGGTAAGTTTTACAGAAACACATATGTATATGGTTATAAACTGTCAATTGATTGTTTTTGTTACTCTAGTTGATATTAGTTACTTTATTACATGTATTATGTTATGATGCGACGCCGACGGTATTGTAGTATTGCCGACGGTAAGTAGGGTCTAATATTTTTTTTATACGTTTTTAAAACATACTAAATCTTGACAAATCAGAACAGTACACGACTAAGCCAAAATAAATTAAGTATCAAATATATTTTAACTGTGTATTTCTGTAAGGAGTGCTCAATCCTTACATATGTAGGCCATCCATTGTTCTTTTATTTACGCACTGGGGCGAAACAATAAAATTTAAGAACCATGAAGCATGCGTAGTAGTCTAAGAACAATTGTAGAATAATATATCTTTTGTTTTGGGATTTTAAGTTCGCTTAACCAGATACAATCGATCGTTAAAAGTTTGAGGAATTGGCGTACGCCCGAAAAGGTCCTTAGCTGTCTGTCGCTGTCTGGTACCACCAAATCATCTAGTTGGCGGTTCTGTTTTTGGTTCCGGTGCAGGGGCCCACGCTAGCCAACTGTTTCGGGTTTGCACGGAAGTGTGCCCAACGCCACGCGCCCTTCGAGTCCTACCTTAACGATGTGGAAGTCCTCGGAGTAGAGCTGAGAGAGATACTTCGAAAACGTAACTAAGATACTCAAGAAAAATATCTAAGGTACCTACTAGATTATCCATATACTTTATCTTAACTAATAAATACTCCATAAAGATGATTTTAATCAATTTAAACTATTTTTATTTAAAACTACAAACATTCTAGTCGCTAGTTTTTCGTCCATACTGGTAAATTCGCTGTTAATGTATTTTTTTATTAATATGACTGTAGATGTTTTATTGGATGTATGGTAGTTACATATATAAGAATATAAAAAATTAAATGAACCAGGGTTTTTTTTTTCAAGATATTGTAGGCGTTTTTACGATTTATAAATAAATAATGGATCGCTTGAATGACAAGCATATATGTAATTGAAATTTTAAGGGGGCTTTCCCGCTTTTCGGTTTCAAAAATCGTTTTTTTTTTTTTCACTGAAATCGATGCGTTATACATTCAAATTTATTGTCCTGAAATTTTAAAGTGATCCGTGTGTTAGATTTCGAGTTACAGCCGGATTAGTGACGACGGTCCCGGCGCTTGAAAATGGAAGTGTTTCAACGATTCGAAGAAAAGCATAATGTAAAATATGCTCAGTATATTTCAGTATACAACGATCCGAAAGTAATGAAAAAGGAACGCGTCGGTCACGTGGAGAAAAACGCATGGGAACCAGGCTCCGTAATGCGAAGAAAACAAACAAGGGACTCGGGCGAAGAGGTACAGGAACACTGACCATCAAGGTAATAGGCGAATTGACAACTTATTACGGCCTGTTACTTATTATCCGTATTCGGCGAAATACGGATTCAGTGGAAAAAATGCGTGACGCTATCTGACGTGAAGCCAAAATGAGGTCTACAAGGCAGAGGACGGTGTCCTGTACGGGCCCTGAATTGATGACGAACTGTAAGTAAAAAAATTTCATAATTATATGAAAAAAAAAAAAACGTAAAAAAAAACTTCAAACGCATTTTTCTCACAACAACGTTTTTGAAACTGGAATGAGATTTTTATCGGACACTAATTAACCGATTTTAATGATTTTTCTTTCAAAATGTTCACAAATGATGCCATTAGTGATCAACATAGGATTTTTTTTGATATTGCAAAAATTCGATTTTTAATAACAATTTAAAGGTAGAAATTTAAGGTGAAAATCGAACTTTTTTTTCAAAGTTACACCAAATTTCAAAAAATCCCTATGATAAACACTAACAACAACCCTATATTTTATAAAAAATGTTTCATTTTTTGATTTCAGATTAATAGCGTCGTAGAAAAATCTCATTAACATGATACATGTCCGCCTGAAGTAGCTGCATTGGAACAAGGATCGATGGCCGCCATTTTGGTTTAAAAAATAAATAAAAAAACTGAATGTAACCTAAATACCTGTATCTTTTAATTAAAAAAAATTGTCTCAATCCGTTTTATAATTTCCCCAAAAAAATTCCCAAAGAAACCTTTTTTTCCAGCGAAAAAACGGGAAAGCCCCCCTTAATGGAGACATGCAGGGATCCCAAGACCAATGTTGTGTAGTGTTTAATGAATTCAACCCCAACAGATCTCCAATAAACTAGTCAAAAGTAAGCCGACTGGTAAAGAAATTTCATCTTACTGATAGCGTTAAAGATTCCCTAAATCAGATCCCTCCCCTAGACCTAGAACTGCAACCGGAGGGGATAAACTGTTGGATATCAGTGAGTGAAACTCCAATCCAATCTTCCAGAGCTTTGACAACTATTTTTGATGTTTCTCACCAGTCAGTAAAAAAATATTTAAGCGAAAAAAGTTACGTCTATAGAAACTACAATCTGTCCACTTAGTTTGCTAACTGAGGATGACTTCGATAGAAAGGTTGAATTTTGTGAAGGCATTATGGAAAGATGCAATAACTTAGCAAGAAATATCCCTTTTTCAAATGAAGCTATGTTCAATTGTGAATATATCAAATTATTCAAATGTGAGTATACTGGCTTAATGGAAAATGGATGTCACTTGCAACACTTTATTTGCTGACTATTGTTTTATTGTTTCATTGAAAAAAAATAAACAATTAAGTAAGCAATTAAATTTTTTCGCAAAAATTAATTTTAAACGTGTTTTTTTGCGAAAATTTCTTTATGTAACCATATCAAATTTTTAGAGTACAGTAAAGAAAAAAAGCTGCTCTTTCAGGTATTAAGAGAAAACTCACGGGTTGTCATTTAAAGAAATAAAGTTGGTCTCCAGTATTTCATGTTGAAAGAAACTTGCCAAATAAACTGATGACTTTTTTATTATGGACGACTGATGACTTTTTTTATTTTGCCACGCTGTATTTAATTTTCTTCATAATATGTATGTCTGTTCATATTTTCTTTTTCAATCTTTATTGGCTGGTTCTCTGTGTATTTTTTTTTCGTTTAGTTGCATTTAGTATATCTGTTACTTTGTTGCATCAATTGATGAGGTATAGTAAGCCTTGTTTAAATTGTTGATTTTTAAGTTAAACAATATCTAGCACAAAAGAGCATGAGTCATGTATGTATTCTTCTAGTTTGTCCCGTCACGTTAAAAACCTCTATCATCCACTCACCAGCAGCCTTTCACGTCACGGTATCCCGCCGAGATGACACCTCGACATTCCTACCGACAGACAGACCTTCAATCTAAATCACCGCGCTAGCTTGGGCCCTCGGTGATCACTAATATCACACAGCAGGGCGACTCCCCTTCTAACAGGTAAAACGGGAGTCCTCGACTTGCTGCTAATAATTGCAGATGTACCTTTTAACTCTGGCACCGATAAGATCTCGACAAAACGGCGCTAAAGACACCAGAAGCGGAAGGGGAATATCGATGGAAGTGTGAAATATTTTATAGGGTTCGGTAATTTTGGCGATAAGTAGATTTATCTTGTGCGGGTCATCGTAAATCGGTTAAATTGGCGTTGGCAGAATTATTTCCTAGTTTATTTTTTAATTGGGTGTTAAAGGACGTTTGCTGCTGATTGATAGCTGGATGAATGACGTGTTTGTGCCTTTTTTTAAGTGGTTTTTTTATTATGCTTGCTGGGAAAAGGTGTTTTTGCAGAGTTTAAATTGACAAATATTAGAGTAAGGATATTTATTTCTCTATGTTGAACGTTTAGAAAACTTCATATTAAAATGTGAATTTATTTCATTTAGCAGTAATCATCTAGCAACAAAACAAATTAGGAAGCTTTCTTCTGGGTTGTACAAGTGTTTCGATACATAAAAAAATGTTAATTTCGTGCAGTAAAACGTGCATGTAACGGAATCCACCGCTATCAAAATATGATACTATAAATACTAAGTGGTCAGGACAGGGGTCATTTTGTGGCTTCTAAGACTTCCGCTACTAAATGAACTTCCTAAAAATAATACGCGACAAGGAGCAGTCGTTGCAAAAAAATAAAAATGTAATATCCTCGTTAACTTTGGCTTCATTAAAGGTCTGTTTTATTTTTTGAAACGTCAATATTACCAACAGCTTTAATCTCAATGATGAATACAAGGAAATATGAATAAATTAAACAGACTAGTTAAGGCTCTGTAAATAAAGACCGATACACGTCACCGATGACGCTATTAAATGTGTGCAGTGATACCACCACTCAATTATATTGAAATAAAATCTATAATGGAATGTTGTATTGAATTTTAAATTTCGCGCTTGATATTCGTTGTTATGCAGTTGGCAGCAGATTCGAAGTTGCCATGTTGTATTCCTTGACGTTTGTTGACAGTTTGAAATTACCTGAACCTCATATTGGTTTTAACCCGCCCATGATCATGTGGGGTATTTTAGTTACCCCAGATTTAAACCATTTATAATATTTTCTTTAATAACGCGTCTATAACATTGTCTTTTTATGTAAGTCTCCACTGAACATTAATATAAGTTAGCAGGACCTCTTGATAATTTTGATGTTTTTGTGCATTTTTTGATGTTGAGGTATAAAACATCTAAGAAGTAAGAACTAGGTACATTTTATTATCTAAACAGCGGCACTGAATCACAAAAGTGCATGCCTATTATAATAAGCTGACTATGCGTAGAATATATTTGTCTGTTGTGGGAATCTGTCCCTTGTGTAAATAATTCATTCTCTGTATACTGTTCATAATGGCGAGCAACGGTATGACAGACGATGAATTTTTGAAGAAAATAGTAATAATTTGAACAATTTTTATAAATCAGTAAGATGTGTCACTGACAACATGAAGAACATCCGCCTGTAAATGTTACTCAAAATTCTACAAGTTCAAGATGCTCATTTTGCTCAAGAAAATATGACCAAAAGTCTAGAATTTCATATCAGGCATGCAGGAAAACAGTTTGTAACATTCATATAAGAAATCATAACATTCAGGAAAGAAATAAAGAAGTATTTTTGTCTTTAATGTGGACAGTTGCATGTTTAATTATTTTGCCTTAGTTCTACCTTTTTAATTGGAATTCAGAGTATTTTTGTTTATTTGCATTTTCAACAAATATATTTAATGAAACATGCTTTTTAATTCTTATTTCGATAATTTCTTTAAAATAAACATAAAACAAGTAAAGTTCCAAAATCACAGAAAGTAAGATGGGTAATTGAGTTATGCCACTTGGCCTGTTACGTATATTTTACTATCATGATCACTGGCGGATTAATAGTGCATGTGTCTTTTTAGAGCTTAAAATTTTTGTCTTGCATTGAAAAACTGTTATTTTCAGAACAATCAAAGTGTCATAGTTGTCAGACTTCCGTTTGCGAAATGCCAAAACAGTTAAACAGCTATTGCCAAGAGTTAGTAGTATCTTTGATACGCTGTTTTTGGAAAAGAACAAGACAATAATAGTCTATTGCTATCCTTAACAGCTGTTAAAAAGGAGATTTAAATATAAAATTAACATATTAGTGAAAACTACAGTACAATATATTGTTTTAGCGTGTAGCGGCAGCAATAAACTTGAATGCTTCGCGGTTAACTCACTCATCATTTCACAAAAAGCAAAAACAATGAACTTTTAAAATCACCTAGAAAGCATAATCCTTACCAAGAGGGTTACAAATACTGTAGCATTAAATTAAGAGATATTCGTAACATTTATAATATTTGATTAATATACAATAAACATATTCATTTATATACAAAAAACTACAGTGCACTATTTCTATTCGAATGGTGTTTGTGAGAAAAACTTATTTTTTTTCATATTTTTTTAAAAATTGCAGAACGTCTGTCTGCCTTTTTTCTACTAATTTCTCCTCCTATTAAAAAAACCATATTTACTAGCTTTTCTTACTGATTTTTCCTGCTCTTTTTTTATACTTGCATATTTATGCACCAACCAAACCAATCTTCTAAAATATATACATTTTTAAAACTATTTGTCTTTTCAATGTTTCGCATTTTATTGAAGGAAACACTCTCAAGTAGAAGAGTATTTATAAAAAGCGAGCTAAAAAAAAAAATATTATGCGAGAAGTGCACGTGTTATGTGGACCTCCGCCGTCGTGCAACAACAACTACACCAATTATCCCAAAAATTATCCCGAAACGCCTAAAATTATATCATTTCATTTGGCAAAGTTAAAAGTCGCAGGAAAAAAAACTGTTTATATTTTTTCCACCTGAGGGCATTCTAAACAGTCAAAAGTAAATGCCACATGCTACTCAACGCGATCGGTTGTATAGACACCGGTAGAGCAAACAATTTGATCGGCTAAAACGGGGGACGGAGCAAAATTGCAGCCCCGAGGGTGTTTGGATTTGTAATAAACAGGGGTGGAAGAGCAGGATTAGGCGATAATCATAATGGTTGTTTTAAATCTGTGTTGATCGTGTCATTAAACGCTAAGAAAACTAGTTATCACTCTCTTCATTAAGAAATAGAATGTGAGATGTGTGGAGTAAATAACAAACTGAACCATTGCCTCTACACTCCATTAAGTTTTATGATTGTTTCTATGTATGAGTATTACTGCAAGTATGATATAATTTCATAAAATATATATCTAAAAAAGACCGCGTTTTCAGAAAATATAGTAGATATCGTTTATAACGACGTTGAAGGGACCGGCGAAATTCGGTAGTTATAACCGGAGGTCGCTATAACCAAACACATTGTACTTACTCAAAAATGGTCTTTATTCATAAGAAAGGAGTACATTTAAATATACATGGGTACAAAAAGCTTGACACAGCAAACAACCTAACACAGAGCAGGTTTTAATTAAATTTTAATAAAAAAAAATTTAATTTGTTTTCGTAATTCTTTGTTTTCTAAAAAAATCTTTCGATAACTTTTTCCAAATGTAGTAAAGCAACATTTGTTTTAGACTCTTTACATTTTGATTAAATGTGAAAACATTTTGAATTGTTTGAATCGCTGAAAACGCATCGTTTATTGAGTTGTTGAAAATCGATTATTTCGTCCATTTCTACATCTTCGTTAAGTTTTGACTCCATATTTGGATACGAGCCAGCTAAAATTTCATCTTCAGTTATATGCTCCACCGTTTCGAGTTCTTCATCAATATTTGAAAAGTGTTCCCAACTTTTATTTCTTGAGTTGCTAGATTAACTACATGTAAAGTGCGGACCCATTGAGCTAAAGGTAGATTGTCTTCATCCTTATCATTTTGTAGTCGAAGTCATTCTGCTAGTGGTAGTAACTCATCTTCGTCAAAAGAGTTTTCTGTTGCGTTTAATTTGAATCCAGAATGTGTAAAACAATTGGCTATTGTGCTTTGAGAAACACGATCCCAAGCTTTTGAAATTAGAGAAATGGTTTCGAGGATATCTAGTTTTTGCGGAATACCTTTTTCTTCAACGTCTTTTAAAAGTTTCATGATTTGAAGTTTTCTAAAATGTGTTTTTTAGAGATAGTTTTTATTACCCCTGGTCCATTGGTTGAAGAACTGACGTGGTATTTGGTGGAAGGAAAATAAGTTTTATAACTTTTAAATTCTGAATATTAGGGTGAGCTGGACAGTTATCCAGAAACAATAAAATTTTCTTTTTTCGTCTAATAAGTTTATTGTCCCATCGTGTAATAACTTTTTCAAATAATGCTGATATCATCCAAGCTCTCGGATTATTTTCATATTCAACAGGTAGGGATTTAACATTTTCAAAACATTGAGGCTGCTTAGCTTTGCCAATAACCACAAGTTTAACTTTTTTTCGAACAGTCGTCAATCTTTCCTTGGAAAGTTTGCCTCCAACACACTTTTCTCCTCTAAATTTCATTGTTTTATCTGGCAGCATTATAAAAAATAAACAGGTTTCATCTGTGTGAAAATGTCTTCATCTTTATATCATTTTCTTAAATTTGGCGACACCGTGGTTAACCAATCTTTTCCCAATCATATTACCATCCAATTCCCACCAATTAACCAATCATAACCCCTTCCGGTACATCTGCTGCTTCCCCACTTATTTTACCAAAAACAATATTATGTCTTTTTCGAAATCGTTTAATCCATCCAACTGAACATTTAAAATCTTGCAATTTAAGTTGCCTCACAAAATCGTCCGCATTTCCGCATTGGCTTTTAGTATAGGACGACTAATAGGAATATTGCGACTTCTCTGAATTTTGAACCATTAAAATAAAGCCTCGTATACTCTATATTGGTTACATGATCTGATCTTTTTTACTGATGTAGAACTGTTCTCAAATACACTCTGTATTTTGTCTCTATGTTTACAGATTGTTGAAATTGTTGAATGTGGCATCTAAAAAATAAGAATATGAAATTAATTTTGGAAGTATATACATACATATGTACTATTCAACACAAAACTTACGTCAGTTTCTTTGGCAATGCTGATATTAGACTCACCAGCTTCCAAACGCCAAACAATTGCGGCTTTTGCGATTGTAAACGCTTTTCGTGTCGTCATATCAAATCAGTTTTATTTTCTTTCAATAATGTTTGTTAAAGCAAAACGAACGACGTCAGGAATCTTTAGTTAACTGGATACTATTTGAACTGAAATCTGTCTGTTGCCTCAGCCTTTCGTAATTCTGTAATTCCTCTAGCTCTCGGTACTTTCCCGGTGTTTTCTTGCCGGCGTGGCGCATCCGTCGTTATGAACAATACTCTGACCCAACATTCATATTTCGTTGTTATATTAGTTTCGTCGTAATATCTTACGTCGTTATAAACGATAGGTTTCACATATAAAAAGGATTATTTCCGGCCGGGAATTTTGAAATTCGTCGCAAAAACCGATATGTCGTTATATCAGATGTCGGGTTAAACGATATCTACTGTACCTTCTACTATTCTATTCCATAATTACGGCGGCCTAGGCTACAATCGTGGGTTTACTGCAAAAACTCGTTAAGCTACCGTTAAGCTCGCTACCGCAAAGTCCATATTTGACCAAACTAGAGATATCTGAACTATTAAGCCAAAAATTAGTGTAATAATAAGAATGATTACACTGCAATTTGTACTGCCCTTTAAATGAGCTTTTTAGTTTTTCCTAAACCAAACAGATTGACGAAAAAAAGCAAATTTTGCTTTTGAAAAAAAAAATGTTATTGTTCGATATCTCGACAATTACTTTTTCGGGCTTAACGGGTTTTTGCAGTAACCCCATGCAATGTACAATTCAAGGACAATTGGGTCACAATTAGGTTTTTTCGTATTTGACGAGATATATTAATTATTATTGCACTTTTGTCGCTATTAAACATCCCTCAGAAACCCCCACGGTGGTTGCTATTAAACGCCGTAATAATTTCATTTAAAAACAGCTCTCTAATATCAGCGAGAGCCGAGACCACATGTGAACAGCCATTTTGCGAAGATTCTCAAAACAAACGCCACATCAAAGGCGAAACGGCCGCAATACCGACCACCTACCGACCGATTTTAACACCTCGCCACCCTCTCGTTTCGCAACATTGCAGAAAACACCCTCCGATGCCGCGAAGAAGGGGTGACCCGCTGACCGCAGCCCTTACAAAAAAAAACAATTCGGAAAATCGTAGATTAGACGGCACGCTGATAGCTTCCGCCGCGGTTAGGGTGAAGAGGGGGGGGGGCAGTTTTATAGATGGGGCGGTGCCGGGGGACGAGATGGTGCCATATATCGCGCCGCGGGGGTGCAATTATTGCCGCGGTAGGGGTAGCGGACCACCTAGGCGACCGATTCGGCGGCCTAGGGGTTGATTATATGATTATAGCGCCCCGCATAAATCGGAATTAAAGATGTGTGCAGGAATCCCTGTGCTGTCCGGTGGGAATTGTGGATACGCTAGGAAAAATAATTCCTTTTTTAGATACACTGAGAGAACCATAAACCAAGTAGGTAGATTGAGCCGTACACGGTGTCCCATCGTGGGACATCGTGAAGGTTATATCTAAAGCCATTTCCTGGATAATGTACGTATAGGACCTACATACGAGGTGTGCAAATTAAGTAATGAGACTGGCAACATAACGCCCGATCTAGCAACACTGCGGAGACGGGACTACGAAGGCTAGTAGGTTAACATGTAATGCATCTTCAGTACAAGTTTGAACTTGTTAGAGCCATTTGTTTGTTCTTTGTGATTGTTTTCGTAAACTGTTTTTTTTTTACTGCGTTTTAAAAATGAATGACATCAATTTTGAGCAACGGTGTGCTGCTTTTTTGTAGCCAGGGAATTGTCAACACAGAGTTTGTGCTTCCAGGCCAAACAGTAAATCTACACTTTTACAGAGAGGTCCTTGAAAACGATAAAAGGTCATGTGTGTGAGAGCAAACATCAAGAACAACTGGATATTGCATCACGACAATGCGCCTTGTCACACAGCCATTTCAGTGAACGAGTTCTTAGCCAGTAAAAACATTCCTGTGTCTTCTCAGCCTCTTTATTCGACTGACTTGAGTCCTTTTGACTTTTTTCTCTTCCCGAGACTGAAAAATCATCTCAAGGGACGTCATTTTGGGACCATAGAAAACATTCAAACGGCTTTAATCGACCAGCAGAACGCTATTCCAGTATATGAGTTCCAGCACTGCTATGAGGAAGGGAAGAGCCGTCTCCAGCGCTGCGTTGAAGAAGAAATATTGAGTTGTAATTCTACTCGAATAAAAGTTAAAAAAACCATTCTCATTACTTAATTTACACACCTTATGTATAATATTTTTGAAATATTTACATTTTTCGATCACAAACCGAAATTGAAAATTTTAAGAAAACTGCGAATATTTCATAAATTATCATTTATTGTCCAACATATTTTAGTAAATCATCAGAATATAACCATAAGAGCCATAAAAAAAAAAACGTTATCAAATTTGGCCGAGCAAAAAAAAAAAACGGATTCTTATCTCTATTCTTAATCGTAAATTTATAACCTTATTTAATAGTCAAGGCTGTTACATTATGTTGCAACCATTATTTATTTTACAATTGAAGGGGTTAGAATAGAAAGGGTAGTAGTACAATTTTTTAAAATTATGGGATAACTGCGTTTTCATATAGGTGAGATGCCTATTTATTGGAATAAAAATGGTGCAAGTGATTTTAAAGTGACATATATTGCGTAGTAGAAAAATCTGGTAAACGTAAGTACAGATTTTGTTGGCATAAAACGGATACAAATGCAATTGTACCCTTTTTATTCCAACCCACAATATACTAAACAATTACTGAGTTTCAACCGATCCAAAAATATCTATTTATTCTTTTCTGTTTTGTGCTATATAAACACGTAATGGAAAGTGATGAAGAAATAGAAAGTGCTGAAGGTAAGTTGCTGTGTCATATATATTATTATGTTATAATAAATACCAACAAAATCTGATGAACGCTAAATTTAAAAAAAGTTACTCAACTCGAAGAAATACACCATACATTTTTGGAGCCGGGCCACACATACATGGAGTGTAACAGGTCATTTGGACTAATAGAAAAATGTAAAAGGAAATTTCCACAAGTATTTACATCACAAGATTGGAGTAATGTAATAGGATCAGCTTCTAAACGCTTCCAGATACGACAAAAATAAGATGATACGAGAAAAGAAGATTTTTATTCATTTGCTCAACTCAATGCCACAATAGGCGATCCAAAAAAGGACATAGAGAAACAAAACTTAAGAGAAACTTCCGAGACATATGCTTTCCAGTTTAAGATTACTATTGATGATGATTTTCCTTTTACAACATGCGAGTGTCCTTTTTTTGGGTAATGGCCGACCACCAAGAGATTTGCAGAAAATATTTTGCTCAAAGTTGAATGAAAATCCTATTAATATTTCAGTAGAAAAATAGAAAAATTTGCAAACACTTCTAGAATATATACCACCTGTATATCATAGCTTTTATAAAGATCTGAAGCATGGAAGTAAGAAAAATAAAACCAAAGGCAAGAAAAAAAAGAAATGAAACTTCCAAAACCACTGCTTCTACGTCAAAAAATACACAGAATGATGCTTATTTCGGTGATACGGATTCTGAGTTTGACGACAACGTGGATGATATATGTACGTATACTGAACTCTGATTCTGACAGTAGTGAATAGATTTGTTTTCTTAATTTTGGGAATAAAGTTTGTTTTTGCACATATTCTTGTTTTATTTTTACTTAATTCAAAAAAAATGTTTGGAATAAAAAGGGTGTAAGTGCTTTTTTTTTTTTGAATAATATGAGTATTATCCTAAACAACTTTTGAGCTAAAAATTCTGCCATTTTTTAATTAATCAATATAAAATTAGATTTTACTTAAATGTTTTCCTTACTTTTATATAGTTATTTAACTTTAAGCTCAAATGTCTTCAAACAATGAAAATGTTACTTATACCCTTTTTATTCTAATCCCTTCAATTGTGACAGTCACTTATCAAAAGTTTGACAACAACAAAGTTTCGCTTCGACATAACCTCTATTTACATCTCTGTCGTTCATCCAGATTTGATGACATTTTTTGGATGGCTCGTTACTTTAATTAAGCGAAACTCGCATGCTTATCTTATTTTTTATACTGGGTGCTCGCAAAAAATATGTTTTAATTAAGCAAACATACATTTTTTAATGGGAATCCCTTATTAAAAAAAATTATAGCTGACCCTGGGGATGAATCTTAAAAAGCGACCCTAGGGCCAGAAGTCAGAAGAAGCAGTTTTCGATGCCCTTTAAATAAAAAAAAGTTTAATCGATTGTCTTGATTGAATTTTGATTTTATGAATGTGTTCATAAATAAAAGTAGACACCCTGTATATTTTAATAAGACATATTCACAAGAACTTTGTTTGCATTTCGAATAATTCATCCTGGTACATCATTAATTTAACTTCTGTGGGTACCTCAGAACTGATATTTGCCGCTTGTTCAGTAGCTCCATTTTTATTTTTAATTTAAGTTGACGAATGGTAACCGTCACGAACTCTTTCAATTTTCGACAAACACCAATTTTCTCCGCAATCACCGTTATTAAGGCTCATCAGGAGCAATCAATTAAATCCCAGCGAACGATGACAAAAGGACTGAGACCATAGAATGACGAAATAAGTTGCTGGATGGACCCCGGAGGGTACGCAAAGGACTCTCGAAATTTATTAAGCCCGTTTTAATTATACCAGCGAGATTTTTTAATAGAAGGACTCTCCCTAGCAATCATTATTCCCGAAATGTGGAAATAATTCAACGGGGGACAATCGAATTAATGTATCCGGTTACGTTTTTTTTTTTCGTACTGAACTAGAATTGGAACCTTCGACATAGAAACAATCTTAAAAAAAGTTTTCTACGATCACCGAAACATACGTCGATTTATCACCGTCTGTTTCTACAATGCCAAGTTGTAAATCTTTTTCGAGTTCAATATTTAATTCAGAACAGTTCCAATGTAGTTTTCGAAAGACTTTAACTAAAAAAAATATCACTTTGTTATTTCGCGTCTCTGTTACAGTTATGAAGTCTGTTTAGTTTAGCGATTCCAGATAATAATCAATTGTCTTGACATTATTCCATTATACTTGACTCGTCTGGCTGTTTTCAAATTCGATATTTTGCTCAACTTTGAGATCGTATAGTAAAGAAACATCTTGTAACGAATGTCCTAAAAGTTCTGGCACAAAATATTTATAGCAGTTTGTTTTTTAATGAACAGATTTATTGAAACATCAATTATTTATCATAAACTATATCTTAATGCTTAACTAAACTATACTACCAAATTATGAGAAGCGGCCCATACTCCTCTACCAGATGCAACTTTCTTCGGATGTCTCACATGAGGCCCTGGACGAAATTCAAGTCAATTTCTCTCAATTTTTCAAAAATTCGACGTCTTAGTTGCTGTTCGTTTTGGGCTTCCCAGCCTCTGTCATAAACTTTCCGCGACAATAAAGCCCAAAAATCCTCTATTGGGCGAGCCTGAGGCAAGTTAGGAGGATTAGCGTTTTTAGGAACAAAAGGTATGCGGTGTTGACGAAGCCAGTTTTGGGTATCTTTAGAGTAATGACACGATGCTAAGTCTGGCCAAAACATGATATCATACTCAGCATAATGTTTTTGGACAAACTGGAGCAATTTGGAAAGACAGTTCTCAATATACCCCTGACTGTTCAAAGCTTCGTCTCTCACTCTTCCCACAAAAGGTCGGGATATGCCCCTGTTAGAAATTGCGCACCAGACAAGGATTTTATCGGCAAATTTTGCTTTAGTCTTAAACTTTACATTGTCAGGGCATTCCTCTAGGTTATTTGTATAAAACCCATCATTTCCTTTCATTTCGGAGTTAGCCAAAGTGAAATACTTTTCGTCGTCTAAAATAATGCTCTTGCCATCGGCAAAGTAGACCCGTCTCAGTTGACGGCAGCATCTTGGTATACGTAGAAGCTGCCCTTGAGTGTATTTGGGGACTTACGTCTTTTTCGATATTTCAGGCCATTCCTCTTCAATGTCAACGATACCGTACTCTTAGAAGTGTCATATCGACGAGCCAGTTTCCTTGATGACATCCCAACTTGGTTTCCTGCTCTTCTTACCAACCGCTCTTCCCTCTGTGCAGTAAATACTCGTGGTCTTCCACTTTTTGGAAGGTTCAAACAAGGTATTCCCTGCTCGCACTCAGCTATTGTTCGATAAATGGTTCTGCGAGAAATATTTTCATTCTCGAATATTCGAAATATTTCAGCTTTGGGTACCCGCCCAACTAAGTTATAGATACTTTTTCTTATTTCTAATTTATACGACATTTGAAAGCATAAACTTCAAAATAAATAACCCTCGACTGACAGTCAACAAAGTAAACAATCTTTTGTTACCAAAGGCGACTTGATATTATTTCATTGTTGTTAAGATTTAAGTTCATGAATTTTGTGCCAAAACTTTTAGGACATACGTTATATTTTTTGTATTCAGGTTTTAAATAAACAAATCGCTAAATGTTCTTTGTAGTATAAATGGCCATAATACATTACTGCATCATAAATGCGACGGTAAGGTCAGAAGAAATAGGTCAGAAGAAGTTTTCGATGTCCTTTAAAATAATAATAATAATAATAATAAAATAAATAAATAATCGGATATTTTAAAAAATGAGGATGATGTGGATTAGAATCCTGTAGGTGTATCCAACAATGACATGTATTAATTGTTTCATATCATACTGAACATAGTATCACACCGGCATTGGGATGCCGAAGAAGATGCTCTTTTGAGAATAGACAGATCCTTAATCCGATTAAAACTAGAATATGGCAGCCTGGTTTATTCCTCTGCTAGCAAATCCACTCTAAAAATGCTCGAAACAGTGCAGAACCCCGCAATCCGCATCTGTCTCGGACCTTTAGGCGTCCTACCCAATCTCTATTGTAAGGCTAACAACTTCCTCTCTCACTACACGCGAACAACTTCCCGTGACATACTCCGCTAGTTTCTGCCAATCCGAACAACCCATTCTCAGCACCCTAAACCCCACTCAACCGTTATCGGCTAACCCTTCTTAGACCCCCCAAATCTTAAAAATCTCACTAGGACACTAATCTCGCTAAACCTCTGTTATCCCCATCTCCCCGTTCCTTGGACAAACATACTATCAACACGTTGGCACTCTGTAGATAACAAAAAAACTGAGACTTCTAGTTCGCAGCTAAGACAAGCTTTTCTAGACTGACTAACTTCAAAGAAGTTGACAGTATTCTATATGCAGAGCTTAAAAAATGAAACATTAATTTTCACCACTCTAACATTACAATGCTTCCCAGTCATACGAATCCTTACGGCCAATTCAATAATACAATAACGTCACACACCTCTCCACAACTACATTCTCCTATGCAGAACTCTCCCCCCTGTTTTCCAAAAATTTCTGTCAGTATTCTTTGGGCACCGTCACACGTTGGAACCAGTCAGATAGCTAGCTGACTAAAACTTAATACAACCTACTATAAACGTGAATAATCTACCCCCCATGAACAGAAGAAATAAAATCAAAATTAGGAGACTGAGAATCGGACACACCCGCGCCACACACGGATTATCTCATAGAAACCGGTAATCCGACATTGTGCGAATACTGCAACTGTCAACTATCCGTCAAGCATTTTCTCTCGGAATGCCCCAAAAATAACGTAACTCGACAGACACATCCTCACAGGCGAAATCAAAGGAGACCTCAATCCGTCCAGCAACTTGAACAATAGAATTAACTCTTTAAAAGACATTAAACTGTACAGTCAAAGAACCATAGTTTTGTAAAGGTTATGTACGCGTGTCAATGGCCAAGCTGTCGACCATACATAAATATACAATTGAGAAATCCAATTTTTATTATACATACACGGTTTGTCCGGAAAGTAATGTCAGTGAGCTTTGAAAAATGGTTTTTATTGGTTCTATGTGTACAAATCTTTAGAAACTTTCAAAATACATTCCTCCTGCGTCCACACATCGGTTCCAGCGGGTCTTCCACGCATCAAAAGCCGCACGGTAGTCGTTTTCCGGAATAGCCTTTAAAGTGTCGGTGCAAGCCTTCTGAATGTTTTTCACCGACCCAAAATGCTGTCCTTTCATTGGGGTTTTGAGGCGCGGAAACAGAAAAAAGTCTGGGGGGAGGGCACATCGGGGCTGTAGGGAGGCTGGGGAACAACGATGATACCTGCCTTGACGAGGTTATCGGCCATGAGGAAGCAGGTGTGCGAAGGCGCATTGTCGTGGTGAAGCTTCCAGGATTTTTGAGATGTCTGGGCGGACGCGATTCATCCTGCGTTTCAGCCGCTTCAGCACCTCGAAGTAAAACTTTCCGGTTACGGTTGTCCCCTGCGGAACGAACTCATGATGGACCAATCCCCCGGCAATCAAAAAAGACAATCAGCATTGTCTTGATCTTTGACCTGGACATCCTGGCCTTCTTGGGGCGAGGGGAGTTCGACGTGTGCCATTCCGCACTTTGCCTCTTCGTCTCTGGATCGTATTCAAAGACCCAACTTTCGTCCCCAGTAATGACGTCATCAAGGAGAGCGGGGTTGTCTTCGCAGGTGTCCAAAAGTTCTTGGCAGGTTTCGACGCGCCTCGTTTTTTGATCGTCCGTTTGCACTTTTGGCACGAGCTTCGCGCACACTTTCTTCATTCCTAAAGACTCCGACACAATTTCGTGAACAATGGTTTTCGTAATGTCTAATGTTTCGGAAATTAAACGGACACTTAGAGGACGGTCAGTGTTCAACAAGTCACGTACACGTTTCACATTGTCGTCGGAACTGGAGGTTGATGGCCGTCCAGCGCGGTTCTCGTCGTTGACATCATCCCGACCTTCTCCGAAGGCCTTGTGCCACCGGAAAATTTGCCTGTCCGAAAGACAATCGACGCCGAAAGCCTTCTTCAACATTTGAATGGTTTCCGCAGCACTCTTCTCCAGCTTCACACAAAACTTGCTCGTCATCCGTTGCTCATGCGAACGTTGCATTTTTTCTTGCACCGGGTCACTGTAACGACTCTCAAAGAACGAGTGATGTCACCGCGACAACGACCGGTAGCCAACTGACGCTTGTTGGATCTTGTTGCCAGATCCCCCCACCACAATCCCAGTACGTAAAGCGCGGGCTGGCGCGTACAGTCTCGGGAAAAAAAGTCACTGACATTACTTTCCGGACAAACCCTGTATATGTAGGAATTTTATTTGCTTTTTCATTATAATATTTGTACCTAGTCCATTACGAGTATATCATAAAAGAAACAAAATTAAAACCTAACACAAAAGATCACAAAAATAAAATTGATTCGGAATCATTTGGAACACCGTCGCCCGTACGGGCTTCTAATAGCGACATTAATAATTGAAAAAGGGCCTAATTGATATCGCCATAAAGGAAGGGGTGGTCATCGCCGACCTTTAGGGGTTGATAATTTTTTTACTTTTATTGTTCCCAGCGGTCGGCCCACTCGCTGGATGAATGAAAACTATAAAAACCGTTACAATTTTTTTTGGTATGATTTAGAGAGACCGCAGGTAGTCCGCGACGTGATACGAGAGACTCAAGCCCTTCGCCGGGCCGCATCACAACGTCAATATGTTCGACATATGTTCTAATTTAAATCAGTCAATAAACGCGAGGTGGTTATACGGGGTGGAGGATTCTACGGCGCCAAAATACATAGAACAAAACATTTTTTACAACTTGCATAGAATACTTATTAGTAAAATGTGCTATAATTTAGATAGTGATTGATTCTACAATACAGTGTAGACGTGTTTATATAGCTCTCCAAAGAAACATTCTTTTTAGTGGTTTAAAGTGAAGTAAAAACTTTAAATTTTGTGGAATTAATTCAAAATAAGGCCAAAGTAATTTTTTAACATTTCTAAGATGTCTAAATCTGTAAAATCTGTGCAAGTTAATAACCTCAAGAGCCAAATCTTTGAATGTGGTTTTTTCTTTTTATATGATGCTATCTAAGAGTAGTCAAATAAAAATCGTCCTGGTTTTATTGGAAATTCCTCTTTACAAAAAGAGACAATCCAGACAATTACAAGAGGAGGGAAATAAAATTTTTGAAATATAAGGACCTGAAAGAAACAATTAATGCCTAAAAGAAGAAGTTCTTAAAGAAGAAAAAAAAAACAATTCGAAAAGAAGTAAAGGAAATAGCGAAAGAAAGAAACGAGAAAATAATATAATCATATTTCATATGAAGAGCTAGAAACTGGAGTACTGAGAAAAAATGAAAATGATAAAACAAGCTAAATATGGGATAGATTTATTTCCAAACATAAAAACTTATAATAGAAGGGTCTAATCAAAACAACCTAAAGTTTACTTTAAATCTGAGAAGAATTTTACAGTAATAAAAATAAAAGAAATTTGGCTACTCATTACCCTTACATCAGACTCTGAGAGAATATATAAAAAAATAGGAGAAAGATAAGAGTAGAAGGTAAAAAGATTTATACATTAATATTCATAGGGACTTTTATTCTAAGGAAATTTTCTGTTCAAAATAAATTCACAGGTTTAAAAACTTATACAAATGTTTAGTGGTAACACCGGATACGACTAATTTAAATTAATGAAAAACTATAATTTTATACAGGTATAACTTGGTGGGAAAAAAAGAATTTATAATATAAGATATTTTTAAAAAAATATATTGATTTAAAATTTTATAATAATTAAAAAACAAAATTGGATTTTTATAGTTACATAAATTATATGAAACGTAGGATATTTAAATATTATTTATATTATATTAAGTATTTAAATAAATTTCATGACCAATAGAGTATTTAAATTTTATTTATTTTTTAAACTATATCCAACTAGAATTATAATATATTGATTATTTAATTATATTTATTTGATTTATTACTTGATATTTATAGTTTTATTTAAATAAACATGTATGATTTTTAGGGATTTTATAACTTTAATATAGGAATTCATCAGATATTAGAAGAACTTTAATAAAGGACATATAAAAACTTGACTGCTAAATTTATTCAATACAACATAACTAAATAAGCTTTATATTATTAATATAATTATCAAATAAAAAAGGTTAAAGAAAAACAAAGACACAAGACAAATATTATATTACATTTTCATCTAGCAATTAAAAAAAAATTGCACGATGAAGATGAATTGGAAACGTACTAGTTAGTATAATAGAGAACACAAACAATTCCATAGAACTTCAAATACTGAGTCTTAACAATTATTATATATGTGGTGATATTAATGAATTTTTAAATTTTACGAAGAACAAAATAAATGAAAACATTTTTAATTTTAAAGAAAGGAACAAGAAATATATTATATAAACTATAATTTTGGGGTTGACATTTAATTATTTTATTATTTATAAATTTTTATTAAAATGGTTTTATTTGAATTATATACCAATCCCCAAAATTACTTCATGCGAATTTAAAGACCTAAGACCTATTAATATTTTACCTTTCTTTCAAAATTTTAGAAGATTGTTAATTTTCAAAGGATTATTTAGAACTAATAAAATATATCTCTTTACAGTTGTTTTCTAAGAATTATAGCACACTATTATAAGAGATATAGAGAGATTGTATATTGATTTGGATCACATTTATTTAGTAACCAGACTCTGTTATCATGCAAATATTGGACGAACACTAACGTTTTCAAACTATTAAACAATAGACAGAAAGTAAAATAAATAAGTTAGTAATAATGGTAAGAGATCTAAGGAACTAGACCATTTTACTGTTTTCCTTTTTCAAATGTCAAATTCATTTATACGACATTAATTTAATAATAATCAAGATATAAAGTTAATATTTTTTTAATCACTTTAATTTAGATGAACGAGAAGAAGACAGATTATACTTTAAATTATACCCTTAGTGAAATTGTTTATTAGTTTTTTATTATATATCATATATTATTAAACAAAACGTATAAAAATAAAAATATATTTATATAGAAAGAAATAATTTTATTTGTATATTATTGGATTTTTAGATATTTAAAAAGTCACATCTTTTCATATTTCAGTATTAATACTCAACACCACACATAAGGATTTTAACATTATAAACATGGTATATATACTAAAGAATAATTTATTATACCTTTTTTTTTTTATTTCTATTACTATTTTTTTTTTTTATATATTATTTTTTTTTATTATTATTTAAAAAAAATTAAATTTAATTTTTTTTAGGCTTTTTTTACACAATAAATTTTTATTTATTTATTTATTTATTTATTTATTTGATTGCTTAATGTCATCAGATCAAGGAAGGGTGTGTACTAGAGATAACATTAAAATATTGAAAGCAGAATCGGACAGTGAACACAGATTGGATAATAACCATAAATAAGGAATAAGACTGTTACTGAAGACGCATTTTGAAATATTTTGTCGTTCCCTGTTTTTTTTTTATCTACTGTAATGTGCTGAATTCAAATATGAACTTTTTTTAGTTAGGTTTTTTACTTATCACCCATATAGAGAAGTCTTATAGAAGGACTAGGTGTTTAGAGAAGGGAAGAAGAATATAAAATATGAGAAACACAAACCATAAGCAATCTAGTGAATTTTTGAAGATTTAAAACAAAAACAAAATCTCAACCAATCAACCAATTAATTATTTTGTTATCTTCTTTCGCTTGTATTCGCCGGAATCGGTTTTACGTTTGAGGTGGGGCTAACATGTTTGGGGGTAACATGTTTCCACTATACCGCTTCTCCATTTGAGCAATTTGCTGGTGATATCTTTCGCCGTGTTCGTCTGAAACTGCACTTAAATTGTCAGGGAAGAACTCCAAATGGGAGTGAAGAAAATGCAGCTTAAGTGACATGTTGCAACATAAGATTGCTTATAAGATTGGATAAGTTCTTCAACTGGATTCTTGTAGTTCTCCGATTCCTTGTTACCTAGGACGTTACTACATACATTTTTAAGGCAGTCCACGCCTTATTTTATTTTCTCGAAAGTGTAGTTTCAAAATTTTTGTCTCTAAATAGTTCTCGTATTTTACGGCCTAACGAACATTCCTTCTTTAAGCTTTGTCTCACTTATACGCGTGAATTTTCTAAATCAAATCTATTAATAAAGATTTAATAAATCTCTTAAAGTCTTATGTGCAGTGAAGGTAAATACATTTTCTGCTGCTCTACTAAGGGTTCATTAAGGACGTTTTTCAGACCAGGCACAATGTTTTCACATAACGGCCATTTTTTTAATGACATAATGTTAGTTTCTGGCTTTGCCATTCCATTCGTGTAAAAAAGTAACAATATTTGGTATAGCCACTCTGCAGTCCTGTAAGTAGTGTAACAACTTTTAGATTAGCACAGATAATCCATTTATGATCTTCGTATTTTATGCTTTCAAGTAATATACGTATCTTCTCGTACGTTTCTTTCATATTTACAGCATAACCCACATGAACAGATGTTGTTCGTTTCCATTAAACAATAAAACTGCCTTCAGACTTATCTTCGAAGAGTCACTAAACAGACGCCACTGGGTAGAATTATAGGAAAGATTTTATAGATTTTCTAGATTTTGCTACGCGATACAACTTATAGGTCAGTGTAAGGGTTACATAGGTAGAAGTTATCAAAATAACACATTCGATTGGTGGGGACGATTTTCATGCAGAACAATGTAATTTATGAAACAGTAGGGTACATACTGTTACGAATTTCTCTTCAAATGATTCACTTCTCCAATTCAAACACGTTTCTCCAATTCAAACACAATCTACAACTCGTCGAACCTAACTGTGTAACATTCCAATCACAACTAACTCTATCCTAGCCACAACACCACTATTTATAGTTTTTACATGTTCTAGAAAATTAATTTGACATCTAGAATATTTAATAGGTATGTCATTCCATACAATTCTTTACTAATAGCTAGTGTATAAACTAAATAGATGAAGTATGTAACCTATAAAACTTAATAACTGTCAGCTGTCACTAATGACACTTAACAAATGTCACAATACTTTCATTTTAAACTAGTAAAACATATGAACATAAGTCTACCTGAAAAGTATGCAATCCGTGTAACGTTACGATCCTCAAAATAGACTACTTTTACCGGGATAATATTCTGGCGTATAGGGACTCTATTGAATTAGCTTTATGTCGCTCGGTCGCTATGTGACCGCCTGCGGAGCGCTCTAATGCCTGACGTTTTTTAAAAATTAGGTGACTTTGGCAGAGAGGTGATGTACTCACTGATAGTTTTTTATGCTGATTAATAAAATGCATCGATCTGCCTCATTTGTTTAAAGATTCTTGAGAGTATACCGGATTTAAAAGTGGATGGGGGCACGATATATTGTATAGCATCCGAAAAACATTTAAGAGGCATAAACAGAATTGTTGAAAATGAAACGAAATCATTAAAATGTGTCATTTAACGTTCTGGTCAATCTGCATTTCCATATGTTTTGGAAGAAATATGAGGCTTTCTTTTTTACGATGTAACTGCTATAATGCTTTTGCGTTATTGTTCTTTTTTTGTCTGATAGATGTCTTTGCCATTAACTGTCGATAATAACAGTTAAGTGTTCGCCAAAACGAGGAAATTATATAAAAAAATAGTCAATCTTTAAATGGCAACATAGTCTCGCTTTGTTGAGGGTTAGACGTTATCATGGTAGGTATAGTCAATAGTAAGAAAAACTATTAATGTACTACGTACACGAATTTACATTGAACACAGCAAATAATGTCCAAACTATTTAAAAATATACGTTTATAAAAAGTTTTCAGTCCCTCACAGCGTTAGGTTATAGCAATATGCAAAGTGTTATCTTCTTCCTCTCTCAGCGTGTTTTGTTTCGAATTTTCTTCAAAATATGTCAATATTACAAAAATTAATAATTGATAACCCCATTTTTCTCTCTCCCTTCTGATATCTTCTCATTTCAATCGGGCCCTCCAATTTTGTTTTCTAATCATTTCGACCTCCACTTGATTACCGCAAACCTCTAAATTAAGGCCTTGTGTAATAGGCACGTCAAAATACGTACCTCCTTTGTCGGATGCATCGGAGACCACGCCCCCGGGCAATTGTTTTGTTTCTCCACAATCAAATCTATTAAAATTTTGCAGTGTCACCGGACAGAACTAAATCAATAGCGAAAGTATCGGAATAGAGGGTTCCCGTTCGATGCAACTTTGTCGGCAAACATCGTTAACATGGAGTTTTTACGTCTGTTCGGTGTAATTTGAAAATTCGCCCGAACCGGAGACGAAATCGATTGTTTTTTGTCCACGAAATTACACTGTTAATAAAATTTCTGTAAAATGTTACTTAACATAAATAACCGAAATCTAAAAAGAAAAAACATATTTTCATGTGTTATATTAAAATATATCAAACTACAAATTTAATAAGATGACTAAAGCACGTAGGCTAATAATAGATTCCAGGACCGGTCTTAACGCGACTGGAATACTGTTATATATGCCACATTAATAAAGTACATCGTCAAGTCCTGTGTACAGTGCGCGACTAAAGTATGGAATAAATTCAGTAAATGTGAAACAAAAAATTTGAGGCAAAACGTCTGAGGAAAAATTACGTCTAAATATTCACGAACTGAGCGCACATAATGCGGGGGTGCTCCGTCTTGCTGAAACCAGAGTGTGTTATCTGGAATGTCAGGATCATTCTCGTTTGGGAAAATTACTGCAAGCGCTGGAACTAGATCATTTTGCAAGAACTCCAGATATCTTTCTCGTGAGAGACTTTCTTCAAGAAGAAAGGCCCTATTAAGCTGTTTGCGACTATTCCGACCCACACATTTAATTTCTGCGGATGTTGAGTATGTGCTTCGATGATCCAATGAGGATTCGTCCGACTCCAATACCTGAAATTTTGACGGTTCACTGTGCCGTTTAGACAAAACGTGGCTTCATCGGAAAAAAGTATTTGCTAGTGTAAATTTGGATTTGTTTGACAAAGATTCATCATAGTTTCACAGAATTGCAGTCGCCGGTCGGGGTCGTCTTCGTTGAGTTTTTACACAAGCTGACATTTTTATGGAGGATAGTTTTCTTTCCTCAAGATACGTAGAACTGTCGTCTGACTAACTTCATTTTCTGAGGCAACTAGTGTAGAGGTACTCTGAGGGTTCTCTTCCATACTTAACACAATGTCAATCTTTTTATCTTGGGTAATTTTTGGACGTCCTGGTTTGGAAGATCTTAAACATCATCAGTTTCTCTAAATTTGGACTCAATCTTACTAACTGTGGATTGGGTGATAGGGTTATCTGGATATTTTGCATTAAATAAATTGCATACCTCATGCTGAGTTCTGGTCTTATTTCCACATCCGATGAAAATAAAAATTTCAATTCTTTGTGTCACAGTTAAATGTGCTATATTAACATTGGAATTTTTATAAATACTAACACGTTACATTAACTTACATTGTGTAAGTGGTGGTGTGAGTGCGCGAGACAGACAGAGATAATTTAACTTGGATTTAGTCAAAATGATGATGGTAGCGTGTAATATTCCATTCGCCAATTTAGATCACCCCGAGTTCAGAGAATTTGTCCAGAACGTTGCGAGTAGAAAGTACGGCGAAGTTAGTCTGTCTGCAGAAAAAACTCTTAGACGGTTGTACATAGCACTACTGTGTGAGGATATAAAAATATCATCTCGGAATAACTTATATGGCTGAGGGAACAACGGATGTTAAAGGAAAGACCTTAACTAACGTAATGGTTGGGGGACTGGATGAGGCAAAAACCATGAAAAGGTATTTGATAACTTCAAGGACATATACTAATTTAATTCATGTTACATGTTTGGCATATGGACTCATGTTGACAGCGTTATAGCGAATGTGAAAGAAATATTTGTGAAAACACCTTCCAGAAGGAAAAAGTTTTAGGACGTTCTATCAAGGACACCACTACCAACGGAGCCTATTGTCACTCGTTGGGGCACATGGGTACAGGCCGGTATCTTAAATGACAGGCGCCAGAACTTAACTCCTGAACATATTTTTGAAAACTCAGTTGTAGTACGGACATGCTATAGCATCGGTTACCGTGTGTATCGAAGTTTTGTGTCTTGTGACTATGGTTCCTTTACCGATTATTTTAGCTACAACAATCACCATCAAATGTATAAGGTAAGACCTGCTTAACATTTCATAGAGTTATTGATAGTGGTATCCTGAAGCCGTCCCTGGTAAAATACATATCTATTATTAAACTCCGATCTCTAATGATCACAATTATTAAAATGAATGCGAGTAATTTTTTTATTTGGTTCTCAGAAACAGAATCCACGCTGCCGACTTCTACATAAAAATGTTAAGAATCATCAAAATACTTACCAAATTCAGTCTTGAAAATCACCTAACCACAAATTCCCATAAATATGTTGGCACATCTCAACATTCGTTACCGCGCGATTCATTCGGGATATTAAAAGATAACAGGCATCGAGGCAAATTAACAAAAAAAAAAAAAAAACGAAACGCAAACAAAACGGACGGGAGTCAAGAGCGGATAATGCCACTCGGATCAAGAGCTGTTGAAATTGGACAAAAAAATTAAAAAACGTCGATAAATGGACGTTCAGTAGCTGAGGAATAACATCGATGGGTCAGAAAGTGCATTCTTCCTTGCGGGTGGAGAATTTTCGACCGCACTTTGTTTTCATATTAAACACCCTAGCAGTGGTGTATCTTATAAAAGTCTGTAGGGTTTCAAAATTTAAAAGAATAAAACAGAAAGTGTTATACATTAACTGTAAAATAAATAATGAAATTTTATTAGTAACATACATTAAGTAAATGACGTTTGGGGTTTACAAACGTGTTATGTTTCAAGCGAAAAAAATGTCGTATGAAAGAAAGGTAAAGGAATTTAAAACACATAAAAGAATATTTCAATCTGAAATATATGCAATGTTCAATGATTGTTAAGAAATCAACTGAATTAAAATGAATTTATAATCCTTTAACCCATTCTGTTCGCAAAAATAACCAAATCATATTTTTATATAAAAAAAAAAAATAATATTTTAAAATAAAAAAATTTTTTAAGAAAAAAAACGGTTCCCAAAAATTTTACGCAAAATTTTGAATTAAATAGAGAATTTTTTCAATTGTATTATTAAGTACATAGGATAGGGTTATACATGGAATATCCATCAGGAAATGACTCCACGTTTTTGGCACATACACACTCTTTTCGAAAATTTCCATAAAATGTGTTTAAGATGCAGGTTGAATCTCCTCCTTCAATGCCAAGAAATGGGGCGCTTGGGGGCAACCTTTCACTTCAAATAACTAAAGGTATAATGGTTAAATCTGATTTTGGGAAAGAGACGTACACGATGGATGTCTCATCAGTTTGATTGTTTCACGTGTATAGCATGTCGCACCGTCTTGTGAAACCACATCCACATCAATATCATCCAATTTAGGAGAAAGAACTCAGTTATCATGTCACGATATCAAGCATCAGTAACAGTAACGGCACTGGGGGGGGGGGGCCTCTTGTGATAGTCAGTATTTTTTGTATAAATGGATTTTTCATTGAAATTCTGAAGTGCCAGGAAAACGCGTGACCTTGAAAGTTTTCAAAATTTTCGCCTGCGGCGCTAATACGGGCTCTCGCAGGTCATATGTTGCTTTATCAATAAAATGCCCCCCACCCCCCAAGAAGTCTTCTGGATACGCATATGAGTAACGGCTTGACTAGCCTCATTTTAAAAGAAGTTTGGTCCAATGACTCCTCCAGCCTAAAATCCGCACCAAACAGTGACATGTTGTGGATGCATTTGTTTTTCGACAATCACATGTGGGTTCTCTGAACCCCAAATGCGCCAATTTTGACAATTAACGAAGTCATCAAGGTGAAAATAAGCTTTATATAGTTTAGGATGTTTTTGCTCGAAAAATCAGCATTCACTTGTTTAATAATCCATTCAGCGAACTTTCTTCGCTGTGCATGGTCATTAGGTTGCAGTTCTAGTGTCAACTGAACTTTGTAAGCATGGAAACGCAGATCTTTAGTGAGTATACGCTGTAGAAAGCTTCTTGAAATTTGCAATTTTTGTTCACGATGCCGAATCGATGTTCCTGGACTTTCACCAACACTCTCACGCATTCCTTCGATATTATCATTTGAACGGCTTGATATTGAACGGCCAGTGTGTTTAACGTCCCCATTTGATCCAGTCTCCCCGAATTTTTTCAATTACTTTCTTCACAGTTGACGAAGTTAATTCAATATTCCCACCACTTTATACGAAATTTGCGAACTGTAGCAGGCAAACTTTAATTATTTTTGAAATATTATACAATGAAAACGCATTGTTCTTTCGTGTGGTGCTCCATTTTTACTAACCCTAAACTGTCAGCTGTTAAACTGTTTCCTTTTTTTGGTTGCCAACACTTTACCGCACATGTGGCGACAAATTCAAATCTTGCGGTTTGGTATTTTTCAAAAACGTGATAATTTATGTGGTTCTGTCATTTTGTTGCTTGAAAGACAACAAGAAATTTAAAAACTACATGTTTTACGAGCATCTTAGCCGAGTGAGCAAATCTGTTAACCTAGAAAAATGCGGAAAAATTAGGTGTCTTAGCAGTAATTTTCGGGACGATTTGTAAATCGATAATTTTGTGAATGTTTCCCTCAGAGGAATATCGCGACGAGTCACCGCTGTATCTAAACGTGAATAGATCCTGGTCGAAAAAACACCTAGCGCGATTAAGTCCTCAATGGGGCATTTAAAAATCGTTTAACTTATTTTCATTATCAATTCCGCAAGTCACGCGTCGATTAAGACGCCTTTATCTAGTATCATCCGGTATAATGGCGAGATACAATGCCACTGCGCTTTCCAGAGGGACGGGCGGTTGGTCCAGGGGCCTCTCCCATGATGCTCCCTATTCAGGAGTTTCCACAAAACGGTGAGAGCACTTAATCGACGTTAATTCCACAACAAAAGCGACTTGTGTGGTAAAACAACTTTACAAACCGTTCAAAATGCTAACTGAAGAGAGTAACTTCTAATTAGATATGTGCAAAAAATTTTTGCGAGTGAAAATTACGTCAATTTGTATAACCTGTTACTAATAATATCGGCTATGATGTATGTAGTATGTAGTAAAGAATTAACATAGCTGATAATCTCATTTGTTTTTGCGCGGCGTCATTATCTTGCTCCGTTTAAAAGTTAGTGAGGAGGAGGGTATTTATTCCCGCACTGTATGCGTATTGGCTTATTGAGCCAATAGAATTTTGTAAAAGACCTTTCATGGATACTATAGATAGGTAGTCAAACACGAGGACAAGACACGACCCTGTATAGTCCAATCAACGAGCGAAAGCCCCCATGTAAATTGGTCACTAATTGTTATCAGCAAACAAAAAATATGGTCGTATAGAGAAAAAAAATTATAAGACAGATAGCGTTTTTTGCGACTCGAGTTTTAATGGCGAACATAACCAAAAAAAATCGCGAAAGTCAAAAAAACGGATTTTTTGCAAATAAAAAAAAGCTTCAAGTCCTACACAAGAAAGTTAAATTAGAAAGTTGTAGGTCTTAAAAATTCGCGTAGAATGAGATGTGAACGAAAAAAATCGGTTCATAAACATTTGAGAAAAATTTAAAAAAACGTCAAAATTCGCGTTTTCGTATTTTTGCTGTAACAATTCCAGTTTTGTTTGAACAGACTTCTTGTTAACTAGAAATACAGCCCAAGAAAAGCGGAAAATGACACTTTTTTCAAAAATTCAAAAAAGTTTTATTTTTTCGAGTTATAACGATTTAATTAAAAAAGACGTTTTCAAAAAAGACGGTTTTCTCCCCGTTGATTGGGCTAGTACACTTCGACGCGCACTGTCGTCTCTTGTCGGAGCCTCAAAAAAACTTTAATGCTCTCTTGCATATCCGAGTCCGCCGAATTTTTCGCCTCGGGCCTCAAATTTAAACAGCGGCCCCAATACTGTCTCGACCGGTTCTTAATCGTCGTCAAACGAGGTGCGAAATGACATCGACAGCTCGCACCTTGCTCTTATAAAGTAATGAAGACGCGAATCCTCCATATAAGCGGTTTTCCCATCGTTAAAAGCCTGTTTTCCCTGCGCGGTCCCGGCCCAAATAAACCAATCAAGGGCCGGCCGACTTTTATGACTCCCTTATATTTTTTTAATGATACGTCTAGGCACCTCGCCGTATCCCGCATTTCACGACGAATTGTCCAAATAACTTTATCCGTTTTGATTTATCGACCGTCCGCTGCTAATAACGCCGATGCCGATGGGAGATTGTGGATGCAAGGGGGACGCAATTTTTTTAACCTACGGTGGATCCGGATCGGATTCTTCACGGTAAACTCACGTACGTTATAGGAACGTAACTTTAACGTGTCATTGGTTAAAGAAACGTGATACGTTTCGATACGATAGAATAACAACCGTTTATATATCGTTGAGAAATTAACGGTTAATTAAAACGTTAAAAATATATGATTTTTAAACGAAAAATCTAAACAGTCTCTTTGAAAACATTAAAATAACGTTGTTCAAAGTAAATTATACAACTGTTCAGTCAAACGTTAATACAATGTTTACTTTGACGTAGTACTTACTCTATTTAGTTTGTATAAGAAACGTCTTTTGTAAAATATAAGAGACACGTGAATTATTGGTATATATAAAATGTGTTTTAAACGAACATTAATCCTAATTTGGTTATTGGAAAATACTTTGTCTATAAGTAAATGAAAGAATGAAGATATTAATGATAGACAATATTATTAAATAATATTGGTTCATATCAATTAATTCCATACACACGTATTTTGAAACACCTACACGTGATCGAAACGTATCCCTCATCCGTTTAAGAAACTAAAAAAAAAGTTTTAAAACATAGCAGTGATGACGTAACTAGGACGCTCTGTGTGGGGAAAATAACTGTACTAGCTTATGCGGATCACATGACACGTGCTATTTCCTGTTATTTCTTTATGTATTATATTGTTGCATTTACGGGTTACCCTGCCAAGAAGAAGTGTTTTTATATTCTTCTGCATTTGTATATAGGTAAATAAACCTGTATTTTTTTGTAATGAATGCCAGACATTTTCCACATTGTAATCAGCAAGTATTTATTTTACCTATTGCTAATTTGTACGTTATACAATTTCATTTTCATTACTACATTTTTGTAGGTACAGCAGAGGTAACTATGATACCTTAATAATTGTATTTAATCGTAATTGAAAAAAACAATGAAAAAGAATTTTTTATGCAACTGTTTTTCAAATAGTGAGGAATTTTTCAAAGAGGGAGGCCCCATCAAACTGAACTCCCCTTGCATGTTTTATCATGTAACCTTCTTATTCAAATACCAACAAAATTATCTCCATTAATTAACTTCCACAGATACATAATTATTCTAGCTTGCAATTTAGAATACGAGAAAAAAACTGTATTTTGATACTGGTGGAGAATTGACCAGTGACCATTTATCTAGTGATAGTATAGAATAAGTCGTATCTTTTATCGAACTAATGACGAAATGTTTTATTTAGGTATTCTTGAGCAGTTATTAGTCCGGATGGCTGGTAGTTTAACCAATTATGTTACAATGGCAATACTTCTACAATATCTATTGTGGTAATAAGATACATATTAGGTAAAGATTCGTATCAATGTTTTATATCAAACTTTTTTTCAGAGGACGTTAATCTTAATTTCCCAACAAACAAAAATAACGACCTGCAAATGCTTGGAGTGTAAAAGAACGGCTGAAACATGCGGCCACCAGAATACTTAAACCAAATGACGTCAAGAAACACCATATAATTTAACATAATAGAATTTAAAGTTTCTTATGTTTTTGATTTCAAGATGTTTGGTTTCAGTTCCCAGACATATATATGTATATATATATATTATTACTAATTATATCATGTTTGTATACTTGAATATATTTTTTTTCTTAATTTTCTACTGTTTACTTTACGTGTAACTGCGACAGCAGTATAAATTGGTAGGTGAAAATTATAACCGTAGTAGATAACCCGTTAAAACAACGTTGAAAAACACATTTCTTAAACGTTTACCAATACGTTTAATTTCCCTTAATATTTAACGTTATTAAAAGATTATTTAGAAACGTATATATTTAAGATTATTAAATGAAATGGACATTGTGGGCAGCGGCAGCTCGTCAGTTCACGTGATAGGGGGTAGATAAACATAATATAGTATGTACCTACAGTCATTCTGATAATTTTTATTACTATTTTTATTTACTATAGTATTTATTGTTTTTTTTTTGTTTGCGACGTTTTAAAAAAATCGTGAATAATCCAAGTTCTTGGACTTGGGTTAAAGGGAAATCTTTAAAGTACAGTGCAACTCCAATTATCTGTACTCCGACTATCCGAATCGCTGATTATCCGAATCGCTTTCAGAATTTCAGAAAAAAATTTAAGACGGAAACTGTCAAGCGGATGCGCGACTTGGATGCCCGAAAACGGATACAGTCAAACAGTTTACTTTTACCGAGATGTTCAGCAAGCAATGACTTTCATTTACAGTACGATACGTACATACAGTACTAATCTACAGCACTTGTAAGTACGCTTAACATGTAAAAGTGTTGCCTTTTCATTTATTTAATTAAAAGCTCTTTTTTGTTTAAAAATAGTTTTTTAACCCTTTTTCGGAAAAAATCCAATTATCCGAATTTTTGATTATCCGAATGGGGTCCGGTCCCAATTGATTCGGATAATTGGAGTTCTACTGTACCTATCTGACTAACTGTGTCAGTAAATTCAAAAAAGCCCATGTATGTCACACATACCTTTAAAAAATAACGGATCTATAACTGTGTTTTATTAAAATTTCATGTGATTTTTATGAAAACTATAGTAAGGATGGTGGAGTTGTGAATTTTTATGATTTTGCATGATGAACTTTAGAAATTTCTCATGTCTAGGATTTTTTTTCCGAACTGTTTCGGTTAGTTAGATAAATATTCTGAAGATTTTCCTTCAATATGAGTCCAAGAACTTTGAAGAGCATCTCATATGTTCGATCGTATAATCGTTGTTTCCTAAAAAATACGAAATGTTGAAATTAAAATTATGATACTCGTACATCTAGCATATGTTGGACAGGGTGAGTTTGTGTGAATTACCACCCATTTTCTCTGTTATTTTTAAAATGACGAAACATTTTTTTATAGGGGTAATATATTTTTTAACTTTCAAAATATACTGATAGAAAAACAATTGAATGCAAAATATAGTAGCTGTGTAATTAACGTAACTGTTAATGGAACATAAATGGAACACACATTTGTTTAATTTCTTGAATTCCTCTTACCTTCTGAGTATAACGATTAGCGTCCGGAAATGTGTGCAATAACGCTGAGTCGGCACTATACAACTCTACGATAATTAAAGTATAAACCGTATTTTCAACACACTCTGTATGCGCCGTATACGCCGGTCCCATGCGGGTGCTCTGGATAGTTGAACGTAGTTAACTCTGCGTTATGGTAAACTTTCCGGACTTACCTTTTCTTTCACGATTTTTTTAAAACATCGCACTTTTTCATCGATATATTTTCACAAAATCGACGTTGTCACCTTCAGCTTGTGCTTATTGAACGCAGTACTTTAATAACAATAAAATCAATATAGTAGGGGAGAGTCTGCATCAGTGGTCACTCAGGAACAGGGGTCACTTTCACGTGCTATAATTTTATTTATAAAGAGTAATGGCTGCTACCCACTTCAGAGGCGTCCAAGTAACATCCTAAGAATATTAATGGGTAGTATTCTTGAGCTTTAAAGTTTCTTCTTTTTTGTATGAACTTAACTTTAAATTGACCACATGTAGTAAAATACAACGAGCGGTGAAAATTATGCGTAGCGAATGAATACCTACATATCGAAGTGAACTAATAGTGCCGATTTATACTTAATACAGGTAAGTGTTTATTGATATAACAATATTTTTATTATATTAAATAGCTTTTGTAATTACGTATTGTTTAAAAAAACATATAGTTGATGATACAGTGGTCAGGTTAAAAGTAGGTGGCCAGTGGCCACTAATTTATCATATTAATAAGGGATAACTGCTGTACCACCATTAGAAAGAGGACTAGCTTTAGCAGGTAAATTAAATGATACTCTTGTTTTCTACCCTAGTTTGTCCATGTATCGTATTTGTTAATGATTCGCAGTTAAACTACTTTGTTGTATATATTTCAGTGTTTTTTTTAAATAAATTTAATGCATGCATTACTATTATTATTACTATTATTATTTTTGTGACATATTTGTAACATAATATATCTTTATTCTAACAAATATCACCAATTTGCATTGTTTACTATTTTTTAAACAGTAAAGGCCACTGGACCATATCCCAATGGCCAGTGTACCATCAGAGCACAGTGGCCATTTTATTTTAAATTTTTGTAACTCCGAAATTTTAGTTAAAATATTATTTTTTTTCAGTTTTAGAGAGAAAATATGTAGAGAAGAATATAGAATTTGTCACCTAGTGATATCAGGATGGAGAAAAAAAGGTTAATTCTGGTTTTTATTACATTTTTTTTAAAACATGGCCACTGTTCCAGACTGTCCCATATCAGAATTTATGTAACTTTCAAAAATTGAGCGTACGATGACTTTCGAATTTTGATTTTATTTTTTTGGTATCTTGTTGGCTGATTTTATTTTTCGTACGCAGTAAATGTACAGGGTTTTCGTTTGTATTTTGTAGGGGAGAGACAGTGCGTCCACCAACGAGCCGCCACTGTTTAGAAAAAAATATCTCGGCGAGCTCTTCTGCCCTTTTTTTTCGATTACGAGCCGCGATACGGCGGGCTTTACAGCTTATTGGAATAAATGCCAGATACGGAGTTCTTAAAAAACGATTAACCAACTGTCGCCGCAGACACGCTTTGGCCGGCACGGCGTTCTGCGAGGATTTTTTTGTTCGCGCCCAATTTGCCCGAGTCGTACGTCAAAATCGAAGGAGGTCAGTTTTGTTTTACGTTTTCCGTGTCTTCCAGATTTCTAATAAAGAGCAAATTCAGCAAAATAATATGTTTATTTAATATATACTCGTAACACTGAAGGAGAAGTAAGTGGAAAAGGTGTTCAAGTGTTCAAATACTCTAAATAAACAAACAGGAAATAGCTATTTATTTTAATTAAATATTTAATCCTGGAGTGGGTACGGGAACCTTCGGCGTAGAAATACAAAGCTGGACGTTTTCCACGAAACACCGAACTACCTACTACACTTTTCCCGCTGCGCGTTTCGCCAACCAAGTTGGCATCTACAGGAGAAGATTAAAACTAAATTCTAGCCTACACACTTGCACTATTTATACCAAATTTGTTGTCACGGTTCACTGAACCGTAACTGTCTTTGTTTATCAGAGCAAACAGACTGTAACCATTTCTTATATACTATTTTAATTAATTTTTAACTTTATAACTCTTATTTTTAATTATAATTTATAAAAAAAAAAAAAATAAATTTAATATAACCAAATTGTATTATAATAATTTTTATAAGAAAATGGATGAATAAAATAAATTTTCAAAAGCATCCAACTCTTACTGTTTGTTACGTTTCTAATTAATTTTCAATTATTTATGTCTATCCTATGGTTGTTGTCAAAAGCGTGTTGGGCAACACAAGATTTTTCTGTTCTGCCATATTTCAAATGAGCCATGTGTTCTTTAAATCTAGTCAAAATAGATCTTTTTGTTTGCCCAATATACTTTTGATTACAATCGTTACAACTTATTTCGTATATTCCTGACTTTTCGTTATTGTCGATTTTGTCTTTGGGTTACCCAAAAGCGTCTGTAGTTTATTTTTAGAATTATAAACCAAATTGATATTAGTATTTTTAAAAATTTTATCTAGTCCGCGGGTAAATTTAGGTTCATATGGTAACGAAGCAAATTTCGAATTGTCAGTATCTCTACGAAAAGTCGTGGAATTGTACAGGGTTCTCTTAAATGTATGCTTCCTTATTAACTTATCTATTAAATGGACTGAGTAACAAAAAAGATCTATTTTGACTAGATTTAAAGAACACATGGCTCATTTGAAATATGGCAGAACAGAAAAATCTTGTGTTGCCCAACACGCTTTTGACAACAACCATAGGATAGACATAAATAATTTAAAATTAATTAGAAATGTAACAAACAGTAGACAGTTGGATGCTTTTGAAAGTTTAGAAATCATTAAGTGTAACAATAGTATGAATAAGGACAACGGTCCGATACCCACCAGTCCACTGTTTGCTCTGATAAACAAAGACAGTTACGGTTCAGTGAACCATGGCAACAAATTTGGTATAAATAGTGCAAGTGTGTAGGCTAGAATTTAGTTTTAATCTTCTCCCGAAGATGCCAACTTGGTTGGCGAAACGCGCGTCGAGAAAAGTGTAGTAGTTCGGTGTTTCGTGGAAAATATTGAATCATAAATTTACTTATAACTAGAGTTTCCAAGTTGTGGGCCACAAACAGAACAAGAGTCCAGGTCCTTGTTGTTCTATGTAGTCTTTGATGTCGTTTAATATTCGAAACTTTTTTTGTAACGATAAGCCAGATGTTTACGGTTTCTATAATGTTAAAAATACAGTTTATACTTACCATAGAGTTGTATAGTGTCGACCCTGCGTTGTGTCCCACTTTCCGGACCTTAATGATCATGTTTTTTTTTTGTCTATCAATTTCTTTCGCTATTTTTATGTATGTACTAGAATAGTCAGCATTATATGACGATGTATTGACTATATGACTGTGCACATAATGGTTGGTAGTAATAATATTCAATCTCCAAATTTTTCTGCAATAACTACACAGAAATAATGGGTGTAGGCGTAAGCATTAAACAAATTCGGACCAAACGAGGCCTTCGTTAAAAAACTCCGTTCCTTCCTTAACGACCGACGTCTTAATTTCTAAAAAAACATCATTAATCAGCCACGCCGATTTGCCATCGTTAAAACAATCGAATCTCCCATCTCTACAAAAAAAAATCATCTCCCGTCCGGGGCTCAATTAAGAGAACAAAACGCGCTGCCCACTAATAAATGCAAACGAGCCTTTCCATAAAACACCCCGGAATCCGGGGCTAACGAAGCGAGGGGTGGTTTTCGGCGCGGCCGCGGTCAAGGGTTGACGATCGCGGTAGGTGGTCCCGCGCGTCGTTTGTTTCGCTTCGCCACGCCCATCGGCAAATATTTCTGTTGATTGATGGAATTATTGGAAAGGGCTCGATTATTTTTCTCTTTCTGTCTCTCTCGACCTGGTGCGGTTTCCGATGGAAAAAAAACGGAATTAGGATCCGGTAGACGATGCAATTAAAACGGGAGCTGTGCCGCAAACTGTAGAATCCTAAATGATGGATTAGAAGAAGAGACTCGTTTGTTTTTGATTAGCTTTGCTGGTTTAGCCGGTGGTCCCGGCGATCAAAATTGAATTACCAGATTCTTCACACTACTCGTCCTCATCAGCCTGGCGTTGTGTCCGTTTAGTGCCAAGAAGGATTTCCTCTATGCCTTCGTGCATTTTGTCGCATGCAATTCTGGTTACATTGGTAATTAATTGGGTGATAAGATACAATCCGGTGATGTTTCCATTATTTAATGTTTCGACGATTTTCAGAGGCGTTATATCAGGGGCAGATTTGTTAACGGGGATGCAATGATTATAGTACTTTGGATGAAGATGTGATCAAAAATACTGATCCTTATTTTATCGACAAACGTTACTCCTTTGTCTTAATATTTTCCCTGTATTTAATATATAAATATCTATTTTTAGAGAGGTGCAGTTTCGACGACTTTCAGGGGCGGTACATCAGGGGTAGGCTTGTTGACACTACATTAACACTAACAAGTCCGGCAAATACTATTTTTTTGAAGGACTAGTCAAGATTCCATGATGAGCCCTAGGCGAATCCTGGAGAGAATGAAAACAGCGGTTATTTCGAAGCTCGAAGCAAATTAATTAAACTTAATTGTTAAACTTTTGAAGTGGCTGTCACAATTGTAAAATAAATAATGGAATTCATTTTTAATGAAGAACAGAAGCGTGTTTCACTTGCAATTTATTTTATAAATAGCAGTAGAATTAATATTCATTTCGACCATTTTAGCCGGTCAGTAAACATTTCCTAAATTTGTACCGGTAAGCTGGAAGCGTCAATCGGAAATAAGGAAATGACAGACCCAGAGTAAGGACCAAGAACACGTCAAGATGAGAACATAATCCAAGAACATCAATTAGCAATCTGAGCGAACAAGTGAATCTGCCATATATGAATTTTGAAAAATGATTTGGAACTCCATCCATGTCGTCAGCAATCCACACATGAAATGTTTCGGGTTATGTTAACATTTCAAAATATGAGACTTTGGAATGCAGACAATCCTCACTTCTATATTGAAATTCCACTACATCCACAAAAAATTGGACTGTGGACCTATTTTTAACGGAACTGCAGAAAGGTACCGTTTAGAAATCGTAACTACTTTTGTACAAATGTTGGATGACGACGAATTGCAAGAAGGTTATATTCAACAAGATGGAGCTGGTGCGCATACTACTAGGGAAACAATTAGTTATATAGGCGAATTTTTCGAAGGTAGTATAATTAGTTTGAGCACGCAGACCGCATTCCCTTCTAGATATTGCGATTTGACACCTTGTGATTTTTTTATCCGGCATTACTTAAAAAATTCTACCAAAAATCCTGTGAAGCTATGCGGACGGTCAAACAAGCAAAAAAACTCCGCCATAACGAATTAAACGATTCTCTGAAAAATATATATAAATAAAAAATCCCCCTTCATTATTTTAATATGCCACTTACAATGGGCCGAATTAACCCTGGCAATAATCCTTTCGTATACACTCAAATTAAGACCCACCCCTAAGAGAGTCCAATCGACGAAAAATCCAACAACCCCAGCCGGTTTTTTCTCCGAATTTCTAATTTATCGCGAACAAAACCTGTTACTTTCACACCTAATATAAAATCAGCACCCCTTCACAAAAGAAGTCGGCGCACCCCCATTGTCCCCGAGACTATTAGAGATTTCGCGCGTCGACTGTGTCTACTTTCTTTCCCCCGCGTGAATGCAGGCTCTAAATGAAGACGTTTATAAGTAATGGGGACCACACAACTTACTAAAATAAAAATGAGGCTGCGTCTCCACCCCCTCCCAGATTTACGCGATCGTTAAAGTCGTATAAAATCGCAATAAACTAAATTTACTCTGCGAGCGGTCAGCTATTTAGGCGGGGGAGATGGGGGCATTGATGTTAACAAAGCGTCCAATGCGCTGAAAATGAATTTATCTACGACTTATACGATAAGACCTTATTATACCCATATTTAACGATTTGTGTTACGCCACACAAAAACACCTCCACACAAAAAAGTCTGAAATGTACATGCGATATATGGTTTCCGAAATATTTTTCCCGCTGAACACGGATCCGGTATCAGAATTGTACCATATGTCTTCAGTCTTCAGCAAAGCTCTCAAGAACACCGCCACACACAAAAATGTTGTCTGAAATGTACGTGCGATATATGGTTTTCGAGGTATTTTTTCCCGTTGAACACGAGTCTGGTATCAGAATTGTTCCATTACTCTTCAATATTTAGCAAAATGCTGAATAATCTTCAGAAAAATGCAGACTTTCCCTACCGAGCTGTACTTTATGTGTGATATTTAGTTTCCAAAGTATTTTTGTCCACTAAACACGGATCCGGTATCTGTGTCCAGAATTGCACCACCTAACTTCAGTCTTCAGCAAAATGCTGAAGACTGTCATTTTCTAAAGATTCCTCAGCATTTTGCTAGGGATTGAAGGGTGATGGAGCAATTCTTACATGCACGTACATGCATGTACATTTCAGGCAACTTTTATTTTGTGAGGCGGTGAAATTATCACTGCACTAGTGTAAATAGTGGGGTTGGCCGATCGTGCCGCAATTCAACGGCGCGCGGCGGGCGGGTCATTGACTTCAGTCGTTTCGCCCGACCGTCTGGCAGTATCTAACATTATTATTAGTGTGTTCGAGGTGTTTACGTCATCGGAGTCGGTATTACGTTACAGTAATAATCAAATGTCACACTTGCAAACGCCTAAAAAACGACCATTTGCTGAAAGTGAGTAAATTCATCGGTGATTTCGAGCATTTATTTTATGATGGCGCGCCCGTAATGTGCAGAGTCTGTAAGGATGCCATATAGGGACAGACGTGATTGTAGCTGTCACATAAATAGTGTGAAACATATAAATAAAAAAGACGGTATGCCTTTGAGAACTCAGTTTATATTCGACTTACTTTTAATGCTATGAGATGCCGTTTCCAGGTCGCAGAACGTTACTTAACTATCTACCAACTGTACACAGCGACTTACTAAAGTGGATTAAAAGTGCTTAAACAATACACGGCTGTGGTTATGTACTTACGAGATATTTCCTGCAAATAAACGCTGTTATCTGCACCAAAATTATTATTAATCAATATTTTCAACCGGAATCATAAAAAAAATACCATTACATACATCTCGGTCTAGGTCCGTTATTTGCCCTACTCCCCCCTGCCGTGTCGGAGCGTAAGTGGTGTGGTAAGTGCAAATTTTATTGTTATCGTCGCCGTTTTATAAAGTAACGTGTATATTTAGATCGGGACGTAGCGTAAGGGGTATTTATAGTTGCGATTGCTATGCAATGCGATTGTTGCGTTTGGGTGTTCATTGACTTGACTATTATTAGAATGTCCAGTGATGCTTCGGAAACAATGCTCTGTTGTTACACAGTACTCGTGATGGAATTCAAACTATTTGTGTTGCTCGGATTTTGTACACTTTTACGAGTGTCACAGTTAGTACATATCATATGTATGAACTTTTGTTAGTGGTACTCAAAAATATCTAGTTCAAATTTATGGATTTAAAAGAATAGGAGGATGAGGCCACTATTGCAAAAATATATTTATATAACTCACGTAATTTAAAGTCTTAATTTTATTCAATTCAATTTGTTAATGCCTAGAGCCAGATTTTTTTATAAAGGAACCAAAATCGGATATATTTTTTATCTATATAGAAAGTAATTATTATTCAAGTCCTTAAATATACCGACCACGTTACTTTTTTTTAAATAGTATGTACTCCAACTAAATAAAGGAGGTAAGTAGTTTATTAGAATAGAGATAGGTTACTTTTACAATCAGATATTAATTAACAAGGTCATTAATGGGAAATATCAACTAAGGATACCAAAGTTTTAAATAAAGTTAGATACCTAATTACGATATAAATTAAAAGTTGGGTCACGCAAAAAATAATGCGTCATAAAAATGGTGAATGGTTTAAAAAAATGGTATGTCAAAATATCCGGACCAGACTCCTAAATCATAGTAACCGCGTCAACATCTAGATTATCTAGATGGTGTATTTGTTCTATACAGTGTACTACTTTTATTATGGCAATGTCAACTGCGAAATATTTAACCATAACGTAAAACAGTATACCGAAATGTTCATTTCAACTAATCACGTAGTTTTAGCATACACCGATCACTACTGATGACTAGAGTTCGGAAAAGTGTGCCATAACACAGAGCCAGCACTATACAACTCTATGATAATTAAAGTATAAATAGTATTTTTTATTTGACAGACTTCCTGTTATGTTGGTTCGGGAATACTTAGATGCAATATTTCCATATACCAGCTGGAGATTCCGCTGTTGACAGGTGGTTAAATTCAATATCGTACTTGCAGTCGCTGTGAACGGAGCGACCGCTGCATTGAAAATAATTTTATGTGTCGTGACCGTAAGTGACTAACTTGTGAATTCGTGTAGTGTATTTACATATTACCTGAATTTGTGTGCATTATGACAATAATGGCACAGGCGTTACCATTTGTGATAAGACTTAACAAGTTGATTGAAAATTATGACGATTTTAAAATAAACGGATCAAGGTTTTTTTGTTTTCTTTGCAATCGTCAATATATATTTTGTAGTCACTGAGACTGTCACTGTTACAAGCTTTACGAATTTTGGTTTGATTTGTGCATAATGTTTCGCGCATGTAACCTTTCGTGGAACGTGGTCGACAATATTCACTTTAGACATTTTTTTGTCAAATATGTATCCGATTTTCCATTGTCAAGTAGCCATAGCTTGAGTAAAACATATTTACAGAAGACATATGAACGTGTCATGGGAAATATCAAAGAAGACATACGGAATAAATTTCTGTGGCTGACAGTGGACGAAATAATGATTTTTGCGGTAATAAGGTCGTTAATGTTCTGATACGAATTTTAGGTGTTTCAGATATTTCGTCCCCGATATTGATAGCTAGTAAACACGTTTTGCAAACAACGGTTAAAAGTATAGAAATAATAGTAACACGTGTATTGTCCTCTGTAGATTGTAGAAAAATAATAATGTACTGATGTTAGTGACAGCAAACAACTGTTAGTGAAACAAACAACTGCTCGAAATTCGTGAAGATAATGTGCTTTGTGTGTCGTCCTCTGTCCATGTGAACTATTTTAAATTTGCACCTTTAACCTCGGTAGATGTGGAATGATTAATTTTTTCTACAATCATGTGTAACCCAAATCGCTCACGTTTAACGAGAAGAAATGCAGAAGGACTACTGGTCGTGGTCGAACACATTACCCAGAAAAAAACAATTAATTTTTGTGGTACTTTACTTTCTAGAATTTATTTCTGATTCTTTTTCTGGCTTTAAATATGTAATGGAATGTTCTGAACATTTCAGTCATCTCCGTTTGACCCTATATTTTTTACATTTACGAGTTAAACATAATTTGGTTTTTAAATGTTTATTGTAGGTTATAATGTAGTGCCTCCTGTTTTCGAGTGACGTCTTTCTAGAAATGTTCGGGCACTTTTTCGTCGCTTTTAACCCGTTGTCGCGGTATTGTCTCGAATTCTCCCTAATTCAGGAACCCTTCGGACGCAGCGAGGCGAAATTCTGTTTATAGCGGATCGTCCTAATGCTCGATCAGTCCTCAGATTACCGGCGCTCCTACGAGGAGGTCCTTTTTATCAGTAATCGGATCTCTTGACATATTCCGTCGAACGGTCTCATCATCAACCAAATTATTTCGAAACGTTAAGGCTTTTACGACGTCGTTTCACACACGAACTGAAATGGGTCAGCGACGATTTCGTTCCTGGGACATCGGACGTTGTCGAATTTGGCGAATTGTCTGAGAAAAAAAGGTGAAAAGTCGATGAAAAAAAAAAAAGATAGAAAACGATAGTCGACACGAAATCTTCGGTTTTAGGTGTTTGGCGAAATGAAGCTTGAAAACGGTTTCTCGCTAATTTTTATGGATCGATGGGGTGGTGTTACGAGGGGTTTTAGGGCACGGCGGTGGAAATAATTTAATGATTTTAAGCGGTATGAAAACTTACACAGGGTTTCCGAAAATTGGTGCAAATATTTGAAACTCACATTCAATAGGTTATAATAACAAATTATTTTGCTTTAATGTGAAATAAAAAAACTTTTAAACACACATTCTTACTTAAATATGTTTATATGTGTATCAACAATCCGAGTAAATACGAGGTGTGGCTATTAAATAACCGAACTGCTGTCATAACACTTTTTATACCGTTACCAATTACAGTAGCAACTTTAGCGCCTTCAATATACACCCCTCGGTGATCTCTACACCGCTCCATATGACTTTTCCATTGTTGGAAGCAGTGCTGAAAGTCCGCTTCTGTCAGCTGGCTCAGAACCTCCGTCGCTTTTGCTTTAACCGCTTCCACACTTTCGAATCTTGTCCGCTTCAGCGCCGATTTGACCTTGGGAAATAAAAAAAAGTCACAGGAGCAAGTCGGGTGAGTCTGGTGGATGTTCCAACACAGTAATGCCGTTGCAAAATCTTGTTTTTTTTACCTTGGCAAGTTCGGGCTCTTCCAGTGCATGGATTGGCGCTTTGTTTCCGGGTCGTAAGTAAAAAAACCACGATTCATCACAGGTAATCACCGTGTCTAACAAGCCTGGATCAGTGTCAATGTTGATTAGAATGTCAGCGCAAATGTTTATTCTTGATTCATTTTGCTCGGGAGTGAGGAGTTTTGGCACCATTTTTGCGCAAACTTTGCGCATTTTGAACGATTCATGCAAAATCTGGAGAACACATTCTTTGTCGGATTCCTGTTATTTCAGCAAGCCCTCGGATGTTTAGACGATGATCTTCGCGGATTAATTTACCAGTTTTTTTTTATATTCTCGTCCGTTTTTGACGTTGAGGGCCGTCTGGGGCGCGGATCGTCTTCGGTCGTTTCACGCCCCCCTTTAAACCGTTTAAACAATTCAAAAACTAGTGTGCGGGATAAACATTCATTCTCATACACTTCTTTTAACATTGCATAAGCTTCTGTAAAAGTTTAAGATTATTAATTAATCTGAAACACATTTTATTCGAACTACTAATAAATACATATTAATTGTCACGGGACAGAATAACGTGTAGTTATACAAGTCGTACAAGAGTACTACAATCACCCACTCCGTGAAAAACTAGACTTACCTTGAATCGCTGATTAAAAAAATTGCAAATAATAATTTTGCAACGAATTCCTGCGGAGCATGTATACGAGTATGTTTACCTATTGCTGCACTTTCCCTTTCCAAGCGGTTCGACTTTATTCTAGAACTTGTGCGGTCATTGTTGCTCTCATTCAGCACTACATACACCGTATATTGTGTATCCCTTAGTGTTATAACTATTTGTTGCATGGCATGGCCGTAGTTAGGTTTGTGCAAAAACGCGTTTAAGGGGGCACACCTAGTGTGAAACTTTGAAAAAAAATCGATTTTTTGTTTTTGCATATTTCGATAGTCTATACCCTTAAAAATAACATACTAAAATTTCACGTGCGTATCTCAAATAGTTTTTGAACTACAGCCTTCTAAAGAGTAGCCGCTCATTGGTTAGAAAGTTACGTTTGCTACGGGGCCTACCTGAGTTATTGTTTGGACTCTGCCGTCATCGTAGGCGCCAGATTTATATTTAACGGGCTCTTGGGCACGAAGGCTGAGGGGGGGGGCTTGTAAGAAAATCGAATTCTGTGGGGGCCCCCTTGTAAGAAAATCAAATTTTTTATTATCTATTTATATATCGGTTATTAATTATTATATTCTCTCGAAGAAGTTTTATTATTTTAATGGTCAATGTGTATGTGTATGTTCCACGTTCTTTGATTTTTCGAAAATGTAGGAGACAAAAAATATGGGTTATTCAACTTGTGGGGGCCCCTGGGTTGTGAGGTCCCCTGGATGTGGGGTCCCCCGGGCACGTGCCTAAAGTGCCCTTATGTAAATCCGCCACTGGTCATCGTAAGTCATTAAAATAGGATTCCAACAGGCGGTTTTTGAAGAAGAGGAAGGTGAATTGTATGTGCCTGAAATAGCAGATTAGCTAGGTATGATATTTATCTATTTATAACAATGAAATCAATCATTTTATCTTTGAACGCGTTTTTCTCCAAACTGCATTTTTCTAATTTGCTGCAGTTATAACTGAATTACAAATCATCCGATCGATTTGATTTTTTTCTGCTTATTTTGTATATGTTTCTCTATACAACGACCCTCCAGTTTTTCGATTGTATGAAAAATGTAATTTTGGCACGCCAAAAATCATCACATTTTTGAGCGAAATTTTGAACTTTTTTTCAAAACTGTCATTTTCTTAAATTCTCTTTTTTTTCACAATCCTGGGTCATTGCAAAGGCAATACCTTCTAGTTTAATAGTTTTTTATTTTTTTTTTATTCCAGCCACTGTGAAGGCCGCAATCACTGCAGCAGTGGAGGAACTTTTTTTTTTCGAGACTTGGGAGATAGCGAATAACTGAAAATTAATTTTTTTTGTTTCAAAATTTTACTATGTATTCATTATTTATGTACAAATATATCCTCAATATAAATTTGAAAACATTTGATGTAGTACTTTTTATTTAATTCCCAAAAATCACCTTTTTTTTGGGCGGTCACACTAGGTGTGCCCCTTAAAGTTCAAATTGATCAATTGAAAAACGCATTTAAAGTTTTGAGCAGGTGTACCAGGGCAGGACAACTGACTTCTTCTGACGCAGACAACCTTATATTAGCAATTTGGGGTCTGGGGGGCACCAGGAGGATATAATAGTAGCTCCATTCAACAGCAACAGCAGATACTAGCAGCGTGCGAGAGCGTAGAGCGTACACTATTTATTACACGTATTTTAAACGCGCATAAAACTTTCTCAATAATGTTTCTATTCCTGTATGAAATTTTGAGATGGGATTTTGTTGAGATGTTGTACTTAATGAAAATACAATAAAATAAAAGTCAATAGTTTGGACCAAAACGACCCCTTAAATCTGGGATTTAACTTATTATTAAAATATTGCAAGTACAGTCCTGTAATGCAATAAAAGGTTAAAAGTCTGAACTTACTTAATGCCTGAACTATCAAAGGAATGAATGAATCACATTCACTATGTACACAAAAATCCACCTTGAAATTCGGAAAATAGTTCTCAAGATACAGTTTTGTAACGACCTTATATCTGAATGGTTTATATAATTTGTTTTTAATTGGTTTATTTTGATTATGTATTTAATACGACACTTTTATCGAGGTTTCAATAAGCACACGATACTTACTGAGAGCCCAGAACGTTTTCTTATAGTTAATTTAGTTTTTATATACATCCCTAAGGCCACAAGGCAGGGCGTGACCACCTGGTTAGGTAAATATCTCGTTAACTAGTTGGATAATAGTGGCGTATGCAAATAATAGAAAAGTTCACGTTGTAAAATGCACATGTGCGTAATTTTGTTTGATAATCGGTAAAATATATAACGCTGAAAAAAAATTGGTGCCAAATGCTGCGTAACAAGGTACGCTACATAACTGAACTGTCTGTTTATTTGGCACAACGTACGTACCTTCCTTGTTTTTATATCTACACTTAAAGAAAAGTTTACTTACGATGGCCAGCATTTGGTCCCTTACAGGAAATTTAAAGCTAAGCAAGGAGGTATAAGTACGAGATTATCATACAGTGCGCACCTAAAGTATGGAATACATTCAGTAAATGTGAAACAAAAAATTTTTGGAAAAAATCCTCGAACTCGTTTTGTTTAATAAAAACACACATTTTTGAGGGAACGTCTATTTTCAGATTTCATTTATTTTTGAGTAATGATCAACTTATTTGTCAAATGGCAACCCCAAATTTTTTAAATTTAATTTGAGAGACCCTTTCATTGCCGATTTAACGGTATAAAAATGTTGCCACCAATAACAAAATTTTTGAGTAAATGACAATTGAATGTTACAAAAAGAAAAATATATTTTTCACAATAAATAAACGAAAATTTCTTTAACAAGCAAATACAATTTTAAATTAAGTGTTCGAAAGCTGTCCATCAACTTCTCGGCAATATGCAAGCCTGTGTACAAATTCTTCTTGTACATTCTCAATGACTTCCGCAATAGACTTCCGACGTAAACAATGAAACAATTACATAAACAATTAAGTATTGTATTTAACATTTTCTCTCAGTGTAGAAGCAACTAACGAAAATTGTTGAATTAAAAAAAATAAATCGAAATGATAGTAGAGATATCTACTTTGTTTTCAGTGTATTTAATCACCGAAGCCGCAACCGCAGTGTGAATAGGTCAAATGTTTATTATTTCACCTTTTCGTTGTTCTCAATGTCACACTGGCCAATAGCGTGGACAGAAAAGGGAACGAAAAAAACTGTATGTATACAACTTTTTATACGGTTTGTGTAAAAAAAAAAGAAATATTTCAAGGAACAACGACCACTTGATACAGACGACAGCGACTTCTCTAGTTTTATGACAGCGCAACAACCGTGATAGTTAAGCTATGCTGTGTTAAGATGTTTTAATCCGTTTTGCTATTAGGTCAGGCTTTATTAAGGATCGAGAGCATCCGGTTTTATCCATCAGGATAGCACGATCTCATTTTCTATCGATTTAGCTATACCGTTTTTCGTGAAATCGTGATTTTTTTCCGGCCCAAGTCCGGGTGAGTAACGAGTGTCTGAAGGCCTCCGGAGCATTGTCCAACGCGCGGAGAACGTTCATATTCATATAAATATTAGAGCCGACGCCTAGGCTAGTTTAGTCGAGTTACGTAAATTGCAGTGACACAAGATTATGAACTGGATCATGTCGACGAGTTTGGTTAGTAAAGACAAAGGGACGCCAAGGGCCTAGGGGCCCTTATAGTGTGAAAAATGTGCGGGGTTTCCATTCTGTGATTTTATTTTATTTTTCTGTTGTTGAAAAATGACGGAAATTTGTGTCGGTGCATGTTGGGGATCAGCGAGGTATAATGGCAGCTTAACGGCCGAGGTGTTGTCGTAACTTTATGTTTTTTTTTTTTACTGTGTACGTGGTAATGGTCGTAGGATGATTAGAATTGTGTTAACAGAAATTGTTTATAAAACATTTTCTCTATAAGTTTCACAAAAATTAAAATACATTTTTTGTTCCTCCTTTCCTTTAGCTGTGAAAAAAAAAAAACTAAAATAAAAAAGATTTATGATATTGGTATTTGTTGAATTTTGAATGGATTTATTGATGTATGTACTAGCGTTTATTAAATAACTCTTTTTTTTAATTTCTGTACCATATCTACTACTACTATGAGTATATTCATTATTTCTTCTCATATGATTAAGACTAGATTACAGTTACACTTTTATAAGAGTATTTTTTAAAGGGTATTAAAAAAATTGCTTATAATATTGCTCATGGAATCATTTTATTGAACATTTTGAATCTTATAGGTATTACCTTCATATCCACTCTGGACATTTGAAAAAAAATCGAAAAAGAAAGAAAACAAATTTTCTAAATCCATTAGAGCTGGGTAAAGCCCTTGGTTAAAGGGCTTGAAGCCTTAAGCAGCAAATGTCATGAATGTCATGATACATCCACTTTTTAATAAAAGTTGGCTAAATTTTGATAGTTTAGTACTAGAATATTTTTTTTATTTTAGAATTACAGCTTGTGAAATTCTGCGTCTAATAAGGCCAAGTTGAAGGTGATATGTTGATTGTGTGAAAATATATCGTGAAAAATAACGTCGTGTTCAAAAAATCGTGAATAACTCCGAAAATATTGAATCCTTTTCAAAGTTCTTGGACTCATATTAAAGGGATATCCTCAGAATATCTATCTATCTTGCTAACTGAGCCATTTTCGAAACATTGTTCCTAGATGTGAAGAATTTGTAAATTTGAACCAAAAATATCATAAAAATTCAAAACTTAACCAATATAGTTTTCGTAAAAATTACTGTTCATTAATTTTTTTATAAAACAGAGATTTCTAGAATGATATTAATTCGTTAATTTTTTTATAGTTATGTTTATCATACATGTTTTTTTTTTAATTTTATGACATTTTTGGTTCAACTTTTTGGTTTGGTTCAACAAAATTTTTTCATGTCTAGGAAAAAGTTTTCCAAAATTGCTCTGTTAATCAGATATATACTCTGAAGATTTCCTCTTAATATTAGTCCAAGAACATTGAAAAGGATTTAATATTTTCGGAGTTATTCACGGGTTTTTGAAAACATCGCAATTTTACTGAAGATTTTTTCACACAATCGATTCAAACTCACCTCGAATGTCACCTTCAACTTGGGCTTCTTAGACTCGGAACTTCACAAGCTGTAAAACTTCACAACCATTCAAATTTTTTTTGAATCGATAGAAATTAAGAGAAATAAAGGGGGTGTACATTTTAGGCGACTAACCCTGTACAATATCATAAAATAATATTTAGTTTCTATGAAAAATATAAACAAAATTCTAAATAGTTACCTACTTATGTATCATTCCCTTTTCCTATCCCTAGTACGTTAATGACAATCGGTAAAAATAGAAAATGATCATCGACTGATTTTCCTACAGATTTTTAAGTTGGAGAAACTGAATTATCACACTTTCAGTGTTGAGTTTTTAAGATAAATATATTTATAATATAGAAAATTACAAACAATTAATTTATGCTGTAATTCCTTAAGCATCGTGTTTTGCTATTGCAACTTTGTTTTATATCTTAAATAGCTTACAGGTTCTTTTTTTTTTTTCAAAATTCAGCGCTTTCTTTAACCGAAACTAAATACGTAAAAGTTTCAGAATAATTTACATTTTACGGTCAGTTCGACTTATTCCGACGAAACTTCTTCAGGTTCGGGTGCTCTACATAGAAAGCACAGTGTTACGACATCTTCAAGGTTGTATTTAATGTATTTAACTAAGCGCTGGTTCTTGTTAGAACTGATACAATTACATATTTTAGAAATGATATTTATTTGTGCGTTCGGGCAATTATACGCAGCAATTAGCTGGAAGCAAAAAAATCGACCATGAAACGCTTGTAACGGGCAGAATTCTTGTTAACGGCAGCACAAAATGTATTGTAAACAACGTTTCTGATATCCACAAATTACTGTACATACATTATCGACATACCTCAAATTTTTTAGAGTGCCTGAAGCCCATCTCATAAGTGTTTAGGGCTTTAGACTTTTTAAAAATAATTGATAATTCGAATTCGGGCTTGAAAATCCAAAGCACTTTTAATTAGGGGCTTGGGGCCTATGGTTTTAAGCTGTTTAAGAGCCCTTTGACGAAATATTAGGAATTAGCATAAAATACATCTAATTGCAATAATCCAATTGATCCATGCACCAAAAATAGGTTTCCAAAATAGGATCTAGGAAGAGGAAGCAACGGCTAGCATTGTTGTATTTTAATGGAGGAACTGAATACCGATTGCGTTATATTTTATTGCCTGGGATTATTACTTCGAGGCAAGGCGTTCCCCAAAGAAGGAAAAGAACGTAACTATTACGTACATTATCGCCGAGTTAACCTTGTAGCGGGAACGATGATGTTAACATTATAGACAATCATTATGGGAGTTAACCACAATGACTAATCCTTTCAGTTATTAAATGTACCTGTATTTACTTTGAAAGACAAGTGTCTAAAGAATGCGATACGGAATATATAATAGTATAATAATATTAAACAGTTTACATTAGGATACATTTAGCACACTGACAATATTTATAATGATCTATCCATCCCAGTGGCGGTGCGTGATATTTCAGTTAGCCATATCTTGAAAACGACGATGGGACCCACTTCACTTTTTAGGTGATGACTATACACCTCTTACAGAAAGGATTTATAGTGAAAAAAATCGTCAGCAAAGTTTGCGAAAAAATTTTTCAAAAAACACTGGAGCACTCCCTGGGTTCTCAGTAACGCTCTGTGGGATATTTGCAGTATATATTTTTTTTCATAATCTAGAAACAAATATAAGGAGACATTTTTCGATTTGTTGCAAAATATTTATTTTCAAAAAGTTATGGCCATTTTAATTTTAATTTTATAGGAACATTTTGTTTCCCAAAAATTAGCTCATATTTTGTCGCGTGAGTGTTAAAATACATATAACAACTTTGAGAGATAAACAAATTAAAAAAAATAGCAACAAAATTTTTGTTTATTACAAAAATTATATGTGGAATAATATAAAAGTATGTTTTGATTATAATTTTTTTGTTTGTATTAAATACTATTTTTTTTTCTAAAATTTGGAGCTATATTGGTACATTTTCTTCCATTTCTGGTACATACAAAGATATTTTGTAACCCCTTCTTTAATGTTACTCCTTTCAAGTCCCTTGTAAGTCAAAAATAATATATTTTTCATCGTCCAACATCCAAAAATAAGTCATTGTTGAATTACAAGGGATTTATGTATTATTTATAATCTTCTAGAAAAAACATATATACGTATGCACTCTTTAACATAAAAAGAAACTAAAAACGTGGTATCACTGATCCCCAGACACACTTATATGCACTGTGATGATCTATAAGTACCTAAAACGTTCAATTATTTTGCGGTCTACTAGATGCTACTACACTCCACCAGGGTTGCCAGATTTTCAACGAAAGTTTGAGATGCAGTGATGAGTCCAAGAGAACAAACAAACATTACTAAACAAATTACTGTCAGCAGTAAATTTTTAATTATTTATAGAAACTTATAAGTTTCGTTTTAGTAAGTTATGTGTGTATTACTCATATTTCTTATACTAAGTTGATTCAATGAAGCAAAAGTTGAGTCACATTTTCTAACAGCGTATTATATTTTTCAAAAAAAATCAGAAATAAAAAAGTTGCCTTATTATCAATTACGAAACTAGCATTTATCGTGTCCTGCCTTAAATTTAAAGAAAAGATTGTAAAGTTCTAAATACGAAAACGTTAGGAAAGAAAAAATATAAAAATAGTAGAAATAAATTATTCACAAAAAAGTGATAAAGTAGTTACGTTTTTATGCTGTGTTTCGAATTAGCCTTTTCTTCAAACCGAAGAGACAGGTCCAGATAAATGCTATTTTCAAAATGAATAAGGTAACTTTTTGATTAAAACTCAACATTACGCTATAATTAGAAGTAGCAGTGACGTCACCATTGTTTGGTATCACTTCTGGACCTTTTTTTAAATATAACACCCTATATTTGTTTCTACTCTTGGATTCTCCAGTAACAGCCTATTCCAAAAATATGTAACACCTGTGGTCTAAATTAAACTGACATGTCTAAATATTTTTAGTTTGGATAATATTGATTTTATGCAAACTTTTACATCCTTACCGTATATTTGTGTTCACATTAAACAACAATAAGAAAACATATAAATTACATACATTGCCACAAATTACGTGTTGCATTATATTCTTGTGAAATGCATGCCATTTAACGAAACTGCGTTTCACTCGTTATCCAAAAAGTTTTCATTTTAAGTAATATGTCGTTGACGTATCATTAAAATTTCGCATCTCAAGCAGACGCAAAAAAGTCCCTAACTTCCCGGATAAATCGCACAATCCGGCAACCCCGCCCACCACCTCCTATTAGCGAAGTGACGCTTTTTTGTTTTCCGACAGGTATGCCTCCTCGTGCTCTCGGCCCTCTACGCGGAAGCCGCAGCATACGGAGTACCAGGGCTCTACGCCGGATACCAGGGAGAATACGCGGCCGCCTACGATAACTATGTAAGTCCTCTCCGCCTTTTCGTATCCATAAAACGCGCGGTTGGCCATGCCCGGCAGATTGAGATAGGTCTCGGTGGTGATTTTTGTAGCGAGTCTGGGAGGTCGTTGTCTGCTTTTTTGTTTTGTTTTTTTTATCTGCAGAATAGAGAAAGTATAAAGGTGAAAAAGATAATGGAAAATAAGAAAAAAAATCTTTTAAATATATCATAAGTAAATTTAGTATTCTGTATATTTAGTGAAATAATAAACTGTTTTCATAGATATGCTAAAAATAATTACTTTGGTGTATCCTTTTAGTTTTCAAGTGGAATACGTGTTGGTGAAGTGCGAACGTTCCGTGAACGGATCAGTGAAGTGCAAACATCTCATGAACGGTTATTACATAAAAAGAAAATTGCCATTGACCGATAAATAAATAGTTGCACAAAAAGCAAATCCTGTTTTAATATGTAATACAAGTACGTTTGTAATTTATTTTTCTTTTTTCTATTAACGTTTTCATATTTATTTTTATATTGGTGTCTTTCATATGGTCAGACTTAGTTTTTGCGGTTTAAACTAGGTTTACCCTTGCCTTTATGCATAACCGTTCATCAGATTATCAACATGTTCACTAGATTTATAGAATGTGACGCATTAAGAACAAGGACACCTAGGTATTTTTTTTTATTTATTATGCAGTTTGAACGTTAAATTTGAATTTGAATTTAGTGTCAAAGTGTAGGGTAAAAAAACTGCATTTTTAAATATGATGATACATTTGATGTTTTCAATACAAGTTTGTAATACGATTGGATACATTACTTTTAAAAGAGTATCTTACTCTGCTCCAGAGTTTGAAAAAAAAAACTAACGCTCTGTATCTCATGTTATATGACTTTTTCTTCATGAAATCACTTGAGGAAGTATCTCCTTCAGTTTTTTAGATTACCTAGGAAACACCCTGTAAATTATGTAGGTATATTTAGATGGCTTTTTAAAACAAATCTCAAAACAAATCCAGCTACCTACTGCAATATGGCCAACCTTGTTCAAATTATAACTACCTAATATCAGGATATTTTAAATCCAAAACTCTTTCAATTGCTCTGAAATTTTCCGTTACAGATACCCAAACCCTACGCCTTCGAATACGGCGTGTCCGACCCCTTCACCGGCGACCACAAGGCCCAGTGGGAGACCAAGGACGAGGCCGGCGTCGTCCGCGGCAGCTACAGCCTCCTGGAGCCTGACGGCACCACTAGGATCGTGGACTATGTGGCCGACGACCACGGCTTCAGGGCGGTGGTGAAAAGAATCGGCGTCCACGGCCATCCGGAGTCCATAGAGGGCCACGGCGGTGTGCTGGCCGAGGCACCTTTGATCGCGCCCATCGTAGTACCTGAACCCGGACCTGTAGCGGTGATTCCAGAACCCGCACCGGTACCAGTGCTACCCGAACCGGTTGAAGCACCAATCCACATCAACTACGACACACCGCTGCCTGTTGAAGCAGTCCCCCTGTATAGTAGCTACGACGGCGGCCTCGAGCACTACCAGAACGTCTACAACACCCAGCAAGTGCCGTTCCGCGTACCAGAAGCACAGGATGCCTTCGTGGAACTCCCACAGCACCAGTTCGGCGGTTACATACACCAGAACTTCCCGGCACCGAACCAGGTCTTGGTGGACCAATCTCGGCAGTCGCCTTTGTTCGTACCCAACGGTGGGCAACCTTATGGTGTACCCGAGCCACAGTATGGAGCACCAGGACCTTACCCCGCCCCTGAGCAACCTCATCAGATAGCTCCTGTGGCGCCTGTACCGGATCAAAGGCGTCCGGAACTCTCCCAAGCCGCTCTGCCCGTGGATGCTTACCAACTGGAGCTTGCTTACGGTGAACCGCATGGTTTGGACGCACCCAGACTTATTCTTGGTGGCCAAGGAGTACCGCAGATTGACAATTCCATTCACTCGCAGCCGGGTTATGGGTATGTCGATTATGGTCAGGATGGCAGGGGAGACTTAGGTCTAAATCAGGGCGAATACTTACCACCAGGTGCCGTTCCTATACCATACAATAGACCTTCTCCAGTGAGGAGTGACCTGCACGGTCACCAGATTTCGCACAAGTGATTTTTTTTTTTTTTGAGAAATTGGACATTTTTTGTTACCTTTTAGCATATCGACCAGACTAATTGAATTTTTTTAATTCCTTTAAGTTAAGCTGTACATATCTAGATTTTATTTATTACGTAGTGGCGTCAATAATAAAGATTTTTTAACATTTTCAATTTGTCTTTTGTGTTTGTCGACTTTGCTCAGGTTGACTTTTATATCAGGTTGACTAATATATTTTTTGTCTAGTGCCTTCCTGCGCTGGTAGTAAAATTTAAAATATAAAGCAAACTTAAATAAATCAGTAAGAACGTCAAAAAAAAACTTTAAATACAATTTATTCTTTGTTTTCTTGATATATTTATACGCTGGTTGTGAATAATTGCATTATAAATGTCCGAGGTAATACTCTTGACCACGTGCCCTTAACAATGGTTACAACAAAGCTTATGATTTATTTCTTTATACAGGGCCAGCATTTTGGGAATGAATAACCATGTATCGACGGTTTTAACCCAAATTTTATAAACCACGCGAAAACAAAAATAACATAAATAAATCGCACACAAAAAAGGAAGTGTCCGCGAAACTCCACTTCAGCATTTTTAGAGCAACGTATTTTGACTTTATGACATGTTTTGACGTATGATTTACACCTTCAAATACAAATCGAGTGACAGCAATGATTTGGCACCACTGGGTCTTCGCCTATAATCGGAGAATTCCTAGGAAAACCTGTTATCCCACAGTGACCTTTCATTCCATCACCATGACATGAACGGTATCTTAATTTTTTATAAGAAAATGGAAGACTAAATTAATATCTATCTCACTTGTAAGCTGGTTGAACTGATACGAATAGTGATACTCTCACTATTCATGGGGATGTATCTCAGTTTTGTATGACTAATATCCCATGATCAAACAGTATAGGTGAGAATGTAGTGAGATAATAAACTATTCGTCAAAATTAGCGTAACACTTTTTTAGCCTAGGTTTTAAGAATATAGAGTTTAGATTAGCGCCATTTGCATTCTATTCGAGTTAGAGACTTGCGGTTTTTAATTTTCGGTACCTTATAGGGTTGGCCTGAAGGCGCTACATTGCGACTTAAACGGTTCGCCGTCCACACCCCAAAAAGCAACCCCATATCGAAATTTGAATTCTCAAGATTTTGACGCCAATATCTGAGACCTACAGGATCGACTAAGAAGGACGCTGTAGGGTTAAAACTTCATCCCGGCGCACACTAAAACCTCCTCAATAAGTTCGGTGTATTTGGTCGCTGTCCTATTTCTTCAACCCATTTCCAGACCCCCTAAGCCGCCCCTTTGCATGTGTGCATGGTTTTGCGTGGCTTGACTTCTGTTAAGCGAATCTATTGATCTTAATGCTGCCTAATAAATTAGTGTGGGGTGCCACAATTCGCTTTCATCCTTTGACAACCCAAGCACCACTTCAAGCTACACACACTTCGACTCCCCACCCACCCCCTTTGGTTCCGCACCTGTAGAAGGCTGTGTGGGATGTCTATTTGTTTCGAATTCATGTCATGGCATTACTTGAAGGCTCTTGAAGTTGACGGGACCCACTGTGAACGGCCGACTGAGCACCAAATGTGACAGTTCATCTCCAATCCACTCCCTTGAATTTGCCGCGCTGAGGGGTTGTAAGCAGGTCTTGATGTGTCGGGTGACTCAGAAAACATTCCTGAGGATGCTCGGATGATTTTCGGTCCACCTCAAATCGTTTGTCTCCTTCAAATCCTCTTTTGCGTCCCATCGTTTTTGACTCCCTTTAAAAACATTTTGAGTGAGTGAAAATTCCTGAAAGAAGGCTCGTTGGGTAGGGGGAACCTTCCTTTGCACTTGTGTGGATCGACAATCGCCAACCTCGCGAGAGAATGCCTGGCACGTGCGGCAAGTGTTCACTGTAACGTGGGCTCATGAAGGCTCCACTGAGTTAGCGCCTGCGAGGTAGGCCACCCAAACATGCTCTCGCTCGTAAAATTAGTGGAAAAAGGTGTTGTTTGGGTGGTCTGTTCGTAGGTGCTAGCCCAGTCGAGGGTTCATGAGCCCAAGTCACAGTGAACACTTGTCGCGCGTACCAAGCATCTCTCTCGAGTTTGACGATTGTTGATTCAGAGAACTGTAAAGAACGGTTCCGCCTACCCAACGAGTCCTCTTTCAGGAATTTTCATTCACTCAAAAAAATGTTTGGAGGTGGTCAAAATAAGAGGAAGATGGGATGCAAATGAGGATTTGAAGGAGAAGGACGACTCGGGGTGTGCCAAAAAGAGTTCATGCATCCCCAGGACAGCTTTCTGAGTCACTCCACGCATCAATACCTGCTTATAACCCCTTAGGGTGGCAAATTTTCAGGGGGTGGATTTGAGTTGGAATATCACTTTTGAAGCTCAATCTGCCGTGCGTAATGTGTTCCACCAACTTCGACAGCCTTCAAGTAATGCCATGACATGAATTCGAGACAAAACGACATCCCATGCAGCCTTATACAGGGGCGGAACCAGAGGGGGCGGGTGGGGGGTCAGAGTAGGTATGGCCTGCAGGGGTGTTTGAGATGTCAAAGGGTGAAAGTGAGTCGTAGCACCTACACCAATTTATAAGGCAGCATTAGAATCAATGGATTCGCACAACAAAGGTCAAATCACGCAAAACCCTTCGTAAATGCAAAGTGGTGGCTTAGGGGGTCTGGAAATGGGTTGACGAGATGGGACAGCCACCAAATACACAGATCTTATTGAGGAGGACTTAATGTGTGCCGGGATGAAGTTTTTTACCCGACAGCGTCCTTCTTAGTCGATCCTGTAGGTCTCAGAAAGCTTGCGAATTCAAATTTTGATATGGAGGTGCTTTTTGGGGTGTGCCCAATAGGCAACCGAAAATTAAAAATCCCAAGTCTGTAACTTGTATGAGATCGGTTGGATATAACGAATAGATAGAACGTTGGAGAATACGATTATTAAATTAAACACTGTTACCTATGAAAGGAATGTATATAGTAAGTCGAATTGGAAATGGGAGAATTGATGATTACAAAGATGATATCGTGAATTTTGTTGAAGGTCATGAATATAACTCTGAAGATGACGATGAGATAATTCTGAAGATGACGACTAGAATGAAAAAGTTTACTCATCATATGAGACAACAGAGACACTTCTCGCTTGTTGACAGAAAGAACAGTGATTTAGTGAGAGGTTTAGGACTCTCTGAGACTGGCACGGAAAACTTGGCTTCAGAATTAAAGAGAAAAAATGTGATAGCGAAAGTGAGTTCTTATAGAAACGGAGAAAAATATTTCAGAAAGTTCTTTTGTCCAATGCGAAAAGTGGTTTGGTATATTGCGATAATGTAAATGGACTAATGAACGAACTGAATTAAAATACATATAGAAAAGAAGACTGAGGACTGTTTAAATCCGGTTGGTTCATTAGTATTGAGCCATTCCATTCCCTCGAAGTGCTTGGAAATTTCTAGACAAGTCTGGAGGGTGGTGGGTTACCAAGGGCGTAGCCAGTAGTTATCTTTGGAGGGGGGGGCGCTCAATGCAGTTCAAACAAATAAGCTAAAAAAAAAGGTCACTACAACCAAGGGCAACCGCATTCCCCCGAGTATTTCGGTTTTTACTTGACCCTTTGGGGGGGGGGGGGGGGGCGATCGCTGCAGATGAAACAAATAAGCTAACAAAAAAAGGTCACTACAGGCGACGGTAAGCGCATTCCCCCCGAGTATTTTGGTTTTTACTTGACCCTTTGGGGGTGGGCGATCGCCCCACGCCCCCCTGGCTACGCCCTTGTGGGTTACTGGTTTAGTCCAATCAACGAGCGAAAGCCCCCATGTAAATTGGTCACTAATTGTTATCAGCAAACAAAAAATATGGTCGTATAGAGAAAACAATTATAAGAAAGATAGCGTTTTTTGCGACTCGAATTTTAATGGCGAACATAAATAAAAAAATTCGCAAAAGTCAAAAAAACGGTTTTTTGCAAATAAAAAAAAAGCTTCAAGTTCTACACAAGAAAGTTAAATAAGAAAGTTGTAGGTCTTAAAAATGCGCGTCAAATGATATGTGAACGAAAAAAAATCAAAAAATTTTTTTAAGAAATGTCAAAAATCGCGTTTTCGTATTTTTGCTGTATAAATTCGAATTTTGTTTGAACAGACTTCTTGTTAACTAGAAATACAGCCCAAGGCAAGCGAAAAATGACCCTTTTTTTCAAAAATTCAAAAGAGTTTTATTTTTTTCGAGTTATAACGATTTAAAAAAAAAGACGTTTTCAATAATCAGCTTTTACAGAGGCAAAAATGATCGTACAGAAACGATCGTGGGCTCATTTTATTCGCAAAGACTTGTACTTTCATGCTATTAAAAAAACCAAATCGCTTTTATTTAATTTTTGCATTAAAAAATGCGTTGTAAAATTGTATCATTTTTTCAAACCGGTTTTTTTCGAATAACTTTTTTAATTTTGGTTTTACATTTTTGGCCGTTGCATATTTGAAAACTGCCATTCAAAACACGCATTTAAAAAAAAATGAAGATTCTACGGCCTCAGGGAGCCGAGCCGATGGTAGTAAATGGACTCGAAACACTAGGCAAAGTTCAAAAGTTGGGGAAGTGGATACCACGTTTATTAAGCGAAGCCGATCGCCAGCATTGGGGTAACATTTGCATACAACGTCTCTCCCGTAGTCATTTTGACTGAATGAACCATCTTGTTACCGGGGATGAAAAGCGGGTGCTTTATGTAAAATCACAGCCCGCCAGTGGGTAGACACATATGCTCAATCGGTACCTAAACCTTACATTCACCCGAGGAATGTGATGTTGTCATTTAAAAAATAAATCATTTGAGGATCGTCACCATCTACAAGTCATACACCACTTTTTCGCTTCACAACCGCGTGAGTTCTGGGAACGCGGTATCCGCAGCCTGCCTACTCGTTGGCGACAAGTTATAGAGTCGGGTAGCGCCTACATTCTAGATTAAATTCCTTCTGTTAGTTCTGTTTATAAAATAAATAATCATATTTGTACATATCACCAAGGTTCAATACTTTTAATTGAACATTGGATCTAAATAACTTTTTCTATGTTAATCTTCTTATGTTAATCGAGTTCTATTCAACTCGTATTAGTGAGTTTCAAATCATATTTTAATGATTTATTTTACAAGATTTTCAGCATGACACTAGTCATGCCTCCAGAGTTACAGCCAAGACCGGGGATTTTATAGGTGATTTCTGTTCCTAGGGAACCTTGGGACAACCTAAGGGTGGTGAAGCCATTCCGACACCGGATTCGAAATCAGCACGTCAAAATACGTAATAATACTGCAGTGGTGTGTCTTGGGTACTAGATTTCTTTTTGTGCGCCTGTGTAATCAAGTGGTATTAAACTGGGTCGATTTGTAGGCCAGATTAAACAGTAACAGTATTAGGTAAAGGCAGTTAATTAACGAAAGGCTACTGCATTTAAATTATCCACTCTTTTTGAGTTAATGTGATTTAAATATCGTTTTCTGCAGAGTTTTAAATGGTCGAGATATTAGAAATTCGGATTCGGATATGCCCGAGAAAAAAATATCGATAAACAGGCCGAACATAATTGTTTACGAGATCGACCCGATATTTTACGTAAAACGTTATAAGTTACCTGTTCGTTAAATAATCGAAAATAATTACGAGTTGCGAAATTATTTAAATTTTCGATAAATTATTAATAACGCGCCTTACAGTCGGTTCGGGTATTGTGTCAGTGTTTTATGCTGCCGTGGAAAGTGCACACAACTTCTAGTCGGGGCGTAAAAACAAATCGAGGTTCACGCTCCAATTGCAAAGTGTAATTAGTTATTCAATTTGTTCGCATTGAAGTTTGTTTTTCGGAAAATGCCAATGAAATCGTTAACTCGTTAAGTAATTGTATTTTATACCAGTTGTTAGAGCAAATTGGAAGGAAATCTGTTACTTTCCCTTTTTAGCGAATTTCCACTTTTAGTCCAGGTTAGATAGTTTATTTTTTGAAAGAGTCCTGAATAAGGTTTCTCGGCGCGATAATTAGGTAAAAGATAGTAGAAATGGATTGTGTATTTTTTGGATAAAATCGGTATGTAGGAACCTTAGTAAAAAAAATCGACAAAAGTGTCTAAAACCGTTTTTTTGCGGATTAAGGGACGAAAAATATTTTTTTTTCGTAAAACAAAAAATAGCACGTTGTAGCGCTTGACATAACGAAAAAAAAAGTTTTCGGTGATCAAAATCGGTTCAGAAGTTTTTGCACAAAAAAATAAAAACCTATGAAAAATGCCCATTTTTTGAAATCGAATTACAAGGATTCTAATGGTCGCAGAAACTTCTTCTTTTTGTCGTATTGTAGCTTTTGGTGGTGCCTATCTGCAGTAAAAATGTCAAGCAAAAATAATAAGAAATTTTTGCATAAATCGAAAAAAACTAAAAAAAGGTCTTTTCGAAAAACGACTTGGACAAGCCGAAAAATGATCGTATAACATTTTTCCTGGGCTTAAATTACTCGTTATTAAATTTCCTACAAATCCATTATCGTGACTTGTGGGAGAGGTTCATTCAATTGGCTGAAAAACGCGTTTGAAAATCAAGCGTCGCGTTGCTTCGAGCGCTCGGGTAAGCGAATGAAGGGGAAGTGGACGCATGGGGGTGGAGGCCTCCGGGGGGCGGCGGGAGAGCTTCCCCCACCATGCGTCTACTCGCTTGTCCGAGCGCTCGAAGCAAAGCGACTCTTGATTTTCAAACGCGTTTTTCAGCCGATTGAATGAACCTCTCCCACAAGTCACGATAATGGACTTGTAGGGAATTTAATAACGAGTAATTTAAGCCCAGGAAAAATGCTCTACGACCATTTTTTGGCTTGTCCAAGTCGTTTTTCGAAACGACATTTTTTTAGTTTTTTTCGATTTATGCAAAAATTTCTTATTATTTTTGCTTGACATTTTTACTGCAGATAGGCACCACCAAAAGCTACAATACGACAAAAAGCAGAAGTTTCTGCAACCATTAGAACCCTTGTAATTCGATTTCAAAAATGGGCATTTTTCATCGGTTTTTATTTTTTTGTACAAAAACTTCTGAACCGATTTTGATCACCAAAAAACTAATTTTTTTCGTTTTTTTAAGAGCTACAACGTGCTATTTTTTGTTTTACGAAAAAAAATATTTTTTCGTCCCTTAATCCGCAAAAAAACGGTTTTCGGCACTTTTATTGATTTTTTTACTAAGGTTCCTACATACCGATTTTATCCAAAACATACACAATCCATTTCTACTATTTCTTACCTAATTATCGCGCCGAGAAACCTTATTCAGGACTCTTTTAAAAACTGAGCACTTTTCTGCTATATTGCCTGGCGTATTTCATAAAGCAGTGATAGCGAGAAATAAGCACACTAGATGTCTAGGTCTCTAGGTTAGATATCATTAATTTGCCACTAAACTTCGAGTTATCTATGGAAATCTGACAGGACGACTTTTTTTAACGATTGTGTGTTTTTAAGGTTAGAATATATAATTTATTTGAGGTTAGTTTGTCTGACATCAAATCATTTTGACGTTATAACGTTGCAAACAAGTTTTAAAAGTACCCAAAGAATGTAGCAGCTACGGAATACTTTGAGGGTGTTTCCGTTAGCATAGTTGACCCACAGGGGGCGTCACAGTCGACAAAGAGAATTTAGTACTCTGGAAGAGTATTTCTTTGTTTTAAAGTGTTACCCCCAGTTGGGTCACAAAAATAAAGGCGGATTTCACTATTTTTCTTTCTTAACTTACTCCAATCGGCGGTATATCATCATTTAGTACCTATATTGAAGTACTATAAATTATTTTTTTTTATGAAAAAAATTTGATATTTGCAGATTTTACAGCCGAAGTCGTGAAACATATTTTTTTTTCAGGTGGCGTACAGGGAGCACGATATTTCCGGAACGGTTCATATTAAATAAAAAAACATATTTTCTAATTGATTCTGTTAGTATAACCCAAAATGCAATCCTTGAACGAAGGGTTTGGCAAAATTTTGATTTTTAAAAAGATGGTACCACCTTTGCCAAATAATGCGTTTGTTGCAACTATAACTTTTTTGTTTTTTTTGTGTGGAAAAAAAAGTGTCATGTGTTTAAGAAATCATGCTCACCTCAACAAAAACTAAACATGTCAACGAAATGTTGAAACATGTTTTTTTTACTTATAATATTTACTGTAATCGAATAAACTTTTGTCTCTGTGTATCCTAATATTTTTTTTAAGATATTATTAAAAAAAAATTATGAAAATATGAGGTATGAGGTATGTATACGCTATTCGTCCTATATATGATACCTAAATGAGTGAAGCAAATTAAACGACACCCAAGTTAGCTATGTATATTCATAAAGCAATTATTTCTTGCATGGAGAATGTCTTCTACCTACTCCAGTAAATACATAAATAATATTGGCTTACCCAGAAACTACACTTGCTGTTGTTATAACGACATTAAATTCTTGGAAAACATTGTATGTATATACTTCTTTTTTTTAATAAGTTCTTACATATGTATGTAGGTCTCTAAGAGTATTTTCTTTATAAGAAGTTGTATTTCTTTATTTTCATAAAATATGATACGGTAATGTTTTTTTAGGGATTAAATAATATGATAATGTTATTAAATAATATGTTACTCAATATGTACCGTGTATAGTATACAGTAGTTCTCGAACAAAAAATATATTTATGGAATGAGATAAAATTGTTAAGTATTTTAATTAGTTGGAAATTTGATTTCCTGCATTAAACTGAAAATTTTAATAATTCATTCATTTTGAAATTAAATGCTAAACTATGATATTTTATTGAATACTGACACATTTCATTACACTGTTGAGGTTACATGAAAAAAATATTATTTTTTTTATACAGAGTTGCTCACGATGAGAACCTATTAAATATTTCGGGAGAATTATAAATAATACTACTGGTATCGTTTATGTGGCATAAACGATACCAGTATTCATCCAGTTCATTTGGAAACACCCTGTATGTGTTCAATTTTTTAGTGGCTTTGTTAAGAATTTTATATTTGATACATAAAAAATCAGTTTGAACATTACATTTTATACAACCCTTAAAGTTTTTAGTAAGTTTATTATCGGTATGTTTTTCCCAGCTTACCAAATTGATGTGTAATGTCAAAGTGTTTTGGTATCTGACAAAAAAAAGAGTATAAAACGCATTTTTTTCTACCGATTATACGCTCTAGAACATCTTAATTATTGACGACACTAGACTGAAAAATCTCCACAACAAAAGAATCAATACAAGAGGCATAACCTATTCCCTTTTCCTGTGCCCTTCCGGCCGTCCCAACGTTTTAATTAGTTCAATTAAACCATTTGATTCGATCCTCGAGTGAATTCAACCCTTTATCCGACGAGCCCTTACCTTTATTTAGATATCAACCCTCGAGGGAAACGTGTCAGTAAGGGCTCGCTACTCCTTTATTAGGTCTTCCTCTAATTGTTGGTTATCTGAAAATTGTTTTAACACCTTGGACCTACCAGACAGCTACAGGTGTCTTAATTGATCGAGATTTGACGCCGATGTTATTAAAATAATTAAAGTAATCGCAGCAAAATATGTGTTTTTAATATTTATTAGTCAAGATTTTTCTAACAACTCAATGCTTTAAATTGTAACATCGCAGATTTTAAATAAAAATGTTTGTACAAAATGTTTAAAAGTTCACGTCTAAGGTATCATGCAAACGTTGAAAATGCATGGTGAATGAACAAAAATGTTGAGGTTGGGTATTCGCCTTAAAAGGCCAGAAATGTCACGAGCAGAAGCTGCAAGTTTCTTAAAAAATCAAGGACATTTGTAGATAAGTGGGAGAAGCGATTTCAAGAGACAAAAATCATCGATGATTTACTAGAAGGTAGTGTAGAACGAAAAACAACAAACAAAGAGGATAAACTAATCGTGGCGATGTCTTTTGAGAATCCCCGACTACTCTTGTGTGTAGGACAAAATAAACTGAACAAAAACGGTATAGATATGTCCTATGAAATCATTCAACGCCCTCTATATCCTCATACTGTTTAATGGAAGATCACTATGAAGAAACCGTTGTTGGTTCGAAAATCGAATCGATCAAAAATATCGACTGCGATTGGAGGAGTCATGAAGTTTGCTGAAGCCTCTCTTTGCGTAAAAAGTCGTATCACTAAAGCCTGGTCTTCCCAGGCTTCTGAAGTGGACGGTAATATACGCAATCAAGGTGCAGCCCCAAGATTGCTTCTTCATACACGGATTTGGCACTCTACTTGTTTACAGGCAATCTGGACGCCGGACGACTTGATCAGAATTTATAAAAAAAGTGTTGGTGATATATGCCCAACAAATTGGACCAAGACCCGAAACAGCAGAATGACATTCGCACGAATGGAAGCGAGAAAATGACGTCATTATTGTTGATTGAGCGTTAGTCACCAATCCACGGTAAAATATTTGGGCGTAATATAAAGCCTAAGCTTCGTGGAAAAAAGTTATGGACAGGACGCATTTGTGCAATATGGAGGTATTTTTCTTTAGACTTTAGAAAATTTGCCTCAGTGATGTCAGGCTACAGCTGACAATGGCGGGGACTGGACAACTTACTAATATAGACGCGTTATAGTATAGTAGTATACTAGTATACTTCATACAAAATAAAAACTGATGCACGTCATCAAACGCATATTTAAGTTTTAGAGCGCATTGATGCCAGATTGTTATAAAATTATTCAGTATTTAGAAATAATTTTGACTAGCATACAAATGGATTTTTTGTGTTTGTTTATTGTTAAATAATTTATTTTTTCAACATTAAAAAAGAGAAATAATTTAAAGAAATTATTTATTTAGCGCATAAATATGCAAGTACAAAAAAAGAGCAGGAAAAATTGGTAGTAAAAGTTAATACAGATGTTTCTTTTTTAATGAGAGGGAAAAATTAGTAGAAAAAAGGCACACAGAAGTTTTGATATATTTGAAAAACATATAACAAATGAAAGACTTTCTTATAAACACCATTAGGTTACAAATAGTGTAGTGTAATGTTTCGTCGATAAATATAGAATATTATAAATGTTACGGATATCACTTGTTTTTTAAAATTACAGTATTTGTAACCCTCTTGGTAGGATTACGCGTTCTAGGTGATTATAAAATTTCATTGGTTTTTTGCTCTCTGTGAAATAGAATTAACTGTACAAACATTTTGATTGTTCTGAAAATAACAATTCTGCAATACGTGGTAAAAGTTTGAAGCTCAAAAAAGACACAAACCACTATTAAAGCCTATGTGAAGTTCAGATAATTTCAAACTGTCAACAAATGTCTAGTAATACATCACGGCAACTTCGGACTGCTGAAAATTGCATAACAAAGAATATCAAGTGCGAAATTTAAAATTCAATAAAACTGTCCAATTTACAATTTTTATTTATAATTAAAAATTTTATTTTTAGTTTTCATTTTATTTTTCAACGAAGTGATCTGGGCATCCGAAAAAGTAACATCCACCATAGTATTTTCGATAAGAACATTAAAAATGTTGATCTCATCCATATTAAAACATGTCGTGCACCGTAAAAAATAAAACTTTAACACCCTGTAACTTTAACACCCTGCTACAACAAATTGTAGCAGGACTTTTTTGTAGCAGGACGTTAACAATCAATAGAACATGATATTTTGAGAGAAAAAGTTACTATAAACATATGGTCTATCTAGCTTCCTATCGGAGATACAGGATGTTAAAGTTTCATTTTTTACGGTGCACGACATGTCTTGCAACATGGATGAGATCAACATTTTTAATGTTCTTCTCGAAAATACTATGGAGGATGTTACTTTTTTCGGATGCCCAGGTCACTTCGTCGAAAAAAAAAATGAAAACTAAAAAATAACATTTTTTCGTTGCCATGTAAGGAGATGCACCATCAGACTAAAAATGACCAATATCTCGAAAACCGTCACAGTTAGCGCAAAATTGCAAGAGATCAATTGTAGCTAAAACACCATTATTTTATATATGTTAGTCAAATAAGGTCAGTGGCGTACGATAAAAAAGTTCTGTTAAGCGTGTGTAAAATATTAAGCGAAAATACCATTCCGTTCAGAAAATATTGTAAAGAAACTAAAAAAAAAAAAACTGAAACTTTAACACCCCGTATATCCTTTATGAAACTAGATAGACCATATGTTTATAGGAACTTCGTATACAACGGAACAAAATATCGTATTCTATCGGATGTTAAAGTCCTGCTACAAAAAAGCGACTCACCCTGTATATAAGAACATGGTCGATGATGGAAAACATATACAAATTGTATGGATAAAAGCACACTCTGGAATACAGCAAAACAAAAATGTAGATCTTCTTGCAAAATAGGCGACAATAACCGGAATAAACGTATTCAGAAATATTGTACATCCTGCAGATTTATATTCATTACATAAAAAAAAAATAAAGGAAACATGGCGAGCCAAATACGAAGACTCCTCAACAGGACTAGTATATAAACAAAGACAACAACAAATAAAAGGAAGACGCTGGTTTTACACAACGACAAACAGGAACTTCATAAAAACTTTAACAATAATAAGTTCAAACCATGCGCTTTCTTCAGCATATCGGCATCGGCACAAAATACATAGGTAAATATGGTAGTAAACTCAGAGTGCATTTGCGGCGAATACGGAGACGTACAACACATACTATTGGAATGCATACGATATCAGCGTGAAATTGATATATTATACGCGGAATTGAGAAGTAAATGTGCAGCATTTCCAGTGAACTTGTCATCTCTTCTAGCATCCAGAGATATAAGCATCTATTACGCCTTGTATAATTATATACAGCGAAACAAAATAATATTATAAAACTAAAAATATTAAAAAAATAAAACTAATATTATAAAAATAATGAAAAATATATTTTATCAATTAGTTTATGTAAGGCTTTCAATGTAAACAAATATTTTTATTATTATTATTAAGTCAAATATCATGTATATATAGAATAGGTAGAATAAGTAAATATATACATATGTATTGATACTATGATTCCTCTACGATCAAAGGGGAAATAATAGCAGAATAATGTACAGTAGATTAAGATTTATGGAAAAAACACATTTAAACTATATGTCAAAAACACAACACCAACAAAACAAAACAAAAAACAGAAAAATAAAAAAACTTAAGAAGGAATGAAAAATAAAAAATAAAAAAAAGAAGAAAAAAGAGTAACTACAAGGTACGACGGTGAATGTAAAACAATGGTAGAAGATACACTGGGTAATTAACCACATAAACAAATCAAAAAGATAAAAAAAATCCATATAGGTAGTTATGTATGTACATACATAGATATTCCATATAAGAAGTACAAATGTAGATATTAATATTATATTGTGATATAAATATTGATTGTTAATTGTTATAGGCTACATATGTATGTGTACATACACATACTTACTTATTAAGTAATTCTGCCTGCTGGTTAAAAATAGACGATCATAATTAGGATAGAATATTTGTTTAAACGAAATTGAACATCACAAAAGTCTACTTCTATAAGAGGTAAACTAGACTAGAAAACTGGCTAATCGGTAAAGCCAAAGCCATAATTTAAACACACGCACACACATAGTTTTTATTTCAGTTAAACTGAATGGTGGTATCACTGCACACATTTAGTAGTGTCATCGGTGATTTGTATATGTTTTTATTTTGTACAAAGTATATGTGTATTTTTTCGTATTTATGGTTTGTTTATTTGGTTAACATCCCGACAACGTGATAAAAAATAAAAACTGTTAGAGTTTCCCACGTGCGTACTAAAACAAATATCGACGAAACCGTCGAACGGGACCTAGTGAATTTCAAAATGGCAAAAGTGAGAGGTAATTTTTTCCTACGCCTATGTAATTCGCGCAGGTATTTTGTGTGTTTCTTCACGTTTTACAAACAATGCAGGCACCAATTGCAGGAAATCTCGAAATTCTGCCGATTTAGACCATATCGAATCCCCCTAGAGGATTTCGAACTAGTTTCATCAGTTGTTTTTTTCCTCCCGAATGGACGGTGGGATGTTTATTTAGAAATACCATGGGAACTTTTTTGTGTATAGAAGCGAGAACTGATTTTTTTCCGTTCGACAGCCAAATAAGGTTAAAAACGGTGTTCCACATGTAAAAGTGAGGTGAATCCGATTAAACGGTATCATCGGGCGGTTGTGAAAGTCATGATAAGGTAAAACAACTGTTTTGTGCTCTTTGACTAACTGTAAAAACAAACAAGCAGCAGCTGCGTGTCATTAATAGTATCGCAAAAAGAATGCGAAAATTTCGGTCTAAATAACCACATTCAGTTCCACACCACACAGCGTGAAAAAACTGACGAAACCTGAAGGCAAAAGCGCATCTCGGAATTATCTAAATGTGAAAGAAATTTATTATATGTAAATGAACTAAATATTTAAAATCCTTAATTGGTGGATATATCACATACTTTACATTTATTGCTACTTATATAAATATTTGTTTATACGATAATCATAAAAAATATCATCTTAAAAAGATATGAGACGTTATCTAAAACGCACATTAATAGATTTCTAGAATTAACTAAAACGATTACAAATAAATCGATCGAAGAGGTAATTAAATCCTCTAAAACTTTCCGCGTTTAACGAAGAAAAATCAGAGTTGTGGGTATTAACTCAGAAACCCATTTAAAGGTATGCAGCACAACTGACATAATAAGACAAATTTTAGATTTTTTATTTTGCACGAGCACCGCAAATAAATATAATAAAAAGATTGAAACTCACGAAGCTACGCACGTGAGGCCATGGAACATTATATGTCTTTGGACCCATGACGTCATGCGTCACATACATGATGCTCGATAGAGTTTTTCCCTACCCCAGATTTTGCCCCTTCAGGTTAGGCAAACCATCTTTACCAAGCGTGACGTGACGCAAAACCATGACGCAGATCGCAATATTTTCCAGGGGCAATCCCATAATAAAGACATAGAATGTCAAAAAATATTCTCAAATTGTCTTTAATGACTTAGAAGTAGTATTTGATCTGTGTTCTGGATGATTTTTCGGCTTCTAACAACATACACACATGAAATAAATTATAGAAGAGGTCAGACACAACATTATTGACCACACTTTCAATGCTCGTTGCAACCACAGTCACCCTTTAAACTGATGAGCTTTAATTATTGCGATCAAACGTAAACTCAAAAGCGTTAGCCTTTTTTTAGTCTTTAATAAAAAAAATAACAAACTAACAAATAAATAATGTCACTAATTCTTGTAACTGTTCCCATATTTTCCTCCATCGCCTTCCTTATCGTCCCACCGAAACACCCCTATATCGTTGATTGTCTTCTTATTTCCTCCATGCCGATGGGGACCGCCCACTTCTTCCAGGAAGGCCTCGAATCCCGTATGGGGTCCTACTCTGTACTTTACCGTCCTGTGGCTGCCGTCTGGCTCCTTCACGCTGTACACTCCGATCACGTGTTTTCCGTGCCTCTCCTCCAAGTGCTGCTTCTGGTCCAGCGTGTGAGGGTCGTAGACGCCGTAACCGAACTTGTAGTGAGCCTGAAGATGAAATTTTCAGAGTAGAAACGCGATTGAAAGTTAAGGAAAATGTGGTGTAGCTTTTATGAATGCAGTATACGGTCAAGGAGGAATTCAGAAGCAACAATGCAATAGTTAGAATGGTTTTGGATATTTGATGACCTGGAATTTTTCAGATATTTTTGGAGGCAGTCAAAAAAGAAACAAAATTTCTTATATTATAGCTAGAAAAATTTATGAAAAGTGAAGAAAAAGTTAAAGAAAGTGAAGCTAGATTATTTTTGTCAAATTCTGAGAGTTTTGGTCAAATTTTCTGCTAATTTATAGATAAAAAAGATTCATGGTGTTTTATAGGTTAGGGCAGTTAGCGGTACATTTTTCACCCTTAAAAACTTACGTCATGATTACCACCGTGATGACAGTGGACCGTGGAGGTTGCAGCAAAAATTAGTACCACCAAGAAGATCTGAAATAGAAGAAAACAAATTAATGGAATTAAAGAAATCTATTCTCACCTTGAAATGTAAAAATTATATTCCAAAAGATGGTTAATAACAACCTATTATTTATTTATTAAAAAAAAGTAAAACTGAATTCATAACATAATTCGAATTGACATAGGTACTATTTTTTTTTTCGCAAAAACCATTTATATCATAATGTTAGACGTATAGTACACAAAAAAATATGAAGAAGACCAATAAAGGTTCTTGCTATAATTTATGTCATAAAGAGATGTAACTTTAATCGATAATTTTAATATATTCCTACGTTATTTGTTCTACCTTTTTCGTCTGACAAAAATATACGTACAATATTTCTTTCCATGCCGTTGGAGCCACTACCATTTATGGACTGAACTTTTGACAATAGTTTCTAGGATTTATATAGAAAGTTCGATGTGTGCGTCAAAGCAAAATTATGCTAATAAATTGGTCGATATAATTTTTATGCCTAACGCGAACTCTGTGAAAAATGTTTAATTTTGTAGGACCAACTCGGCACAGGGCCGGAGTAAGATATGTCGCCACAATATATTGTCGGTTTAAAGATAAAACTCGTTAACTAACAGCGAGTTAATTCTCAAAAAACCTGCGTATGGTTGCAAAGTATTAAAAGGAAACAAAAAAATGTGTACTATAGTTAGGTCAAAATTAAGTTTATGCGATTCCAGATAACATTCAACTGCCTTGACATGATTTCAAGGCATACTTAACTCGTCTAGCGGCTTTCATATTCGATAACTTGCTCACTTCGAAAGCTCAATTTTGAGATCGTCAAAAAGAAATTTCTTGTATATTTTTTGTTCAGATTTTTAATAAAAAAAATCGCTAAATGGTCATATTAAGTTTCGGAGTTAAAAAGTCGTAGCAGGCCACGGGGCCTTATTTTGAAAATAACGATAGAATCAGAAAACACAGTTTTTTATGTCCTTTAAAACAAAAAAAAAAAACGATTATCGTGAATAAGGGTTATAAAAGTAGACGCCCTGTAAGTATATAGCATATTTTTGCAGGGTACAAAATATTTCTCTAATTTTATTTATTGCTATGGTAACAACCGAAGGTAAGAGAATGAGACTGGTTTAAAGACATAGATGTAAGTTTTTTTTGGAAATATTTTAATCATATTGAACAAAAGGGGGACCTTCCTTTTTAGCTAAAATCGTTAGTTTTTCCAAACCAAACCAGTGGGGCAGTACGGACCTGCTCCACGAAATTCGAATCCAATTTGGTTGTATAATCCCGATGGCGTTTTAATAATTCTCAGCGAGATTATCTATCTGGACCGTAATTGAAAATCATAATGTTTGCATAAAATAGTGAACAACAAAAATAGACGATGTTTTTTGCGTTTTTACACGCTTGGTGGACTGTGGGTGTTAAGAATTATCCGCTGCTGAGTTGCATAAATGAGGGAAACCGCTCGCCGAAAGTGACAATGAAATAATAAAGTGGAATTGTCGGATTAAAAATGAGGTATCCGTTGGTATCGGTTCAATTTCTTGTCAGAGCTGTCGCGGGAGAAGGCCAATGTCGTGAGGTAGCCGATAAGGACCTTGCTCGCATTGCAAGGGGGTGGATACGGCTGATTTAATTAAGGAATAATTTAGGAAATTCAAATTTCACCAGCAGCAATATATTTAACATAATATTCCAGATTTTTTATTTCTTTATACACTTAGTCTTATATATTTTTAGACATATTTATTATTTCTGGAAAATACTGAATTAGCTGAAGGAATTAAAGCAAATTATTTTATTTATGTATAACTTTATTTAATAACGTTCTTTGTCTGTTTATATTTTTTTATTTGTTATTTATTTATAAAAATATTTGTCACATGTTTTGTTTCTCGCAGATTCATTCATTTTTTTAAATAGTACAAGTAATATTCTCATCTGTTGGTCAATATGGTCTAAAATATGCATTAAAGGCATACTAGTTAACTAGATGCATATTCATCAAGTCAAGTGGAACAAATTTCTCGTTTTCTAAATACAGTAAATACTTCACATTGTTCCTCATCACATTGGCTATTATTTTCCAAGTATTGCCTCATACTGTATTTACCATTATCTTATTTTCATATATAAACCCAACTGAAGTAAGATTGCTCATCAGTAATTCAAAAAAAATACAACAGATAACAAATGAAAATGGCTCAAATCGTAAGTAGTACTAATATTTTTGCACTATTAAAACTAGTGTAATTATAAAAAAAATATTTATATTTGGTGTAGACATGGACTTGTTAAATGATTTCGGTTTGTATGTACACCTTTTGTCATATTAAATGTCTCCAATGTTTGTATATATGGGGCATTTCACGCCAACTAAGTGAGGTCAAAAAAATTCTGTTTGAAACATATCACAATCGATAGTATTTGCTAAAAAACTAACTTCCCTAAAATTTTAGATTTTTTTGAGCCACATGGAGAGGGATGGTGAGGGTGAAAAAATACAAATTTTCGTTCCGACTCTAAAATTTCAATCTTTCTCTGTAAGAAAATGAAAAAAATTAAAAGAAGGTTGCAATGGTTTTCGATGTATTTTTTGCGTAGAATACGATAAAAATATTTTCAAAATAATTGGGGGTAGTTTTCACCCTTGTTTTGAGAATTGAAAGTTTAAAAATCGAAATTTCGAAAAGTATGACACGATTTTTTTCATTTTTTTTTTAAATTCTTCCCTTTTTTTGTACTTTCGATTAATTTTTAATTCATAATGGGCGTCGACCTGGAACTGTCGAGCTTATTATTACGAATCTAACGTCAGATTTTCAAAAAACAAAATGGCGGATCCAGGATGGTAGTCAACTTTAAAAAAATGGCTAAATTTTGAAATTTAAAAAATATCATCGTATTCTACGGGAAATTTTCTACGTTAGATTCGTAATCAGCGACCTCAAAAACCTTGGAATATATTATTTATTAAATTCACTTGCCATTTACTATCTCACAGGATGAGAAAATACGCTAAAACCACGTTTTTTCACCTTTGCGCCGTTTTTTTGGGCCAGTTCCTGGTCGACGCCCATCATGAATTAAAAATTAATCGAAAGTACAAAAAAAAAAAGAAATTAAAAAAAAAATTGAAGAAAAAATCGTGTCATACTTTTCGAAATTTCGATTTTAAACTTTCAATCCTCAAAATAAGGGTGAAAACTACCCCCAATTATTTTGAAAATATTTTTATCGTATTCTACGCAAAACAACACATCGAAAACCATTGCAACCTTCTTTTTAATTTTTTTCATTTTCTTACCGAGAAAGATTGAAATTTTAGAGTCGGAACGAAAATTTGTATTTTCTCACCCTCACCATCCCTCTCCATGCCAAATCTAAAATTTTAGGGAAGTTAGTTTATTAGCAAGTACTATCGATTGTGATATGTTTCAAACAGAATTTTTTTGACCTCACTTAGTTGGCGTGAAATGCCCCATATACAAGTATATTTTCTGTTTTCAGGTCTTTCTAATAGTTTTTACCACCATATCTTTAGTGTTTGGGGACACTTATGGACCACCTGGAGGTGGCAGTCAAGTAGCAGGCAGTGTAAGTGGTTTTTTTTTTTTCGGTTAAAAACTTTAAATAGACAATGCGTTCAACCATATTTTCTGTAAAATCAACTAGCGTGAATTCGGCAATAAAAAAGTAAATCTAAATAAAAAAGTTATGGCTATTATTATTATGTTTTAGTACTGAGGGTATTTATAAAATTAGTACGAAACGTCGGTTAAACACGACTGCAATATATTCACAAATATATAAAACACAATATTCACATACTCGTGAATGAATACGAGGGCAAGTAAAATACAAACCAGAATTTTCAAAATAAAATTTGTATTAAGAGATAAAATTAAAAAAATAAACATTTTATTTTTCTATATAGTCTCCTTCAACAAAAAAACATTTTTTCTCATCGAATCTGCAACTGTTTGATTCCGTCGTCATAAAAAGTGACAGGTTGTGTTAGCAGCCAGTTGTGCAGGAGCTGTTCAACTTCTTCATCATTTTCAAATCTGTCGCCTTCCAGAGCTTTTTTTAGCGGTCCAAACAAATGGTAGTCGCACGGCGATAAGTCTGGACTGTAAAGAGGATGTTCAAGCTGCTCCCAGTGCATTTTCTACAGCTTGGCTTGAGTTATGGCTGCAGTGTGTGGCCTGGCGTTGTCATGGAGAAGAACGACGTTCAATAATATTCTGTATTGATTGTTCGGCGTTCATGGAGAAAGTCAACGAAAAGAATACCTTTCCTATACCAAAAAAAGTCGAAAGCACTTTTTCTGCAAACAACATTGTCTTCGCCTTCACTGGCGCTCCTTTTTGCCGCTACTCCATACTCGCTTGTTTGGATTGTGGTGTGTACTGGCGAACTCATATCTCATCACTAAGTAATCGCATAGTCATAAGTGACTAAGCGATTAAGCAACCCGTCTACTTCATCTTCATAACGAGCCAAAAACCTCTGAGACCTTCCTGAAATAAAGTTTGTCGTGGATTATTGAATGATTGATTCCCACTGATCCAGCAATTTCTTCAAGTGTAAGGCGACGGTCACCCTCCAAAAGCTCACATACTGCACAGATGTTCTCTTCCGTGATGGAGGCTCGAGCACGACGTTCATGTGCTTTATTTTCCACCCTTTCTCATCCCGCTGAAAAACGTTTATGCCACTCATACACTTGCTTTTAGCAAGGGTTTCATCCTCGAATCGGGCCTGAAGACGCGTCAAAATTTCAGAAGGTAGCACACCTTCAATAGACAGAAAATTTATAATAATGCGTTGCGCAACAGAAGAAGGACCTGCTCACTAATTGTTCTACGATCAACTGAATGCAAAAAGAAGATGTGTCGCATATCAGGAGGTGTCTAGCTATCTAGACGGAATTCGCAGAAAAGCGACGGCCACCTCCGATACGCCGTCTGACCTTGAAAACGAAATTCCGGTTTATATTTGATTTGCCCTCATATTTAAAATTATTTGATACAACTATTGCTCAAATTATATCTAAACTAGAGATGGTTTAATTTAGTTCAATGCAAGGAATTTACAAACTGGACTCTATAACTGAACACTATAGTACACAAACAACGAAAGGCTGATTTACGCTTTACAAAGAAAGTAAAAGTATGATTGGTAAGGTCAGGTTAAGATTTTTGTTGCCGCCATTTTTTATCTATTCAATTTTAATTGCATATCAGTCTAGCGAGTTTTCTTTCGCCTTTCATTTTATTTATAGCAATGTGGTTATGAGTTTATTTATTTAATTAGTATCATTAATTTTATTTCAAACATAACAGGAAACTCACTACAAAAAATGTAGTTTAAATATAAGATTAGAATTTGGAATAAAATTATTTTCTAAATATTCTCTAAATAGCCTCTAAATAATTGCTCTATATTTTTTTCACAAGACTTAATTTTTTTTTTGAATTGAATATTTAATATGTTGGTTATAATGATATCTGATATCTGGATTATGTATAAATTCCCTAGCAAACCGACAGCTGATTGTTTCATCCTATATCTTCCTGAATTATTGATGATTTTTTTAGGACAACGCTCACTACAAATTCGAATACGGCGTCAACGACCCCAATACGCAAGACGTAAAGTCCCAGCAGGAGCAGAGGGACGGCCATCAGGTGATGGGAACCTACATGCTGAGAGAGCCGGACGGTACCACGCGCGTCGTGAGGTATAAATCGGGTCCAAACACTGGCTTTGAGGCGGTGGTCGAAAAAACTGGTCAGGCACAGCACCCCGCTTCCTATGGCGGCTCCGGTCGAAGTCAGGGGTCTCCCCACAGTACGGGGTACCAGGAAATACGGCGGGAACCGGTGGTACCGGAGGTACCAGCTATGTGGGAGTGACGCACTTCAGCAACCAGGGGCAGGAAAGTCAAGGAGGCCACGGGTACTCGTATTAGAATGAACAAACGTTGCTGCACAGAGAACTATGTATGTATATTAGGGTGGCCAAAAATGGAATATTTTTTTTGTCTCCTGTGAAAATATATTAATTTATCATGTTATTAAAGCCCCCTTAAAAAATCAGCTCAAAAAAATTTTTTTAGAGGTCGCTTAAGATTTTTAAATCGTCAAAAATTTGATTTTTTTTTATTTTTTTTTTCATGATATTATTTTTTTAGGTTGAAAAAAATGTCGACTGAAAATTTTAAATCAATATTTTAATTTTCTAAAGGTCACTCATATTTTTTTTTATTTTCAAAGTAGTATAGGTACCTAAAATGTTTTCGATCTCTAAATATTAATATTAACGAACCAATTATTTTTTTTATTGAATTTGACGTACAAAAGAATAGAAATAAAACACGAGACACTTAAAAAATTTTTCGAGACAAAATTGACTATCACATTGTAAGTACCAAATATTTATATTTTTTTAATTAATTTAATTTTTATAAATTTTTTAAGTGCCGTGTTTTATTTATATTCTTTTGTACGTCAAATTCAATAAAAAATAATTAGTTCGTTAATATTCATATTTAGAGATTACTCAAAAACATTTTAGCAAACTACTTTGAAAAGTAAAAAAAATCATGAGTGATCTTTTGAAATTAAAATATTGATTTCAAATTTTCAAAATCGACATTTTTTTCAACCTAAAATATAATACCATGAGGAAATAAAATAAAAAATAGTAAATCAATTTTTGACGATTTTGGAAACTTTTAAAAATCTTGAGCGACCTCTGAGCTGATTTTTTAAGAGGGCGTTTATAACATGATAAATTAATATATTTTACAAGACACGAAAAAAAATTCCATTTTTTGGGCCACACTAATGTATGTATAAACTGTTTTTTTCGTATATGTATTTGTATTAAAAATTTTGAAAATATATGTAGTACTGTAAATATATACAGTACTGAAAATATATGTAGTAAAGTGTAACATTTTCTTCAATTCTAAACATGTATATCTAACTCGACTTAGATTTTTAAATAAGGTACAAGATTGATGAGTGATGACTAAACTTGGCAGAAACGGAACGCGCCACAGAGGCATACGCATCGTAAGTATATATACGAAAGTAACTAGTATCCTTTCGTACGTTTGCCATATTTTGTTATGAAATTATATCACACTACCCAACGTATTGCATATAGCGGAGGTTGTACAACAGCTGCAGCAGTCACGGGACTACTGCAATCAAATCAAATTGAGGCAACCCCCATCATATGCTACACGAGTTGCCTATATGTTGCGTCGCCGGAAGCCGACTTTAGTGATGACATTCATTATCTATGTTTTTTATTTATTTATTTATTTATTTATTTATGCTGCATTCTACTTTTTATTTTCTTGGCATTATGTCATTATCTTTTAAAATATAAATATGTAATAAAAAATCTTGCGTGTTTTTCTTCACAGCATTAGTAAAAAGAAAGGTAATTCATGTGTGAAATTAAAACAACTAAAAACTTGGGTAGGTTGGTTACACTGACATGTAGATGTAGACGGAATACATTATTTTTAATAAATAATAACATTAAGATTAAGAGGAAGTAGGTAACAGTGACGGTTGGTGGAATTAAAAATCCTCATATTTTTTTTCGTAAGGAAACATGGGATTCACATGATAGTTTAAGAAGTGATTATTAAACCTGAATATAACAGTATAATAACAAAAAAAAAAACTTAAAATCAACCATTCAAAAAAATGTCTGCGTCTTCAGAAATCTTAGAAACGGCTGCAGAATATTTATGAAATATTTTTTTCTTAATCACCAAGTAAATACAGTCTTTTTCATCTTTATTTACTTTTTCATTTTTTAGCTGTAAAATGTACATGAAAATATCTACACTTATAATAACAAAATAATACAAATTTGTTATTTTGACGCCCTCATTCTCCTAACGACTTGTAAATTCAAATTTCTCATTTATTACTCAGATCTATGTAGCTGGCTATGGAAAAACATGAAAAAACCTTAAACTCGATCCATTTGCAACACTGAAAACCCGAAAAGCGCATCTCTCTCAGTTCAAAAGTTCTAGAGTGTATATCTTCGTAAACACCCGGTATATATGTATAACCATAACAATAATCTTGTATCGAAATCTTCTACTTTTACAATAATTCTGGTACCAAAAATAGACATTCCACGTACCATTTGAACCGTATGTTCACGGTGAAAATCACTGACATAGAAAGACTAACCCAACGACGAAGGTTACTCAGCGTCTTACATCAAATCGGTGTCACCACGTGAAAAAAAAGTAGCCAACGCCTCATCCCCTACTGGTCGTTCAGTACCTACGTTACCAAGGATACAGTTATTAAAATTCTCGATACGTGCTAACGGTCAAGGTGTACCCAACGGTAAACAACTGGAACCTATAAATCCGTATGGTAGGTAGCAGACCGTGTGAACCATGAAATATGACTTTTTTTTTTTACGCCTAGTTAAAAAATGTTTACATTTTTTCGGGTCCCAGATATGCTTCATCACATGTTGCCCAACCACACGTATCTCGACTTCGTATATAAACGCGTTTGAAGAAAATATGTGCATAGTGTTCCCGTAAGTACACACATACCAAAGATCAAGAGAAAAATCAAAGATGTACATAACAGTAAGTATTTTTTATATCGTTATTTAACTACATAGAAAACTATGTATACTCATGTTCACTACACTGAGAAACATGTCACATAGATAGAGATAAAACTTTACATTCAGCTTTAGTACAACTAAATTATGTAAACTAAACACTGATTTTGATTCTGATAAATAATGATTTTTGCAGACAGTGATAATGCTATCGTCCCTTATGTCCCTTGCCGCGGCTGCGGGGTATATTGGCTATGGGGGGAGACGGCGCATACGGTAACTTCTACGGCCAACCCGGTATATTAAAGGGCTACGGCGACGAGGAGGGCTACTACGGTTACGGAGGAGATGACGTATTCAAAGGCTATGGCGGCCTTGGCGGCATCTATGGCTATGGAGGCGACGGCATCTTCAAAGGCTACGGAGGTCACAACGGATTCTATGATGGTTATGGAGGAGACGTCTTTAAAGGCTTTGGGGGTACGGAGGATACGGAGGTAACGGCATATTCAAAGGCTATGGAGCCGGTTACGATGGCTACGGAGGCGACGTGTTCAAAGGCTTCGGAGGTCATGGGGGTATTTATAACCACGGCGGCGAAGGCATTTATACGGGGTACGGGGGACTTGGAGGAGTGGGATTACATGGCGTCCATGGTGGCCTCAATGGCATCCATGGTGGACACAATGGCATCGTTAAAGGATACGGGGGACATGGAGGAATAGTGGTACATGGAGGACATGGTGATGGTGGAATCTTTAAGGGGTATGGAGGACATGGCGGTTATGGTTTACACGACGGTCACGGAGTACATGATGGTGTCCATGGGTATGGAGGAAATGGGGTAAGCTGTCTAAGGGAATAGCGGTTAGCTTTTGAAAATATGTATTTTTGTGGGAGTCATTTAATTATGGGGCAGGCAATGCAGCCCAAATTCCAATCAGCCTAATGGACTTATTGGAATTATTTTCCAATTTTCCTTATAAAGGTTGTTCAATAACTTGGACTTATATTATCGTATCTCCAATTGGTGTTATTTTAGAAGTTATCTGCGTTGGTCTGTCTTTCCAGTCACTCTGACCTGTAAGTGGTTGGTATCACTTAATATGATAAATCCTTAACTAATTGGTCCTAATTTATAATAACATCCCACTTTTACTTTGATTGCGTTCCAGTTCAGCTTAGCTTTCATGAGGTGTGTTTTACCACCTGACGTATCTTAGTACCACCACTATCGTACTATTGCAAAACACAGCTGGGGAAGATTACTTTTACCTCCCTCTGTTATAAACGCTGTAATGAGATGAGTTATTAAGAGACTGAACTTATGAATTAACTGAATTTGAATTGATGGATTTGGTAATATTGCTTGTTATTATTTTTGTTTAACTTTTAGGGTCACGCCCACTACAAATTCGGCTACGGAGTACACGACCCCCACACCGGAGACAGCAAATCGCAGGAGGAGCACAGGAAAGGGGACCACGTGACCGGAGGATACGCCGTGCAAGAACCCGACGGAACCCAGCGCATCGTTAAGTACAAGTCGGGGCCACACACCGGCTTCGAGGCGGTGGTGGAGAGAGTGGGGGTGGCGCACCACCCGGCGCGCTACGGGCACGGAAAACACGGCCAGGACCTCGGTGGGGTCGGGGGCACCAGTTACGTTACGATGACGAATTGGGGCAACCAAGGCCAGGATAAGCATGGGTATTATTAGCGGTTAGAAGTCAAGGTTCAGTTTATGTTTTGTTACTAAATGTTTTTCTACTGTTTTTTGTAAATGTAAGTTAAGGGTCAATACACAATTCGCCATATTTATTTCTGAGCTGTTTCATTCATTCACTAAGCCGCAGCGCTTTGGTAGCAATGATAGAAATGACATGTGGGATCTATTCCACGGCATAATTTAAGGACTTTTTTTCTTCGCATATGCATTCTCACGTAACCGTTTGTACATACAACATCCAATTTGATCTTTGCCATAGAACTGTAAAAAGATAAAGATAGGAGAGATAAACAGAATCGCAAAATCAATAAATGACCACTGAAGAAAGACCATAAAAGCAGGTGAAGGTCAAGTATGTCAGCAAAAACACAGATGGACCCCAATTAGAGATGATTTCTGACCAAAATATATTAAAGAAATTGTTAAAAAGTAAAAAAAAAGGTTCCAGTAACCACTCCAGAATGGTTAAAGTGTTAGATTTAATTTTTTTTATAAACCTAAAACATTCCATTGCAAACAAACCTGACAAGGTCATATTTATTATGTCAGATGTTGGTTTTATTGACGTTTCACACGGTAACCACGTTTATTATTTGCACCTTCACCTAAATGCATTTTCTCCTATTTCTCTCCACTACAAACGTACTTTTCCTTGATTACAAATCCATTCTACAATATTAATGCGTTTTGGATCTAACCAACACCTTGTGGTATTCGCCGTCAATAGACATATAGCGCGTGGTTCTGGTATATTATATATCCTTTTGTTAATCGCCCATGCGAGAAGTTAAACTATCTAATAAAACGCCGACTTATATAATGCAAACAACATCTTATTCAATTTCCTCCAAGCCAAAAAAGTCCGCAGATGTTCGACGGCAATTTCTTCGCGATGAGAAATGTTTCCCTAACTTCACAGGACCTGTGAATATTTAGAATAAGCCAGCCGATCGAATTTTGATTGCTCAACTGTAGATTGCGCTATCCAAACTTTAATAATTACTATAGTTTTGTTAATTGCGATAAAATTCGAATGAAAATATTAACGCCGATGGCGAAACCAACGGAATTTGTCGTGCGATTTCATCAAAACATTGTTAAAATTCGCAGTTTTTACCCTGGCTCACGCTCCACAAATCACCGGAGATGAATTAGGAAAAATATGCAATGTTCGTTATTACACTCGTACAAACGGTTGTGACAATATTAGAAATCCTTTAATTCGAAGAAAAAATGATTGTCACTTAATGAGTAAACATGGGTTTCCGTGACACTTTCGCATATTTTCGTTAATAGACTCCCAGAGTGATATTTATTTACTCTTTCGATATTAGAACAGTACGTGAAGCATGAAATATATCGTTTTTCATTACCAGATCGGATGGAAGTGTGTTTTTAATTAGCACATATTATGTAATGGGGATCCAGTCCAGATTCCTGTCATTTCGTATATAAACGCAAGCGAGCAAAATCGTGTTATCAGTTTCCCTCAGTTTCTTCTGTCACAAGACACGACAAGAAAATGCAGGTAAAACTAACAGCTCCTCATAAAATTCATTTGGTTACTCCTCACGTACCACTCTATGGTGATTGGAGTGCAAGATCGCTATACTGTACTATCAATTTATTCTCTTGTATCTTCTTAAACCCAGAACTCAATTAGTTTTAAAACTCCTTCATCTTCTCTTTACTTAAATCTGACACCTCCAAACTTTTCACGACTCTTTCTTTGTTGCTAACTCATAATCTTCTTCGTTTGCAGCTTTCATTTATCATATTATCTTCCTTGGCAATGGCCTGCGTGACAGGCTACGCCTATGACAAGGAGGACCCCTATGGAGAAGCTCCCGCCCAATACCAATTCGAGTACGGGGTGGTGTCCCCCTTGACCGGCGATGTTAAGGCGCAAAGGGAGCAGAGGGATGGAAAACAAGTGGATGGAGAATACACCCTTAGGGAGTCGGACGGCACCACACGTTTAGTCCAGTACAAGTCCACCCCGCACACCGGATTCGAGGCCATCGTGCAGAGGGCAGGCGTCTCCATACACCCGGTTCTAGGCCAGGTCTTTAACCTCGAGGGGCTGAATCAGGCCTTCGGTGGTCGACCAGTTGTGGCACCGAAGAAAGCGTACGGTTATGGGGGATACAACTATGGAGGACAACCGCAAGGGCTTGGAGGTCACACACTTGGAGGGCAAGGAGTAGGCTTCCAGGGATTCGGAGACCGGGGGGTCGGGGGTCTTCTGAATGGGCTGGGGAACAGCTTCGTTGGGACCACCAGGTGGGGCAATCAAGGAGCTGACCATGGATATGGGAGTTATGGGAATGAGTTTGGATTGGGCCATGGGCATGGGTACTAAATGTAGTTCTGTCGTCGATTTAAGTTGTTATACTAATGTTAGTTGTTGAATTATTATTAAGGATGTTAACAGTGTATTGTTTTAAAATAAATAACGCCGTATTTTAAACTGAGTTTGAAGATAAAAACGAAATATTGCCCTTTTTCCTGATATCAATTTAAAAACATATGTAAACAAGTAGATAGTATTTTACTTATAATAAAATGGTATTTACAATTATAGTGGCCTGCAATGTCGCTTGACCTATCATCCCCTATAACCTTCTTTTGTGGAGTTATCGAAAACACAGCGTGTATGTAAATAACCACAACAGTATAGACGAAGTAAAAAATAAAATTAGATTTCATATCTGATTTTAATTGTCATAGTTGAATTTCATATTCAACAATCTGGATTAGATTAGTTTTTTGTTTTATTTATTTTTTTATTCTTTGAAATTCAATTTTTAATAAATATATGACTATTTATGAATTTGAGTGCGTTTTATGATTATATATACATATATAAAGTATGTCATATGAAATATGTTTACTATTTTTTGAAGAATTCAAAAATTTACTGATGTACAGGGCAGTGGCGGGTGGTGATATTTTAGTTAGCCGTATCTTGAAAACATCGCATGGGACCCACTTAACTTTTTAGGTGATGACTATACACCTCTTACAGAAAGGATTTATAGTGAAAAAAACCGTCAGCAAAGTTTGCGAAAAAATTTTCAAAACTGCAGAACACCCTGGGATCTCAATAACGCTCTGTGGAATATTTGCAGTATATTTTTTTCCATAATCTAGAAACAAATATAAGGACAGGTTTTTCGATTTGTTACAAAATATTTTGTTTTCAAAAAGTTATGGCCATATTAATTTTAATTATATAGGAACATTTTGTTTCCCAAAATTAATTTTAATTTTATAGGAACATTTTGTTTCCCAAAATTAAAATGGCCATAACTTTTGAAAAAAAAAATTTTGTCAACAATAAACAAATCGAAAAACCTCTCCTTATATTTGTTTCTAGATTATAAAAAAAATATACTGCAAATATTCCACAGAGCGTTACTGAGATCCCAGGGTGTACTGCAGTTTTTTTGAAATTTTTTTCGCAAACTTTACTGACGGTTTTTTCACTATAAATCCTTTCTGTAAGAGGTGTATAGTCATCACCTAAAAAGTGAAGTGTGTCCCATGCGTCGTTTTCAATTGAACTATCACCAACCGCCACTGATACAGGGGGTGCTATAAGAAAAATATGGACAACGACATGTGCGTACTACATGAGTGACTCTCTCTATTTTGAATTTATGCGCGACATTTGGCCCTCACTGTATACAATTTTGTTAATGAATTGTCTTTGTTTGAATTCCTGAAGGGAACCCTTTTGTCTCCGTTATTTTTAGAGCTAGCAAAAAAGTTTTTTCAGGAGTAAATTTATTTTTCTGATATTTCGGAGTATCTATGCTATCAAAAAAAATTAAATAAAAAGCAACAGTCCTTTAATTAAAGTTATTTTTTTATAAATGAAACGTTATTTTTTTATGAAATGTTAAATGAAACACCTTATATATTTTTTTTATTGAATTTCACGTCTTCTTTTGATTACAACCAAATAACGCATGTCGTACTTTCTACTACAATTAAAAAAATAACGTCAATAGAACAGCTACATTTTATTTCAATTATTTTTTTATAGCATATACTCACATTTCGGAAAAACTAAATTATTCAGTTATTTTTTTGTAACTCTAAAAATAACAGAAAAGAAGAGAACTATGTCTGACGAATTCACCATATACATGTTTCAAATTTCAAGCCGATCTTTTTTATCGTAAAGCATTCTCGTGAGTTATCGTAAAGGTATGCAAAAAATGATTAACAAACAGACAGACCGATATATATGCCTACCGATATATATGATATATACGACAATCGTTTTTAATACACATATTTAAAACAATAATAACAACAAAAAGCAAGATGGTTATTGATATTTACTAAGTACAGTGTTATTTCAATGATTTCGTTAACGAATATTTTAAAGGTACCTGGCAAAATCCCAACGACCACAAACTCTTCACTGAAGACGTACCGGCCTATCCCATAAACCGAAACACCATACTGTGAGCGCGAGCTGATACCACTCCTCTATATAATTTTCATGTTCAACCATTGGTCGATGTATCTCATTAGACTTAATCAAATAATGTTAGCGCGTTAGATACACTCCACTTAAAAAAAAGATATTGGATCTGCTGCAAATCGAATCGACTTTTTTACGCGAAACTTTCCCATTGTTATACACTTGTTAATTCATAAAGTGAGGCAAGAAACGCAGACGCGGCATCCGAACCATGAAATACATTATTTTTTATTTCACTTCACAGGAATTGGATATCATCTATCGTACCTTCAGAGTTATATAATCAAATATACGCGACTGTTGATGTACGCACCCTGGATCCGTATATAAATAGAATAAGAGAAATATTGGGCATTAGTATCAAGTCTTACATTCCAAGACCCATCCACAATGAAGGTAAATTCTGAAGCTCCAAAAATTTCAAAATCTTTCCATTTTTTTTATTCTAGGTACTCATCGTCTTAGTGGCAGCCATGGTGGTGGTCTGCGTCAGCGGTCAAGGCTTCGGAGGGCAGCAAGGTGGCCAAGGATTTGGAGCTCAATTGTTCGGTGGACAGCAGTTTGGAGCTCAAGGATTCGGCGGACAACAGTTTGGAGGACAAGGATTTGGTGGGCTCGCTGGTGTCCTCGGCGGTGCAGGTGGTGTCAGCTACGTGGCACCAATCAGATGGGGCAACCAAGGCTTCTAAGGGACTTTTGTGACTCGGTTTTCGATCATGGTTGATGAGTAATGTTAAGTTATTTATATTTTGTGAGCTAAGTGTGTTGCACATTGACAACGGGACAGTATAATAACAGCAGTGGTGAAAATAAACTTGTAAATAAGGACTCAAGATCTTTAATTGTGAACTGAAAAATCTCTGGAAATTAAACCAAAGGCTTTTCAGAGCTGAGAAGATTCAGAGGCATATTTATCACTTATATACCATTAAACAAAATAAAAGGATTTTAGGGTGAGACTTTTCTGTTACTCAGAGGCATCCTAATCACTTGAATAACATTGGAAAAAAATAAACGGGTTCTAGAGTGTAATACCTACTTCATGTTGTTACTTTAATCAACCCTTCTAATGTGGGTTTTAGGAAAAGTGCGATAAAAAAATAAGAGATGAAAAATAATTTAAAATATGTAACGACTTTTCTTTTCATTAAAACCAAATGTACATCGATAATGGTAGAGATCAATCATTATCTAGAAGTGGGGCACGTCTGAAAAACAAAATATAAGGAAAGAAACAAAAAGTATTCTCCAAAAACAACGGATTGTATCATACAGATGGAAATAACGTTTTTTGCACTGGATAATTCAGTGGTTTCAAGCTCTTAATCAATTCCCATAGCCACTACTTTTCGACGATTTTTGTTTGACGTAACCTAATAGAATCTCACACCTAGTGTTTCTACTTGTAACTTTGTATTGTCTATGTTTTGAACGTAGAGAAATTTCTACATTCACCGCTTTTAAATTGGTAGAAATTATGCTCGTTCCTACTTAACGTTATGAGAAACCGCATTTTTTTTTTGCTGCGCATTGTGTCGCTGCATTTCTTTAATAAAGGCAATTAAACGATTGGGTATGATTTTTCATTCACAATTGATCACGTCGAATTGGCAAAAAGGAGAACCAATTACAAAAAGTTAATAAGTGGGTAATTAATATACCTATACAATCTAAAAAGCAAATGCAGGCATTAGTTGACAAGAAACTGTAGATTTTCGACTGAATTTTTACTGAGTTCGGACAACGGAATTAGAAAATAATTTGCTATTAGCATAATTTGTGCTGGCAAAAGAAAAAAATAATATTAACCTCAAAAAAAACTAATATTAGAATATGACTCAAAAAAAACAATTAATGTTGGCCCTATAACTGAATTAACTTTTTTGCAAGTCATACACGTCGTTTAATAATAAATAAAGCTTTGCTTTCATGTGCGGGTCGAAAAATACAATTTTTTTATTCATAATGTATCAGAATTATGGTTTAATGTCATAATGAACGATTATGTAAGGTGGATATCCGCATATGCACCCCCTGATTTTCGTATATAAGCTACACTGACGAAATCCTTCGTTATCAGTTACTTAGTGCCAGCTGCCTTACACAACAACAAGAAAATGAAGGTATAAACACTTTTCAATACATTATAATTGTATTCTCAACATATCAAACCCACTTTCCTTTCCACCATACACGAACAACCATATAGCATTTTCCTAACACTTTCCGATCTATTTCAGGTATTACAAATCGTCTCAGTCATCGTGACCATTTCCTCGGTAAGAGGACAATTCTTTGGACAAGGATTTGGTCTTCGCAGGGTGCCTGGCCCACGAGTACTTGCTGGTCCAACACTAGGCGCCCAAGGACTGGGAGGACTAGGAATCGGCGCCCAGTTTGGTGGACAAGGTCTCATTGGTCAAGGATTTGGTGGACAAGGTCTCATTGGTCAAGGATTTGGTGGACAAGGTCTCATTGGGCAAGGGTTTGGTGGACAAGGTTTCATTGGGCAAGGATTCGGAGCACAAGGTCTCATTGGGCAAGGATTTGGCGCACAAGGTCTCATTGGACAGGGACTTGGTGGACCAGGTCTCATTGGACAAGGGTTGGGTGGACAGGGTCTGATTGGTCAAGGACTTGGTGGGCCAGGATTTGGAGGTCAAGGACTTGGCGGTATTCTCGGTGGTGTTGGTGGTGTTAGCTACGTAGGAACACGAGTACACAGCAACCAGGGCATTGGGTTTGGCCACTAAGAACTGATATTTGTTAGCGTTTGTTTTTTTTTTTGTTGAATAGTTGTTAAGATTTTGGATATGTTAATTTTAAAAATAAAAGACTTGAAACTGAATAAGCTTGAGTATATGCTTAACTTCCTTGTTTTGCCTTTAAATGTGACATAATCATTGAGATATATTTTACATACTTACCTACGATTTTTTTGAAAACAAGGTCAATTATTGAACGACGTGTTATTCTATGTAACCAATTCGATTTTATGGTTATAATAATGGATTATGAATGTCTATTCTATGTTCAGAAAGAAGAATTTTTTAGGAATCAACAATTTCAATTTCTAATAGTATTAAAATTTTTGATACTTAAAACATTTTTTTATGCTTCAAATAGACTGGAACAACATTCACATTCAACATTCCAAGGAACAGTATGTTATACTAATTTGTACAAAATAAAAACAGATGCACGTCACCGATGACGTTATTAATTGTGTGCAGTGATACCACCACTTAATTATATTGAAATAATAAGTATAATAGAATGTTTTATTGATTTTAAATTTCGCATTTGATATTCGTTGTTATGCAGTTGGCAGCAGATCTGAATTAGCCGTGACGTATTACTTGACATTTGTTGACAGTTCGAAATTATCTGAACCTTACATAGGCTTTAATAGTGTTTTGTGTCTTTTTTTTGAGCTTCAAATTTTAATGTTATTTAAAAAACTGTTATTTTCAGAACAATCAAATTGTTACAGTTGTCAAACTTTCGGCTGCGAAATGCAAAAACAGTTAAACAGCTGCTGCCAAGAGTTAGTAGCATCTTTGATATGCTATTTTGAAAAAGAATGAGACAATAATGGTTAATTGCTACCCTTAGCGTCTAGCAGCAGCCCTAAACTTGAATGTTTCTACGATTAATTATATTTCACAGAAAGCAAAAAAAACAATGAACTTTTAAAATCACCTAATGAAGCGTAATCCTACCAAGAGGGTTACAAATACTGTGCATCGAATACAAGTGCTATTCGTAACATTTATAATAATTTATATATTTGCACATTTAGTACAAATTTCAAAACTTTCACGTGACTTTTTTTATCAATTCTTCCTCCTATTAAAAAAACACCTTTACTAATTTTTACTACCAATTTTTCCTGCCCTTTCTATACTTGCATATTTATGCACCAACAATACTTTAATGTCTTTTAAAATACATATACAAATTTTTAAAATAATTTCTAAATGCTGAATAATTTTATAACAATCTGGCATTAGTGCGTTCTAAAACAAACATGTGTTTGATGACGTACCATCAGGTTTTATTTTGTATGAAGTATAGTTATATGTACGCAGTGTTTAATTGTGCTTAAATTGTCGACACCTATTATAATACTAAATACACAAAATAAAAATGACCATATATTACTATATACATATCCAGTTATATTATCCAAATCATTCTGAATCATTTTAGATGTGTAAATATTTAATATTCACGATACTATATGCCTTATATTGCGTTATTTTAAATTTTTGAGGGAAAAAAAAAAAATTTTTGTTTTTTGGGATTAAAAAGGGGGGACCCAAAAAACAATTGTTTAAAATTGCAAAAAAAAAAAAGGTTGCCAAACTTCCAGTTTGTTAACCCAGAAATATCGTTAAGGGGAAAAGAAACCCTAAAAGACCGCCTAGAGTTACAAAAAAATAACTGTAAAAAGACGTCAAGGGAAATAAAAAATAAAGTTAACATACCATGTGTACATATTTAAAATGAAAATTTACACAGTTAATAATATGTAACTTATAGTAATAGTATTCAATATATTAAAAATGAAAATGTCGGGAAGCGTTTTAAAAAAAATGTTTTCTTGGTTACCATAGTTTTTTTAAATTCGAAATATTTTAGAGAGAAAAAATATGTGTGTATTGAATATATTTTGTGTGTAATAAATTCTGTGCTATGGTAAAATATAATGTTTTGGTCTCTTGTTTCGTTTAATCAAATATTCTGGAAATGGAGGTCCTAATCCGTTGTACATATGAAGTCAAAACAGTTTCACCATACTTTTCTCTCCGCTGCTGCCTGTATTAAAAACTATGTAGAAAGTGATCTGATAAATCACATAACACTTAATCCAATAACACACCTGCAATTCCCGTTGAGAAAAAAATCGTTGCATCGCATTCAAATTACTTTTTTGTAAATCGCACATTTACCCGCTAATTTCCAACATAAGCTTCGAGTAATATGTTTTACCGACACGCGGACCATGAAACGCCGTTTTTTCATCATTGAATCGAACCTCGTTTATTTCAAATTAATATAAAACCGAAATCAAACGATCCGGCTTAAAAAAATCTAATAAACTCAGCATAATCCATGCTTATGTGTGCTCCCTTGTATCACCGCCTATATAAACTCAAAAGCCCGCAGAAATGCGTATCAGTATCCAGTTTCTTTTTCTGAAACAACAACAGCATGCAGGTAACGGTTCAATTCAGTTGAAAACAGAATATTCTCAGTTTGACTTCATTAAGGTCGCCTAGTCAGCGGAAAGTTCAATTAAATGCCGATAGATGGCCCATTAATATAAATCTATATACGACTCGCCTATATTTCGCTCAACAGCTCCATCTATTGGTATTTCTTCAAATTAATTAGTACACATGGGTTTAACGCCTTTTTTTTATTCAGGCCTTACTGATCATATATTCAGCCATCGCCATAGCTTCAGTGAGCTGCGCGGGACCCATCGTGGATCGCGCCCGTTACCAGTTCGAATATGGGGTGGCATCCCCTCAGACCGGTGACGTGAAGGCTCAGCGCGAGCTAAGGGCTGGTCAAGATGTCGTCGGAGAGTACGCCCTTCGGGAGGCCGATGGTACCACTCGTCTGGTGAGGTACAGATCGGGTCCTGGACTTGGATTCGAGGCGGTAGTCCAAAGAGCAGGCGTAGCCCTACACCCACCACAGGGTGGAATCGGCGGACAAGGTCTGGGTGGTCAAGGACTTGGCGGACAAGGTGCTGGCGCTCAAGGCATCGGCGGACAAGCTTTCGGAGGTCAGCAATTTGGCGGACAAGGTTTCGGAGGCCAACAGCTCGGTGGACAAGCCTTCGGAGGTCAGCAATTCGGTGGACAAGCTTTCGGAGGTCAGCAATTCGGTGGACAAGCTTTCGGAGGTCAGCAATTCGGTGGACAAGCTTTCGGAGGTCAGCAATTCGGTGGACAAGCCTTCGGAGGCCAACAGTTCGGTGGGCAAGGTTTTGGTGGTCAGCAATTCGGTGGACAAGGTTTCGGCGGTCAGCAAGGTTTTGGTGGACAACAGATTGGTGCCCAAGGATTTGGAGGACAGCAGTTTGGTGGATTGTTGGGAGGACAAGGTGGGCAGGGGGCCAGAGCGGATTTGAGGCTATCGTAAGGTACGCCGCTGGATTCCAAGGTCAAGCTCTAGGAATTGGCCAGCAGCAGGGTGGTCAGCAACAGGGTGGCCAGCAACAGGGTGGCCAGCAACAGGGTGGCCAGCAACAGAGTGGCCAGCAACAGGGTGGCCAACAGTTCGGAGGTCTATTTGGTGGACTACTGCAAGTTGGTCCCCAGCAATTCGGTGGGCAAGGTGGACAAGGGGGACAAGGTGGTCAACAAGGTGGCCAGCAAGGTGGTCAACAAGGTGGCCAGCAAGGTGGTCAGCAAGGTGGTCAGCAGGGAGGTCAACAAGGTGGTCAACAGGGAGGTCAACAAGGTGGTCAACAGGGAGGTCAACAAGGTGGTCAGCAAGGTGGTCAGCAAGGAGGCCAACAGGGCGGTCAGCAAGGAGGCCAAGGTGGACTAGGCTTTCTCAAGCTTAACAAATTCTGAGATCGGACGAAGTTTACCGAGGAGTCTGTGATGTCCTTGTTGTAGCTATTCGATCAGTTACATGCGTAACTGTAAACATGACAAAGATTGGATACTTTTAAGTCTTATTTTATACATATTTTTTTACTTATAACAAACTAATAAAACAAGAATTTAAAAAAACTGATTTTATTTATAACATAGTCCTGACTTAATAGCGATATCACATAAATATCACATGCCAGAAAGAAAAAAGAAAATCTGCATATTGAATGAATGAACATATATTTAGATGCAAATGTCTAATAAAAGTTAGCAATATTTTAATACGTTAAAGGGATTTCAAAATTATGCATAAGAAGAGTGAAGAAAATGTTTTTTCGTTTATGTAAAATATTTATTATTATTGAGTCAGTAAAGTGTGCTACAACGTGATTCGTAATTCGCCATGTCATTGACGGAAGGACATATGAGATACCAAAAAGACAGGAGTAAAAATGTGTCAATAATGTACTCTCCAGTCAGAAACACCGACTGTCTTCAATGATTGAGAGTAAGTTGCCACAACTTACTCTTCTTCTCATTAAATGTGATTTGACCTGTACAAATGGTTGTAGATAGTGATCGTTCCACATCTACTGAAGTTAAAGGTGTAAATTCAAAATAGTTCATATGGACAGAGGACGACACATCACGCCCATTATTTTCACGAATTTCGCACAGTTGTTTGTATCATTAACATTTGTTTGTTGTCACTAACATCAGTATTTACATTATTATTTTTTACGTCTACAGAGGACAATGTACAAATACTACTATTTCTACCCTTTTAGTTGTTTACTATCTATTATAGGTATCGGGGGCGAAATATCTGAAACACTTAAAATTCCTATCAGAACATTAATGACTTTATTACAGCAAAAATCTGTTGTTTCGTCCACTGTTAGCCACAAAAATTTATTGTGTATGTCTTCTTTGATATTTCCCATGACACGTTGATATATCTTCTGTAAATATGTTTTACCATTGTATGGCTAGCAGGCAATGGAAAATCGGACACATAATTGGTAAAAAAAACGTCTAAAGTGAATATTGTCGACAACATTCCACGAAAGGCTACATGCACAAAACAATATGCACAAATCAAACAAAAATTCCTCAGTACCAATAATATTTTGTTGGTGGATATTCGAGTCTAAATGTCTCTCACACTCTCGCCGTCTACGAAATATATATCGACCATTGCAAGGAATACATAAAATATGTGATCTGTCTATTTCAAAATCGTCGTAATTTTCAATCAACTTTCTCAGTATATTACAATGGTAACGGTATTCACAAATGGTAAAGACTGTGCCATTATTGTAAAAATCCACACAACATCAGATAATATTTAAATACCTATACTACACGAACTCTAAAAGAAATACGTACACGGTATAAAACACGTATGTACACTAGTTTATTAGTTAGTCACTCACGACATATAAAATTATTTTAAACTCGACGTTCTACAGTCCGTTCGCTCGCATCGAGCTAAGGTAAAATACTGGATATCGACAACGGAATCATCGTGTAAGCGGGCAATAAATACATGCGTATACAAATTTAATCATCCTAGATTTCAAAAATATGAAAAATAACAAAATCAAATAAGAAATGTTAGTATAATAAATGTGAAATTGTGGATCCCATGCCTCCTTACGAAAATACGAGCATGTCAAATTGCACCGGCTGGTGTATGGACATGTCCAGAATGAAGTGAAGTGAAATATTATAGGTGAATTATAGGTTTTTTGGGATACAATGATTCAGATATCACAATTTTAAGTTTCTACTAATGTTACTTTAACTTTATCTGAAAAAGACGTTAGTAGAAGCCAAATAATGAGACATGTAAAGCGAGAAAATTGAAATTTGGGAAATATAATTCCTTGACAAATGATGTTCTAGAATTTTCGGCGCAAACAGCAAAAATACGAACCTATGGGGGGGGGGGGGGGATCAACAGTCTGATGGGGGGGGGGGGGGGAGAAAAAGGGGGGGGGGGGGGGGGGGGAAAAAAACGAAAAAATTAATTGGATTAAAAAAAAAAAAAGAATAAAAAAAAAAAAGGGGGGGTGTGGTTGTTGGGGGGGAAAAGGGGGGGGGGGGCGGGGGGGGGGGGGGGGGGGGGGGGGGGGGGGGGGTGTGTTTTTTGGGGGGGGGGGGGGGGATTTGGTTTTTTTTTAAAAAGGGGGGGGCTGGGGGGGGGGGGAAAAAGGGGGGGGGGGGGGGGGGGGAAAAAAAGAGGGGGAAGAAGGCCACCAAAAAGGGGGGAAAAAGCAAAAAAAAAAGAAAGGGGTGTGTTTTGGGGTTTTTGTTAAAAAAGGGTTGTTTTTGGGGTGGTTTTTTTTTGTTTCTGGGGGAGGGGGGGGGGGGGGTGTTTTTTGGGGGGGGGGGAAAGGGGGGGGGGGGGGGGGGGGGGGGGTGAAAATTGGGGAAAAAAAATTTTTTGGGGAAAAAAAATTTTTGGGATATAAACTCCGCGGGGGGTTTTTTTTCTTTTTTTTTTGTGAAATTTTAATTTAAAAGGAAAAAAAAAAAAAAAAAAAAAAAAAAAAAACAAACACAAAAATTAAAAAAAAAATGATTGGTGAACTGTGAACCGACGTTTTTTTTTTCAAAATTGTTGGGTGCTAAGGGGGGGGGGGCGGGGGGGGGAAAAAATTTTTTTTTTTTATAAAACTTTTTTTGAATTTTAATTTTTTTCTGGAAAAAAACAAAAAAAAAAAAACCCCAAAAAAAAAATATTTTGGTGGGGAAAAAAAAATTTTTTTTTAGTTAAAGGAAAACAAGGGTTGCTTTGGGAAAAAAGAAGGAAATTGAAGATTGGGAAAAAAACAGAAAAAGTAAAAAATTTTTTGGGAAAGATGAATTTATTTAAAAAAGGGGGGGGGGAAGGGAGGAAGGGGAGATTTTTATTTTAAATAAAACAAGGGGGGAGGGAAAAACGAAAAAAAAAAAAATTTTTTTTTGAAGGGAAAGGAAAGGGGAAATTTGGGTTTTGATTTTTGGAGGGAGGGGGGGGGGGGGTTTCTTACAGTTATCGAGACCCTAAAAATCGGTTCCACCCGTACAGTGTCCAACCATTTCCTGATATGTAAATTTTCAAAACCATGTTTTAATAAACTCGACGTCTCCATTTTACTATCAATGTTACAATTAAGGTACAATAAAAGTCTACAATACAAGTCTCAAGTCGCACCCTCTTTCTGATAATTTTTAGATATATTTTTTTATGAAATTGTATACATATACGTTGTATAAAAAAACTAACCATACATTCAGTACAAGGTATTTTGTTTAAAATAATAATTATACGGCTTTATTATTTTTATTTTTTGTACTATGTAGACACATGGTCTACATAGTGCTGAGGATGTCCAAAACATTTAATTTCTCATTGATTTTTAAAATTTCAATTAACTCAAAAGTTAGTTAATGTATAAGGCAGGAATTATAACTAACTCGGACACACTGTACCTGCATACTTCCTTTGTCAGCATGGAATAACAAAATTATGTACTACTATCAGTTTCCGAAACAACTAACAGCGTAAGTACCGACCTTATTAAGAGTTTCATGTAATTAAACGTCAAACTTGGCATTTTTTCTCACTATAGATACAAAATTAACAATATGCAATACTTGATTAGCTTTCAAACGGTCATCAGATTTGAGAATGTGCAATATCGAGATTAGTTTTAATCGAATTTGACCGGCTATAACGAATTGGAAAACGCTCGCATGGAAAAAAAAAACACCGTGTTCCATGGTATTTTTTCGAACAGGGCATCTACACTCTTCGGAGGAAATTAAGCCATCAGTTATGTATCTTCTATTAGCAAAATATACCATCTGAAGCGTGAAATATATATTTTTTTCACACATACGTACTCTATATTGGATAGCAGTGCGTATATTTTCTGTTTGCAATTCTCTTTCATTATATAATTTTCGTATTGGAGTGTATTCCCTCCATTTTCCTATATAAACCCGATACGTCCACTTGATAGGTATCAGTTCCAACTACTCCACACACCAATATCACAATGAAGGTACAATATTCCCAAAAATATTTGATTTTGAAAATTTAGTTCGACCTACCCATTTTGATTTTCTTTCTAGGTCCTACTACTCATCGTTGCTATCGTCGCAGCTGCTAGCAGCCAAGGAATCGGTGGAGGACAAGGAGGGCAACAATTTGGTGGCCAACAATTTGGAGGCCAACAAGGAGGACAACAAGGGGGACAACAAGGAGGACAACAAGGCGGACAGCAAGGCGGACAGCAAGGCGGACAGCAGGGCGGACAAGGAGGCCAGGGAGGGCAAGGCCAACAAGGAGGACAAGCTTTGTTCGCCCAATTGTTGGGCGGTCAAGGTGGTCAAGGAGGCCAGGGAGGTCAGGGGAGGTCAGGGAGGTCAAGGAATCATCGCGCAACTTTTGGCGCAAGGCGCTCAAGGACAAGGTCCCCTTCCCATTCCCGGGGGACTTGGAGGAATCAGCTACGTAGCACCCACGCTCTGGGGCAACCAAGGATTCTAGTTAGATCGTTCGTTTTATATTAAAACTTAACAGTTAGGTATTGTAATGTAAGGATGGTGTTGTACCGACACTGTGTTCTAACCAAATAATAACTATACGCGTTACTGTTGTACTTGATCTGCTGAGGTTAGCGAAATAAAGACAATATTTAACAGAATACGATGACTTTTATTAAGAATACAAAAAAGTGTTCCTCATTCCCTGACAAAATGTACACTATATTTGTCGGAATTTCTGGAATCCAGAGAAAAAAATAAAGAAATAATTATCTCTTTTCTATTTTAATCTATCAAACATAATGGATAACGTAAGCAAGCGGATGCAGTATTTAATAATTGCTTCGACTTTCTTTATTTTTTTTGTGCAGAATTGAAAAAATGTTAATTCGCTTAATTACTTACTTTTCGCGAGAATTTTAATAATGAGCTGACAATAAATAAAATTTCGAATTTTGCCTACTTATTGTTCAAAAAATATATTTAAAAATCTGATTGATATGCTTTGATAACTGTTCTATTTGTGATTATATCTGAATATTCTCAAAATCCAGTCAATTCTAGGTTTCCTCCTGATGCACAAAGGAGGATTTTTTTGAGGATTTCCTCAAAATTTTCAGGTATTACTAGGGTCCGGAAAGTGTAACACAACGGAGGGTTAAACTGCGTTCAAATATCCTGAGCACCCGCACGGGACCGGCGAGTCCCAGTATTAGGCACGGTCAGAGGCGTACATATGCACGGGCAAGATATATACGCGTATATAATTTACAAGGCGCTTAAAAAATACGGTTTATACTTTAATTACCAGAGAGTTGTACAGTGTCGACCCTGCGTTAGGGCATACTTTCCGGATCCTAGTTAGGTCTTGCGAATGAAAGAGGTGACAGGCTACTAACAGACAAATAGACCTACAGGCGGACGATCTATTCTATGTCTTTTATTTTCGATTAGCGTTAAAAATAATTATTGTTTTTTCATCAAGCAGTTTCTTGAGACGTACTGTATTTTTATTGTGTGGGAAAATAATATTAAGGGAAATGTAATAATTAATGAAATTGTAAAAAAACATTTATGAATTCATTCATTACATCTACACCAAAAAAAAAATAAAACATTATTGAATGAAAACAATAAAAATGTGTAAACTACAGTAGTAAAATTTGAACCATGCACGTTAGTATTGGATATATATTTCGAGACAATCTCATTAAGATGTTTACTTTGACTGCTACATAAAAAGTTCCCAGAAAAAAAAAACAATTTATAATTGCTATTAAAATGAATGAAAACAATGTAACGTTAATTTTTTATATAGTCATGGGATAAACGTATACCTACCATGATTTTATATTACGTTGGTAGTTATATTAAACAAGACAACGGATTAAAAGAAAATAAGTCCATAACACAAACTTGCATCAACAGTGACAGGAATAACAGATGTGGTCACCTGACTTCTCATAATTCAAAATGGCGCATCTAATATGACAAAAACGAATATGCCAAATTCTATCCATTGATACAATATCAGAGGATGGTAACACAGACAGAGAAAGAAATATATCAGTAAAATGTGCTAAATTTAGAGTTGGTATTTTAAAGAAGTCAAAAGTTAATGTGTAGACATAGAAGGTTCTTTAATTTTTTTAGCTCAAATTTATATAAATCACGATGTTTCAGAAAATTGAAGGCGTATTTAGGCAATAAAATACATTTAAAATTCTATCTCTAGAATTTCATTGGGATATGAAGGACATCAAGAGGAAATGAAGCTATTAATAATTTAAGACTCTTATTTTATGATTAGTGAGGTCGCAATGTTTAAAAAAAACTCATTCTATATCGTATTACGAAAGTTTTTGAAAACATGTTCCAAGAAACAATTTTGTTATTCAAAAAGACACATATTTCATTAAACGCCGTTTTCAGATCGTCTTTTGTTTTCTAACTAGGACGTCACAGATCTCTTTTTTTATTATAAATAACCCTATTTTTTCAGTAGATTCGGAAAAAGAGCCATTTTCTGAATGAATATCGAATTTATTCGATAAGAGCGGAGTCGTACAGTTTGTACGACTTCGCTCTATATTCGCATCAGGTATACTTCAAACCTGAGTCAGTACCTGCACCATCGCCGGATGGTGTTCTAATGAGAATACTACACTCTTCGGGTATACCAGTCTAATTAACGCCAGTAAGTGCGATAATTCGCACAACCACCTACCAAAAAAAAGATCGTTCAAGACAAATTGAATTCCTTTTTTCATCGACATTCTCAACTATACTCTCGCTAATCAAATATACACTTCGAGAGGTACGTACAATACTTGCGTAGCACATCTATCAAAACGCAATAGTCGAACCATGAAATATGATTTTTTTCGCCTCCGAAGAGATGGAAGGCACTCGAATCTCGCGTTACCTAACACGCGTGCCTGCGTGACAGCCCTTGCTCGAGTATATAAGCCTGGTGCATCCTGGACAAATCATCAATCCCAGCATTTTATTATACCGAGATACATCTACTGCAAAATGAGGGTAAGTGCGAACAAGTATATTAAAATAATATCAACAAAAATCACATTCCGTCAGTAGTATTCATGTCTACTCAATTGGTACTGCTATTCTTTAGCACCAATTTCAATTGTTTTAAACGACACTACCGTTTAAACTGCACCAGATATGCATTTACACGTCCTATTATTGTTTGCTTCTCTTTTAACTCATTGAAGACTTTGTTAATCTCCAATCTGACCTAGTAATGTTTGTCATATTTTATGCGTCCTAAAGATCTGTGTTCAAACTGCAAGAAATCATAATGTTTTGCTCACAAGCATCTTTCTTTCATCTCCATTATTCGTTCTTATTCTACTCCAGTGTACTGCTGGTCTTTAGTACCCAGTCGTAATACCAGTTTTAAATATCAGTACTGAGTATTGTTTAAACTATATCAGAAATGCATATATGTATGTCCTATCATTGTTTATTTTAATTTATCTATCATCAAATTTCCTCAACTACATATATGATGTCTTAAATGTTTTCCTCCCTCTAGTTTCTAGACTTCTCCATCTCATCTCCATTATTATTTACTGATGTTCAGTATATTGTATGCTTGCAAGGTCTGTGTTGCTAGAGATCATAACATTTGGCCTCCTATCTTTATTCCCTTAAGGAACTAAATCCTTCTGTTCCTAAACTCTGCTGATCTATATCTTCATCCACAAATGTTTGGTGAAGCTTTGTGCTTCTTCCTTCCGCCCTATTTCCTTAAGGCACCAAATTCCCTTTTCCAAGACTCCACTGATCTACAAACCGACCTACCAACGCTTACGATTACGATTACGTATGGGGTAGGTGCATGCTCTGTGCACTGATGCAAGCCGATGATGATTATTGTGCCCCCATAGTCTAGTCATTCCATTAGTCCTGTTTCCTTAAGAAATTTAAGGACAGTTTCTAATGGAGCGTCTGTCACTTCTTTTGGTTCTATTGTTATAGCCCCAAAGTTCGAATACCTGATAGCTGCCAGTGCTGGGCCTTCGCATAATATGTGGAAGGAGGTTTCTTCCTCCTCTCCGCACCTCCTGCAATCGGGATCATTTTTCAGCCCCCGATTGTCATGAGATGTCGCATGAGTGGGCAGTGTCCTGTAAACAATCCTACTATTCATCTCAGCTGGTTTCAAACCAACGCTTGTAGATCCATCCATTCTCTCCGAGTACAAAAACTCTTGTTTCTCCTCAGACTCTGTTGATCGTCTCCACCTTGGCAGCTGCTGCGTGCTGCATCGCAGCTCAGGGAATAGACAGGGCTCAGTACCAGTTCGAGTACGGGGTCGCGTCCCCACAGACGGGCGATATCAAGGCGCAGAGAGAGCTGAGGGCTGGACAGAATGTGCTGGGAGAATACGCCCTACGTGACGCGGATGGTACCACAAGGCTGGTCAGATATAGGTCGTCTCCACAGTCAGGATTCGAAGCTGTCGTCCAGCGTGTCGGTGTCGCTATCCATCCCCCAGTAGGCGGTCAGCAAGGTCAAGGCGGTTTCGGAGGACAGCAAGGAGGTCAGCAAGGAGGTCAGCAAGGAGGTCAACAATTCGGAGGTCAACAGTTCGGCGGTCTCCAGTTCGGAGGTCTGGCACTTGGCGCTGGATTCGGCGGACAAGGACTGGGAGGCCAGCAGTTCGGCCAGCAGTTTGGTGGACAACAAGGCGGCGGCCAACAATTCGGAGGCCAACAATTTGGCGCCCAACAATTCGGCCCTGAATTGTTCGAAGGCCCACAAAATGCCCCTCAATAGATTGTCTAGTTGCCTCACAAAGTTTTGTACATTTTTTTTTACTCTAAAATAAACTATTTAAACAAAACGTACATTTTCTTTGGGATAATGTAAATACGTTAAAGAACACGAAATAAACGGATTATGTGTGAGCGAAGACAAAAACAATAAATAAATAAATAGAGTGTAATACTGTGGTATTGTGATCCCCTCACGAACAGGGGCATCTTTAAATTAAAACACTGATATTCTATAAACCGCAAGTTGTAACAGAAATATAGTATTATTGAGATTTGCTGTGTAAAAACTATTAGAAACGACGTCTGCTCTTTATCCAATTGGGGCACCAAAACAGAACCAATTTCCACAACGCGATAGCAAAAAAAACGCTGGTAAAATGAATACGCAGAACAAACAGATACACAGATATATTTTCAACGAATAAAAATAATGCAATTTCTCTCAACTAATCTAGTTAGTACTGAAATTAAATTATACTATATGTGGACCGGCACACGATTCGTGAACCGTGAAATTCATTTTTTTCCATCTTGATTAAACAAGATCATTATTACACATTATGTAATTATGTATATTGTGTACTCCCCTAATCTCCTATATAAACCGGAGGCGATGAAGACTTTGCATCAGTGTTTTGTTTTCATACTCCCACAACGGTACCACCATGCAGGTAACAGTCGTTTTGATATTATCGGTCCTTTTGGCATTTTTCAAAATTTTCTGCTAGAGTTTGACACATATTGTGTTTCACATTTTTAGTTTTGTATCTATTGCTTCTTGATCTACTACCACTTGTCAGTACTGTCAGCTACAGTTTTTAGAAATCAGATAAAATACTGTTGTAAAACAATTATAGTGAACAAAATTTCCTCTTATTTATAATAATTATATGAATATAACCTTAAATATTTTGTGGATACTTCCGTTAATACAGAAGCAGCAGCTTTGATTGAATTTTCCAAATTTTACTTGGAGTCCTAAAAGTTCTTAGGAATTTACTTTTAGAAGATTTTTATTATTATTATTATTAGTACCGACTGGCTCTCAACAGTTGCAATTTTTCTCTTGCAGTTTTTCGTCATCTCTTCCGCCATCATTGCCCTAGCTTCGGCCGCCGGTCCTTTCCCAGGCGACCGGGCCCAATACCAATTCGAGTACGGAGTAGCTTCCCCACAGACTGGCGATGTGAAGGCCCAGCGTGAGCTCAGAGCCGGATCTAATGTCCTCGGCGAATACGCCCTCAGAGAAGCCGATGGCACCACCCGTCTAGTTCAATACAGGTCTGGACCTGGGTCCGGCTTCGAAGCCGTCGTCCAAAGAGCTGGAGTTGCCCTACATCCTCCACAACAACTTGTAGGTCAGGCAGGCTTCGGAGGACAAGGCGGTTTCGGAGTCCAAGGAGGTTTTGGAGGCCAAGGAGGTTTCGGAGGCCAAGGAGGTTTCGGAGGTCAAGGAGGTTTCGGAGGACAAGGAGGTTTCGGAGGACAAGGAGGTTTCGGGGGACAAGGAGGTTTCGGAGGTCAGCAATTCGGCGGGCAAACGTTCGGACAAGGAGCTATCGGAGGCGGCGCCATCGGAGGAGGTCTTGGAGGCGGTCTTGGAGGAGGTCTAGGTGGCGGTCTTGGAGGTGCCGGGGGGGGAGGGGGGGTGTAGGCGGACTCGGCGCTGTTCTCGGAGGTGGTCTGGGAGGCGGCGTCGGAGGTGGCAGCTTCGTGGGAACGGCCGGCTGGGCGAACCAAGGAACCGGATTCGGAAAATACTAGACAGCCCTAGGACGTTAGGATATTGTTGGCATTTCGTTTCTACCTTGTTAAGTTTTACTACTGTTATATATATTTGTACAAATTTATGCGAGCTGTATTTGTTCTCGAAAGACCTTCCTCCTTTTGGGAGGAGTTGCCGAAATAGACTGGCGTCGTTGAGAATAAAAACAATAACTTAACAATTTGTGTAGTTTCATTCCCAATTTTTGTGATACAATGCTAACCTAACCTAACACAGAAGGTCTTAGAACCTAACCTAACACAGGAGGTCTTAGAGCGTTGTTTCCACTTCTATAATGATCCAAATATTTTATTATGCATCTACCAATCTGTTAATATAGATAGAGATAATGAAATTATCTCCAAATCAAATAGTTTTAAAACCAAAATAAAATCATGCCACATCAAATTGTGAAGGTAACAAGCTGTTTTTGGTATATGCAGACATCGAACTAGTAAAACATCCATCATATTCACTTGATCTAGTTCCTAAGTATTAGGTACTACTACAGCAATTCAAGAATTTTACTAGGAGTACAATTAGAGAGACTTTATAAAAATGTTTTTATGTTGGAACATAGGCGAGCTAAATGAATAACGTCATCATAATCGTAAGAAAAATTATTAAAATATATTACGAATCATACATAGTGTATAACCTATTTAGCTTTAGCCAACACAACTTTGATAAATACGTATAGAATTACTTTAATTAATATGTGTCTACTATAATCATTAGGAATCGGAAATGTCTGCCATAACGCCTGGTTGGCACTATAAAACTCTATGATAATGAAAGTACAAACTGTATTTTTAAGCGCCTTGTAAATTATATACGCGTATATTTCTTGTCCCTGCATACGTACGCCACTGACCAATCCTGTAAAGGCGCCAGGACCCGCGTATGTGAAGTAGTACGCTATCCCGGTGAGGGAGGGCAGGATATTCTAACACAGTTTATCACGCGAGAAGGCACCCTAACACAAACATTCTGAACCCTAACACAGGACCACAAATTACAAAAAAAATTCGTCACGATTTTTTTTTTAAACAAAAAACTCTAAAATCGTTAAAAAATTCATTAGACACGAACCAATACCAACATTTAAATACTTAAAATTTACGAAATTTACGTAAACAAATCAGAAAAACAATATAATCCTAATCCGTAAACCCCAAACCCATAAAACCCTACGCACCATCTCCAAACCCCCCCCCACTTTTATAACCTACACTCTCCAAAAACAAAACACAGCGTAACCGAAGCCGCAAACTACGAACCATCTTACCCTTTTATACCTGCACACTCTAAAACTTCAAACTCACATGACCCAAGTCGCGAACCCCAACCCCCAGACACCCTCCCCCACCCTTTTAAACCCATTTACTCCAAAAATAAAAATCAGCATAACCCATTCCACAAACCCTCTAATCCTTTTATATCTGCTACACTATATAATCTCAAACTAACATAAGCGCTTCCCCCCCCTCTATACAACTTTTGACTAAATACATTGCTTACCTATTACACAGCCCCACAAAAAAATTCGCTTCCGCTAACGAAACCTAGTACACCCTCGGTTGTTGGGGTCTCTGAATCCGAATCCGAGGTCGGTTATCGGTATCAGGTCGCGTTAAAGTAATTTCAAGGTCGAATGGTGGAAAACCTGACAAAAATATTCACCTGTTATGTCGCGCATAAGCAGAGGATGTATAAGATGTATAACATGTATACGATCGCATAAAAAGCTAGATTTATGATATGTAAATACTGATTGGTAGGATCAGGTACAACTCTCCTTTTCGGAACGCATTGTTTTATTTTCAAATGATCGGCGCAATGTTTAACGATTTTTACGTTTAATTCCTGTAGGCTCATTCTTTCTTCTCAGCGTTCAGCAGTAATCAGCCATCATGTTAATACCCCATGCACCTTGGTACCTCTTCTCCATTTCTTTGATATCTTGGTGGAAGCGTTCCCCTTGTTCGTCACTAAAATCACCGCAGTTTTTTGGAAACTCGTCAATGTGATTATGCAGAAAATGTAATTTATAGCTCATTAGACAACCCATTTTCTCAAAGTTCTTAACCATTTTTGCAACTATTTCTTTGTAATTGTCACTTTTGTGGTTGCCTAAAAAATTCTTTACGACCTACGACCACGCTGCTTACTCGATTTTAGTCAGGTTGTTTCAAATTGTGCATCATTCAAAAGTGTTCGTATTTGTGGCCCATCGAAAATTACGTTTTTCGATTTGTCTTCAGATTTTTTTGGAACCTCTCTTTCTATATATTTGAAACATCGACCTTTGACAAATTGTTTATTTCCACCAAGTTTTATGTGCAAAGGAGGAATTAAAACTTTTCTTGGATCAACTAGTCACTTTGCTATAATGTTATGTTCTCCCACTTTGAGAGATTTTCTTTCTGGCCATTTGTGATCAGTATAATGCTTCTCCCGGTCTCTACTATCCTACACACAAGTAACAAGGCGTTTTTGTGAATCCAGACTTATACATCCATCTTATACATCCTCTGCTTATGCGCGACATAACAGGTGAATATTTTTGTCAGGTTTTCCACCATTCGACCTTGAAATGACCTTAACGCAACCTGATATCGACAAACCGACCTCGGATTTGGATTCAGCGACCCATATTCATTTTTTTTAAATTGTTCTGTCGAAATCTAATGATTTGACCTTGAAATGACCGTAACGCGACCTGATACCGACAAACCGACCTCGGATTCGGATTCAGAGACCCCAAAAACCTAGGGTGTACTAGGTTTCGTTAGCGGAAGCGAAATTTTGTTTTTGTGGGGCTGTGTAATAGGTAAGTAATCTATTTAGTCAAAAGTTGTATGGGCGGGGGGGATGCGCTTATGTTAGTTTGATATTATAGAGTGTGCAGATATAAAAGGATCATAGGGTTGGTGGTTTGTGGAATGGAATGATTTTTATTTTTGGAGTAAATGGGTTTAAAAGGTGGGAGGGTGTCTGGGGGTTGGGGTTCGCGGCTTGGGTCATGTGAGTTTGAAGATTTAGAGTGTGCAGGTATACGAGTAAAAGGGTAAGATGGTTCATGGTTTGCGGCTTCGGTTACGTTGTGTTTTGTTTTTGGAGAGTGTAGGTTAGAAAAGGCGCAGGGGGGTGTTTGGAGATGGTGCATAGGGTTTTATGTGTTTGGAGTTTACATATTAAGATTGTTTTTCTGATTTGTTTACATAAATTTCGTAAATTGTAAGTATTTATAGGTTGTTATTGTGGAATGATTTTTAACGATTTTAGACGACTTTAGACAAAAAAGCTCGACTATATATAGCAACCATGGTCTTGTTCTTGTTGACCAATACTTTTTTTTCAAGTTTGTGGTCCTGTGTAATCATTCTATCAAAAATACAAATTCTTGTACATGAGTAATTGTACTTGAATTACCATATGAATAATTAAGCAAAATACACATTTTTTTTTTTTTTTTTATATATATATATATATATATATATATATTTTATACCAGACATAAATCCAACTTTCTATATGTGTAGCCAATAAAAGAACATTTTTTATTGGCAAGTGTAATAAATTTGTTAAACTTTTATTGGCAATTCAATAAATAAATTTGTTTAGCAACTAGTCTATAGATATATTTATTGGTTTTTAAAGCAAAAATTCTTAGCAATCAGTAGGTAGCAAGGTCTTCAAGCAGTTGAATGCCTTAATATTAAATCTTAATATATAACTTCCAATCAAACCAAAGAAAATTCGACTTCTTTAACATCATTGAGGTCTTTACCTTTTGAAACATACAATTTCCCAAAGTAGCACATACATAATACTCGTAGTTATATAGACATCCAAAAAAAAACGTCATCAAAGTTGGCCAAGAAAAAAAAGACGTATTTCTATTCTTATTCGAATTTATAAACTAATTTACTTGTCAAAACTGTCACATCATATGACAGCTATTGTTTATTTTACAAATTGTGACAGTCACTTGTCAAAAGTTTGACATAACCGAAAAGTTTAGACATGACCGCTATTTCTATCTCTCTCGTTCATAGCCAGAGTTGATGACGTTTTTGGATGTCTCTACCTATATTTACAGTTATATTTTTTGTAATACATTAAATTTTAGTCGTATATTTAGTAGTAGTATTTTTCGCATATAACAACTATTTAATACAATCGTAATAAAGTACGAATTAAATACTAATAGTTCTATTGTATACAATAATTAAACAAAAATCAATATATTATTCAATAATATAAATTTGAAAACATTATTGCTGTAACTAATATGGCCTAGAAATAAAAAATAAATATTTTAGTTTTTTGACATTACACTTATTTTTTTGGAATTGTTTTATGGAGCTGAAAGGTAACTAACGAATGATATTCAGCATTTAAAAAGGAAGCTAACACTGTATAAACACATACCCTTACACATTCACATCATATGAACTGCTACAAACAACATAATCGAAGTAGTAAAATGCATTTTTTTTCGTCAGGTATGTAGTCAATTAATTTTTTTAATCGACTGCAGCATGTTATGAAGACAATATTGAAATAATATAGTGAGCATGCAGCCTAAACACAATTTACAACCAATTTAAAAATATAACACGGCATGACACCGTACTTAAAAGTTGTCGCTTCAAAATATTAAATTTCCTTAATACGTTTTTTTCAGGTTAGGTTCGAGTAGGATCCTTAATTCAATATTTACTTTAACATACTTCCGGCAAATGAAGCATAAAGCGCCATTCCACACATTATGCAACCTCTTAATCGTATATAAACGGGGTTGAACAAAAATTCTACATCAGTTAGAGTCCAGCGTATCACCCATTACATCGAAATGCAGGTAAGAACAAATATGCAAGCTTTTCCGCATTACCAATTCTTGCAACTTTTGTTAACTCGTGCAATATTTGCAACCCTTACAACTCTTGCACCTTCTATAACTCTTGTAACCACAACGTATGCAACCCTATTTTCAGGTCCTCTTCGTCGTCGCCGTGCTAGCATTCGCTTCTGTCAACGCAGATGAAGACATCCAGCCAGGAGACAGGGCCCAATACCAGTTCGAGTACGGCGTTGCATCCCCCCAAACGGGAGACATCAAAGCGCAACGCGAACTAAGAGCGGGACATAACGTTCTTGGGGAATACGCTCTGAGGGAAGCTGACGGTACCACTCGTCTCGTCAGCTACAGATCTAGCCCCGGAGTAGGCCTGGAGGCGGTTGTTCGAAGAGCGGGGGTCGCCCTACATCCTCCTCAAGAGTTAGTCGGTGGCGCCCAGCAGTTCGGTGGTATACAAGTAGGAGGTCAGGCTCCCCCGGCCGACGGGGGGGGGTCAGGCTTTCGGAGGAATCGGAGGTCAAGGACTTGGACTCGGCGGTCAAGGATTTGGACTTGGCGGCCAAGGGATCATCGGCCAAGGAATTGGAGGTCAAGGGTTCGGACAACAGCTGGGCGGTCAAATTCTTGGTGGTCAAGGTCTAGGACTGGGTGCTCAAGCTGGCTTGGGACTGGGTGGTCAAGCTGGCTTGGGACTGGGTGGTCAAGCTGGCTTGGGACTTGGTGGTCAAGCTGGCTTGGGACTGGGTGGTCAAGGTGGCTTGGGACTTGGCGCACAGGGTTTTGGAGGACTTGGCCTGGGCGGTAGCTTCGTAGGGGCTACCGGATGGACCAACCAAGGGATTGGAAAATATCATTGACCATTTCGACCGATGGAGAGTTTATACTAAATATGATTTTGTTGAAGTAAACGATTTGTTGTTTTAAAATGATGCTATTTTATTCAATATTTTATGATTTAAAGAATGATCGGCAGACAACTGTTACACATACACTACACTGTAGCTTTGTCCGCAAATTGTGCATAACGAACGTAGTGCACACACAAACTTAGTGAACAAATTTATACATTCAACGACTGTATTGAAAAAAAAATTGTATTTTCAAAGATGACAACATACTAGGTGTGTAAATTAAGTAATGAGACTGGCAACGTAGCGCCCGATCTAGCAACACTGCGGAAACGGGACTTGGAAGGGCGGTAGGTTAACATGTAATGCACTTTCAGTACAAGTGTGAACTTATTAGAGTCATTTGTTTGTGATTGTTTTCGTAAACCGGTTTTTTTCTAGTGCGTTTTAAAAATGAGTGACATTAATTTACGGTGTGTTATCAGGTTTCGCTTCAGCCTTTTTCAAGAGCCCAGGTTTTTTTTTTGGTGGTTTAAGTATTCTCAGAAGGAAAAGAGTTGAATGAAGATGAACCACGCAGCGGAAGGCGTTCATCTTCAAGAACCGATGAAAATGTCGATAGAATACGGGATCTTGTTGGTTCAGATCGGCGGCTGACGACAAGAATGATCAGGGAAGAGTTAGATTTGAATTACATCACTGTTCATCAGATTTTGAGTAACGAATTGAGGATGAGAAAAATCATGGATGCGTAAAAATTGATTCAAAAAACCTTTCGCAGGAACGAAAGGACATCAGGATCAGTTCTCTCCTGATGTCCTGACTGAGAAAGGTGTTTTGACTTTTTGGAATCGATTAAAAATGGTCCCCATTTTATGGAACGTGTCATTACTGGTGATGAGACTTGGGTGTTTGAGTATCTGGAAACCAAGCACCAAAGCATGGAATGGCACACTTCAAGCTCTTCAAGACCCAAAAAAAGCAAGAATGAGCAAGTCGAAGATCAAATGCATGCTAATTTACTTTTTTGATAGCCAGGGAATTGTCCACAAAGAATTTGTGCCTCCAGGCCAAATAGTAAATCAATACAGAGAGGTTCTTGAAAAACTTCGAAAAAGGGTCATGCATGTGAGACCAAACATCAAGATTAACTGGATGTTGCATCACGACAATGCGCTTTTTCACACAGCCATTTCAGTAAACGAGTTTTTAAAAACAGTAAAAACATTTCTGTGGCTCCTCAGCCTCCATATTCGCCTGATTTGTGTCCTTGTGACTTTTTCCTCTTCCCAAAATTGCAAAATCACTTCCAGGAACGTCATTTTGGGACCGTAGTAAAAACATTCAAATGGCTGTAACCGACCAGCTGAAGGCTGTTCCAGCTGTTCCAGTATATGAGTTCCAGCACTCCTATGAGGAATGGAAGAACCATCTCCAGCGCTGTGTGGCTTTCCAAGGAAGTTATTTTGAAGGAGACAATACTGAATTGTAATTCTATTCGGATAAAAATAAAAATAAAAAAATCTCATTACTTAATTTAAACATCTCGTATGAATAAAGATTTCATTACTTAATCCATGATAGAAACTTTCATGACATAAAGTTCCGAAGAAAGGTATTCATCTTTTATCAGTGGAAATCAATTCAATGAGAAACACTGTGCAAAGTGTAATATGTGGGTAACAGCATTTGGTGAATTTGGTAAAAACACATTTTTTTTTGTTCATTGTCACCTACATTTTTTTTGCATAAGTACAGCGAGTTTCGGTGATAAAAATATTTCCAGCGGCACAGCAAACTGTGATTTTTTTTCTGACGAAAAAAAAGAACACGTTTAAATAGCGTGAAGACGTCAAGGAAAAAAACGAACGTAATTTAGGAATCTGCTAATGGATAATGCGACTATATCTATTACGTAAGGTGTGAGAACCAAGCCAAAATGGTAATTTCTCAGTTTTTGTGTCTTTGCATTCTACAACTACCTTTCTCCACAACACATTTAAAGCGTTTTTTATTACGTTCTTGGGGTTTCTAACAGGTAATTTAGTTTCAATTCGATTAAGATTATTTCCTTCAGACAACGTTACATACCTCTATCCATTTTCATAAAATATTAATTTTACTAATAGATTTTCCAAAATATTACTTCATTTCTTCAGGCCCAACGTTTTATTTAGAAGTTAAACAAAATCTGTGATTGTAAAATGTATAATGCTGGATAATATATAGGGTATCCCATTATTAAGGAGCCACAGCGCAACTACATATTAAATGGGTAAAGATATTACGATTTAACCAAACTTACGTTATTGGTAACCAAAATACAGGGTAACAAAGCTATAATTTTATATTTCCGTAAATAACTTCTTTAAAAAACTATTTTGTTTACAAAATTTGGTGATTGAAGGTTCTTTGAGAAGATTTTTAATTGTCAATAACTTTGATATAAGTTTTAGAGGGCGCTCTCTGCAGCATTCTGAGAGTTTTTTTGCGTCTTAGAATATTTCGGTTTTTGTTGAAAATGTAGATTTTTACATCGTTTATTGACAGAAATGGGATATCTTTTAAATGTTGCTCCGAATAACCGTTTTATATATCATTGCGTTTAAAGTGTTCAGTGCAACAACATATTTAAATTATTATTAGATCTCGGAGGTTAATAATAGATGCCTACTTTGCCAGGGGCGGCTCCAAGATATCTATCAGTAACGTTACGAAATATTAAACAGGTCATACCTTATACATGTGGGGTGATTGTTGCAGCCCAAATGTATCGGCAAAGGAACCATAATCACAAGACACAGAACTTGCGTACTCATACTCACAGTAAACGATACTATAACACAGACGTGTCCATACTGCCACTCGAATTTCCATAAATTAATAATAACTGTTCCATATGTTCAGGAGTTAAGCTCTGGTGCCTGTCACTTAAAATCCACGTATAAGATGGAAAAGTTTCAGAGACATCCACTTATTTGCCTGTAAATAAATTCACAATATGACAAAACGTGAGAAAGTCAAGGTTAGTAACATCCGCTGTTTCATCAATACTAAGCTATATAGGTAGCACTCACACAGTGGTGCTATTTATAGTCGTCTGAGTTGTTTCTGGAAGTACACTAACATCGCTGTATTTTCCACTCGCAGCGTTCTGGACAAATTGTCTGAACTCGGGCTGATCTAATTTTACAAATGGAATATTACATGCTACCGTCATTTTGACTAAATCCAAGTTAAATTGTCTCTGTCTGTCTCGCGCACTCATACCACCACTTACACGAGTTTTATGTTTGTAGCAACACATATGCTGCAAAACAGCTGTTTTCTCATGCCACGTCAGAGCACTGTCACACATGGTACAACAAAGTTCACTGCCATTAAAGGGCAGTTCCGGAAAATTGTTTATCCAAAGCTCCACCGTAACACGCGATGGACGCTGTCCCGACATTTTTACAAATTTATTCGACGTTTTGTGCACATGAATGATAACACAGGCACGCACAAATAAATGTCAAGACCCAGAGGGTAGACCCCCTACCCCCCCCCCCCGTTTTTTGGGGTCTCTGAAACCGAATATGACAATAAAAAAAATTAACTAGCCATTTCCCTGTTACCACCCCCATTCTCTCCGCGTGTTTCGAGAGCGGTCCGACCCCGTAGGTCCGCCCCCGGGCGTCGGACGCGAAAACGCCAAAGGACTTTTTCGGAGGGTCCTCGGAGGAGAATTCGGCGGAGGGCGGATCGGCGAGGTCCGAAAAAAAAATTCTAGTTCTAAATTTCGAAAACAAATCCGGGGTTGAAAGTGACCCCGAAACGGACCATCGGACCGAATTCCAAGCCAAAAACGTCCCCGGCGTTTTTCTCTCCGACGCCTCTAAAGGGTCGAAATCGCTCTCTGTGGGTGTCGAGAGCGACCCGACTCCGTAGCTCCGCTCCCGGGCGTCGCACGCGAAAATGCTAAAGGACTTTTCCGGAGGACGCCGGCAGGAGAATTTGGCGGAAGGGTGATCGGCAAACTCCTAAAGAAATTTCGAGATCGAAATTTCTAAAAAAAAAATCCAGGGTCGAAGGCGAACCCCGAAGCGGACCATGGGGCCGAATTCAAAGCCGAAACGTCCCCGGGCGTTTTTCTCTCCGACGCCTCAAAATGGTCGAAATCGCTCTCCGTGTGATTCGCGAAGACGCCGCCGCCCGTAGCTCCACCCCCGAGCGGCAGACGCTCGCGACCCCCCTATACTCTTTCGTAGACCTCTCGGGGCCGAGCGACCCCGCTGTTTCCCCCTCCGTCGATTTCGCGAAATTTTCCCCCCTCCATCCCTCCGAATTTTTTTTTAATTTTTTTGAAAATTGAACGGAGTGAGGAGCGGGGTAGAGTTCCAAAGGCCCCCTAAAATTTGGAGTCGATTGACCCCTCCGTTCGGCAGCGACGACCGATCTCGAGAACGCGCATGCGCATTGACTCCGGCGACAAATCGTTCGAAACAGTTCTTTTTCGAGACTCTCTACCGTTCCGAACGATTTCCTATAGCGACTTCTATGATAATTGACATTTCAACTCCCAGAAGGGGGTGATGGGGGTAGTAACGGGGAAATGGCTAGTAGGTACATTTTTTTTATGGTCATATTCGGTTTCGACGACCACAAAAACGCGGGGGTAGGGGGGTCTACCCTCTGGGTCTTGACATTTTTTTTGTGTGCCTGTGTAGGGGAATTGTGCCTTTGATGGACCCCCACCTATGATGGTCCATCATGGATACTTCAAAATATTGCGCGTTTATTACGTCAGCGCCACACTTGTTTGTTGTGCGAACTTGTAATTGTCATGGCTGCGAGGTTTTGCAGGCGTAAGAAGTGTTACAGTGAGTTTATAGTTCAAAATCGAAATCGGTAAGTGTTGATGTAAAAAATTACTTCTATATATCATAATGTACTTTATAAATTAACGTAGCCTAACAGCTGATCGGGATATACAAAGTAAAACTATGTGTTGCGTATCGGCTCCTACATTTTAATTTAGGTTAGAATAAACAAAACAAATCTTACGACTTCCCAAGTACTATATTATGCATTGGCCTATGATGGACCACATACCGTTGTTGTATGATGGACCAGGGGTCCATCATAGGAAAACATTGTTATATCTTAATATTGTATTGGATTATTTTTTATAGATACTATGTCTACACAGAAAAGGCAATTGTGGTCAGAGGCTGATATGGAGCAAGCCTTAAACTGTGTAATGGAAAAAAGTATGGGTTTTAAGCTAGCTGCAAAAATTTGCAACGTTCCAAAAACGACTTTACGACGCCGATTTGCAAAAAAAAAAAACAAGGATGGTCCAAAGGAGACTTAGGGGGACGTAGGACAATTTTTTCTAAAGACGTAGAGAAGGAGATTGCTGACCATATTATAGATATGGAAACACGTTTTTTTGGCCTCACCAACAAAAATTTGCGTCGATTGGTATTTGAACTGGCAGAAAAAAATAATATCCAACATAATTTTAATAAAGAAAGCAAAATGGCCGGATGGAAATGGGTGAGCGGTTTCCTGAAACGAAATCCACAGATATTATTAAGAACCCCGGAAAACACATCATTAGCGAGAGCTCAAGCTTTTAATAAACCCAACATAGGCGCGTATTTTTTGGCGTTGTCTGCAATTTTGGCCAACTATAACAATATGGATGTCAGATTTAAGCGCAGTTCAAAAGAAATCGCAAAAAATTTACGCTTCGAAGGGCAGAAAACAAGTTGATGCAGTAAGCAGCGCCGAGCGTGGTAAACACGTTACCATAGTTTGTGCCATGAATGCAATAGGAACATTTTTGTGGCTCCTGCTTTTATTTTTCCTCGAGAGAGGATGAAGGACGAATTGATGAATGATGCTCCAGTTGGAAGTGTTTGTTTTGCGCAGGAAAAAGGTTGGATGACAACGGAAATTTTTCTTAAATGTCTTAAACATTTTCTGAGATATACGAAGGCCTCCAAAGAAAACCCAGTTTTGCTACTGCTAGACGGTCATGGCAGCCACAAAGGTCTTCAGGCAATGGAATTTGCAAAAGAGAATGGTATCATAATCTTTTGTTTTCCAGCTCACTGTTCCCACCATGTGCAACCGCTGGATGTTGGATTCTTTAGACCCCTTCACACTTATTACGATCAGGAAATTGAGTTGTGGTTACGAAACAATCCGGGAAAAGCGGTAACGCAATTTAAAGTTGCAAGTATCTTTCACCGTGCTTATTTAAAGAGTGCAGTGCCTTTTAATGCTATAAACTCGTTCACAAAAACAGGCATATATCCTTACAACCCGGATATATTCGAGGATTGGCAGTTTGCACCATCAGCAACAACCGATACGCCGTTTGAAGACCGAAATGATGAAAATCATGCACGTCAACTCGAAAACCCATCACCACCACCACCAGCAGGTGTCAATATTTCGATCAAAGATATTTGTCCTCCTCCTTCAGTCTCAGTAGTTAAAGGCCAGAGAAAGGGTAGGAAACGTGGAAAAACAGGATATCTAAATTCGACACCCGAAATTGAAGAACTTAAGGAAAAAGAAGCGGAAAAAGAAGTAAAGAAAAGAAAACAACACGCTAGACAAGCCAAAAAGCAAATTTTTAGTTTAAATAACAAATTTACCACTGAAGACGATGAACATGAAATCCCAGAAGCTTTTGAGGAAGGTGACTCCGACGATGTACCTTGTATTTATTGCAATGAATTATACTCGCATTCCCGGGCGAAAGAAAAGTGGATTCAGTGTCAAACATGCCACTCTTGGTGCCACACTGAATGCGCTAGTGTTAGCAGCAAATGCAAGATATTTATTTGTGAACTATGCAAGTGATTTTGTTTATTTGATTAAGAACTTTTTTAATACATAGAATATTTCAGTTATTTTTGTGTGCATTTTCAGTTATGTATGTTTAATAAATAATTTGAACAAATATTTAAAGAAAATAAGTATGTATTCTACTTTTATTTTGAAGAGACCATCATAAGCATATATAGGGGGCCATCATAGGAGTACGTATGCCTATGATGGCCTCTTTGCAATATTTTAAATAAACTTATATATCATTTTGATGATTATGTTTTTATTAAATTGTTTTGGCTAGGTTAAAAGTACTCTCACTAATTATCAGTTAGGTACCTAGCCCAATTTAATAAGTGCATATCTAAAAAAGTTGTAGGTCAATTTCCTTAAGGGGTCCATCATAGGCACAATTCCCCTAATGCTTCGAGATAAATAATACTAAATAAACAAGTACAAATTATGTTCACCTTCGCGATTCGACTTTGATTGAAGTGGGGCGCAGAACACGGCATTTACATATAGAAGATGACAATGTATTTTATTAATGTGGTAAATAAGACAATATTCCAGTCCCGTGAAGCCCGGTCCTGGAATCTATTATTAACCTACGAGCTCTATTCATTATTGTGAGATTTAATATTAATATCCCATTAACGATGGGACATGACACCTGACGATTCTGTCGCTCAAAATAAGAGGATTGACATAAACATGCTTAAGTAAAATGTTTTTCGTTTCTGAAATATACTGTTAAAGTTGAAAATTGGAAAAAATATTATAATATGATAATATTATTATTACTTATTATTACTTTTTCAAATTTGGCAACAGGTTTTATTGTCATAAAGGACACCTAACCTTAGAAAAACAATTAATTTACTTTTGGCAGCGTCGTAGGATGTGGGCAAGTAACACCTTTATCCCCCTAAATTTTACGCCGCTGTGCAAATATTAATTTTGACTATAATTTGGAATATTTTAATGTATTTTACGTAAATCATGTATTACTGCTGTAAACCCATAGAGTGGATGAATTTCGAGATATATGCCCTTAAAAGTTGATACATTTTAATTCAAATTATTTTTTTTTAAATTGGGAGCTTTTACAATTTTCCTAATATACTATACAATTAGTTTTATTTAATTAATTTGACTTTTTTAATTCCATGTTTTTCTTACCCTGGTATTTTTTTGTTTCGTTTTAAATCAAAGAAAAACTTTGTTATTGTACTGAACGCAAATATCTCTAAATCGGTCAATCGGAGTGACATTTAATGGATATATCCTTTCTATCAATAAATGATGAAAAAATCGATCTTTCAATAAAAACATAAATATTCTAAGACGCAAAAAATTTCTACAATTTTTTATGTAATCAGAATGCTGCAGAGAGCGTCTCTACAATTTACATCAAAATGATTAAAATTCCTCTCATCAGAGAAGACCCAATTTTTTTTAGATTAAGGTAAGTTTGGTTAAATCGTAATATTTTTACCCAAGGAATCTGTACTCTCCCTGTGTCCCCTTAATAATGGGACATCCCAATTTAAAAATTGGATGAATAGGAGTAGTAAAATATTTTACATACATTAAATTAGTTATTTTTTTAAACAGCGCTCAATTTGGAGTTTGTACGTTCATTATACCTTCAGTATGTATTTTAAATTGAACAATAACCTAGTTATTTCAAATTACCAAACGTGATACATATCCGATTTTAGAATTTTACAATTATTTTCAGAAAAACTGTCCCAATTTCCTAGAATAATAATAAAATAACAGCTTAGTCAGTACTACAGATGTTTTCATCACTTTAGTAAGCAACCGAACAAAAAAAATAACACTCTTTCTCTTTCGACTAAATATTTAAGCACTGTACTTCGTCTGTAACAACTGCATAAGTCCGGTAATTTCAATAATCAAAGTTATATATCCAAATAATATATCCATTGCTTCGTTAATCAAACCATTGTATTTTTTAATAACAGGTACGAAAATAAACACTCAAAATGATTACACTTGCTCAAACAGTATAATAAAATATTGCTCAAAGTCCTCATTTCATTGCAGTAAGTTCTTCAGTTTTTCAATCGTTTTCTCATATTCGCTATTTCGTTAGTTAACGCCTACTCCATACGTCGTCGAACTTCGTACGACGCATGCCACACTGTGTAACGCAGATGAACCATGAAATGTAGTTTTTTCCCCGAAACTGTCGGACCACAAGGATCACAATGTATTTTAATTATTGGCCATTACATAACGCGCATGCATTAGGTACCCCTAGACTCCGTATATAAACTAGTCGTGGTAAAAACTCAACTCACTACCAAACTCGACTTGACACCCATTGCCATAAAATTATGAAGGTACGTATGCGTGTTGACGGCGAGGAAACGGCATAATTTTAGAAGGCGTCAACAGATGGCGCTCTTACACTTCACCGCACTCTTCCACCGGATGTTGCATTCAATAAGGAGACCATACATCCTAACAACTTCAATTTATTGCAGGTCCTCTTAGTGCTCTGTGCAGTGGTCGCTCTGGGAAGCGCCAGGCCCGATGGAGAGGTCCCCTTCGGCGACAGGGCCCAATACCAGTTTGAGTATGGAGTAGCTTCCCCGCAGACCGGCGACGTAAAGGCCCAGCGCGAGCTCAGAGTAGGTCAAAACGTGCTCGGAGAGTATGCCTTGCGAGAGGCTGACGGCACGACTCGGCTCGTGAACTACAGGTCGGCCCCTCAGACCGGGTTCGAAGCAGTAGTCCAAAGGGCCGGTGTCGCTGTTCATCCCCCACAAGGAGGGCAAGGCGGTCAAGGTGGTCAGGGTGGTCAGGATGGTCAGGGTGGCCAAGCTGGTCTGGGCGCCCTCGTAATCGGCGGTCAACAAGGTGGCCAACAGGTTGGAGGAGTAGCGTTCAACGGCGCACAAGCGTTTGGCAACCAAGGAATCGGTGGACAGGGACTCGGAGGTCAAGGACTCGGCGGACAAGGACTTGGACTTGGCGGTCAAGGATTTGGACTTGGTGGTGGTCAGCAAGGAGGTCAAGGAGGATTCGGCGGTCAACAAGGTGGTGCTCAGGGAGGATTTGGAGGTCAGCAAGGAGGTCAAGGAGGATTAGGAGGTCAACAAGGAGGATTCGGAGGTCAGCAAGGAGTATTCGGAGGTCAGCAAGGAGGATTCGGAGGTCAGCAAGGAGGATTCGGAGGTCAACAAGGTGGTGCTCAGGGAGGATTCGGTGGACAGGGAGGATTCGGAGGTCAACAAGGTGGTGCTCAGGGAGGATTCGGTGGACAAGGTTTCGGAGGTCAGGGCATTGGCGGATTCATTCAGAACGCTGGATTTGCGACGGCAGGCGGCGCCAGCTACATCAAGAGCATAGAATTCACTGGTTGAATGTGACTGATTGCGTGTTGTTAATTTTTTGTTGTTAAGTCCCGACGTTATAATAAAAATGTTATTTTTTTAAATGGTCCTTCATTTTCTACCAACGGAGGCCAAAAATCTTTGGTTTAATATATTATTTTATTTATTGGTTTAGAGATAGCTTCGACAAGATTTTTCTAATGATATTTACGTCTTTAATACACACATATTTAGTATATCTTTTTAAATTATCATTCACCACAGAGGACACAATTTACAAGTCTTAATCTGTACTTACTATTATCAGAATTTTAAAATTTATGTTTTCTAAAATAAATGCAGGGGAGTATGTTTAATCCATTAAATTTTGAATTTAATGCATTAATTTTGAATTTAGCCTAATCAAAGTCAAGTTTTTTCTGTCAAATTGTATACTTTTTTTATATTCTTTGAAGTACTTTTATTATACTTTGAAGACTTTTTTATAGTCTTTTTTATATTCTTTGAACTTTTTTTTATATCGATCTAGCAAAAATACTCTTTTTTTCAAAAAATAAGGTCTGGTGTCGGTTGTAGATTATTTTTTCTTTCTGTTTTTAACTCCTCAAAGTATAGTATTTTATAAAAATAATTTTAAATAAGCTCCAAGACTCTAATTTTCGGATCTGTAGGTTTCGGATAATATTTTTTTTGAAGCGGTTTTAACGCAATCCGAAGAAATAGTGTGAAAAATAAATTTTTCCAAATTTTTAGCCTTCTTTTTCTCGCTCCACGGGGTCGGAAATTTGTTTTCGTTTAAACGACCATATAGACCAGATAGCCTGTTTATCAGCTTCAATTTCCTTTTTTTTAATTGTTTGCTATGTCCATTTGTCGTGGAGATATCCAACATTGAACGAAAGAGGACCCTTTTTCTTCAACCATCGATATCTCAGCAACCAATGATCGTACAGGAAATTGAAGGGCAGTTTCGGAAACTGGAATAAAACCCCTATAAAATCCTGTCAAGACATTAAAACAATTTTTTCCACCCTCAATATCGACTTGAAAAATGTTGAAAAAAGTGACTTTTTCCCTTGTTTTGGAAAATCGATTGCATCTTAGCAAATATTGACGGAGAGGCTATAAATTTTAGAAATTTTTACACTTCAATTTATCCCCAATAACCCTGTAAATCTGCAGATCGATTCATCTAGCGGTTTTTCCGAGCCGATTGTTCAAAGTTTTGAAAAAAAATTAAAGGAAACATTTTTATTCTTAAACATTGCGTAATCTTCAATGTCTGTTAATGACAATCTGTATACTAGATGTGTACCTACATATGTATAACCAAATTATTGTCTCAGTATTTCTTCATTCAGCCGTCCAATTTTTTGGTAGCTCGCCCACTTTTACTTATTGATTACGTTAAGCCTGACTTAAGATTTTTTTCAATAAAGCATACATCGAAGTTTGGTAGCCAACCCGCTTCTAGACTATTCGCACAGCAAAAACACACTTAATATTTATATTACGTCAATATTAATAGAGCAATATCTCGGAGCAAAAACTAATAACTATTATTGCTTCCGAATGCGAATTCCCTAAGCTTTTTTTTGACCCGACTTTCCCAGATCCACATCCACAGCCGACGCGATGCCTATCACTTGTCTATTAGCATCAATATGTGGCCGGTGGACCGTTAATTTTTTTATTGATCGGCGCACAATTGGATCGTACCATATTGATTTGATTATGTATTATGTAAATTGGATTTTCGAGTGTGCCCTAGCGAGTTTATATAAGACCCGATCTGCGGAAAGTTCTTGCCAGTATGTCGAGTGAGGCTGGGGGAATCTCGCAACCACGTTTCGGATTCGATCGGGACCGTCATCGTGGAAGTGTTGCCGTGAAAAGTACGTAGAATAGTGTGTAAGAAATACAAATCCGGCATATAGATGTTAAAGTTCTTGAATGTGTTTTGATTCTTTAAAAATTCTGTCTTCAAGATTGATTTCTAAATGATCTAATCATTTTCTAGAGCTGTTTATTATTATACGCATAATTTTACAAGCTGTAATCTTATCAAAAACAAAAAAAAATATGTACTGTAATACAAAAATTATTAGAATTTAAGCAACCTACAAAAAGTGGGTGTATCATAACTTTCGTTGCTGATAGATAAATAAATTAGGTATTTTATAGGAAATCAGCTGGAATTTTGTAGTCCAAGGTCAACAGACATTTTTTTTAAAGATAGGTCAATATATGCATAATAAATGGCAAATAAAATCGGAAGTATTTTTTTGACGTAGAATGCTTAAAACACTTTTTTACAGTTTTCTACAGTCAGTCAGTGACTAAAAATGTTAAATTTCATTAAATACAGTATTGTATCAATTCATAGATTATCTTTAGTAATTTTGTATTAAAACTGTTTATATAACGGCATCAAAATAATATATTTTGATTATTGTATTATAAACTTATAATATTGATTATTATATTAATATATTATATATTCATATTATAAACGTTCGTTGTGATGACGAAAATAAATGAAAACAAGTAGACCGTGACTGGTTGCTAGGGAGATGGGTTGTCATTGCTAAGGCGTTGTTTATCAGAAATCAAAAAAAGTTAAAACTTGTATTTTATACGTTTATGAGAAAAAAAGTTATTTTACAGATAAATATCAGTGATATACATATGTAAAGAAGGGATATTATTTTTTTCATACATCACGATAGTTACTTCTCTTGCATGTGAAGAAATGAAAAACTTGTGAAAAAGGACCACAGTTTTACACCAAAATGACTGTCAGAAAACGCATTGTACAAGCGGATTTAAAAAAAATAAAAAGTAGCAATATCTCGCACTTTCTAGACAGTGTTTAAAGCAACTCAAGTTTGTTGGTCATTTGTTTGGGTATATCAAGCTAAACTAATTTAGTAACACCATTTTGGTTGATCTTAAAAAAATATTTAATTTTTTTGTTATAACTTAGTTCGATATGAGGTATTGTAACATAAAAGATTTAAAAAAAAATCTTATAGGGTGTCTGCCATAGATTGAAGCAGAAGCAATTGATGCACTCTAAGTTATTTTATCTTTGAAATACCTTCAGTAGATACAGTAACTATCGAAGTTAAACGTAACTGTGATGACCACATACATTTATTGTGAAAAAAAAAATTAAAAACACAACTGACACAAAATAATAATCAAACTAAACGCCACAACTCGTCACACTTTTTACCCAAAATTCCGGAAAGGAATATGCCGACCATTATAAAAACGCATTCCTTTTCCTAGTTCAGAATTAGGCAAAACCGTCGTATTTCGTTCGGAGCAAACTGACACTGCGTTTCTCTCATCTCTTTTTCTTAACTTCCTCAAGGTCGATCGAGTGTAAAGCGTATAAACCAAAATTTAAACGGATATGGCAATTTTTGCAAAGTGGTCGTAACCACAAACGCTGCTGGTTCCTCTGCCTAGCGAACCTTGACATATGACGATAAACGCCAAGTGCCGAGATGAATTTTGATTTCATTGCTATTTGAAAAACAAGAAGAGTTTTTTATGTCTTTTATTCCAACTCTGACAAAAACATGATGAAGACGATATTCATTCCGTATTTTTTTAAAAGGTGTACTAGAATTTTAATCAGTATTGAATTAGATTTGTGCCAAAAAATAGCATCCTTTCTGCTCTAAACCTTTTAAACTGTATTTCGTTTCGACTAATAAAAAGCGGCCAGTTTGGATACTCAAATGGTATAACTGGATCGAAATCAGTAGATATGCACCTCATTTAAATCCAATTAACTCTGCGGATTTCAGCGGATTACGTCTCTTAACATTAGGCAACCGTTTTTGGTTCACAGCCATCTCGTAATCGATTAATTAACATAACTCTATCTGTTTCGTAAAGGGGCTCTTTGTAACGATCTAGTAATCCAATATCCAAATTGGTCGATTTCTAAATCCACGAGAATTAATTGGGTCGACAATTTTGACGCTTTTTAGATTCGGCCGGTATTGAACTTTGAGTAAACGTAGAAAACGGAATCTTTTCATTTCTTGCCGTCCCAACGTAAAGATGTGTTTCGAACTGGAATATCAGAAGTGGGATCGTTGACCAAACAAGCCGTTCGTTTCAAACAAATCGTACGATATTCGTTTATTTAACAACTTAACTTATCATCAACTTAACAAGGTGTGTGGCATAAATATAAAAATTATATATTTACAATTGATACAAAAGGTAAACAGGCTGTGATACCCGTAAAGTCTTCACTCGCACTCCTATGTACACAACGACCTTCTCCGAGCCGTCGCCCGCCTATCGTAACCCCCAGGACGCGGCCGGCGACCTTCACTCCTCGTCCTCTTCCTCCTCCTCACGCTCATGGTCGTTGTGGCTTCCGAAGTCGTCGTCGTCGTCCTCGCCCCTCCTGTTCCGCTCATACTCGTCGTCGTCGTCATCTTCACGTTTTCCGTCGCCCTCCTCCGGCGCTTCCGTGCTCTCCTCGCTGCTGGCCGAAGCGGAGGAGGTCTCCACTGAAGGCTCGGTCGGCGGCAGCGTCGTCTCCTGCTCCTGTTCGGTGGTCTTGGCTGCCTTCAGCGCCTCCTCCTCCTCCTTGGTCTTCGCCAACTGCGCGATCTGCTGCCGGATATGCTTCCTGCCCACCACGGAGTTCTTCCAGTCCTGCTCCAGCTGGGTGTTGGGTGTGGGTGCTTCGCCTCCCAGCCTGTTGGGCCTGCGGATGATCTTGTCGACGGCCGATTGCTTCAGCGGCTTCTCATCCTGGATGTACGTGTAGTACTCGTAGTCGGGGGGCTGTGGCCTGCACGTATTGGTTCGCGTTGACGGGCTGGGCGACCACCACGTTGACCTGAGGCTGCTCGACGAACTGCTGAGACTGCCTGACCGGCTGGACGGCCTGCGGCTGCTGCCGCGGTTGCTGCACTCTGGCGCGCACCTGGGGCCGCCTGCGTTGCTCCACCTGGACGTTGGCCTGGACCAGCTGGGGCGCTGGGCTGTGGCTGGGGCCCTTTATCTCGGGCCGCTCGCCGAGTTCGAGGCGCTCCACCGTGGCCTCGAAGCCAGTCTGCGGGCCCACCTTGTAATTGACCACCCTGGTGCTTCCATCAGCCTCCTTGAAGGTGTAGTAGCCGTAGACGTTCTCGCCGTCGCGGATCTCACGGTGGGACTTCACGTCGTTGGAGAGGGGGTCGTTGACGTCATAGGCGAACTCGTAGGAGGCGTTGGGCTAGAACGAGAAGAAGAGGAAGTAGAGAAACAAATGACACAGCCTATGTTAACCTTGAACAAGACAAAAAAAAATTGAATTTATTGCAATCAGAGGAGTTTCTTCGCAGACGTTTTAAAATTCAGCCACCAAGAGCGCCTGATCTGAGCCCAATGGATTTTTGGCTTTGGGGTTAAGCTTTTTAGTACCATTAAAATATTATTATTATCATACATTGGTGGGTAAAATGATCTTCATTTTTGGAAAATAAAAAAAACACATATATATTGTTAAATGCATATCTGAATTTAGATCTGAAGTAGAAGTCCTACTTAATCTATTCGACCATTTTATTAATAATTTTAATATCACCAATTCAAGAAACTATAAACTCAACATCTAATGTACTTGAAAATAAAAACAGTTGTTAAATAATATCTTAAAATTCGTATATTAACCATCCAAAATTCGACATGACAATTCAATCACTTTTTTTTGGCACAGACTTTCACTTATACCCACGAATAGCGTTTCCACCATTCCTATCGGCAAAACGGTGTTGTTTCAATATTCCACTAATGAGAAACGTGTTTAAGGAATTATGTTTGTAAGAGAACTACTAAAAAATGAATTCGCTCAGGAATTGTATAAGGCGTTTTTCCACACGGAAGTATCGTACTTAAACCGTTATAGAAAATGGCAGATTTAATGGTTTAATTTCCATTGAACACGACCAAATAAAATACAGATATTTCAAAACTGTTGCCTGTACGAGACTTCCACATCCATTTTTTAATGTTCTATGTTTTAATAGATTTAGGTAACGAAAAATCATTAATTGAGATTTGTACCAGAGTTCTCTTAACTTGAAACCTCTTAAAGTTATGTTAGAATATGTTATTTTATTTTAAAGTACAAACTTCAACAAAAATCATAAATTGAGGGATATATTTCAATGTATACAACTTTCTCCCTAATGTTGTCTTATAATTCTTTCAGTGTTGTTGGTCGTATTATCAACACCAAATATTTTAAATAACCCCAAAAGGCAAAAATCTGCTAGGTTCAACTCAGGCGAGTGTGGGACATTCTTGTCATGAAGAGCTTTCTGAATGATTGCATGTGCATTGCATCTCATTCTCATAGGAAATCTTCGTAAATCATCAGTATAATTTCTACCACATTCGTAAAACATTGTAGTAAAATTGTTATTTGCAAATTTATTTTCTTGTTTTTTTTTAAGTCCACATAGTTTTTAAATGCAAATTTACGTTAAGGTCCATTTAATTTTGAGAATAATTCACTATTGCTTTGTTTTGACACTTGTGTGATAAATGATCATATCGAAACTATTGGAGTGGGTACTGGACGTTTTCCACGGAACACCGAGCTACAATACTTTTCTCGATGCGCGTTTCGCCAACTAAGTGGGCATCTTCAGGAGAATATGATAACTTAGTTGGCGAAACATGTGTCGAGAAAAGTAATATATAGTAGTTCGGTCTTTCGTGAAAAACGTCCATTTTTTTCCCATAGATACAGCAAAATCCCATTATTATGGCAACTAGATTTCAATTCCTTTTTACAATTATTTCAATGAGAACATAAAGTATGTTCATGACTTTAGTATAACCTTGTACATATAATCGCCTTTTTCAGAGGAGTTATAAAGTAAACATTGCTCTACAAACAAATAATTTTTGTATAATTTACCCTCTCAAAATGAAGGCTAGGCAAAAATATTAAAACTAACTTCGAGTTCAGAATTATAGAAACAATTGGTTTATTTTTCAGATTTCAAAATTCCCTCCCAAACATTAGGCCAAATAAGCCACAATTTTTTAAAAATTGGGAAAGAAAAATGTATTACTCACATATTATTTTCGGCGTTTTAACGGCGAAGTTAAAACTACAAGCCAATGTGTTTAAATTTATAGCAGTTATTATAGATGAAAAAAATGCTAACAATGAACTGACAACCATTTTTCCCTCGAACCTGAAATGTTGGTACATTTTTGAAACAATTTTAGGTAGAAGGTATGATTCCAAACCGCGACTGTTGGAAATATATAATACAGGATTGTACAGGATATTCTTTTACACACGATGGATCATACAGAAATATGTACTGGTCTACGAAACACTAACAGTGACTGGTGGAATTTGAAATACTGGTATCTTCACAATGGTACATGGAATTCATTCTATATTTGATGGGATTATCATTACACCCATACATAAACTATTATAGCAAAAAAAATAAAAATAAACGAGACTTGCAAATACATTTAAAAACGTTTGTTACTTTGCTAGATTTTTTTTAAATTTCTTTTATAGTTACAGCGAGTTTTATAAACTAAACTTTGATATGAACTAGAAACTCAAATGAAGTTTTTACAACCACTTGATTAAGGAAAAAAAATACTCCCGAATATTTTTCAAGCCTCTTCAGACGTGTTCTGATGCAGTGCACTTTTTGGAATCTTTTTCGTAAATTTCACGTTTCTTATTTGCTAGAATAACCTTCTGTTTAGGTCATGGATTAAAGCGGGTCCCATGATCCACCAAGATGATACGAGAATTTTCTTCTCCACAATTGTCACTGGGAAACACAAGTGGTCCTAGCATAGCACCGGCGCTATTTATATTTGTTCAATCTTTCGAAGGAAATGACTTACAGCGGCGTCCCTATCCGCGTCCACCAGATTCTCCTGACCCGTGCCCTCTATGGTGTTCGGCTGGTTGATGCGCACCTGTCTGCTGATCGCCAGCGCCACGCCCATGATCGCCAACTGCGCGCATAATATCTGAAAACAACCACACATGTTAGTAAACGCCCGGTATATGTCACTTCGGTCGGCACGCCAGCCACTGTGGCGCGCGATCCGGATCGGTACGTACACTCCTGAAACTCATGTTACGTGGCCCGCTATCGAACTGGTGGAGCAGAAACGCGATGGCGGAATTTATACAGCGATTAGAGATGGTTCATCGGTACGAATTAATTTTATGCCTGGCCTGCCGGTTTTCGTAATGCCGCACAGTGGGAAAGAGTACCAATCTGGGACTTCAAAATTAATTTTACCCGATGTGTCAAATCGACTCGATCGCTACATACAGTGTGTGCCCTTTGATTTGGGACCACCCTCTTATTTTGGAGGGGGTATGCCGACTTTCAAAAAGTATAATGATATTATCTATATAGAACATAATCTTAAAAACAAACTCTATTTTCATTTTATTGGAGATTAAATTAATTCGCATCAGCTTTTTACCCGTTTTTTGTGAAAAACTCGTCAAATGGAACATCTAGTGGGCCATTGTAAATTTTAAAAAAACCCACCACAAAAAACGAGATTTTACACTTGGTTTGCATGTCCTCTGACGCGTAGAATTGAAACATGTAAAAATTTACTGAGGGTCCCACTTAAAAAAATGGATTTAGTGCCATTTTCTTCGAAACCTGAAATCGGCCATCTTGTATTTTTTTTGTCACGTGGTTGGAAATTAATTCTAGTATAAATGCTACAAATATCAAAAAAATCCGTCAATTGGTTTTCAAGATATAACCAATTGGTTTTCAAGATATAACCAATAAAGTTTGGCCCAACCTCCTAAGACACCCGGTATACTTGAAAATAACGAATTCAATAATGACATGTTAATTTTTTTTGGGCTTCCGGTTTCACAGGAATTGCTTCCACCTTATTTTTTCATAGAACATCCAGCAGATTTTTACATTTTCGGATGAAGAATAAAAGACTACCTTCATAAATATCACCATGTTCATTTTTGTTGAATGCAGCACAAAAAAAAACTCAAAAACTACCGATAACGTAACAGGTACGAACCCGGTATATAACTTTAAAATTTGGTCAGTCTGGTAGCTTTTTCTGGTTTGGCTATTGGGTGTGGAAAACTAGGTTTGACTATTAGGCATTAACAAAATGAATAGCGATTTGTATTCAACCATGTCTCGAATACTTTTGGACATAATTTTATTTATGTACCTTATATACCTTGTATAGGGTATTCAACAAAAATACCCGAATTTTCAAAAAAATGGTATTTTTGTTTGGCTCTGTACATGTCATATTTAGCTTTATTGACTTGATTTTGATATGATAAAATTACTTTACTACTACTAAAAAATATTATAGCGCTTCGAAATGACCTTACCGGGGGCTAGACGGCTAAAGACTTTAAGTTATCGTATTTTTGGTAGACAAATGTTAGCTGATAATTTTCGTTTTCACGTTCTTACTTATTTCTTATTGTTAGTAGGTCGGATTTTATCGGATAAAGTAAGTAATTGTGACAGTGAAATAAGTCCAGTTGATGACATTATTGAAATAAAAATTTCGTTATTTTGATTTTTCGATTTTTATGCTTGCTTAACGGAGATATCCGTGAGTTTTCTAACGATTCGTCACGCTTCTTGCGACGCTACGCTGTGGAGGCTCGAGGAAGCCGCGGTGACCTGCGGTCTTGAAGATTTGAGTCAGGCATTCTTCTTCGCGCCTGGTCTGTGAACGGGTCAAAAGCCCTTCTATTTGTTTTCAGAATGCTACAGAATCCTCGAATATATCAGACCAATGCAAAAGTTAATATACTCTGTACAAAATAGAAACCGATGCACTTCGCCTATGAGTATCTACAGTGATATCATCACCCAATTATATTGGAATAAATACTGTAATGTAATGTTTAATTGAATTTTAAATTTCTGGCTTGATATTCGGTGTTTTGTCGGTTGTAATTATTGTTTTACGTGTGGCATCAATAGAATAGCACATGTAGATTAAAGAAATAGTTTTTAAACACGAAACTTATTTCCAATAAGTCAGAATCAATGAGAAAATAATAATAATAATAATAATAATACGTGCTTTATTTACAAACAAGGCGGAGTCCAGCCACAGCGGCTCTCGTTACTCAACCATCACCAGTTGCACAATTTATTATATACCTAATATTAAGTCTTACACTATCAATTAAACAAACAAACAAAAACAATCTAAAGAAAATGTATCGTCCTATCACTTTCACTGGTTTTTAAATATTTTTTATACTTAAGCTTGAAAGAGTCTACTAGATTGTTTGAAACTGGAAGGAACTGAATGTAGCAAATAGAACAATACGTAAATTTTTTAAAAAACTTGTGATAGGGATGAGCTATCCAAGTATTTAAATCTCAAACAACCTTGGACTAAAATTTTAATAGGGGTATTTTTATCAATTATAGTAAAACAAGCAAGATCCTCAATAGCCAATTTAGAGTCCTACTTCAACAATCTCTCAAAAAAAAAACAACATTTGTTTTGAATTTTTATTCTTAAGCATGGCCATAAAATAGTATAGGAAACCATCAACTCACACAAATTTAACAGATTAACAAAAACACAGGAATAATTTTTTTTAACCACAATAAATTTTTATTAAAATAATTAAAAATCCCAATTTAAATTTACGAATTATTTTTCTCCACAAGATAGAAATAAGTACATGACCAAAACACATTAGAATAGTTTTTAGTTACACCCCGAAGGTATAATAATTTGGCGCAAAACGAATTTTTTAAAACACTAAAATCAGAAGTATAAATAAAGTAACCTAATCCTTGACAAGAAAAAAATTTTTCAGTCATTATCTTATTCTTTCTGCTTGCAGTAAGAAGAATAATTTAAGGCGCATAGAAAATCTAGAATTTAGTTTAGTAACACAAACCATGGAGTCAAATTAGAAAATAACAGAAGTAACCTTTCCCTTTATTAGTCCCTACTCTAACCTGACTTTTTGTTACAATTGCTACTCAAAAATTTTTAATTTTTCATCATATTTTCAATATTTGGAATTAAAAAGCCACGGAAAACACAAGAAAATAAATTTACTAAATTCAAGAAAAACACTTAAAAGATAAAAATAACAAATCAAAACAATTTAATTAAAAAATACAATTAGAATACCAAATACTTATTTATCACCTCATAAAAAATTTCACCTCTTATACAATAAATAATCTACTATATTACACACTGTTTTAAATTAAATAACATACTATTTGGCGAAGTTTTGGTAATATCCAATAAACCATATTTTTAAACAAATAATTTTTCCCAATTAAATAAACCCAGTCACCTATTTTTATTGAATTCAAACTTTAGAAATTCCAAGACTAACAAAAAAGTAAAAAATAAATTCCTAAAAGTCCAGGGAAAAGAAACTCCCTGAAAAAAATTTTTATTTCTTCATAAATATAAAATTAAAAATTAATATTTTAAAAATATATTACTACAAAATATAATATTCTTATCTCATAAAATTAATTAATAACATGTTAAAAATAATAAATAAACCCACAATATTATTGTGAAAAACTATTTAAAAATATAATAATTGGAGTCTGATACACAAACTATACATTTTCTGATTAATCCATATACTAATCATAAATAAATAACTCCCCTCCACCTAATTTAAAATGTATTACCATCAATTAAAAAAAAATAAACATCAACTATACTATATATATATCCCTTATGTAAACTATTTTATAACCTAATATAAGAACTAAAAATTTGATAAAAAAAACCTATAATAAATATAAAAAAAAACATATTTTATAAATATACCCTACAAAACTAATAAATAACTAATATTCCAAAAAAATAAAACTCTACAATAAAAAACCTTTATAAATAGGAAAAAAAAATACCTAAATAAAAAAAAATAATAAAAACTATATTAAAAAATATAAAAAATAAAAACATAACATATACTAAATAACTTTTAAATAAAAAACATTCCCTTCTAAACCCTAACACAATTATTAAGCTTACATATTTTTCAATTTGTTGTACAAATTTACCAATCTTTTAACGACCATCAATCTTACCATTTAAACAAGTCCACTATAAATCTTTGCCATTTTTAAAACATAACATAGATTGGCCTAAACTTTATAAAATTTTTAGCCTAATTAAATCTAACAAAAAAAATACTTAAAAAAAAAATAATAACATAAAAATTTTTTTATGATGTAAACTCTCTACAGAAACACGTAGTACCCAGTAGCGGCCGGTAGATTTTAACATGTTTGTATTTTCGTAACGAGGCATGGGACCCATACCATAATTTATGGGGTGGTTATTAGACCTAAGTAGACGGCAAAACATTTTCAAGGAAAACTTTGTGGGATTTTAAGTTAGTTGTATCTTTACGCAAAATACGAATTTTGCAAAAATCACAAGTATAAAAAAATGTATTTACTCGGTGAATATGAAAAAAAAAACAAATTTCGCAAATATTTTGCAAGCCGAGTCCAAGATCTGCCCAGAGGCAGCCATTTTTGGAAAAACATTTTCGCAAGTTTTCCCTGAAGATTTTTCGCCATTATAGCTTTCTACTTTTGTCTAGTAACCACCCCTAAAATGTGGTGTAGGCCCCATGCCTCCTTATGGAAATACGAGCATGTCAAATTCCACCGGCAGCCACTGTTAGTACCATCAGTAAGCTAAGAGGTGAGGGCGAAACACTTTCGGAAATTGAAAATATACTAGGAAGACATCGTTCCACAATTCAGACAGTGCTTGAAAACTTTAAAGCTACGGACGAACTGTAGTTTCTGAACCCCCTATCAGGACTTCCGAAATTTTTTACACCCCATGATGAACGGTATATTGTGCGTCAAGTTAAAAAAAGAACCTAAGTTTATGACCGCATATATACTTAGACTTATTTTACTTGTATGTAAGCTGTTTCCCACATTTTACAACTACCGTTTTATTTTTACCTCCTCTGTACGTTATTAGAATATTATCTCATATTTATCTGACACCCTGTACGCAAGTGTGTTTTTTTATTGTTAGAAGTGATATCGTTAGAACCAACTTCCACCACATTCTCCAGACTTTGCTCCATCGAATTAGCATCTTATCCGGTCCTCGTCCAACGAATTACAAGGAATATCCCTTAAAAATGAAGCTGCTATTCGAAATTTCATACACTCGAACCCCTCTTAATTCACCAAATCCGTGCATCATTACCTCGCTTAAGTAGCGAAATTTAGTCTCGCTTAAGTCGCGATCATAACGTCAACTTTTTCGTGTTTTAGCTGCAAAAAGAAATATTTAGAGATATACCACAGCACTTGTTATAACGAAAAATTAGCCAACTGAACAAAAAAAATAAACGTAACTATACCCAGTCGCGCGTGACAAAGTTCAATTTTCCACTTGAATGAATATTTTAAGGGTTAAATATTTTTAAAAGACACCTAACCTATTTTAAAGGTTAAGTGTCCATATTTAATGTATTACACAATCATTTTTTTCAATAAAAATTGTATTCATGCGAGTACAACCCAAACGTAGTTCTAAAACATTTACAGGCGGCGACTTAACCGGGACGGTTTCGCGACATAATAGGGGGAAACGTGGTGAATTAAGAGAGAATGTTAATTCAGCGAAGGTGAATTATGAGGGGTTCCAGTGTACTTACTGATTTTTTTTAACCTCAAATAATACAGTTTGTTTATTCGTAGTACGGAGAAAATACAGAAACGTCACCGATCAACCGGACAATCAAGATTTTAATTTAATTTACTTATTTTAATCGTTTTATTATATTTTTGCGAAAACGCTGCGAACTCTTAGAAACCTTGTAGTAAACGTTTTTTGCATCAACATTTTCGGATAATTCTTACGAAACTTGGCGACCCGGGTGACCCCAAAATACGCTATAGTCGCTCTATTTGGTTTGTGTACGGCGTAATTGTGACTTAAAAAGAATGCAAATTTCCAATGAAAATATGCCTCTTCTTAGACCGACGGACCGTGAAAGTGTTTCTAAGTCTGCGGGCACTTGAAAGTGACAGCTCTTGTAGTGGGCTTTCGGCTTGGACGCGCACAATCCCATCCGTGCTAGCTCTCATTTTTGAAGCGAGAAATCGATCTCTTATTGATCGTCAGAATCTATATTTACTATTTCTGCTATATTTCTTGATATACAGTGCACGCCTAAAGTATGGAATAAATTCAGAAAATGTGAAACAAAAAATTTTTTGGAAAAATCCTCGAACAGGTCGATTTTATTTAATAAAAACACACATTTCTGAGGGAACGTCTATTTTCAGACGTGAACACTGAAAAAACTGAACACAAATAAAACATAGCAAAAAAGTACGTTGCTAAGCAAAAAAATTATCACATTAAGTTTTTTGACGTATCCATGGTTTTTACTGTCAGTTAATCAGAAGATTTGTCATTAAATTGTGCGAAAAGTTAATGTAACGTGTTAGTATTTATAAAAATTCCAATTTTAATATGGCACATTTAACTGTGACACAAAGAATTGAAATTTTGCTTTTTATCGGATGTGGAAATAAGACCAGAACTCAGCAGGAGGTATGCAATTTATTTAATGCAACATGTCCAGATAACCCTATCACCCAATCCACAGTTAGTAAGATTGAGTCCAAATTTAGAGAAACTGGTGATATTAAGTGGTAACACCACTCTAGCGATCGAAAAAAAGGCCTAACTTTAAGAATTTATTTTGGAATAATGGGAAAAGGAAGAGCGTTTCTTTTTAGAGGGCCTTATTAAACATGTATTGATGTATAAAAAAAATTGTTATTTTAATACAAAATGGCGGAAATTCAGCCAATCTTCGACCGCGCCTTTTTTTTAAGGTCCTTCACGGCCGGACAAATTTCTCCAAAAACTGAAGACCTAGAACAAAAAACGAAAAATTTTCTTAATCTACATACTATTGGCTAGAGAAAGGGGGCCAGAAAAAAATCGTTTTGGTCCAATGTTGTTTTCCGGGTGGTGGAGGTTTCTGAAACAACTATTTCATACTATGGATACAAAATTATCCTTTATTGGCATTTTGTAGGATAAATAATATAATAAATAATATGCTAAATAATGAATAAAGGATGTCGTTCCGTATGAATCTGTTTTCAGAAATCTCACCAAAATAAATTGGGCCAAACGATATGATTCTGGGCTGTCTTAAGGAGGGGTTTGTTTTAAAATCGAATGTTGTGCAAATGGCGCACTTATGAAAAAAATACTCGATTTTCGGCCAAAAAATCGGCAGTAAATTGTTTATAAAAAAGAAAATTATCATCGAATCAAAAAACGGCTACGTACCTCTAGGGAAAATGTAATTGGGAAGCTACAGTTAAAATTTCAGATCGATCCATTGAACTGTCTCCGAATAATCTTTCCGGCCAGTTCGAAAAAAGTGGTTTCGAGAAAAACGCGTTTAAAGTTTTATGAGCACTTAAATTCTCAAAATCTCTTTTTACCTTTAATCTGCGATGCCTGCTCCATACATTTGACCATCTATATTGATGTTCGCCTCCTCCTCTTCCTTTCTGGATGATTTTAAAGACAATCGGGCCTTTTTTTGCTGCATCAGTAAGAGAGCGTTCAGAAAAAATCTGAGAACGCGAAATTTCGAAAATGATGCGCTCAGAGTGAGTGTGGCAAAATTGAAAATAAAACCTGTTACAAAATAAAATTTTGTTTTCACTATGGGACCAATTGTATATCATTTTTATGACCCTAAAGTACAATTTAAGCCAAAGAAAAAAATATATTTTTTTCAAAATCCTAGAGTGGTGTTACCCCTTAAAGATCTATCAAAACCAGGACGTCCAAAAATTACTCGAGATAAAAAGATTGACATTGTGTTAAATATGGAAGAGAACCCTCAGAGTACCTCTACACCAGTTGGCTCAGAAAATGAAGTTAGTCAGACGACAATTTTAGGTATCCTGAGGAAAGAAAACTATCATTCCTACAAATTTCAGCTTGTGCAAGAACTCAACGAAGACGATCCCGACCGGCGACTGCAATTATGTGAAACTATGATGAATATTTGTCAAACAAATCCAAATTTACACCAGCAAATACTTTTTTTTCCGATGAAGCCATGTTATGTCTAAACGGCACAGTGAACCGTCAAAATTGCAGGTATTGGAGACGGACGAATCCTCATTGGATCATCGAAGCACATACTCAACATCCGCAGAAATTAAATGTGTGGGCCGGAATAGTCGCAAACAAAATAATAGGGCTTTTCTTCTTTGAAGAATCTCTCACAGGAGAAATATATCTTGCAAAAGAGTTCTTGTAAAATGATCTAGTTCCAGCGCTTGCAGTAGTTTTCCCAAACGAGAATGATCCTGACATTCCAGATAACACACTCTGGTTTCCGCAAGACGGAGCACCCCCGCATTATGCGCGTTCAGTTCGTCATCTTTCCTCAGATGTGGATTGGCAGGCGAGGACCGATAGAATGGCCCGCGAGATCCCCAGATCTTACACCACTTGATTATTTTTTATGGGGATTTAAAATCAAAAGTTTACTGCAGAAGACCACACAATTTAGCCGAAGTACGAGATCGCATTAGAGATGAAATGGGATCCATTACCCCGGAAGTCATTGAGAATGTACAAGAACAATTTGTATACAGGCTTGCATATTACCAAGAAGTTGATGACGGCATTTTGAACACTTAATTTAAAATTGTATTTGCTTGTTAAAGAAATTTTCGTTTATTTATTGTGAAAAATATATTTTTCATTTTGTAACATTCAATTGTCATTTCCTCAAAAATTTTGTTATGTAAGGTGGCAACATTTTTATACCGTTAAATCGACAATGAAAGGGTCTCTCAAATTAAATTAAAAAAAATTTGGGGTTGCCATTTGAAAAATAAGTTGATGACGTCATTACTCAAAAACAAATGACATCCGAAAATAAACGTTCCCTCAAAAATGTGTGTTTTTATTAAACAAAATCGACCTGTTCGAGGATTTTTTCCAAAAATTTTTTTGTTTCACATTCACTGAATTTATTCCATACTTTAGGCGCGCACTGTATTTATTTATTTTATATTATATTTCATTCATTTACCATTTCGGAAAAAATGCTTCCATATCCAAGGTTAAAAGTAGTTACAGCGATGGACAAAAGTGCGGAACCAAGTAAATTTCTCTGAAATTAATAAAGGTATCGATATGAAATATTGAATGTGAAAATTCGAGTTAAAAACTTTTGATATTCATAACAAATATTAACTATTGATATATAAACGATTTTTACATAACTTCCGGTTTCTCCGAAACTATTACCAGCTTACGGTTTTCAAATGGGACACCCTATATATCTATGCATAATTAAAGGCCAAATTTACATAAGGGCTTGCTTACGCTTGCTTACGTTTTTACGCTTGCTTACTTATTGAATAGCATTCCGAGCTCATTTTGTTTCGCAATTGACCAAATTGTGCATAAATTAAACCGAAAAGAATTTAGTTGCGGTTTTAAGTTTTTGTTTAAACGTTCCTGCAACATGTGTCCAACTGACATAATAGAGTGTATATCTTTACACAATTATGTCTTTTTTTATTTACTCAAAAATCATCAGTTACAAGCCCAGAGCAAAACAAAAAAAATGACAACATTCAAGTAGAATTTGTGGATTGATAACTGCAACCAAATATACATGATTCACCAAAATTGATAAAACAACCAAACGTAGACGTATGTCTGAATGGTTACATAATTATAACGAGCCATCCAAAAAAAATGTCATCAAAGTTGGCAAAAAAAAAACGTATTTCTATTCTTAATCTTAAACTTATAACCTTATTTAATTGTCAAGGCTGTTACATTAGTGACAGCCATTATTTATTTTACAATTATGAGAGTCAGTTGTCAAAAGTATGACAACAAGAAAAGTTCGCTTCGAACTTCGACATTTCCACCTTTTTCATCTACCAACAGATCATCCTCTGGTTCATAGCCAAATTTGATGAATTTTTTTGGATGGCTCTTTATTAAGTAATAAAATAAAATGAAACAATTGGAAATTAACCCAATTTACTAGAAATTGAATAAATCTGACCTTGTATAAATTTTGCTGCAATACGAATATTTTTTGTATCATCTCAAACCTACAAAAAATATCTTCGACACATAGAATTCGATATTGAAGTCGTATAATTTTTATTACAACTATAGTTCAAAGAGCATATCCTCATTTACTTTTTTTTATCGTTTCTATAAGAGAAGCCTTAACAAAACTATTTCAAATCTCTCATCGAATACTACTACATCGTCTACGTTCTGTATTTGGTTTAATACTGACAAGGTGGAGAGTTAGAGTGCGTTTTAAAACACGCGAACGCCAGTACTAACGACTTGATCCACTTGATCGATTTTCGTTAGAGAAATCTATTGTTCGTTTAAAAATTCAAATAAAAGTTCGAGTAAGGTATAATAGAGGACTCTAAATGTATTTATACATTTATTACTTGATATATATAGCTTACTTGAAGAAAAAACGACATTTGACATTAAGGTATAATTTTTTAATATTGCTTATTATTACTACTCTTCTTTTTTTGACAAGAGTTTTCCTTTTTCTATCAATTCACTATTAGTTTATTATTCGTTTTATAGAAAAACGGCTTTAACATTGTAATTAACGATACTTTGCAGTTGTATTAAGATAGTATTGCTATTTCAACTGACACGTGATTCGAACTTGAAGATCTTTTTTTGAGCAAAACATCTCCATTTTTTTACTTCCAGATAGTAACAAATGTTTCTGTTTTAGGTTCAAAGAGATATTTTTTTGAGTCTGTCTGCCTGTCCCTCGTATTGTGACTGTTTCGAGAATCGTTTGGAGGATTTTGCTGAAGCTCATGAGACTTATTCATAGATGACTCAAAGTGAAAATTAACAAAATCAGATGGACTGGAGGTAAGATATAATGATGGTAGAATTTATTTTGTTCTAAATGTGAACCGTTTTTGATAACCATCATTTAAGTTTGGAAAGGCATTCCCTTGGTCACAAAGGCTTTAAAAAGTAAAATCTAGTTTCCTGTATTGTATTAATTATCCTTGAGATTAGCTGAAATATTGTGGAATACTCAATTTTCTGGTTCGAAAGGTCGTGATATATCAGGTTTGTCTAATATCTAATTAAAAATATTTGAGTGAATGCAGTCAGTTTTCTGAGTGCCAGTTTCGCTTCAGGTAGTTGTCAAAACAACATACAAAAGCTTCCAGATTTAAGAATTTGAAACTTTGAAATCCCCATGAAGCTCCGATTTCCGCATAACTACATTTTATAATTAATTCAAAAATAGTTTCGAATAACACTCAGTATTAGAATTCAAAGAAACTTTATTGCCGAATAAAAAAAAACATTACAAGCCCTAGGTACCGAAACACTTAAAATTCGCGGTATACGAAAAACTTAAAACGCATTACAAATAATTGAATACCATAAAAGTAAACTTCGTTCCACCGATGGGAAGACCCCAGCGTCATTCAATATGAATCAAACTTCAGGAGGCATCCCATCGAACTACTTGTGGCCATATCCGTACTTGTGGTCATGTCCATGACCATGCCCATGGTGTCCAAGTCCATGACTATACCCGTGAACTACTGGCACGTATCCATGACCATGACCATGATCGTGTCCATGGCCATGATCGTGTCCGTGCTCCTCAGCACCCTGATTGGCCCAGTGGGTGGTGCTGACCCAGCTCACGCCACCTTCTCCGTGTCCTTTTCCGTGCTTGTCGTAGTATCCCGGATGATGGGCGATTCCCTTCCTCTCCACTATAGCCTCGAAGCCGCTATGAGGTCCCGAGATGTATTTTACTATGCGATGAGTGCCGTCGGGCTCTTTAAGTTCGTAGCCTCCTTTCACGTTGTGGCCGTGCCTCTCTTCGTGCTGCGACTTCTTGTCATGTGTGTGGGGGTCGTGAACTCCATAGGCGAACTTGTAGTGCGCCTTGTCCTGGAGCAGAGTAAAAAAAGTCGATCAAATAGAGGAATCTGTTGCAGGTACAGTTAAAGGGGTCGGTTGCAGATTTGGAGTGATAAAATCCCATAAAGAAGTATGAATATCTATTAAGGAGGTTAGTTTGGGAGTTAGATTAGTTGGAGAACTTTTCATATGGAAAAATGCGGTTAGAGCCATCGGTTAGAGAGATTATCAGCACAAACTGTTAACAAATTTCATTAAAAAGATCCATTAACCGTTAGGTAAGTCAGATTAGAGCAGTCGGGACTTTAGTTAGGGATTTCTTAGTAGTCAGGCGAGGTTAGTTAACAATACTGAGGTAGAGAAAGATATAGTTAGATCCATTTCAAAAAGATATATAGTCCATAAAACAATTTCTTAGAGTATAAGTTATAGAACCAGTTGAGGTTAGATGAGTTTATGGAAAAGTCTTCTTAAAAAGGTTAGTTAGGCAATCGGTTAAAAAGATTAGTTAAAGAGGAAACCCAGGAGGTAATACTTGGATGTCATTTTTCTACTGTGAATAACTTACGTGCCCATGGTGACCTGCTAGGGCGACGGCGGCTGTGACCAAAACCACAAAAAGGGCCTGGAAATAATCACTTTAGTTCGGTATATCTCTTTGGCTGTCATACTTACAAGTTGAAGGTGCATTTCGGTGCCTTGTAAATTCTTCAAACTCAAACTGATGCTGAAACGAGGCGTTGTCCGTCTATATATATCGATCCCGTTTGAATCACCATGTGCCCACTTTCCATACTTATTAGATAACTCGAAATCGTATTTAAATTGTATCATTATTAAAATTTATGGTCTAAATATTGTCAACCAAACTATATCGTCGGCGAATTTTGGTTGACAAAAAAGTGCTTATTGATAATATAACGATTAATATCACGCTCTATACTCAACCGGAATGTGGCGCTCCGCTTTTTTGGGTCGTGGGTGACACTGTATGCAAATGATTATTTATCTTCGCTATTTGGTTGATAATTAGCAATAAACGTTTTCATAAAGGGAGAAGAAGAAAATAGAAGGATGAAATGTCACTGCAAACCTTTTTAAAGAAGAGATTAAGAGACGGCTATTAATTAACCAAACTATAACTATATTTCATTCAAAATAAAAACCGATGTACATCAGATTTACGGCGCACTGATGCCAGATTGTTATAAAATTATTCAGTATTTAGAAATTATTTTGACTAGCATATGGATGGTTCTTTGTGTTTATTTATTGTTAAATAACTTATTTTTTCAACATTAAAAAGAGAAATGATTTGAGTTTTGAATGATTTGAAATTTATATATTTTAAAAGACATTGGTTGGTGCATAAATATGCAAGTACAAAAAACATTGGGGAAAATTGGTAATAATGTTGTTTCTTTAATGGGAGGAAAAATTAGTAGAAAAAGGCACACTGAAGTTTTGAAATTTTTTAAAAAATATATAAAAAAAAATAAATAGAGATTTTCTCGCAAACACCATTCGGTTACAAATAGTACAGTGTAGTTTCTTGTATATAAATATCAATTATTATAGATGTTACGAATAGCACTTGTATTCAATGCTACAGTATTTGTAATCATCTTGGTAGCATTACGTTTTCTAGATGATTTAAAAAATGCATTGTTTTTTGCTTTTTGTATAATAGACCTAACCGTAGAATCTTTCAAGTTTAAGGCTGCTGCTACACGCCAAAACAATATATTGGACTATAGTTTCAATTAATATTTTAATTTTATAATTAAATTACCTTTCTAACAGCTGTTAAGGGTAGCAATGGGCCATTATTGTCTCGGTGTTTTTCAAAATAGCTTATCAAAGATGCTACTAACTCTTGACAGCAGCTGTTTAACTGTTTTGGCATTTTGCAAACGGAAATCTGGCAACTATAACAATTTGATTGTTCTAAAAATAACATCTTGGAGTGGGTACTGGAACCTTCGGCGTAGAAACAAAAAACTGGACGTCTTCCACGAAACATCGAACTACTACACTTTTCTTGACGCGCGTTTCGCCAACCAAGTTGCCATCTTCAGGAGAAGATTAAAACTAAATTCTAGCCTACACACTTGCACTATTTATACCAAATTTGTTGCCACGGTTCACTGAACCGTAACTGTCTTTGTTTATCAGAGCAAACAGTGGACTGATGGGTATCGGACCATTGTCCTTATTCATACTATTGTTACACTTAATGATTTCTAAACTTTCAAAAGCATCCAACTGTCTACTGTTTGTTACATTTCTAATTAATTTTAAATTATTTGTGTCTATCCTATGGTTGTTGTCAAAAGCGTGTTGGGCAACACAAGATTTTTCTGTTCTGCCATATTTCAAATGAGCCATGTGTTCTTTAAATCTAGTCAATATAGATCTTTTTGTTTGCCCAATATACTTTTGATCACAATCTTTACAACTTATTTCGTATATTCCTGACTTTTCGTTATTGTCGATTTTGTCTTTGGGTTTACCCAAAAGCGTCTGTAGTTTATTTTTAGAATTATAAACCAAATTGATATTAATATTTTTAAAAATTTTATCTAGTCCGCGGGTGAATTTAAGTTCATATGGTAACGAAGAAAATTTCGAATTGTCAGTATCTAAATTAAAACTTGCCATTTTATGTTGAAAAGGGTGGTGTGAATCGTTGAAACGTCTAAACCATTTAATTCGAGTAATTCCCTGAGGTAGTCCAAAGTTTGCGGGATTGGAACATTGGAAACAATGAGCATACATCAAACGAGACAGAAATTTCACCTTCTTGCAACTGGATATTTTTGATATGGTCAATGAACTCACTAGAATTTTTAACTGAAAAACTTGTTCAAAAATAAAAAATTATGTTCAACTTTTGGTTATCAAGGCCAAAAGCTCTAAGTGAATATTTTGTATATTGAATATACAATGTTGCCAACAGAATCGTGCATTGGGCACGAATGCGCATGCGAAAACTGTGACGTCACAACTTTGGCGGGAAATATTTTTTTCATGTATCAACCTCAGTTTTACATTATCTAAATCGTTTTGAAAAAATCATACTTTGTAGACGAAATATTTTCATTCTCTAAGACACAAACAATCGCTAAATAAAAAGAAATTAAATAACGTGTGTCTGTGGGGCTCATAAAAAAAATTAGCGGCGGAATTCGATTGCAATCAGCCGTTTTGCGCGCTTTACGTTTCTGTCGTCGATGTCACAAGCGATTTAATAATTAACACATTCGATTATAGCGTATTTAACGGTTGACCGGCCGCGTTAATGGTTCGGACCTGATATTGCGAAAAGTCGCCGAAAAGGGAATTGCATCTTAAATAATAATTAACGGCCTGGGCGTTTCTCGTGTTATGGTCCAGTTTGCTTATCAACCCCGTTGGTAAACTGTTAGATAAATGTGAATAACCCCTGAGGAGTTTTTTTCTCATTTCAGTGTAGCGCATCGTTTATTTAATGGCTAGGAAATAAACAGAAGATAAATAGGGAGTGAAGGATCATACGCGTTTACTAGTTGAGTTTTTCAACGTTTCAAGCATCAGAAAAGTACTATACGAACTGCCCCAAATTGGTTAGGCTTGCATTGGTATCTCGATTATTGTTGGATATTGAAAGATGGAAAGTTTTAGAGGATTTTATTATCTCTTCCAGTTTTTTTTTAATATGATTACTCAGGTCTACAAAAAAAAGTTCTGTCTTTGCGATCAGACCCATCATTTCCTATGTATTTTGATGCACTGAAACCGGCAAAAAAAATTTCTACCGCATAATTTTTTCTCTCCACCCCCATATAACCCCCATAAACTCTTATAGAGGAATTTTTTTTTTAAATCTTTATTTTGATTTTTTTGGGTCGTTGATCACGAATCTTAAGTCAAGAATAAATTTCGACTTAATGACAGCTGTCAACAAGCTGTATTTGTTTCTGAGTTAATACCATTAAATCTATTTATTTAGGACCAAGGTTTGGCAGATGGAGAAAAAACTTCTCCTGTGAAATCAAAACAAACATTTGTCAAAAGGCAACAATATTTTATGTTAACTGTAAAATTAAAACATTGGAGCCACCGTTAGTCGGTCGGGGCTAAGTACGGTGTGTGTTCTACTAAGCCTTGCCCCTACACCAATTCTCCTAGGGACTGTGGGGACCGGTAGTTTTTAGCCCGCTACACCCTAAAAAACCCAAAAAACAAAATTTCCTTCATTGAGTCACAAGAGGGGGAAAAATATCCGTACCCCGCGGTTGAAATGAAGGTTGTGCTCCGCACTCAACGTGTTAATACATGAATTTCCTTTAAAATTACTCAACTAAAAATAAAATAAAGGATGTTAAATTTTTAAAATTATTTTAAACTATGAATATATTTTATATATCAGCAACCATTAGTATGATGTTCATCTTCCAAAATCTAGGGGCCTGAGTTCAAGGACTTCTTAAATTATACCGTAATATATATGGATATAATTGCAGATCTTTTTTACTATACACGGTGTCCAACTGCGGTGCTGATTCGGAGCAACAAGCTGATTCGATTTACGTAAAATATTGTTCAATTAAATATAAACTACTCATCAAAATTAGCGTAACACTATTTAGATTAACGCCATTTGCGTTCGAGTGACTTGCGGTTTTTAATTTTTGGTAATCTATAGGGTTGGTTTTAATTCTGCGAAGTTACTACGTTGTGACTTAAACGGTTCGCCGTCCACACCTCAAAAAAGCTCTCGATGTCGAAATTTTATAGATTTTGACGGCAATTTCAGAGACCTACAGGATCGACTAAAATCTCCATCCCGGCACACATTAAGACCTCCTCAATAAGTTCTGTGTATTTGGTCGTTGTCCCATCTCTTCAACACATTTCCAGACCCCCCTAAGCCACCCCCTTGCATTTACGCAGGGTTTTTCATAGTGTGACCTCTGTTGGGCGAATCCATTGTTCCTAATGCTGTCTAATAAATTGGTGTGGGGTACCACAAGTCATTTTCACCGTTTGACAACTCAAGCACTCCTCCGGGCCACACCCACACCGACCACCCACTCACCCCCGCTGGTTCCGCCCCTGTAGAAAGCTGCGTGGGATGTCATTTTGTCTCGAATTCATGTAATGGCGTTACTTGAAGGCTCTCGAAGTTGGCAGAACACACTGCGGACGGCCGATTGAGCACCAAAAATTATATTCCGTCTCTAACTCGATTAGAACGCAAATGGCGCTAATATAAAAAGTGTCACGCTAATTTTGACGAGCAGTTTATATTTAAGTGAACAATATTTTACTAAAATCCACCCAGCTTTTTTTGTCACCATATTTTCAGAGTTTTAATAGGTATACCGCAGTGGGACACCGTGTATAGTAAAGAAGGTCTTCAGTTATATCCATATATATGGGACGTTTCGTGTCAACTGGGGCATCTGAATGTCCAAAAATGTAAGCAACGAAAAAAAAATTAAAGGTGGCATTTTCTTCGTTGAAGCGTAAACTTTCAAATGCAACGTGGCTCTTGAAAAAACAAACAAAATGGCGGCTCAATATGGCGGTCAGAACAATAAAATCCGGAGATAATATTTAAAAAATTTGATTGGGAAGCAAAATTAAATTATAAGTACTTCAAAATGCTGTAAAAATGTATTATTTAATAACTAACTATTCCTGCAAATAATGTTTTGTATTATTCCAATATGCCGGTGTCAGGTTGGCGCGTAAAACGGAAAATTTAATGAATTTCAATAAAATCTGAGTTTAAAGGTCAAAAACATCATTTTCAACATATTTTGATGTGCTAAACACGGTGGCGAAATTTACTCTGGGCCTTTCGATTCGTCATAAAATGTTGAGGAAAAATTAACCGGAAAAAAAACAAAATTGATTTTTAGACTGTTTTTAACTAAGTTTATCTCTTCTGACGAAAATAGTCTTAGGTAAGATAATATAGAGTAAGGTATTCCAAACCTGCTATGCATGATGGGAAATGTGTCAAGAGGTCGCGCCGTCACACGTGTGTCTTGAAAACTAACTTATATTATACCTAAGCTACATTTCGTTTCCTACAACTTTAAAAGTAAATCATATTATAATATTATTTAGTTTTCGTATTTAAATTACTAATTACAGCTAATTAATATTATTTGTAATGAAAAATAATTTTTGGGACATTGATTTATTTTGTTTTTATAATTTGTATTGTCCTGGGAGTTTGCATGAATGTAGCTTAGGTATTAGTTAGTTTTCAAGACGCACGTGTGGCGGCGCGACCTCTAGACACATTTCCCATCATGCATTGCAGGATTAGAATACCTTACTCGATATTATCTTAGTCTTAGGCGTCAAACCCCATAACTAAAAACTTTAAACCTAACATAACCTAAGGCGTCAAGTCCCAAACCTAACAACTTTAAACTTAACATAAGATTCCGCTCTTGGCAAATCAAACAAGGCTGTTGAAGTCAAAGTAATATCTTTTTTTTTTGTCAAGTGCAGAGGTTGATTTTTCTTAAAAGCACATTTTTTGAGCAATTTCGAGCATTAATTTTGCTTCCCAATCAAATTTTTTAAATATTATCTTAGGATTTAATCGTTCTGACCACCATCTTGAGCCGCCATTTTGTTTTTGTTTTTTTTTTCAAGGGCCACGTTGCATTTGAAAGTTTACGCATCAACGAAGAAAATGCCATCTTTAATTTTTTTTCGTTGCTTACATTTTTGGACATTCAGTTGACACGAAACGTCCCATATATATATAATTCAAGTAGTCCATGAACTTAGGCCCCTAGATTTTGGAAGATGAACATCATACTGCCAGTGGTTTCTGAAAAACTTGAAGGTCGATAACATTCTAGACAGTTTTTAAAAGCACACATCATAGTATCGAAGAACTTTATCTCATTTTAGTTTTTTTTTTTAATTTTTCGATTACCTTACACGTTTTTATGTCACAGAGAAAAAACAACTGTACTCTTCTGTCGAGTGTCACTAATGATTTGTCATTATAAATGGGATGTTACCAACTATTAAATTAAATTCCTTCGACCTTAATAATTGAAATTTATTTGAAAGCCCTGTACTTCTTTGTGAAAGACATTCACATTCTAAAAAATAAATAAAAATTCCTTCATCTCATATAAAACTTTTATTTCTTAGCAGAGTATAAAAAAGGTAAAAAAAAAATCCGTATAAAAAGTCGTCCTAAAGCCTAAATCGTCTCATCGTCGCCTAGTGATGTCCATGATGATGGTCATCTCCCTGGTTGCCCCAGTGGATGGTGCTGACCCAGCTGGTGCCGCCGTGGCCGTCATCTCCGTGGTGACCGTAGTGTCCGTGCTTCCCGTAGTGAGCTGGATGGTGTGCGATGCCGTGCCTCTCCACTATGGCCTCGAAGCCAGTGTGAGGTCCTGAGATGTACTTTACAACACGGTGGGTGCCATCGGGCTCCTTCAGCTCGTAGCCTCCAGTCACGTGGTGACCGTGACGTTCCTCATGCTGCGACTTCTTATCATGGGTGTGGGGGTCGTGGACTCCGTAGGCGAACTTGTAGTGCGCGTGATCCTGAGAGCAAAAATATTGGTAACGCCCCCTTTCAAAATTCGACAAAATGGGAAACTTACGTGGTGGTGTCCAGCAATGGTGACGATGACCGTGACCAACAATACGAATATGGCCTGGAAAATTGGGAAAATCAAATTAATCACACAAATAAATGTAGCTAGAAATGTGGGTAGAAATGTTGCTAGAACCCCTTCTTCTAAGACCTCACTAAAAATACTGATCAGTTTCCAGTCGCCATCAATTCTTTTCCAATTTAAATCATATTTCTGCCAAAGGAAAAGCCAAGAATTAGCAAATTAAACTGGCTTGAATAATGTAGGCTCTTCTATGTGATGAGGCCTTACCGTTTTATTAAGAAGGTTAGATGCTACAGATTTGGTTAATAATTCAGAACACTCAAGCTTATTACTGACAATCAAACTGTCCTAGCAATACTACATAGCTAGTTTCTTTGAAAAGACAGCAATCAACTTCCTTTGTTAAATCTTTGTCAAGAGACAACCACAAGCACTGCAAACCTAGGTCGTCAGGCGTCTGATATAGTTTCATCTGCTACAGGACTACTTGTTTAAAGATAAAGACACACATTTTATCTTTAATCGACAGTGTAGCAATATATATATATTAGGGTGATTCAAAAAAAAAAAATACGTTTTTTTATTTTTTTTTTCAAACAGGCTTAAAAGTTCCGTTTTGGTGTAAAAATACGCCAGTTAAAATTTGAGCCCTTAATATTAATATTAAGATAGTCCGCATCGCACTTTTCTATTTTCCATAAGAATAACATGGGAACATTTTTTTGGCACCTTCTGATTTTTATTGCTTGCTAATAGTGTACTATATGGAAACAAATTTTTGTCAAACATATTTTTGTCCAGAATTGAACGCTCTATAAAAAAGGTCTCTTATGATTTTTCGCTAAGTCTACTGGTTCAAAAGTTATTCGAGGCCAAAGTTGAATTCACCGAAAATTTGACCGTTTTTAGTGTATTATTACAACAAAATTAATGGTTTTATCGAAAATATGTAGCCAAAATTTTATGTAAATTTTAAATTTGGTCTTTTAGAAAATGTTAGTTAACAATTTTTCGCTATGAAAAGAAAAATCAAACAAAAAAAATGTTTTCAGTTGAAATTATTAAAATTTTTATATTTTTGAAAGAAAATTGCGTCAAGTAAAATATTGCATTTGATTTTTTCTCCAATTTTTTTCCGTACTCTGAGTACATGTTTTAAAAATTATCATTGTTAACTTTAAATTTCAAAACTAAAGTTGAACAATTAAACGGTCAAATTTTCTGTGAATTCAACTTTGGCCTCGAATAACTTTTTAACCAGTAGACTTAGCGAAAAATCATAAGAGACCTTTTTTATAGAGCGTTCAATTCTGGACAAAAATATGTTTGACAAAAAATTTGTTTCCATATAGTACACTATTAGCAAGCAATAAAAATCAGAATGTGCCAAAAAAAAAGTTCCCATGTTATTCTTATGGAAAATAGAAAAGTGCGATGCGGACTATCTTAATATTAATATTAAGGGCTCAAATTTTAACTGGCGTATTTTTACACCAAAACGGAACTTTTAAGCCTGTTTGCAAAAAAAAAATAATTTTTTTTTTTTTGAATCACCCTAATATATATATATAGGTTAAAGAAGTAATGAGCAATTAAATAAACGTCATTAAATCTGACTATGAACAAGAGAGATGGAGGATATTCGATAAGAGCTGCATATGAAGGGTTCAGGGAAGTTTTTCCAGACGCTTAAATCATTTCGACCGTTTTAAGTGGAGGCGTGAATCGGCAACAAGGAAGTGGCAGATCCAAAGTAAGGATAGAAGAAAACATTGAAATGGTTAGGCAGGTGATAATGAACAATCCAAGAACATCAATGAACCATCTGAGCCAGCAAGTGAATCTGCCCTATTCAACGTGTCAACGAATTTTGAAAAATGATTTGGAGCTCCATCCACATCGTCTGCACTCCACACATAAAATTCTCAGAGCGGACAAACCTCTAAGACTGCAGTTCTGCCAAAGGTTTATTAGCCACTTAACCACAAAATATTTTTTTTACTGTGGCTTGGTCCCATATATCGGACTACGTTAACTCTCAGAATACGAGACTTTGGAGTGCAGACAACCCTCACTTTTATATTGAAACTTCACTACACCCACAAAAAATTTAAGTGTGGGCAGCTGTGAGCAGGAAGATTGTTGGACCTATTTTTTTTAACGGAAAACTTAACATATTGCTGCTTTAATAACTTTTCCAATGCAAAGAATGAAAGTTGAAACAGTTTGTAGAAACTGCAGTTCTATTACTTGGATGCGAATTGTTACAATCTCTATTTGCTTAACAAATTTCAAACTTGTTACAGATTTATGAGTTATTTAAAATTACTATAATTATTGGTAAATATTAAAATTTTTCCGAATTTTAAATTGACTCGCTGTACTTACAGTTTTAAGGTGCATTTTGTTGTTCTTGAAAACGTCGGACTGAAACTGATGGTGTTACATGTAAATTTTCGCGTTTATATACAAATTTTAAAAAAAGTGTTCGCTTTCTGTACAGCATTAGATAACGAGACGCAAGCTATGTATCAAATTTTATGGTAATAACGTAAAAACAAAATCGATGTTTTGCCGGACAACAATTTAATGCATAAATGAGTCCACATGACTTGACGGTTTGAGTGTTTTCATACCGAATTATCAAGACAAATATTTACTTCGTTCTTTCGGGCTGCAAGTGGGTATTAAAAAAAATGTCCGCTTCCTGTTAACAGTTCCGAAAATGGAGATGGAATAGGTAACTGCGGTTTCTATAAATACCTGTTTCTGGAAAATACTTCCTTTGATTGGTGTGTCAACGAATCTTTCACGGATATTTTAATAGGCACCGTTATGTAAAGTAAAAAGTTCGAGAAATTGGTATTTAGTACATCACAGTCTGTAATTCATCAGTAGAGTTCGTGCGAGCGCGGAGTATAACAGGATTATAGTCAGTTTACGAATGAAAATGTTAATATGTTCACAGAAACTATGTTACATCATAGCAAATTATTAAATATTATTAAAAAAAAAAAAACTGGACGTTTTCCACGAAACACCGAACTACTACACTTTTCTCGACGCGCGTTTCGCCAACCAAGTTGGCATCTTCAGGAGAAGATTAAAACTGCAGTTTTAGCAAGTTTTAATCTTCTCCTGAAGATGCCAACTTGGTTGGCGAAACGCGCGTCGAGAAAAGTGTAGTAGTTCGGTGTTTCGTGGAAAACGTCCAGTTTTTTGTTTCTACGCCGAAGGTTCCAGTACCCCCTCCAGGAAATATTATTACTTATTACCAAGCGCGAATGTCACAGGGCCGACACTGTGCATGTCCTGTCCTTGACTCGTTGGCCTTGCATCTCGTTGATACTTCTCCTTCCTGTTGTCTTGTTTTTACATATTCGCCGTATGTTTAAATAGCTTTATAAATATTAATAATTATTAGTTGAGGGAAGAAGTGAATAAAGTGAGGTACCATGTCAAAAGTGAAAATAAATAGACGAGAAGTATTTCAAACATGGTTTGATAGTGATCCCGGGGGTTTTAGGGAGATACGTATTCAAGGAAATGACCTTTTTTGTACTGTGTGTGAACGCATTATAAATTCTTCAGATAAAACTAAAGTAACAAGACATCTGAAAAGCCATGCCTCGTCCAGCGCCGACGACTCCGTATTTTTCTATGAACTTACAGAAGCCTTGCAAGCAATATATATGACGCCAATAATATATGCCCAGTCAGTAATACAATAAAAGAAAAAATGCAAAGCATGTTAAAAAAAATCCAGGATATTTCATTTTGAAAAACATAAGTTTTAGTCGTCGCCGTTTCACTCCAGAACACTTAGAAAAACACATAATAATATGTTTTAACCACCGCCAACCTGCCATGGGAACCTTGTCTCAACACTGACGTTTGTCGGGTAAGTGTTGCCATTGTTACGTGTTATCTTAATTTATATAGGTATTTTATCCTTGACTTAACCGTACTATTTGGTAAAAATAGTAATATGTTGCTATATAATTTATGTAAACATATTAATATTTTAATTCATTAACTGACTACAGTCCTGTTACACTCCGCGCTCGCTCTCAGTAATTTCAATTTGAATAGATCGAGAGGGATAGCGAGGTTTTCGGCAATATTAAGATGTTTCGTGCATTTATTGTTGACAGTTTTTCGTTATTTTAACTTGAACACCCTGTATATTTGTACAGTTTGAACAATATCACGATGACAGCGTTCTAAATATGTCTAAATCGCGTCTAAACCAAGAAAGTTAAAGATGTGCGGTTTGAACAGTTAGATTCGTCATGAATTACTCCTTCATTTTCATTTGTTGCAAAATGTTGTACATTATTCTGTGTCGTAAATACCAATTGTCAAACCTGACAATTTTCCAACAGCAATAAATTTTGTTTTAAACAGAATGACCCACATATACGCAAAATTAATTTACCTTTCAACTGATGTTGGGGTTGTCCATATATATTTCCTTTTGCAAGAAATCATCATTTTTTCCCGAAGTTCGTGGAAAAAGAGATTTTTAAGAAGCAAGTAGGCCTTGGCAATATTATTTACTGCATATACTGACAACAGTCAACACAGAACTATATTATACCGGATGTCAACGGAATCACTATTAATTATTAATTAATAGTGAATTCATTTTTTGAAATTATTTAAAAGAGCAAGTATTCCTCAAATATGATTCTTCTGATCTAGAATGAGATTTAAAAAATGCAACTGCTATGAGAATTATGTCTTGTCACCGTCCAGTATCGATTAAGGTTCGTAAAAACAGTTTTTTTTTATAACAACTTGAACAACTTACTTGGACATATACCACTTTCATAACTGTATAAAATTAAGCTTTTTGAGACGAATCCAACGACGTATTAAATGTTGAATGTCGATAACAAATTATCATAAAAAATTATAAAATCCAAATAATTAATTCATTAATTGTAACGCGAAAACTCCACTGTTCTGAGTGAGAAAAAATAATTTTTTTGTAAGAGTACATCATGACGGTGTTGAGCTGTCACCGGGAAAAATGCTTGTTTTATACTTTGACAACTGTATTGTCCTTAATTTATAGTTGTATTATTGGAGTTAAAAGGTGTTATAACTAGGTATTTATTGCGTGTGTGTTTCAAGATGTTAATTAAGTAGAAACAAGTTGATATTCTGATCATTTTTGGCCAATGTGAACGAAATGCTTCTGCAACGGAACGCGCCTATCGACAAGAATATACAGATAGACACAATTATCCGCCCAGGCAATACATTATTTATTTAATAAAGAAAATGCGTCAAGAACCAAATTTCTTCTTCAAAAGACTTCTTCGTATGAGAATGAGTTAAACACTATGTGTATCGTGCAAGATTAATACACTGCAAGAATTAGGCAAGCTTTTGCCTCTAAACATAGGAAATATCAGAAAATATAACCAGACAGACGTTATTTCGCGTTCAACATTGTCAATATTGCTCAAGGTCGATATTTTGAAAATCTAATAGGCGGTTAATACTTCTTACTAGAAATGCAATTACATTTATTTTAGCCCAGTCAAGGCATACTATTATGAAAACTTGTCTATTTCTCTTTTCAAAAAAGGTGAAGTTTTCGCATTGCAATACACTAGTATTAATTTATTTGGATTTTATCATTTTTTACGATAATTCGTAATCGAATTTCAGCATTTAATACATCGTTGGATTATCTCGAAATGCTTTGTTTGAAAAAGAGTTATTCAAGTTATTAAGTATAAAAAACCGTTGTTGAGAACTTTAATCGATACTGGACGGTGACAGGACATTATTATCATAGCCGTTGCATTTTTTTAACCTCATTCTAGATTAGAAAAATCATGTTTAAGCAATAATTGCCCCTTTAATCAACTTCAGATATTAATACAAAATAACATCAAAAAAGACAAAAAAACATCGGTTTCACTAAACATAACCTGTAGATTCCAAATATGTAAAAATATACAGGGTGTCCTATTTAAAAATCAAAAGTTGCATTCCGACAAAAACAAATATGCTGTGTAGACCATAAATTGGCATTTATACCAAATATGACACACTCTAAATTTCATTAAAACATCCTTAAAATTTAACAAACGACAGCCCGAAAGTGATTCCGTTGACACCCGGTATATTTCACATAACATATTCTTATTTTTGCACAATTTTGGGGTCGTCGTTTAATCCCAACATATAGCCTTAAAATGTGCATACTAGCTTTAAATATCGAATAAAACATACACTTTATTAAATTAAATGGAATAATAAAAAAAACTATGGAAGCACTACAACAATGATCTCTCTCTTGACGTCATGCCAGTAAGTTTACTGGCTCGAGTTAAGTGCCCATAGAAGCACTTCCAGCAGCACAACACCCTGTACGTTCTATCGACAACCATTCCAATCTTGCAGTTCCAATTTCCGCGCTGTAGTAAATGCAGCGAATTCCATCTGCGTATTCGAAAAAATCCCAGTTTTTCCCTGGGCTATTGCCTCGTTCGCGTCACACGCAATTTACCTTCTAGTAGCAAGAAACCGACTGCCTCAAAACAAACGGCTTACGTAAGATTAGAACACCAGCAACTACCCACCGATCTGGCGAATATTAATATAAATTTTTTTGCGGTACCGTGGGGCATACAGTCCGGGCCGACCGCAGGCACCATGAAATCGCCAATAGAAAACTTACTCCACATAAATTTCTTTCCTAATGAGATCTTTGGGCATGCTTCGTTTGTTTTCATATATATAAAGCCGAATTTCTCAATGTTTACATATCAGTCTTAGTTCGAATTTACAAACGCGATAACCAGCAGGTGTCATCATGAAAATCGTAGGTATACCTGTATATCTATTAAAAATGTATTTCTTTTCGCAGAAATAAAATATTTTGAGTTTATCAAAGGGTTAGTTGAAAAATCTTAAATCTTATTAAGCCTCAAAATTCAAATTCAAATAATATTCAAATAGGTACATATATCCTAATATTACATATTGATTTACAAAATAAATAATTGCATATTACACATAAGAAGACAGTGTTACTAATTGTAAAACTGTAAGTAACAACAAATATATACTTCCATTGAAAATAAAAACCAATGCACGTCATCAAACACGTGTTTAAGTTTTAGACCACACTGATGCCAAATTGTTATAAAATTATTCAGTAGTTAGAAATAATTTTAATTAGCTTGTGTTGATGGATTATTTATGTTTGTTTAGTGTTAAATAATATTGTTGTTTTTCAACATTAAAAAGAGAATAATTTTAAAAATTTGTATATTTTAAAATTGGTTGGTGGATAAATATGCAAGTACAAAAATGAGCAGGAAAAATTGGTAGTAAAAATTAGTAAATATGTTTTTTAATGAGAGGAAAAAAGTGGTGGAAAAAGACACACGGAAGTTTTGAAATTTTTTAAAAAACAAAAAAATTAAAGATTTTCTCACAAACACCATTCAATTACAAATAGTGCAGTGTAGTTTTCGTACATAAATATAAATTATTATATGTAAATGTTAAGAATAGCACTTGTTTACAATGTTACAGTATTTGTAACCCTCTTGATAGGATTACGTTTTCTATGTGATTTTAAAAGATCATTATTTCTTGCTTTTTGTGAAATATAATTTATTGTAGAAATATATGAAAAAACTAGCTGACCCGGCAAACGTTGTTCTGCCATATTGAAAATTTAGGTTTATAGGTATTTTTTTATGCCAAATCTTTTTGTCAAAAAAATAGACAATTTTTTTTGGATAGGGACACCCTAATCACCTAGGGTGTCTATAGGGAAATATATTTTATGACCTATTCTCATACCTACCAAATATACATAAAAAATTTCATAAAAATCGGTCGAGCCGTTTCGGAGGAGTGCGACCACAAAAACCGTGACACGAGATTTTTATATATAAGATATTGGACTGTAGTTTTAATTAATATTTAAATTTTATATTTAAATTACCTTTCTAACAGCTGTTAAGGATAACAATGGACCATAATTGTCTCGTTCTTTTTTCAAAATAGTATAAGACATCCAAAAAAAAAACGTCATCAACTCTGGCTATGAACAAATGAAATAGCGGTCATGTCTAAGCTTTTCGGTTATCAAACTTTTGACAAGTACTGTACAATTTGTAAAATAAACAAGGCCGTCTTGACAGTGTTAAATTCGGTCAAGAATAGAAATACTTTTTCTCGGCCAACTTTAACGTTTTTTAGTTCCATACAAATATTAGCTTTTGAGCAGTTGTTTAACCGTTTTGACGTTTCGCATATAGAAGTTTGACAACTATAACAATTTGATTGTTCTGAAAATAACAGTTCTTCAATGCAAGATAAAAGTTTGAAGCCTAAAAAAAGACACAAACCACTGTTAAAGCCAATGTAAGGTTCCGATCATTTCAAACTGTCAACAAATATCAAGTAACACAACACGTAACTTCGAATCTGCTGCCAACTGCATAATAACGAATATCAAGCGCGAAATTTAAGTTTTTATTTCAATATAAGTAATTGAGTAGTGGTATCCTTACACTCATTTATATTAGGTAATATCATTGGCGACGTGCATCGGTTTTTATTTTGTACAAAGTATACAAAACATTTTAAATGATGGGCCATAATTAATATAATAACCTACAGCTGCATTTTCAAAAATTTGTGAAATTTTCTCTATAATTTCGTATGGGTCTCAGCAGAACCACAATTTCCCGAAATTCATGACACACTTAAGTCGTCTACTGGCTTTCAAATTCGACATTTTGCTCTTTCAAATTCTCATTTTAAACTTTCAGACCGTTTAGAAAGATACACCTTGCGTTTTTTTTGTTCACTAGTAGGAGTTTTGATGCTAATATAATTAACGCTATGGATTCTAATTGTACATAAAAAATTACACAACACACAAAAAAAATCGGGGGGTCAGACCATGTTTACTACATGTTTTTGGGGTCGCTGAATCTGAATCAGAATAACCCCATCGGGCTAGAATGAGGGTTTCCCATAACCTCAAAAAAAACATTTTTGAACTATATACCGATAAACCCTTCACATCAAACCCCTTAACCCCTTGAAACCATAACACAATAACCCCATGATACCTCGAAACCATAACTCCATAATCATATAACCCTATAACACCATAACCTCATAACTCCATTGCCCCCAAATCAAACGAAAACAGTTCATCTCAGACAATTTGTATTAATGCAAATTTTCATGGACATTCAGAAACGTTCGAACAGTGAAATGAAACGTAATAACCCCATAATATAACCCAATAACCCCCTAACCCCGTAACACCATAACCCCATAACCCCATATCAAACGACACCTGTTCATTTCTGGCATTTGTATTAATAGATTTTGACACGATATTCAGAATAGTTTTGACCAGCCAAATTTAAAATCCATAACACCACATTACAATGATGTGATTCTCGGACACATCTAATAGCCAATTCAATTCCTGGGGTCGCTACCTGCCCCCGTAAAATTGGTTCCCGCTTCATTTCAGTCGAATTTCCGTATTGCATTAATACAACCTTTTTTTTTTGGGGGCAGGGTTTGGTATTAATGGGTAAGTTATAGTTTGATTAGGGGTTGAGGAGCTTAGGCTCAGATTTTTTTTGGGTTAGGAACCTAGCCTATGGGTTTTGACCTCGTACGCCCCAACGGATAGTTAACATGGTCCCCCGACCCGAAAATTATTTTTTGTGTGCTGTATTATCGTATTAAATTTCGATATAAAAAAAACTCGGAATTTTCCATGCTCTTAAAAAAAATACTTATGTCGAACAATGAGTATGTCTGAGTTTGAGGATGAGGAACTCTGTTCTAAAGTCTTGTCCAGACCATCCCTAAATCCTTGTCGAGACTATCCGTACGAGACGTCGCCAAACGTTCGCTACATTCAGGCGATCACTAAGGACCAAAAATAAAACACTTTTAATTTCTGTTATTTCTGTTGCAGACCATCGTCCTCGTTTCTGCCCTCGTCGCAATCGCAGTCGCCTCCCCCACACGGACATGTAAGTACCCCCCCCCCCTTCCTTAGAGCACAAAAATTAATACAGGGTGTTCTCCGCAGGACCGCGCTCACTACAAGTTCGCGTACGGCGTTCACGACCCGCATACCCACGACAAGAAGTCGCAGTACGAGCACAGGAAGGGCCATCACGTGACGGGAGAGTATGAGCTGAAGGAGCCTGACGGCACCCATCGCGTGGTGAAGTACATTGCCGGGCCCCACAGCGGGTTCGAGGCCATTGTGGAACGGCGCGGGCACGCTCAACACCCCGACCACAAGGGACACCATTACGGTGCCACGAGCTATGTGGAAGTCACCCACTGGGGAGATCAGGGCGATGAGGATCATCACCATTAGACGGTGTGGACGGTGCTTTAGGTGTTGATCGCGCGACTATAAGGAACTTTTTGTATTTTTTTACTGGTTGAAAATAAATTTTTGTATCCTATTTTTGTGTGTTCTATATTAAGGTGTTTTATGGGTGAAAAAAAGTAAACATCGGTTCATTAATATTTGTTGTTTCAGAAGATAAAATTTATGAAATATTAGCCTAAAAACAGTTTTGGAATAGAATTATAAAAAAACTTCAAAAAAAGGAAATAAAGAACATAATATCTGTTACGTTGTAGTGGTCAAATGAAACTTATAACATTGCGATTTAAAAAAATTGGTAATTCTATTATTTGGGCTAAAAAAGTTAAAAAAAAAAACATCCCAAAAATGCACATAGCAGAGAAAGTAACCGTACACCCACTTCTTAGAGGTTCGAAAACCAAAGATGTACATAAAACGTCAAAGTAAGGTTGCCTACCATTTTTCCCGCCGTATACGGGGTTGCCAGGTGTAAACAGGTGAACTGATATTAGTAAATTACCCTCATCGTTTTTCCTAATGAATTATATATGAAAATGTAGTTAATTTTATTGCGGATATGATGGTATAGGGTTGCCTTTGCGAAAGTGCGCGGAGTCTAGAGTTGCCGCGATTTAAAGTATGCATAATTGAATAAGAGATAAGGCGCGACGGAGAGCACTGCAGTCGATATATTTTTTTTGTAACAATAAATGTATTAATTGTATTCAAAAATGATTTTATTTTATTGACCCTGTTTTATAAATAAAAATATATTAGTGTATGTTACTTATATGTTGTTAATTTACTATATACTTATATACCTAGCAGAAGTTATTATTATTGTTATTTTTCTTACTATTAATATTGTTGTTGTTGTTTATATATTTTATTTAGTTTGTTATTTATATATACCAGATTTTCGGTTGAAATGTTGCATCTCTTTTATCGCTTTTTTAAATACTATTATGTCTCATTTGTCTCAATTCATGCCATGGCATTACTTGAAGGTTCTTGAAGTTGAGGGGACCCACTGTGAATGACCGATTAAGCGCCAAATGTGATATTCCATCTCCAACCCACCCCCTGAAAATTTGCCGCGCTGATGGGTTGTAGCAGGTCTTGATGCGTTCCTAAAGAGGCTTGAACCCTTTTAGGTCCACCTCGAATCGTTTGTCTCCTCCAAACCCTCTTTTGCGTCCCATCGTCTTTCCTATTTTTTGACTCCTTCCAAAAAATTTTTTAGTGGGTGAAAATTCCTGAATAGGCTCGTTCGGTAGGCGGAACCTTCCTTTGCACTTGTGTGAATCGACAATAGCGAAATTCGCTAGAGATGCTTGGTACGTGCGGCAAGCGTTCAGCGTGACTTGGGCTTATACAGTAAGCGGCAGCTTAATGCGTACATATGTGTATATTAACAACATATTAATTGATACATTTTTATGTCATAGTTAGGCGAATTTACTTGGGCCGGCGGGCTTGGTTTTTAGTGGGGGTTTTTAACGGAAATCTAAAGAGCAACGTTGCGGCGAATCGTAGCTCAGGTCGGAGTCCGGCTCAGGTCACTATTATTGCAAAGCGATACCCAGAAAATACATCAGAATACATTGGTGAATATTCGAATAAACATACTATAAAGCGTACTATTAGACGACGGTATTTAGGTGTGGTAATGTCAGTGGTCATGAAAAATGAAACTTAAAAGGACTTGCCAATTAAAACTCATAAATTGTTTGATACAAAGAGTAACATTACTTTTTAACTAGGGTATGATATTTTGCAGGGCATATTTTTTGCAACTTTTTTTCGTCTTTTGTTAAACAGTTGCAGTTTTATTACAGTTGATTTTGTGTTACTTAATTAATTTTACCTTTAATCTGACGAAATATTAGAGTCTCCTTGTCTCAAAACAGGTATTATGGGAGCAGGAATTTGGAACAGGTATACCCTGGAAAAACGAGTCTTCCTTCAAGAGCAGACCTGTTCCAAATATCCGTTTGGCAGGTATAAAAATTTGGCAAGTAAGACTCGAATATTTTGTCGGTTTAAAGGTAAAATTGATGAAGTAAATTCTAATCAATTGTAAGGAAACCGCAATTGTCTAACAAGAGACGAAGAAAGCAATAGTGTACTGCTATCACCGACTTGTGATATATGGCAACAACACGGAACCTGTATGCCCCACTTTTATAACTGGTCATTAAAAATCTAACTATCATTATAACTTTATAACTTGTGAATCAAATTTCTTCACATTTTAGGTCGAAATTTTATGAGCTTCGTGGGTAAGTTCTTTTAAGTGCCATGTTTCGGGACCACTAACATTACCACACATAAATACGGCTCCATTTTGTAATAGTTAGCCCCTTAGTACATTTTCTGTGAACTGTCGTTTTGTAATAATAATGACCCGAGTCCGCCTCTGTTGAGATTCGCTGAAATCTGACGTAATCACCATGTTCATGTTAGTAGCATCTGCGCATGTCAAATTCAAACTGGGCCAGCGCTCGGAGACTAGACGTTTGTTGTCGTTTGGTTAATTTATATTCTATATTTATATCAGTATGCGAATAGTTGTTCTAAAGAGATGTATTGGCGTATGTGTTTTAACTTACACACATACATACGTAAAATCATTGGCAAATGACAATATTGAATAATGATTTATATAATATATTTCTTATCGGTAACCATTTTTTAAGGACTCGTCTTACCGTGCGGCTACTTGAATCTACATTTTCAGCCATTGCCTTGGCAGACAATGTTGGGTTGTCATTGACAGTAACCAAAATATTTATGTCCCTCTGTTCGACCTCGTCATTTACCGGAACTGCATTTTTTCTGTGGGATCTAGGTGAAACACAACCATGTTTTTCGAAATTTTTAACGATCCGATTAATCGTTGATATCGTCGGTGAGGCCCTATCGGGAAATTTTTCGTTAAACATGGCTCTAATATCCCTTACAGACCGACCAACAAAATACCATTTAATTATTTGAACTTTTTTGTCAATGTGATAAATATCCATTTTTATTTTTATAGTAGTGTATGGTAGTGCTTCTACAATACACTCGTAATAACGTACTTTTCTAATCAGGCACTAGACCAGAATAAAATATAAAATGGTATTTCTTTTAACTCAAACAGCCCTACTAACAGACCGGATGCCTTTCATACGCCTGCGCTAGCGACTAGATCGCGATTGGTTCTCACCTCATGTTTACATCTGCTCAAGAAAGAAGTTAAATTATCAATTGCCCTTCATTCGGCTATGTACGCATTAGGGTGCCGCTTACTGTATAGCCTCGATTGGGTTAACGCCTGCGAGGTAGGCCACATAACATGCTCTCGCTCGTAAAATTAGTGAAAAAAGAGCTGTTTGGGTGGTCTGCCTCGTAGGTGCTAGCCCAGTCGAGGGTTCATGAGCCCAAGTCACAGTGAACACTTGTCGTGCGTACCAGGCATTTGACGCGAATTTGGCGATTGTATTCACACAAGTGCAAAGGAAAGTTCCTTCTACCCAACGAGACCTCTTTAAGGAATTTTCATCCACTCCACTTGGAGTGTAAGGAGTGTATCAAAAAGAGTTCAGGCATCCTCAGGAAAGTTTTCTGAGTCACCTGCTTACAACCCCTTAGGGCGTCAGGGGGCGGGTTGTAGTTGGAATATCACTTTTAGCGCTCAATCGGCCGTCGGCAGTGTGTTCCGTCAACTTCAAGAGCCTACAAGTAATGCCATGACATGAATTCGAGACAAAACAACATCCCACGCAGCCTTCTACAGGGGTGGAACTAGAGGGGGTGAGTGGGCGGTCGGTGTTGACGTGGCCTGGAAACGTGCTCGAGTTTTCAAAGGGTGAAAGTGATTTGTGGCACCCCACACCAATTTATTAGGTAACATTAGGATCAATGGATTCGCCCAATAGAGGTCAAACCACGCAAAACCCTAAATGCAAAGACGAGGCTTAGGGGGTCTGGAAATGGGTTGAAGAGTTGGGACAGCGACCAAATACACAGAACTTATAGAAGAGGTATTAATGTGTGTCGGGATGGAGTTTTTACCAGACAGCGTCCTTAGTCACAACGTAACGCCTTCGGGATATTAAAATCAACCCAACAGGCTAAGGAAAATTAAAACCCGCAAGTCTCTAACTCGAATGAAACGCAAATGGCGCTAATCTGAAAAGTGTTACGCTAATTTTGAGGAGCAGTTTATTTTGTCTATTCGATATATTATATTTTTTGTAACAAATGTGCGAAAACAAAACAAAAATTCCTTTATATATTTAAAAAATACAATTGTACAGGTAGATACTGATGTGAAAAGGAATACCAAAACAAGGAATTATCGAGTTTCGTATAAAACCATTCTGGACTATTTTTTTTTACTCAATATAATAATTATTAATTATTCATTTGAAGTACTTAGGTATTTGGTAGTCTTTATAGGAATTCGGTCGAACGTATAGCATATTAATAGTCGCCTTGTTAAGTTTAATTTGATTTATTTCCAACTTTGAAGTAAATTACAATGATCGTGATGCTAAAACGAAGCTAGAATGCCATGAAAATAAATAAATTTTGTCGACCAATTTTCTTTTACATCAATTGCTTCTTCGGCAGTGATTTTATCCTTTCTTGCCTCCATGCTTGTGGCCATCATTCTTGTGGTGACCCTAAAAGATTAATAGACTGGGTGATAAACATTACATCTTGATCATTGTTGTTCCTTCATTCGTTAAATATGTTGACTGAACCAAAAAAACACACAACGTATGCGTGATATAAAAAAATGCCTAAAAAAAATGTCTCACTCAAAATTTAATTTTTTTGGAAATAAAAATGTAGAACATTTGTCAATACTATATTTATGTAATTTCTAAAATAAGAAATATTATTTTTGAAATATACGTTTAAATAACACTTAATGTTGTTACCTAGTATTAAATTTACATAAAAACTTTTAAAAAATTTAGTTTTATTAATGTCGTAGAAATGAACTTCATTGTTAAATTTAAATATTATCACAATGTTAAGAAGTAAAAAGTTAAGACAAGTTTGTTATTAAATCCTTTAGATGTAAAATGAGAGAGGTAACTGAAGAGTCAAACTGTAAAATCATCTCAATACATACAAACAACTTTCGAGCTAAGTTAGAAATGTTACTTTATTTATTTATTCTTTAATTTTAGTTGGCTTAAACACCATAAAAGTTAAATATTTCTATATCAAATTGTCGTATGTTTTAGAAATGTGATATCAATATGTTTTTTTGCACTGTGAATTTTCTTTTTGCATCTTTGTCATTAAACATAATAGCTATATGTGAACACAGTTCTTTTGTCTGACGGGCCACGATAGGTACTTTGTGGGATACGTCTTGAAAATTGTATACTTACTTTGTCCTTATCAGCATATCCGCCAGTCACAGCAATGGAAAGAATGGCAAAAACAACGAATGCAATCTGAAATATACACGTAACAAAATATTATTAATAGGTATATTTGTTCCAGAAAGTTTAGAAAACTGAGAATGTTTTTGATGCAGAAAATACTAGGTATCATTAGATCATTTGAAACTAAAGTGTGGTGAAAATAAAATTTTAATAAAGTGTATGAAATACAAATGAAGTGTAAACCTAACATTTTCTTCGGCAACCAACAACCAGCCAACTAGTGTTACTAACTGGTTTAAGACTGCACAGCAAAACAAAACTATTTATGTATTTAAAGTAGGTACTTATTCTGATAAAATCAATAGATATTAGAAATAATGATGTTTCTTGCTTCAATGCTCCGTTTAGAAAGAATATGAGGTCATCAAAGAATGATGGTTGTAAATTAGGAAAGTTAAGAAAATTCTAGAAATGGTTTATAGTTAAATTTTCGACGAGTAAAAAAAAGTATTTGAAAAAAAAAAGTAAAATTCTTACAAAAGGGTAAACCTTCTAAACATTTTTTTTCTATTTGAAAAAACAAAAGGAAAAAGTACTTACATAAGTCAGGCGCATTTTGCTGATTGATAGGTATATCACTGTACTAATAGACGATAGTACAAGACTGACTTTTCAACAGACCATCTTCCCTTTTAAATAGTCAACAAGAGGAGAAGTCCTTGGTTGAGTCGGAGACAAAATAAAATAGGATACTTTTCAATTTCATGGCTGGTGCATTGTATCATTCAAATGGATAATTAATAGACGACGGTAACTAGGTAATTAATAAAAATATCCTCACCGCAATGTCTTCTACAGGGGAGAAAACTAAACGGTCTAGTCAGTTGATTTTTTTTAATAGTTACTCGTTAAAATGAGATTATTTTGTCCTGAAAGCAGTATTTATATTTTTAAAAACATCTACAGGGTGTTTCACATAAGACGGTTTCTTCCATAACTTCATTACTTATTGTAAATTTAAGAAAAAAATGTTTCAAATAAAAGTTGCTCTAAATTCTAATCATACAGGGTGTTCCATTTCACGTAACCGATACAAACCTTTTATTGTAAATAGAACACCATGTACGTTTGTACGTTTTTGGATACCAAATTAAATTTTAGGTAGACTTTATTAGTCATGTTTAGGTCGACTTTATGGTACCTAAAACCCATCGTTTCGGAGATAACACAGCCACACAAAAAAAATAATTTTTTGGCCCAGGGGTCTGACTATGTTTACTGCATGTTTTCGGGGTCGCTGAATCCGAATTCAGATTGACCCCATCACGTCAGGTTTTCGCCATAACCTCAAAAAACCCTATAATCAACGCTGTTTAGTCCTGTAATGTTGTTACTCAAGCTTTAAACTAAAAAACCAATCTGTTAATCCACATAAACCCATAACCCTATAACCCCATAACCCCATAACCACTAACCCTATAACCCCGTAACCCCATAACCCCGATACTAAAGAAAATAAATCATCAAAGTCAATCTGCATTATATCAATGTTATAAAACAAGAACCCATAACCCTATAACTCCATAAGTCCATAACCACTAACCCTATAACCCCGAAACCCCGTAACCTCATAACTCCATAACCCTGTAACCAAAAAAATAAATAAATCATCACAGGCAATCTGCATTATGGCAATTTCTCAGGCGTTGAATATTTCGTAAACCCATTTAATTAAAGCAAATAACCCCATAACCCCAATAACTTCATAACAGCTTTTATAGGTTCGCTTTTTTCACGCAACCTCCTTGCGTTGTACATCGGATAACATTGATGCTGACAGTTTTATAAATATTAAATAGATTTACAATTGAGTCCGATACTTTAGGGATATGGTATTTTTAATTAGAATTTATCGGCTTATGAGATTATAGGGTTTAACAGCTTTAGTTTTGTGGAATCCATGCCACGATAGTTGTCTTGCTGTGAGAGATTGAGTATGACGATTTTAGTAACATGGTTATGGGGTTATGGGGTTACGGGATTATAGGGTTAGTGATTATGGGGTTACGTGGTTTTGTGGTTACGGGGTTATACGGTTAGTGGTTATGAAGATATGGAGTTACAGGGTTATGGGTTCTTGTTTTGTAACATTGATATAATGCAGATTGACTTTGCTCATTTATTTTCTTTAGTATCCTGGTTATGGGGTTACGGGGTTATAGGGTTAGTGGTTTTGGGATTATGGGGTTATAGGGTTATGGGTTTATGTGAATTGACAGATTGATTTTTTTAGTTTAAAGCTTGAGTAACACCGTTACAGTACTAAACAGCGTTGATTATAAGAATTTTTTGAGGCTATGGCGAAATCATGACATGATGGGGTCAATCTGACCTTGGATTCGGGATTCAGCGACCCCGAAAACATACAGTAAACATTAGTCAGACCCCTGGGCTAAATTTTTTTGTGTGGGGCTGTGTATTAACTGTTTTTGAAAAATATCAAGATGATAACGCACTAAATATTTTTTAAATAGCGTCTAAACCAAAAAAGTTCAGAGATGTGCAGTTTGAACAGTTCGATTCGTCATGAATTACTCTTAACTATGTTGTTGCAAAATGACCTATACCTATACCTGACAATCTTTCATCAGCTATAACTACTTTTTTTTTTTCAAATTTAATAACTCATATACATACATTGAATTGAATGAATATTGAATGCGAAAGTAAATTACCTTTTAATTGGTATAAGATTGTCCATCTCTATCTCTATAAGTTTTCCACAAAAAATCGGTTAGGTATATTAAAAGTACTTAAGCAAAGAGATTTAAGAGAAGAAAGTAGGCTTAGGTTAGACAATATTATTTACAACAATTTTCTATAATGAAAATGAAGAGTAATTCGTGACGAATCGAATTGTCCAAACCGCACGTCTCTAACTTTTTTGGTTTAGACGCTATTTAAAAATATTTAGAGCACTGTCATCGGGATATTTTTCAAAAACAGTTGAAACCTCCAGTTGAAAAGTAGGAAACATATACTTTATATAAAATAAAAACCGATGCATGTCACCGATGACGCTAATAAATGTGTGCTGTGATACCATGACTCAATTATAATATAGATACTATAATGGAATGTTTTATTGAATATTAAATGTTGAGCTTGATATTTGTTGTTTGAGCAGCAGATCCGAAATTTCCGTCTTGTATTACTTACATTGGCTTTAATAGTGGTTTCTGTCTTTTTTTTAGCTTAAAACTTTTATCTCACATTGAAAAACTGTTATTTTCAGAGCAATCAAAATGTTATAGTTGTCAGACTTCCGTTTGCGAAATGCCAAAATAGCTGCTGACAAGAGTTAGTAGCATCATTGATATGCTATTTTGAAAAAATGCCCTCAACAGCTGTTAGAAAGGTAACTTAAATATAGAATTAAAATATTAATTAAAACTACAATCCAATATATTGTTTTAGCGGATGGCAGCAGCCCTAAACTTTTATTATCTTCTTAACATTCTTTATCATTGATTTTTTAATTCCCATATAAAATATTAATCAGTGTTTTTATGTTCCAATATAAATTATCAATCGATCATCTGTTTGCAGTTGATGAACGGAACACTGTTCTTGACACCCTGTAGTGATTGTTAACCACAAAGCAACGCTATTTAATTAGGCATAAAACCACTAAAAAGGTCTAGAAATTACAAGGAAACTGAAGTAAGAATATTTCGAAAACTAAAATTGAAAATTAAAAATACTGTTGCGCTGAGAGTACAGAACCGCCTAAGGAGAATAAAATGTGGACAAAATATCACTGAACATTTTTTTTGTAAGGGTTGGATTCTATTGGGTTTGTAGTGTACCTTCTCAGAATATTATTTCCATCAAGATATGTTGTAAGGCTTAGTTTATCGCCCAGAGTTAATGAAAAATCCTCTGGTAACACCACCATGAAGACATAAAATCTACAAAATATGATCAGTTTTTACTCAGACATTTTAAAAAATCTGTTACTTTTAGAGCTTCGAAAATTTTTATTTTGCAGGGGTAACTTATATAAAATATGCTGTTAGAAAAAATGTAGCAAATGTTTAATCAACTTTTTTTTCAAAGTAACAAGTATTTGTTTAATCGTTGAATTCCGATTGTTCATTTTATTACAATATAACATATATCGTACTTTCATCTACAGATATTTGAAATAATATTTATCAAATATTTAAAATAACTTACACTCGACAATATAACTAGAGATGGCGCAAACTTGGGTAGAATGTGATGGGGGTTGCCTCAATTTGATTTGTTTGCAGTAGTCCTGTGACAGCTAGAGCTGTTGTACAACCTCCGCTGTATGCAATACTTTGAATAGTGTGATAGTATTTCAAAATAAAATAATACTAAATATGATCAGATTTTTTACTAAGAAATTTTAAAAAATCTGTTATTTCAGAGTTTCGGAATTTTTTTAGTTTGCAGGGGTAACCTAATTTTTTTGAAATTTCAAAATATGCTGTTAGAAAAACAATTGGGAAAAAATGTAGCAAATGTTTAATCAAGAGTGATTTTTTTAAAGTATCATCTTGTATTTGTTTAGTCGTTGAATTCCGCTTGTTCGTTTGATTACAATATAACATATATAGTACTTTCTTCTACAGATATTTGAAATATTATTTATCAAATATTTAAAATAATACACTCGACAATACGAGTGTAACTAAAGTTGGCATCCGGCGACGCAACACATAGGCAACTCGTGTAGATTGTAATGAAGGTTGCCTCAATTTGATTTGATTGCTGTAGTTTTTTGACAGCTGGAGCTGTTGTACAACTTCCGCTGTACACAATACTTTCAATAATGTGATACTATTTCAAAGTAAAATATGGGAAACTAAAAATTAAAGAACGCTAGTGCGAAAAGACACTAGTTACTTTCATGTATTATACTTATGATGCGTACGCCTCTGTGGCGCGTTTACTTTGTTGCGTGTGTCAGCGAAACACACGTTTTAAGGGCCATTAATATAATTAATCTATTTTTGTTAATATTATTGTTAATCCTTTATTTGGCCATTCCCTTTAAAACTGTTGTTAAAACAAGTTTGAATCTAACAACACCTAAAAGTTCTCAAAATTTTTGTGATAGCTACGAATATTACTATATTGCAATACCAAAAGACAAACTAGGTATGTGGAAATTCCAATTTACAACTCTATTTTTCTGCTGAAAAGCTTGAATTTTGCATACATCTTCAGCACATTCGCAACTTCCGTCTGAATTTCTGAATAAAGTTGATTTATTGATTAGAAAACAAGTAGTAGATGTTTTCGTTTAAAAAAAGTTCTAAGTAATCTTATAACTATATCTGTCGTAGTTTGTAAAGTATTGTTTGATAAAAAAAAATCGGAAGTACATGAAATGTAAGAGTAAACCGAATCCCGAATTTCTTTATACTTTTCCTACAACAAAATCGCGAAAATGGTGTAAGACTCAAGCCACTATAATTTCCTATAATTTTCCCCTTAAGTTAGGGTGGTTGCACACTCCACTAGTGATGAAGCAACTGTCTTTAGTGTAAAACAGTGCTTAAAATGATCACAGTCACCGTGTCAAAGAGGATCGTGTGCGTGCCGCCGATGCCCAGGCGGGATTGACTGCTTTCCGATTTCCGGTATATATATTTATATGTTGACTCCCTGAAATTGCTGCGTTTTTGTCAGTTTGTCGTGCATGGTTGAAGTTTGTTTGCAATTATATGCCTAGTTTGGCAATTGTAATAATTAAATACTTTTGACACGGGTTTTTGTCTAATTTATTAATTCGCTAAGACACATTACGTTATCGTCTCTACGGGTTGCTAAATTGTCACTGTGTACTTTCGGCTTCTCTTTCAGCCGAACGGAACCGGAATTTTCGGGCGTCCGGACAGCGGCGGGTCACGAAGCAGGACGAAGGAGATACAGTCCGTTAAAAAAATAACGGCGGAAAATGGAGGCAACGGATTTTTTATTTAAAGAACTGTTATAGATAACATTTAAGTTTTATACATTTTTTATGGTTATAATTTTAAAAATTACTGAAATTATTTTTCTCTCGGTGGTTTATAACCTTTGACTACAAATCTCAGTGAAATGAGTCATTTTTGGTACATTGTTTTTAACTATAAATAAGTATAATTATACTGTCACTGCCTTTCTAAATTTTGTTTCTTTGAAAATGAAAAAAATATTTAATCAAAAATATATGTAGTATATGGGACAATCTGCATCAACCGGATCAGAGCTACGACCAAAATTAGAAGCAATCAAAAAAATCAACCAAGGGCTCATTTTAAAACTTAGAGCGTCTACTTTCAAATGCCGAGTGCGCATTTGAAAAATCTGGGAAAAATTTGGCGGCAGGAGCCGGAGAAAAATCGAGTGTACAGCAAAAAAAGGCTTGTAAAAATAAAAATTCACAACCGATCGGGTCGTTTTTAGGCTCAAATTGTAGCTGATGTATGCCCCTAAATCTGGTGTTGTAGGTTGACAAAATTCAACATGGAGGATCCCATATGGCGGTCAAAAACACAATATGGTGGCCGAATTCTTGAAAACTAACCGATTTGCTCCAAATTTGGTACACGGGGTATTGGAGATCACTGATGACAAATCTGAGAACAGATTTGCCAAAATCAAGATGGCGGATCCAAGAAGGCGGTGAAAATTTTCAAAAATCAACTGATTTGTCCCAAATTTATTATACAGGAGATTTTGGGGTCACCGATTACGAATTCGAAGTTCAATTTTCTATAATTAATTTTAATTTAATTAATTTAATTAATTTTCTATAATTATTAATTAATTTTAAAAATCTGATTCGGAATCAACGACCCCACAAATCCCTGTATACCAAATTTGGTGCAAATCGATTGATTTTCAAAAATTCGGCCACCATATTGGATTTTTGACCGCCCAATTAGGTCCGCCATCTTGGATTTTGAAAATAGAACTTCGGATTCGTAATCGGTGATCCCAAAATCCCCCGTATAATAAATTTGGTACAAATCGGTTGATTTTCGAAAATTTCGTCCGCCATCTTGATTTTGGCAAATCTAACCTCGGATTTGTGATCTCCAATACCCCCAATGGTATACCCCCGTATACCAAATTTGATGCAAATCGGTTGGTTTTCAAAAAATCCGGCCACCATATTGGGTTTTTGACCGCCATATTGGATCCGCCATGTTGGATTTTGTCAACCTACTACACCAGATTTTTAAGGGCATACCTACATCAGCTACAATTTTAGTCTAAAAACGACCCGATCGGTTGCGAATTTTTATTTTTACAAGCTTTTTTGCTGGACACTCGATTTTTTCCGGCTTCCGGCCACCATATTAAATTTTTCAAAGGCGCACTCGGCATTTGAAAGTAGACGCTCTAAGCTTTAAAATGAACCCTTGGATTTTTTTGGTTGCTTCTAATTTTAGTCGTAGCTCTGATCCGGTTGACGCGGATTGTCCGATATACCTATATGTATATTACAAAACCCTGGAACACCTAGACCTGACATACTTTTGCCTCCCGGGCCTTTTGTCACAAGACGGGGTACTTGGTTAGAGCCTGTAGCGTATTATGATAATCATTTTGAAGAACTACAACGGGTTATTTCTAGTTTTGACCCCAACAACAACTGTGGGGCCTGTCGTTGCAAGAACAGTTCAGGTATTAAACGATGTCAACGACTACATAAACCATCAAAATATACATATTCTAGGAATAATCCTACGGCATTTTAGAACAACTATGCCCATTTATATCTGGTACCCATCAAGAGTTACCTCATACTCTACTAAAATATAGCACATACCTGTATATAGTCAACTTGTCCTTTGGTAACAGTTGACGTTGAAGGGACATTTTCCATGCGTAAAGTGCAATTGTACTGATGATAGGCGTCGCAGTTGTGCTACAGACACCTTAGAAATGTACAGTGCCATAAAGATTGATTATAGGCACCGGTCTGCGGATGTGTCAGAGACCTTATCAGATTGATCACCTATAGGTAATTTTTTTTGTTTAACATTTAGTTCGCCATTTTTATGTTTATTTGATTAGTTGCCAATATATTATGATGTATTTTCCGTACACATATCGGTGGGTAGTAATAAGGACTTGAATTCCTATCCTGTTTGTAGTCCGCAACTTGGAAACTCTAGTGCTGATTTACTCAATATTGAATCCTTCAATACGTCATAGTATCACTGGTTATTGAGGAAAACCTAATTTTATAAAATCACTTGGAACGTACTAGCGTAAAAAAATGTATCTCGGATATGTCAAAATAATCGCCAGTACACCTTAGAGTAAACAAAATTAAAAACTAGTCCGCAAGACTTCGTCCAACTGTCGGTATTCCGCGTGTCCGAATATTCCGTACCTTATTAGACGATTACCAAACTGCACAACATATAATCGAAGTTGCGCAAATCGACCCATTTTCGTAACCAGCCGGGCAAAAACCCTGATTACGAGGGAAAAACAAAAATTAGTGTTTGGGATTCTAGAGCGGGTTGCGTAACGCGACCTGCTCCTCGAACCAACGGACTACTCCGATACGGTCTTCCTCGTCTAACACTCTGCGAGACGAAAACAAAAACCCAGCCATTATCTAATACACTTCCATGTTGCGTACCTGAATAGTTGCAAGTTGTCCCCGTATGCTCGCAGCCAGACTACATGTTAATACGCTGGCATCACGTAAAAAATTATATGTAGATCGATTTTTATTGATTCGGTGATCGACAGAGCGCGACGCAGAATTTACACATTTCTTCGATGGGAGTTTTTTTGCCCGCTTCGTTATATTTCTCCGTATAAATACATACTGGCTACATATTAATTTGCTAGTTTTCTTTACCTAACGAGCCAAACATGAGGCTTAAACTAGTAAGTACGCCTGCATGGCTAAAAAATAGTCTAGACCGCCAATCGGTTAAAGTTAAAGTGCTAACGAGAGCTTTTCTTCTTTAACAGGTATTGTGTTCCTTCACCGTCGCCGTGTGCGGGGTCATTGCCAGTCCAAACACAAACGTAAGAACGCGCTTCCTCTACCAGACACAATAACATTTTTTTCTGCCTAATTTTCAGCTGCCCAACTACGTCTTCAAGTACACCGTAGATGACCCAAACACCAACGACCGTAAGACCCAGTACGAGCGCAAAGTAGGCAAGGAAATCACCAATTCCTACGCGGTCAAGACCATTCACCCGATCCCACCAACCGGCGGCCCCAACGCGGGTACCAGCTACGTAGGAGTAACGAGGTGGAGCGGCATCAACAAGGACAAGATAGCTCCAGGTGTGTTCCTAGTGAAAAAAGAAGAGGGTACCTTGGATCTGAGTCCCAACCTAAGCCCCTTCCCGTTTGTGAACAAGTTCGCGCCACCAAAGGACGACATACCGCCCAAGAAACCTTACCATTTACCTCCCAAGAAGCCCAGCTACGCGTGGAAGAAACCCCACCCAACCCAGGAACCCAAATGGAGAAATGACGAGGACGACGACGAACCCAAAATCCCAGAACGCGTGGAGATTACCTACAAACCCAAATGGAAGGACCACGATCACGAACCTAATATTCCCGATCATGTAAACATCGGCTACAAGAAGGACAAGTACCCCCCGCGTAAGCCAAATATCCTGATCATACTAAAGGACCGTGCTACAGGGGAGAAGAAGGGTATCGTTATCGACCCGCGCAAGCTGAGGCCCAACGACGAGGAAAAGGACTACGTCAGCGTCCACAGCAGCGGTCACAAGGACTACGACTGGCCCAAGAGGTATGGAGGCGGCATCTTCAAGAAAATCCGGCCAGGATACTTCATCCCCGGAAGTCACGGAGGTAACTACGTCCCTCTGTACGACAAGGGAGTCTACCACGGTTTCGACAAAGAAGACGACGCTGGGGACAAAGACGACGGTGTGTATATGCGCAGCTACAGCTACGACAAGAGGTACGGCAGCGACAGGGACATGGAAGACGACAGCGACTCCTACAAGCAGTACTACCCCAGCGAAAAAGATAAGGAGGACAAGCGCTACGAGGTGGAGGAAGACATGGGGGAAAATAAGGGCAGTAAAGACAGTTGGGCTGCCATAGGTAAAGAGTACGGTTACGATAGCAAAGACGAGGACAGCTGGAGTAAGATAGGCAAGGGATATGGCGATAAAGATGATTATTCGTATGGCAAACATCACGACGATGAAGACGACGATGATGACAGGTATAGTAAAGACGACGACTACAAGGGAAAGAGCTACAAGCACGATGGAAAATATGGCGGGTATGACGGCGACAAAAAGTGGTACGACGGCAAGGCTAACTTAGAAGACAAAGAATATGGAAATGGCGATGATTATAATAAGAGTTACGGTAGCGGCAAAGAGTACTACGAAGAGAGTAGTCACAAGTGATCTAGGAGTTGTAATTTTTGTACGGCTTTAATTGTACATTTTACGTTCGTTGGTTTAAGTAAGCATGCTGTTTGTGCAGCGTGCGTTGTACGAGAAATAAAATTTATTTATTTTTTAATCATGTGTCCTTGTTTCATTCCAATTTCTCTGCTGCTGCTAATAAAAAAAGTTAAATTAATCAAGACGTTGTTATGCAACCTAGTATTTGCAAAAAGCCCCACCTAATGCACAAAATAGTTCTTGTTATGTTCGGCGATTGGCGAATTACATATGTAAAATAAGTATTAATTTATAATATTCTCGCATCAGCGTAAAAAAGTATTACGTGCACTAGTTTGAACTGGCAGAAATAAATAAATACATACATATTGGTGTTATTTTCTTCCTGGTTCGTGGACATTTTTTGACTATAAAAAGTACTTTAATAAAATTTCATTATTAACAAGGATTGTTTAAATTATTATGGAAATTACCAAATCATATACAAAGAGTGGAATTTAAAGAGAAAGTTATAAGGTAATTTGTCGATTTGTAAGGGTGATTATATGGTCGATTTATGATCAGCATTTCTATAATGGCATATCCTTCTTTGTTGCTCAATAAACCTTTGTGTTTTATCTTCCCTTGCAATTTCTATTATAGAACGAAATATTCACCGACTCATTAAAGAAACCAACCCAACCTGAGATCAGTGATACGAGGGTTGTGTAAAAAATAAGGTTCCCAATGCTGTAAATTTGCCGCGCGAGATGCTAGGCGAAATCCGGCAACCGCCACCGCGCTGGTTCCCCTACTCCAGATCCCGCGCTGGTAGAAATCGCTGCGACTCTCAGTATCTGCCTGACAGTTATCTACGATGAAACCCCTTATCGCTGTTACCGCCAGATGCGAAATTCATGCAGTGATCCGATTTTTTGCACGCTAAAAAGTTACAACCGGTTGAAATTCACAGGCAGTTGAGTGAAATTTATGGGGAAACCTGTATCAGCATTCAACACGTCCGCAAATGGTGTAAAGAGTTCTCCGAAGGACGCACAGACATGATGAAAAGCGAAGCGGAAGGCACGAAGTTGTGGCGAAGATTGAGCGAATTCTGCTCGAAGATCGAAGAGTAACGATTCGGGAATTGGCTGCCCAGATTCCTGAGGCTTGTGAAAAATCAATCGACATGATTTTGACTAAAAGGTTAGGTTATCACAAGGTGTGTGCGCGGTGGGTCCCGCACATGCTTTCAGAAATCCACAATGTCGACCGCGTCAACTGTGCCCAGAAGTTTCTTCGACAATGCGCCGAGAATACTGAAGAATTCTTAGACTCTATTGTTACGGGAGATGAAACGTGGTGTCATTACGTCACTCCGGAAACAAAACAACAATCACGCCAATGGCGCCATACCGGATCGCCTAAACCGAAGAAGTTCAAGCAGAAGTTGTCCGCAGGGAAAGTCAAGGCTACGATGTTTTGGGACCGTAAGGGCGTCCTGCTTACCGAGTTTATGCCTAAACGGACCACAATAACTTCTGAAAGTTATTGCAAGACCTTGAAAAAACAGACGAACCATCCAAAATCGCCGAAGAGGAAGCGCCCGCACGTCTCTCGCCAAACCACGGACTTGATCGCCTTTGGCTGGGATCACGTCGAACATGCCCCTGATCTTGCACCGAGTGACTTCCACTTGTTCCCAAAATTAAAAGAACACTTGAGTGGCCAACGCTTCGAGGCGGACGAAGAGTTGCAAGAAGCGGTCGCCAAATTCCTCAACGGACTGGCGGCGGACATTTTTGAAGCGGGTTTCCAAAAGTGGATTAGTCGTCAACACAAATGCGTAGAAAAATCTGGCGATTATGTTGAAAAATAGCTAAAATGTGAAGCTTTCCAATGGTGTATTTTTCAGTTCAAATAAAAAATACGTTACACCTGAAAAAAATGTGGGAACCTTATTTTTTACATAAACCTCGTAGCTAGTGTTTAAAACCTTTCTATTTCATGCCTTGTTTGACTCAATATCCAGCGCCGTTTAAACCTGTTGTTGACAAATTAATAAATAATATGGCACTTGAACCTTTTGCAGATGTATTAACAATGACATATAATTTTTTAAGCGCAACATAAAAAAAATTGGCACAATAGTTATTTCATTCTTCAATTAGATGTGAAATGGTGAAAACCCTTTGGTAAATGGAAGTCTGTTTTAAGTTGTATTTAAAGGGCTTTATTTTTAATTAGTTGTTTAAATGATCATGGCACACTTGAACCGATTAAAATATATATAAAACGATTAAAAAGTATTTGAGTTTTTGTGACACTGAATTTTTATTGTCAGTACTGCTGGACTTTTATAAATATTTTTAATCAATCTTTATCTTCAAAAGCAGCATTTTTAGAAGACATATAAATATTGTTCCCATTAAATTAATCCTTTCTACAATGTGTTTTCCTTTTTTGTCGCTCAATAAACCTTCCTGTTTCACTTTTCATTGTAGTGTTATTATAAAACAAAATATTCACCAGCAAATTGAAATCAATCAGAGCTGGTGCTTGACCTTTCTATATCGAACCTTCTTTCATTTCTTCTTCTCTTGATCACAAGTTAAAATATTATATGTGGAGTTGGCCGAAATGTGCCGCGAGACATAGTCGTACGCCTCATAATACACGTAATAAAGTAACTAATGTTAAATATGGTAACAAAAGCAATAAATCCACACTTTATAACCATATATGTACGTAAAAGTTACCCTCTTAACCCTTTAACGTAAAAACTACAGTTTCTGTATATTCTCTCTTTAGCAACGTGCCAAGTACAAGAAACGATGGAAAACAAAATCGGGAAATGCCGAGTATTTTTGGGGCTGCTCTTTCGAATGGCACCAAAAAAAATACATAATAGTTGAAGCTTACCCCTGTTTTTGGCCATTTAAATTGAAAATAGCACGATTTTCAGGTAAATTTTTTTGTAACATGATTTTTGACTGGAAAATAAAATTCTTTCGACAAAAAACTACGGGAAAAGTGCATTCAAGCGTTGTACTGAAAAGTTATGTACTTAGAAAAAAATTAATTCCAACATGGGGTGTCCAATATCTCAGCCAAAAGGACACATTGTCAGGGGAAACTTTCATATTTTTTTTTACTCAAACCTGGAGAACTTTGGGGCAAAAGGATAGAGAACAAAAAGTGTTCAGATAAATCCAAGGAGTACGCCTGATTTTTTTTCAGAATATTTGGTCACGTTTTGGTCATTTTCAATTTGGCCATTTTTTCGAAAACCCGAAAATGGCTCCAAAAATTCTGAAAAAAATTACACACCTCGATTGATGAGTCCTAAACAAATGTCTCAACAAAAAAATTGGCCCAATTTGGCCGTTTTCCCGTTGGAATGTTTCAAAAAATAGTCTTTCCTAAAATTTCACAATCGTTTCCAGACATCTGGGGAAAATACACGTGTTCTTGGCTCATACTCAATAAAGTCTGCGCCAAAATGGCTGTCCCCAAATTGTTCATTTTTTTCATTTCAATATTCCAAAAATTGGCCGAAACCCAAAATTGCAGGAAAGACCGACAATTCTGGAAAAATTCGCACGTCTCCTCTAAATCATGTCCAAGAAGTTTTAACAAAAAATTCTGAAATAATTAGTGTCTTGAATTATGTATACTTAACAAAGTATAATCGTACCAAAAAGGACGATTTTGATTTTTTTTCCGAATACAAGCTCTAAGGCGACTATTTCCGATTTGTTCTTATTTTGGTCAAACTGTAAAAAAATTGTCAATTCGCCTTTAGGACGCGCGACTTCAAGCGAGGTGTGTAATTTTTTTCAGAATTTTTGGAGTCATTTTCGGACTTTTGAAAAAATGGCCAAATTGAAAATGGCCAAAAGGTGACCAAAAATTCTGAAAAAAAATCAGGCGTGCTCTTTGGATAAATCTGAACACTGTTTGTTCTCTAAACTTTTGCCCCAAAGTCCTCCAGGTTTGTGTAAAAAAATTAAGAAAGTTTCCTCTGACAATGTGTCCCTTTGGCCGAAATATTAGACACCCCATGTTGGAATTATTTTTTTCTAAGTACATAACTTTTCAGTACAAGTCTCGAATGCACTTTTACCGTAGTTTTCTGGAGAAAGAAAATTTTTTCAGTCAAAAATCATGTTACAAAAAAAATTGACCTGAAAAATCGTGCTCTTTTCAACTTAAATGGCCAAAAACAGGGGTAAGGTTCAACTTTTATGAATTTTTTTGGTGCGATTCCGAAAGAGCATCCCCAAAAATACTCGGAAAGGGATTTCCAGATTTTTTTTCCATCGTTTTTCGTACTTGGCACGTTGCTAAAGAGAGGATATACGAAAACTGTAGTTTTGACGTTAAAGGGTTAATTAGTTTGACGACACAGCTTAGTTAACAGTACTATCACGAACTGGAGAGGATTCGTAAAAACTTTGTATCATCAGATAAGTTTTTATAGTTGTCTCCGAGAGTTCTGTTCGCTGTTGTTAAAATATATGCTTATATTTTGAGAATGATCGTTCGATATCTCCTGATGTAATATACAGGCATAATTAAAATACCCTTTGCACTCACTTAACGGATCTGCAGATGTACCACCTCAAATTTGTCTTAATTTGCTAAAGTCGCTGTATTTCTTTAATACATTTTCGAACTCATTTTTAACTGGCTCATTTATTGCGTCACCTATAGCGTGTAGCAGCGAATTTACTTCATCCACTATTTGCAGTGACTCCGCGAACGGCAACGCACTGTTCTGTAATTTTTTTTATGGCGTCATACAAACCTTTACAGTTATTATGAATAGTTTTTAAAGCTGTTTCAATGAAACAGCTTGAAATTTGGTCTGGCTCTCCTTAAATACTGCTGCAACTTCCAAAGTTCCAGCAGTAGTTTTGGAAGGATTGAACTGTAATATAAGAGCAGAGTTCTCAAAGGCATATCCTCCTTTTTATTTTTTATGTTTCACACTATTTACGACGGTTACCATCCGACACAATACTTTTTCCTTACAGACTTTGACAAACGTTTATACCTATTGATTGGACTATTATGTCATCGCTGAATTCTCCTGACGAGGAAATAAGCCGAGACACTCCTTACATTTCTTGCCATATAAATTTATTCACCTAAATCAAATTTTTTAAGTAACATGAACTTAATTTCCTAAACGTTACTTTTTGTTAATCTCCTCATTGTTTAATACAGTTAAATAAATCTTCGAAGTCACCTTTGAATTTATTCACTTTGTCAGCAAATGGTGGTTTTTTAGGTGTTTGCACGTGAGCAAACGACTGAAGTCAATGACCCACCCCGCCGCGTGCCGCTGAATTGCGGCATGATCGGCCAACCCTAACTATATGGCACTTGGAACATTTGCTACCGTCAATACATCTGTATTGACGATGGCATATAACAAAAGACATATTGACATATGTTCTTTCACGCCCCGATTAGATACGACATGGTTATGTGCAGAGATGACTACACGATGAACCCTTCGGTAAATTGAAGTCACTGGTGCCTGTTTCACATTGTATTTAAAGTTCTTTGCACTGAGCCATAGATTCGTTATACTGTCAACGTCTGCGGTCGCTAGAATTTTGAGGTTAAGAGCCAAAGCGTGGCTTATTAACGAGAGACAGTTTTTTGCGCCGCGCCCAATAAAAAATAGAAGATAATTCGGTTTATTTATCCTTTATTTTTTATGCCAATCGGATTCGCTGCAACATTTTTTTTGCCACTCGAGCCCCCTATATATATACATGTATTGAAATTGCACCGGAATGGAGTTGGCAAAACTGCAAAGGCACGCTGACTATGATAATTATTCCGGTTTTGAAATTTCGGATTTTTTTTGAGAGCGCGCTCGCTGTGTCCCACCGTTAAAACACGGTAAACAAATATCTCCGGCCACGCGTAATAGGACTTTATTTGCTCATCGAGCATTCTGCGACGTTGCGCAACGCCGCCATCGGAAATAATGTCACTCTTGTCACATTCAGAGGCAATAAACTTTTTTTTTTTTTGCTATCGCCCCGGCTCCGAATAATTGGTACATATGCTCACAGTTTATTTACTATTTGCCAACTGCGTACTTGATGGACCATAAAAAGGAATTTTAAGTAAATTTCTGCTGCTTTTTACCTAATGTGAAATTTTTTTTCATACCTTATTAACTTGTCGGTATAAATTCGATCGGCCGGCATTTCCTCTCCAGTACTTCGTGACAGGATAAAAGATGAAGTGGAGCAACGTACGTACATCAGTCGCACTCAGTTCGATTTAGTTTGCCATTTCCGGTGTTTTGGTAGTTGGAAAAATTCAGGCGAGGTGTGAATTCCTTGCACGATCTGACAGAAAAAAAGTTATTTAGAGTGATACCTAGGTGCGGAAAGGGACGTTTTAAGTGCATACGAGGTTAAAGTGCAACAGAGAAACGATACTATAAAATGGTACGCGAGTTTAAGACCGGATTTTTCCAAAAAACATCGGATTTTGAGTGAATTGGGCATTTTGCACTTGAGTATCAAAATAATACAGTGTATAATTGTTTTTAAATACAAAACGACTCTATAGTATCTTCGTGAAATTGTGCAGTGATGAGATCAGTTTGAAACCAAATGGAAACCATCTATTCAACCGTCTGCATAAGACGTTAAACATTCTTTATTTTGCTTTTTGAAATTTCGCGACCTCATCTGCAACGATGTGTCAATTTTTTGGGTTATTCTTTTTTATCTTACTAACATTTTTGGGTTTTAATTTTACTAAAATCATTTGGGTTACACAGTTTATATGACAAAAGAAGTATCATTTTTCCAAAATATTACTGTGCATCAGGTGTTTATTATTTTCCATTGAACGATACACAATTTGTATTGCATTTCTGTTAGAGAAATATCCAAAGGAATTCATACCTTCATACTCGTATATTTAAAGCTAAACCAAATATAAATAAACAAAATTATTATATAAAAATATTCCATTTTTAAGTTTGTCTGTTTCAGCAGCCGCCACTGTTACTCGCCTTGGCAACCCTTGCCACATTTGCAGCTTTAGGAAACGTAAGTTAAATGCATGAAAAAAAAATGTCAAAAAAAAACATTATTTTTAATTTTAGGCGGTGCCCCAATTCGAATACGATGAAGACGTACATGGATATGTAAGTAGAACATTCTAACGAAAAAAAAAAATGTTTTTATCAATTTCGTGACTTATTTCAGGCAAAGGATCCTGTTATGCATCAATATGACGTAGAAGATCAATACCAACGCGTAAGTAAAAAGTTGAAATTATGAAAAATTTAATATTATTATTATTATTTTGGTTGCAGATTAAGCAAGGTATTACTGGTCAACAGCCAGCAGATGCTCAAGATAACAAAGACAAAGATGTAAGTCGGATTTTTGCAATGGGAATTGCTTTAGTCTAGATTCATTTTAAGTTTTGAAGCAATTAGTGTTAAAAAATATATATGAACAAAACTCCCAGACGCTAAAATAAATCAGTGAATTACAGTATTTTTGGAACTGATTTCAGGTAACCTTGCCCATCAAGCCTGAAGCTGATGAAAAAGACAAAGTAAGAATACAGGGTGTGTTAAAAAAGCGTTTAGTAAACTTTTTTTATTTTAGATCCCACCCATTGCAGCAATCGAAGGAAAGGACAAACCTGTAAGAGAATATTAAATAAAAAGTGTTTGAGTTGCAACGAGATTTTTCAAAAATTTTAATGTTTTTTATTTCGACACTATGGATTCTTAAATTACAGCATTCCAAAAACAAAATTAAAATTCAAATCTATCAAAAATGTATCTAGCTGCAATTGAAAATTTTCTGTCATCGGTACTTTAAAAAATTACTGTTCGAAAAATTCATTTCAGGTAAATTCTCAGGGTAAGAACCAAGGAGAAGGCAAGTCTAACTATGTAAGTAAATAAAAAATATTCAGTATTCTAATAATGATATTATTAATAAAAACGTCTATGTAAGTAAATATATATATTATTTTAATCGGTAGTGATAATGATAGTAGTCTTCCTAGTCTTACTAGTCTGTGGTTTTAGGAAGGTTTTTTATGTCTTTTTACATATCCTAAAAAAAAGGAACTTTCAAGTATATATTTTTTCAAACAACTTTGCCTAGTTTAGTAGGAAGCTAAGAATCTTACACACTTTCTTCATTACAAACTGTTATCTTTTGAACCACTTCTCATACTAACTGACAACTCTTCCTGCAGGCCGAATATGAACCAGAATTCGACGAAAAGAAGGACACCTACGGTCACGTAAGTAAACCCCAAGCATCCCCAATAGAAAATCTTGTAACCCTTTCTTCCATCCTCAGTACAAAGAGCAGGCCGACCTAGAGTACAATATCAAGGACACCATCTCCAACCTGGCTTTCGAGAAACTCCCTCCAGTCTACCAGAAGTTGGACAAGCTCCTCAGATGGGGCGGCGAAGAGAAGGAAGACGACAAAGAAGAAGATGAAGACGAGAAACCCGATGAGTACAACGAGCAGTCCTACGGGGGTCGTAACGACGGCTACGGAGCTCAGGGAGGTCGCCGCGCGTACGGCAACCAAGACGAAGACGAGTACGGCGGCAGCAGCGGCAGCAGCGGCAGCAGTGGCAGCAGCAGCAACGACGGCTACGGCGGCAGCAGCGACGGTGGCTACGGCGGCAGATCGAACCAGAAAAAGCAGCGGGAGAACGACGAGGAGGGCCTCGACAACGAGGGCGGCTTCAGCAACCAGTTCCAGTACGAGCTCCTGGCCAATGCCAGGCGTTACTGAACCAACAGCCACCCCCAACTGATGTACGTCGGCCCTTATTCATATTGAATATATTATAAATGTTTGTGTGTCGTTAAGTTTTATATTAGGTTATATTTTTTTCTACTTGCTGAAATAAAGGTTGTCTTACGTTTAAGCGTGTCGTCTTTCTTTACCCTATAGAGTTATACAGTCTATCCTAAATTGGTTATACGTACATCGGTATCTCGGTTATTGTTGGAGATAGAAAGACGGTTAAATAGGGGGAAGTTTTAGAGGACTTTATTACCTCATCGACTTTTTTTTTCAAATTCGGTATACTTATATGTAAGCGTTTTTGACATAATTTCAAAAAAAGTTAAAGTGTCCCATATATTTTTATTTACTGGACTTTTTGTGATATTTTATCGAATACGTACATTGTCAGGACTTTTTTGACATATCATTTTTTTCTGTTTTCATTTGTTTCTGAATTAATACCATAACTATGATTTTTCTAACGGACACTATATTGGATTTTTATGTGGTTAAATAGTGCTCAACGTTGCTTTGCAACAATTTATTACAATGGCATACAAACATGTGTTTCCTGTGAAATCAAAAATATTTATGTTTTTTTCAAAGTAGGTAACAATTTTCAAATTACGAACAAAAAACTATTGCTTAAGGAACCGCCACTTCCACATCTAATTTTTCCACAATATTAATCAGACTAAATCTCTGTTTAAGCGTGTCGTCTTTCTTTACCCTATAGAGTTATATAGTCTATCCCAAATTGGTTATACGTATATCGGTATCTCGGTTATTGTTGGAGATAGAAAGACGGTTAAATAGGGGGAAGTTTTAGAGGACTTTATTACCTCATCGACTTTTTTTTTCAAATTCGGTATATTTATATGTAATCGTTTTTGACATAATTTCAAAAAAGGTTAAAGTGTCCCATATATTTTTATTTACTGGACTTTTTGTGATATTTTATCGAATACGTACATTGTCAGGACTTTTTTAACATTTTTTTCTGTTTTCATTTGTTTCTGAATTAATACCATAAACTATGATTTTTCTAATGGACACTATATTGGATTTTTATGTGGTTAAATAGTGCTCAACGTTGCTTTGCAACAATTTATTACAATGGCATACAAACAAGTGTTTCCTGTGAAATCAAAAATATTTATGTTTTTTTTCAAAGTAGGTAACAATTTTCAAATTACGAACAAAAAACTATTGCTTAAGGAACCGCCACTTCCACATCTAATTTTTCCACAATATTAATCAGACTAAATCTCTGTTTAAGCGTGTCGTCTTTCTTTACCCTATAGAGTTATATAGTCTATCCCAAATTGGTTATACGTACATCGGTATCTCGGTTATTGTTGGAGATAGAAAGACGGTTAAATAGAGGGAAGTTTTAGAGGACTTTATTACTTCATCGACTTTTTTTTTCAAATTCGGTATACTTATATGTAATCGTTTTTGACATAATTTCAAAAAAAGTTAAAGTGTCCCATATATTTTTATTTACTGGACTTTTTGTGATATTTTATCGAATACCTACATTGTCAGGACTTTTTTGACATATCATTTTTTTCTGTTTTCATTTGTTTCTGAATTAATACCATGAACTATGATTTTTTCTAATGGACACTATATTGGATTTTTATGTGGTTAAATAGTGCTCAACGTTGCTTTGCAACAATTTATTACAATGGCATACAAACATGTGTTTCCTGTGAAATCAAAAATATTTGTGTTTTTTCAAAGTAGGTAACAATTTGCAAATTACGAACAAAAAACTACTGCTTAAGGAACCGCCACTTCCACATCTAATTTTTCCACAATATTAATCAGACTAAATCTCTGTTTAAGCGTGTCGTCTTTCTTTACCCTATAGAGTTATACAGTCTTTCCCAAATTGGTTATACGTACATCGGTATCTCGGTTATTGTTGGAGATAGAAAGACGGTTAAATAGGGGGAAGTTTTAGAGGACTTTATTACTTCATCGACTTTTTTCAAATTCGGTATACGTTTCTTACTATGTAAGTACTAATACTTATATGTAATCGTTTTTGACATAATTTCAAAAAAGTTAAAGTGTCCCATATATTTTTATTTACTGGACTTTTTGTGATATTTTATCGAATACGTACATTGTCAGGACTCTTTTAACATATCATTTTTTTTCTGTTTTCATTTGTTTCTGAATTAATACCATGAACTATGATTTTTCTAACGGACACTATATTGAATTTTTATGTGGTTAAATAGTGCTCAACGTTGCTTTGCAACAATTTATTACAATGGCATACAAACATGTGTTTCCTGTGAAATCAAAAATATTTATGTTTTTTTCAAAGTAGGTAACAATTTTCAAATTACGAACAAAAAACTATTGCTTAAGGAACCGCCACTTCCACATCTAATTTTTCCACAATATTAATCAGACTAAATCTCTGTTTAAGCGTGTCGTCTTTCTTTACCCTATAGAGTTATATAGTCTATCCCAAATTGGTTATACGTATATCGGTATCTCGGTTATTGTTGGAGATAGAAAGACGGTTAAATAGGGGGAAGTTTTAGAGGACTTTATTACCTCATCGACTTTTTTTTCAAATTCGGTATATTTATATGTAATCGTTTTTGACATAATTTCAAAAAACGTTAAAGTGTCCCATATATTTTTATTTACTGGACTTTTTGTGATATTTTATTGAATACGTACATTGTCAGGACATTTTTAACATTTTTTTCTGTTTTCATTTGTTTCTGAATTAATACCATAAACTATGATTTTTCTAATGGACACTATATTGGATTTTTATGTGGTTAAATAGTGCTCAACGTTGCTTTGCAACAATTTATTACAATGGCATACAAACAAGTGTTTCCTGTGAAATCAAAAATATTTATGTTTTTTTCAAAGTAGGTAACAATTTTCAAATTACGAACAAAAAACTATTGCTTAAGGAACCGCCACTTCCACATCTAATTTTTCCACAATATTAATCAGACTAAATCTCTGTTTAAGCGTGTCGTCTTTCTTTACCCTATAGAGTTATATAGTCTATCCCAAATTGGTTATACGTACATCGGTATCTCGGTTATTGTTGGAGATAGAAAGACGGTTAAATAGAGGGAAGTTTTAGAGGACTTTATTACTTCATCGACTTTTTTTTTCAAATTCGGTATACTTATATGTAATCGTTTTTGACATAATTTCAAAAAAAGTTAAAGTGTCCCATATATTTTTATTTACTGGACTTTTTGTGATATTTTATCGAATACCTGCATTGTCAGGACTTTTTTGACATATCATTTTTTTCTGTTTTCATTTGTTTCTGAATTAATACCATGAACTATGATTTTTCTAATGGACACTATATTGGATTTTTATGTGGTTAAATAGTGCTCAACGTTGCTTTGCAACAATTTATTACAATGGCATACAAACATGTGTTTCCTGTGAAATCAAAAATATTTGTGTTTTTTCAAAGTAGGTAACAATTTGCAAATTACGAACAAAAAACTACTGCTTAAGGAACCGCCACTTCCACATCTAATTTTTCCACAATATTAATCAGACTAAATCTCTGTTTAAGCGTGTCGTCTTTCTTTACCCTATAGAGTTATACAGTCTTTCCCAAATTGGTTATACGTACATCGGTATCTCGGTTATTGTTGGAGATAGAAAGACGGTTAAATAGGGGGAAGTTTTAGAGGACTTTATTACTTCATCGACTTTTTTCAAATTCGGTATACGTTTCTTACTATGTAAGTACTAATACTCATATGTAATCGTTTTTGACATAATTTCAAAAAAAGTTAAAGTGTCCCATATATTTTTATTTACTGGACTTTTTGTGATATTTTATCGAATACGTACATTGTCAGGACTCTTTTAACATATCATTTTTTTTCTGTTTTCATTTGTTTCTGAATTAATACCATGAACTATGATTTTTCTAACGGACACTATATTGAATTTTTTATGTGGTTAAATAATGCTCAACGTTGCTTTGCAACAATTTATTGCAATGACATACAAACATGTGTTTCCTGTGAAATCAAAAATATTTATGTTTTTCTCAAAGTAGGTAACAATTTGCAAATTACGAACAAAAAAAATACTGCTTAAGGAACCGCCACTTCCACATCTAATTTTTCCACAATATTAATCAGACTAAATCTCTAAAAATAGTAGTTTCTAATTTTAAAAGTTTTAAATTTGGATATAGCCCTTTATGGCGTATTGATATTAGTGTAACACTTTTTAGATTAGCGCCATTTGCATTCTATTCGACTTACAGACTTGCGGTTTTTAATTTTCGGTAGTCTATTGGGTTGGCTTGGATGTCCCGAAGGAGCTACGTGGTGACTTAAACGGTCGCTGTCCACACCCTAAAAAGCAACTCCATGTCGAAATTTAAATTCGCAAAATTTTGATGGCAATTTCAGACACATACAGGATGGACTGAGAAGGACGCTGTGTATGACTTATGACCTAATAGACGTCTGTGACCTATATTGTCATTATTGCTAATGTGATCTCTATGAACTTTGCGACCTTAATGACATATAATTTTTATTACTTATTCATATGACCCTTGTGGCTCACATGGCATTTCTAGATTTTATGACCAATATGACCTTTACGATCAAGTTGATATTTATAAAATATATATACCTAATTTATAATTCACGCTTCCACAAATTTTTAATAATTCCCTCGCATTTTATTTTAAATACTTAAATACACCCGGGGGGGGGGGGGGTTCGAATAAGATTATATTTTTTTAGACCTCCGTTCACTGTATAATTACTAAAATTAATGTTAAACAAGTTTTTTGGAAGACCTATTTTGAATAGTTACCCCCTTCAACCCCCTCAATCCACCCTAAACACATTTATACTTGTAGACTGTGTTATGTTGCACATGTGTATCAAATTTGAAGTGCATGTATTGTATCGTTTGCGAACTACCTGTAGACAAAAGAAACGTGTATAAACCCTATTTATCCCTCAACTCCTTGACCGATTAAGCTCAAAATATGGTCAGCTCCAGTTTTCATAATTATATATAAATGTTGCAAATTTCAAGTTGATACCTCAAAGCGTTCTCGAGTTATCTTGCTCACAAAAACGGTTAAGAGACCGACAGACCGACAGACAGACCAACTTTTTCAACCTTGAATCTTAAGGTCTGGGTTCAAACTTCAGCAACTCCGTTGGAACGAATTAATTTTCTCCGTGCAACATTTCTCTGAAAAACCGGAACCGTTGTCACTATAGCGATGAACCCGGATTACAACCATTGCAGATACGTGATTCTGTTCCATATCTAGGTACGGAGAGTTACGAAAATCGAATAGAAAACGATCTCCGACAGACTGAACGCGCTCCAACTCGAATGTAACATTCGGAAAAACATCATTGCCTCTCGTAATACGCCTGACCCGTAATTAATTTATTTCACAGTTAATTCCCAATTGCAACATTTTAATAACTTTTTATCCGCCGATTTAAAATTGTAAAATGTAAATTAATGTTGGGATATACGCAAAAATTCTTTGCGTTGCGCCACCCGGTTGACAGCGGGGCAAGGGCAATTTAAAAGATGGCACATTTCTTGGGAAACTACACGTAATTAACAGTTGATTAACTTTTTTTCCGGGTTTTCTTTCGAAAATATAATTTGGTAACGATTATCTGATGTTTACAGCAACACAGATAACGATTTTTAGTCTATTTTTGATTAAAATTTAAATAAAATGAATTTGAATTGATTTTATTTTACTTTTAGGATTTGGGATTTAGTTGGTACCATTGTTTCTTAGGTCATCAAGAGCTATAATAATTACTATTTCATTTTATAAATTTAAAACAAACACACATAATCTTTTATTACGTCTGATTATTTCTAAATTGAATTTTTTTTATACTTATAAGAAAGCAGGGCCAGGTAGATAAAAAAGTGTGGCCAGATATACATTTATAAGGTTTCACCATAAAACATAATTAAAGCTTAATGTAAAACTTTGTAAAAACACTTAACCACAAAAGGAGCTGCATTTAATTACTAAAGCCTGTAGATTAATAACAGTTTCCAGGACCGGTCCTAACGCGACTGGAATACTGTTATACATATGTGCCACATTAATAAAGTACATTTTCAACTCATATAAAATATGTCCCCGGATCGAGTTTAAAAGAGGAAAAAACCTTGTGTTTTTGATTTCTCAGAAAAAGCCCTGCTTGATTTCAAACCCCCAAAACGCAAATAACTTTTTATATAACTCAAACGGTTCCCGAGATAATACCATTTTTCTTCATAATTTGGACTTTCACAAAATTTTATAATTAATTCTAGTTGACGGATTTAACCCAATAATTTCGTTGTCTAGGATACTATATGCTATAGAAACTCAATTAATTAGTTAGCTAAAAAAATGATTCGAATTACTTAGTCTCATTTTTTAATCATTGAATTAAACAACTGATTATAAAATGAAATCAAAACTAAACCAAAATTTTGTTATTCAAATAATGCTGCTCCTTTTTCTGCACAAATTTCAATTCGAGCTCTAAATTCGTTAAAACTATTTCTAATTTCCTTGCTTTTAATTGCTCTTCATCATTTTCTAGTGGTTCACGATAGACAATTTGCTTTAAACGTCCCCATAGATAGAAGTCCAATATTGTCAGATCCGGGCTTCTCGGCGGCCATAAAATGGGACCATCCCTTCCTATTCAGTGTTCATTAAATTCGGAATTGAGCCAATTACGGACAGTAACGGCATGATGAGCAGGGCACCCATCTTGTTGGAAAAACATTCTCGTTCGATAACCTAAAGAAAGTTCATCAAGTTTATCTGTTAAAAAGTTTTGTAGCATCTCCAAATATGTATTACGATTTAAATTTTCTTTGAAAAAAATATGGACCAATAATGCAATTTGTATATGAAACCGCACACCACACATTAACTTTTTTTGAAATATTGTCTTCGACAAGAAATAGTAAAGTGGGGATTTGTTTCACTCCAATACCGGCAATGCTGAGAGGAAACGACGCCGTTTGTTGAAAAAGTATATTCATCGGAGAACAAAATTTGCATATGAAATCCTACGTCATTTAAAACTCTGTTGCCCATCTCCAAACAAAAATCCAAACGTTTGGCTTCATCACCCTCCTCTAAGGTGTGCCTGAATTTTGGTTTAAATGGTAAAATCCGGTTCTGCTTGAAAATTCTCTGTAAATGCGATTTACTTATTTCAGTTTCAATTGTCCTTCTTCTGTGATAAACTTGGAGCTTCTCTCACGGAATGGAGGGCAAGAACTGAAGCAGCATCATGTTCATTCAACAATTTTTTTTTAATTTTTTAATGTCTAAAACAGAGCCTGTTTCTAAGAACTTGGTCACCAACTTCTTCGCTCCGACATTAGAAATGCTAACTTCCGGCTATTTTTTGTTAAATTTATTAATAACAACACGATAGCACTCTTCCCCAGTTCCGTAGCATTGAATCAAATAAATTATTTGTTCTAGTCAACATTATAGCATATAAATAGTAGCAAAATGACGAAGATTCGATTTGAAGTTATACTGACTTATTAGTTGTCAGCAATTGTCAGTGATATCTTGCAATGAAATCCGCCTACTAGAATTTTTTTAAAGAATTATAAAAAACTTGTCCAAAAGCCCAAATTATGAAGAAAAACGGTATTATCTCGAGAACCGTTTGAGTTATGTATATACAAAGTAATTTGCGTTTTGGGGGTTTGAAATCAAGCAGGGCAAATCATCAAGAGTGACTTTTTCTGAGACATCAAAAACACAAAATTGTTTCCTCTTTTAAACTCGATCGGGGGGCATACTGTATATATGTGCATAGTACAATCCTAGTTCAAATACAATACAAATCCTACAATCAAATAACGCCATTATATTCCTGAATATAACCCGTCCGCCCGATACATCATTCGTGTGCACGAAACGTCGAAAAAGTTTGTAAAAATGTCGGGACAGCATCCATCGCATGTTACGGAGGAGCGTTGGATAAACAATTTGGCGGAACTGACCTTTGAATGGCAATGAACTTCGTTGTACCGTGTGATACAGTGTAATCCATATTATTCCATTATTCCATTTTATTGTCAAAATTAATATTATATTATATATTGTCCATATTATTGATAACACAGGCACACAAAAAAAAGTCCTGATACAGAAAGGAGAAGGACCTTCTGGTACGTTTTTCGGTGTGCTAAAAACGAATCTCAGGTCAGAACTGACCCATCACCCTTAGATTTCTCCCCAGCGCACCCTAGCACCCTCCCAAATGGTCAAATGTTCACATCATATAAAAATTCAAAATAAATATCTCATCAAGGTCAATTTTACGTTTTAAAATCCAAATAAATTCTCATTCTACGGTTTTGGTGTTAAGAACACATCTGAGGTCAGAATTTACTCATGCCCCTAAGGTTACACCCCAGCTACCCCTAAAACCTCCCCCCCCCCCAAGGATCAAAATTTTACTTTATATAAAAATTCAAAATAAATAATTCATTCTACTTATTTGGGGTACTGAAACCGAATATGGTAAATATTCCTATCTCCCCCGGCACCGCGGCAAACCCCTTCATCCCCCGCGGTTTTAAAATTTCACTGTATTAATATCTCACTGTATTTTGACACCTGTATGAAAAGAAAAAAAACTACCACGGGCCTCAAACCTATCGTCACCTAAGGTACCTGTGTTAAAATTGAATACGGTGAAATTTTTTTTTAATTAACCCATCATCCTTGAATTTTCGGCAAAACACTCAAACGTTACAGTTGGTCTAAATTAGGCTTATGGGAAGCATCATAATGAAATTATATAATTTGCCTTGCTATGGCTACTGATAAATTTCGTCCGTCTAGAAGAGTTTCCAGCAGTGTGAATTGATCTTACGGATATGCTGGCTTAGTGAACGCCGCTTGTATGATATATGAAAAATCCTGGGTTCTTGATAATCCTCTTGACAGTCACTAATTTCGCCTGTCCAGACCTGTACCTAGGGAAAATTTACGGTTTTGCTATTTGCGCTTCTATGAACTCGAAATTCTTCTATTAACTGAAAATTTCACCCATATTAATTTGAAAAAAATAAAATTTTTATGATTTTGGAAATATTTCGGGTATCTGGATTGCTAGACTACGACAAAAAATGAAAATTACTATCGAAACCAACTTCACAGGTCATTTGAGGAAAAAAAAGACTCGTTATCACCGTAAAAAATAGAAAAGGATCCTGTACCAAAGACATATGTAAGTGATTTATGATTTTTGGATCGTTCTAAAATTTGACCATTTGGGAGGGTGCTAGGGAGTGCTGGGGCGAAATCTAAGGGTCATGGGTAAATCATAATCCCAGATTCGTTCTTAGCACACCGAAAAACGTAGAATGAGACATTTATTTTGAATTTTTATATAAACTAACATTTTCACCTTTTGGGGGGGTTCTGGGGGGTGCTGGGGCGAAATCTAAGGATGATGGGTAAATTATGACCTCAGATTCGTTCTTGGCACACCGAAAAACGTAAAATGAGACGTTTATTTTGAATTTTTATATAAACTAACATTTTCACCTTTTGAGGGGGTTCTGGGGGGTGCTGGGGCGAAATCTAAGGGTGATGGGTAAATTATGACCTCAGATTCGTTCTTAGCACACCGAAAAACGTAGAATGAGATATTTATTTTGAATTTTTATATGATGTGAAAACTTCACCATTTGGGGGGTGCTAGGGTGTGCTGGGTCGAAATCTAAGGGTGATGGGTCAGTTCTGACTTGAGATTCGTTTTTAGCACACCGAAAAACGTACCAGAAGGTACTTCACCTTTCTGTATCAGGACTTTTTTTGTGGTCCTGTGTAATTTATAGACACTTGAATGACAGTACGAATATGTTATGGCATCAGTTACCGTGTGTATGCAAGATCTGTGTCTTGTTACTATGGACGTAAAAACAGATGTTTTGCAGTATGTTGTTACAGACAAACATAAAGCTGATAACTATAGACAAGTTGTATTTAGTTCTTTAAACATTAAAAATCCATGTCCTTTTGTGGCTTTGTTTTGTAAATGATACCTAGTTTAAAGATATCGCCACAAGAAAAAATCTAGGGGATTAAGGTCTGGTGAGCTCGCTGGCCATTCTAATGGCTCTCTCCGCCATCTACAACGATTTGAAAACATTATGGCAAAGTCCTGTTGGACATTTTTATTCTGTTGGGTACAGGTTTCTTAGTGACGAAATAATTCGATTTTGAAGAAGTCAATTAACCTGCCCCATTTTAAGGTTCCTCCAAAAAGAATGGGCCAATGATCTCTTGAATGAGGTCTTCTATTATACCTGCCCAGATCTTTTCAGGTCTTTGGGTATGCATCTTCCTCCTCCATCAAGATTTTTTTAACCCAGTAGCGGCAGTTCTGACGATTTACTGTCTGTAAAGAGTTAATGTTGCTTCATCAACAAATATACCATTTTCTATTGTTACGATGTTGTTTATTTTTTGCAGCATTTGTTCGCAGAATTTCACCTAGAGTCACGTGATCCATTTTGGTTACGAATAGGTCAAAAATATCCGGAAAATTCACAATGTGTGTATTCTGTCAGTTCAATGACAGGTTACTTACATATGGAGATATTTCATTTATTGCACCATTTAGCTGGTGCACGCTGTATATTTTGAAAACATGATGTGATCGAACTTTTTTGACAATCAATTTGGATTTAGTGACCCCCAACAAAGTTACCGCCTTCGTCACAACTTATGTATTAACAACAAACAACAACAAATGGTGGAACAAACCTATGTATTAACGTCATTTTAGATCAATAAATACTAAAAGCTTACTGAAACTAATAGGTATTTAATTGATGGGAATGCAGTTACCTATTTACCCAGCGTTTTGTGACATTATATAACCTAAAATATTGCGTTAGAAATCGTTTTAGAGTTTAGATCCATTGGCACGGAAAACATATTTCTCAGAAATTCCCCCTGAAAAAAAAAAGACAGATTCTGGTAAACAATTGACAACGGAATAGAATCCCAACTTCTAATATTGTCCCACGTAGATATATTTTAATGGAATTCCGTTGGTTTCTGTTGCAATCCGGTGACATTTTTTGCGCTAACTTATAACGCCTGACCTCCTGTAACGAGAAATTATCGACAAAAATCCGAACAGAAATGTATAAAATAAAAGGGGTTACTGACTCCGCAGTCCTATGACCGTTTCGCCTATCTTGGATAATTCGGTACCGTGCACAACGCATTTATTGCTATTAAGAATTTTTAATATATCCATTACTTAATGAAACTTTTTTTCGATTCGATTAAAGTCAAGATTAGTATATAAATCGGACACCGGATCGGATGCCGTATCAATTTTGAACTTTGCAGCCAGAAGGTATCGACATGGCCGGTGCATCTGTGAGTATCTTCATTACATTTTTACATAAGAGTCTTCCTTACTAACGTGCTTAACAGTGTGTCCCATACGTATGGAATAATGTTTCTACGAAGTTAACCAAACGTTATGCAGATTTACAAAGTACTTTCTGGGAGTGCATATTATTGGTACACCTATGTTTATTATTACCTATTAATAAAAAAAATATATTATAGTATCTATTTATTGACAAAACCGCCATATTGGCATCACTTTGTTTATACAATTTTTCATGCATAGGGCAAGTATGTTGCATTTCCTCTAGTCTATTTTAAATATCGGTCACATAATATGAATTTTAGAGATCTACAGAGTGGATCATATATCGTTACCCCCGAATATCAACTTGCTATTCTTATTCTTCTTGATGAGTTGGGCATTTTTTAATAAAGGCACTAGAAGGTCTGAATGACCTCCAAGATCGCCTGATCTTACGTCTTGCATTTTCTTGTTAAGAGTAATAAAAACCTGGAGCTTACAAGATCAAGCGTGATAATGGTGAAGAAATAAATCGAGACCAAAATGTATCTCGTGCTTTTCACGATAAACTAGGCCATTGCCTTACTGTAAATGGTGAAAACTTGGACCCTTTTTGCGTTAAAAATATTGACAGAGTAAATATTAGTTACCTACTACTTTTTTCTACCAAAGTAATTATAAATTAACTGTTACTAGAAAATTATTTAGTATGGTGCAATAAAAAGCATATAATTCCATTCGTAAAAATGTTGCACGGCTTCAATACTTATTTTTGACATGCTAAAAAAATTATCTGGCATGGCGTAAAATGCAAACATCTTAATTGATTAACTTTCAATTGATTCATTTTTATACATCATTCGGTTAACCCTGTAGTAACATGATTCCTTACTTATGGCACACACTGTATATATGGAACATAATGCTTATCGACATATATAATCCGTTTCGTAGGTTGTGCTGGCCTTTCTGGCGTTCACCACCGTGACTAAAGCGATACAGCCTGACATTCACGAAGTAGAAAAGGGGGAGTACGAAGATGTAAGTTAATCTGATTTTTATACGCCTCGTTTTGTAAACATTTCCCAAAAAAATCCTTGCACCAAAATATACCAGAATGTTCAATTTAGATCAGCCAAAATCTTTTTTTTTTTTCAGCACGATGCTTACCTGAAATTCGACCAACCCTACGTAAAGGGTACAGGCACCGGGAAGCTAATCGAGTACGACTACAAATTCGACGGACACGGTCTTGAAAACTATGGCTACGACGTCCAAGAGAAGCAAAAGGAGTCCCTTAAAAAAAATAAAAAGGGTCACGGCGGTTACCTAGGTGGTCACGCTGCCAAGGGAGGCCATGGCTGTGCTCACGGCGCCCACGGCGGCCACAGTGGCCACGGTGGTCAAGGTGGTTACGGCGGATACGGTGGTCATAGTGGCCATGGTGGATATGGTGGCTATAGTGGTTATGGTGGTCATAGCGGACATGGTGGTGGACAAGGAGGTCATGGGGGACATGGATATGGTGGTTACGGTGGTCATAGCGGACATGGTGGACACGGAGGTGGACATGGTGGACATGCTGGACACGGAGGACACGGTAGTGGACACGGAGGTTATGGGGGGCACGGTGTATACAGTGGTAATGGTGGACATAGTGGACACGGCGGCCATGGTGGGCAGGGAGGGTACGGAGGTCATGGTGGACATAGTGGACATGGCGGCCATGGTGGTCAGGGAGGGTACGGAGGTAATGGTGGACATAGTGGACATGGCGGCCATGGTGGTCAGGGAGGATACGGAGGTCATGGTGGACACTGCTGGCCATGGTGGACATGGGGGCTATGGTGGTCAAGGTGGACATGGTGGCTATGGTGGTCAAGGTGGACATGGCGGACATGGCGCTGGACATGGAGGCCATGGTGTACATGGTGGTAACGGTGGCTATGGTGGCTATGGCGGCCATGGGGGGCAAGGAGGGCACGGCGGTCATAGCAGCGGTCACGGTGGCCATGGTAGTCATGGCGTTTACGGAGGTGGAGATGGTGGAGATCACGTTTCCAACGACGGCATATACGATTACGGAAAGGACAAAAAAGAAGATATTATCAAAGAAGGCAAGGCGGAGATAAACGAAGCGGAGAAGGAGGCGTCGGTGATAAAGGAAGAAATCAAAAAGGAAGCGATCAAGAAGGAGGAAGATAACAAGGATCCGCTGGAGTATTACAAGCAACTTACGTTTTTTACCGAATAAGGCGGGATGGGGTGAATCGGGTTTAATTTTTGTAAGTTGTTTTAATAAATTATTTTTTATATAAAACAAATTCTTTTATAGTATCTCCAGCCTTACCTATGCTATAAAAGAAACATCTAAATAACAATAATAAAAAAATACCAACTCTTACTCAAAATACTTAGACTGTTGAAAAAACACAAAATACTTTTTGCCATAAAATATTCATTTGCAAATCAGTGTCGGTCCGTGGAATTTGACATGCTCGTATTTCCGTAAGGAGGCATGGGACCCACACCATATTTTAGGGGGTGGTTACTAGACCTAAGTAGAAGGCTGTAATGGCAAAAATTCTTCAGAGAAAACGTGCGAAATTTTTTCCCAAAAATGGCTGCCTTCGGGCAAATCTTGGAAACGGCTTGCAAAATATTTGAAAAATATTTTTTTTCATAATCACCGAGTATATACATTTTTTTATACTTGTGATTTTTGCAAAATTCTTATTTTCCTTAAAGATACAACTATTGTAAAATCTCATAGACGAAATGTTGAGATGAAATAAAAATTCAAATTTCCATAACTTTTACAGATCTCAAAATTTCGAGAAAATCACAAGTATAAAAAAATTGTATTCACTCGGTGATTATGAAAAAAAAATATTTCGCAAATATTTTGCAAACCTCTTCCAAGATCTGCCCGGAGGCAGCCATGTTTGGAAAAAAAGTTTTCCCTGAAGATTTTTTGTCATTATAGCCTTCTACTTAAGTCCAGTAACCACCCCCTAAATTATGGTGTGGGTCCCATGTCCCATGCCTTCTTAGGAAAATACGAGCATGTCATATTCCACCGACCGCCACTGTTGCAAATAGATAATAAACTACAATTGAGCAAACGATATAATAATAAAAAAAGTTTTCAAACCATTATTAACAAAAATACTTAACAGAGGACCTTATATCGATTGTTTCAAAATTGTCATTGTAAATGTATTGTAAAACAATAAATATATAAAATACAAATATAAATTTTGATACTTCAAAAAGAAAACCTTCCAATGCACTAAACTGACGAACCCTAGTAAATGCGAAACAGGTACCTACTGCTTGGGGCTCAGAAATACGTTAATAATGTAATTTTTGGTCGATCGCTCGATTAAACAGCACAGTATCATCAGCATGCTCACAGACCCGCAGCTATAACAACATAATAGCTCCTTCGATATAGATTAAGTTTACGTATCAGCAGACAGATGGCGGCACGTATAAATCGTCGGAAATATAGTCAAAATTGACTAGTCCAAGTTTAAATGACATTTTTCTCTTTTACTTTACTTTTTTTGCAGCAAATGTTTTCATTTAAAATATTGACGAGAGATTCCACTTCAAGTTCATGCTATAATATTTACGAATTTTTTAATCAGGTACTTAAGTTATTATGTGCTATGTATTTCAGACTATGTTTGTATTTTTTAAATTGATTGGGTTAGGAGGGAGAAATAAAATGTTTCTAGTATTAATCCAGGCAGAAAAGTGCTCAGTTTTTGGAAAGAGTCCTGAATAAGGTTTCTCGGCGCGATAATTAGGTAACGAATAGTAGAAAGTGATTGTGTTTTGGATAAAATCGGTATGTAGGAACCTCAGTAAAAAATCGATAAAAGTGTAAAAACAAAAAATAGCATGTTATAGCGCTTGAAAAAAAAAACGAAAAAAATGAGACTTTTGGTGATCAAAATCGGTTCAGAAGTTTTTGCACAAAAAAAATAAAAACCGATAAAAAATGACCATTTTTTGAAATCGAATTACAAGGGTTCTAATGGTCACAGAAACTTCTGCTTTGGCTTAAATTGTAGCTTTTGGTCGTGCCTATACGCAGTAAAAATGTCGTGCAAAAATAATAAGAAATTTTTGCATAAATCGAAAAAAACTAAAAAAAGGTTTTTTCGAAAAAACGGCTTGAACAAGCCGAAAAATGGTCGTAGGCTTAAATTACTCGTCATTTATTCCCTACAAATCTTGTGCTTGTGGGAGAGCTTCATTCAATCGGCTGAAAAACGCGTTTGAAAATCAAGCGTGTGTAAGTGAGGGGGAAGTGGACGCGTGGTGGGGGAAGCCTCTCCCGCCGCAAACTTCTAGCGCGCGCCTTGCGTCTTCATATCGATCTTCCCAGAAGCTTCCCCCACCACGCACCCACTTCCCCCTCAATCGCGTACCCGAGCGCTCGAAGCAACGCGACGCTTGATTTTCAAACGCGTTTTTCAACCGATTGAATGAAACTCTCCCACAAGTCACGATAATGGAATTGTAGAGAATTTATTGACGAGTAATTTAAGCCCAGGAAAATGCTGTACGACCATTTTCGGCTTGTTCAAACCGTTTTTCGAAAAAACCTTTTTTTTAGTTTTTTTTAGATTTATGCAAAAAGTTCTTATTATTTTTGCGTAAAATTTACTACAAATAGGCACGACCAAAAAAGGCTACAATTTATGCCAAAGCAGAAGTTTCTGCGACCATTAGAACCCTTGTAATTCGATTTCAAAAAATGGGCATTTTTCATCGGTTTATATTTTTTTGTACAAACATTTCTAACCAGATTTTGATCACCAAAAACTCATTTTTTTTTGGTGTTTCAAACGCTAGGACGTGCTATTTTTTGTTTTACGAAAAAAAATATTTTTCGTCCCTTAACCCGCAAAAAAACAGTTTTCGGTACTTTTATCGATTTTTTTACTAACATACCGATTTTATCCAAAACATACACAATCGATTTCTACTATTTTTTTACCTAATTATCGCGCCGAGAAACCTTATTCAGGACTCTTTCCAAAAAATAAACTAACTAGCCTGGACTAGAGTTTGATGGTACTAGTAACTTTAAGGTTATATTCATATTTTCAACATTATTTTTCTGACCTTAGACACTTTCTGCCTTCGCGGTTGGCAATTGTTAGGGAATTTTATTGTTAGTTCACAATAGCCGTTTAGTATCAATAAACCTTTTATTTATTAATTGCCCGTGGAAACAACAACAAGATCTTACAGGTAGTTAACAACAAAACCAAAAGAAGTCTTTGGCATAGCAACGGTACCGCCCTTATGATCAGTAGCCGTATTTTTCGTAGTCTGCGTGGTCGTAAACCTGGTACCCGTGTCCCCCGTGTCCTCCGTGTCCTCCGTGCTCAGCGGGACCTTGGTTATCCCAGTGGACGATCCCCACGTAGCTGGTGCCTCCGGGGCTACCCTTCTTGTGGTACTTCCCGTACACGGGGGGTGTTTGGCGTGTCCGTGTCTCGCCACCACCGCCTCGAAGCCCGTGTGGGGGCTCGCCCTGTACTTGACCACTCGGTGGGTACCGTCGGGTTCCTTGAGGCCGTACCCGCCGGTCAAGTGCTTCCCATCCCTGTGCTCGTGCTGGTACTTCAGGTCCTTGCTGTGGGGATCGTGGACGCCGTACTCGAACTTGTAGTGAGCGTGGCCCTGTAAAAAAATACTCGCTATAGGTATCGTTTTATAAGGGTGGGCCAAAAGTCCGGCAACGGCAAAATATCTTTTCAGGAGTGCATTTTTAAAGAAAATGTTCCAAATAAAAGTTGTTAGGTTTAAATCGTTCTATTCCATGGAATACTTTTTATGGGGTTTTATGGGATTTTTATGGGGTTTTCACGGTGTAACTTCCTTTTTTCAAATGGGAACCCATATTTTTTATTGCATATTCCTTTTTTTACGGAAAAAAATATGAAACTTTTGTCTGAAACATTTTTTCAATGTCAATTTTTATGGGAAATTCCAAGTTAAATCATTAAATATCGTTTTTTTTTTCACTTAGAAAACTTAATTGTTTAATGAAAAGTTAAAAATTCCAAGAAAAATCTTTATGACAAATTTTTCATTTTGCGGAACACAATTCGCACGCGAACCAACGACGCAAACTACAGAGCCATCGAGCACTTTGGTGACCTGCCGCAATGCCGTATCGGCGATAACTTCGGATGCAGTTGTTTTATTTGTTGGCTATTCAATAACTAATTCGGCTGTTGAATGTATTATTTTTGCTGTTGAATCACTCTCTGATAGACAACATTCCACGTTTAGTAAATTCAACATTGGATAGTTGAAGTAATATTCTGAAATAGTTCATTTAAACAACCCGATTTTTTTTCTCAGTGTATTGTTAAATTGAGCATTTTCTAGTTGTCATCCCTTAATCATCCGTTATTAAAAATATTGTATTTAACAATAAATTCCCATCATTCTTAAATATTAAAACAAGACATTGAACATTTTTATTCCAATCTCAATAAAGATTCTCAAAAATTGTTTAGTGACAAATCAGTTGTCGCTCGAAAAAAATGTCATTAACGATTCAAGAAAGAATTAATATCCTAAGGATGAGGGGATATGGTGATAAAATTAGATCGTATGATGAGGTATCTAATCTTTTTAACGACACATTTCCTGACCGTCCACCTATTCCGAAATCTACTGTTACGCGGACAGTTAGACGTTTCGAGCAAACAGGATCTGTGGAAGATAAGCCGCGAATCGGACGTCCTAAATCATCAACAAGCGATGATGCAGCCCTTGATGTATTATTATCCGTTACGGAAAACCCCAAACATCTACTAGGAAAGTTTCACAAGCAACAGGAATAAGTAGGACGTCGGTTCCTCCGTAGAATCCTCACTTATCATCACTAATATCCTTTCAAGCTGCGGCAAGTTTCATATTTTTTCCGTAAGAAAAATATGCAATAAAAAAATATGGGTTCCCATTTGAAAAAATTAAGTTACACCATGAAAACCCCATAAAAATTATTCCATGGAATAGAACGATTTAAGGGAGCTTTCCCGCTTTTCGGTTTCAAAAAATCGTTTTTTTTTTACTGAAATCGATGCGTTACACATTCAAATTTATTGTCCTGAAATTTTAAAGGATCCGTGTATTAGATTTCGAGTTACAGCCGGATTAGTGACGACGGTCCCGGCGCTTGAAAAGAGTCACGCAGGGAAAATGGAGGTGGACAGTGTAAAGGAAGTGTTTCAACGATCCGAAGAAAAGCATAATGTAAAATATGCTCAGTATATTGGCGACGGGGACAGTAAGACCTCCAAGGCGACTTTGGATTTGGACCCGTACAACAACGATCCGAAAGTAATGAAAAAGGAACGCGTCGGTCACGTGGAGAAAAACGCATGGGAACCAGGCTCCGTAATGCGAAGAAAACAAACAAGGGACTAGGGGGAAGAGGTACAGGAACACTGACCATCAAGGTAATAGGCGAATTGACAACTTATTACGGCCTGTTACTTATTATCCGTATTCGACGAAATACGGATTCAGTTGAAAAAATGCGTGATGCTATCTGACGTGAAATCATGAAATGAGGTCTACAAGACAGAGAAGGGTGTCATGTACGGGCCCCGAATTGATGACGAACTGTAAGTAAAAAAAATCATAATTGTATGACAAAAAAACGTAAAAAAAACTCCAAACGCATTTTTCTCAAAACAACGTTTTTGAAACTGGAATGAAATTTTTCTCGGACACTAATTAACCGATTTTAATGATTTTTGGCCCACCCTGATAATATGGTACCATCTAGTTGTATTTAGATTTATTTAATATTATTTAGTCTCATTCTAGTACGTACAGAGGCCTATTAAACGTTTTGGGAAAACTATAAATAATAGGGAGTTAAAAATTTGTATCTGGGGGTTTTCAGGAATGCCCTACATAGTTATTTAGTTATTTTATATGACATGCCATATTTTTTACACCTAGTTTGGTTTCTACTAGTTATTGCTATTAGCTATTAGTCACTTTAACCATTGTCAATCTCTAATATGAACGGGTTTCAAGATATTTCAATTAAAAAAAAAAAAATTTGTAAACCCGTTTGCGCACTTCAAACAATCGTCAAAAAACGTTAATTTTATTTTTAAATGTCAATCTTAATGAAAGTATTCAATCACATTAAAAGACTGCGACAATGGTAAAATAAAAAATTGTTGATTTTGAAAACTGTTGATACATTTGACTTACATCTTCATAGTCATGGTGACCTCCAGCCAGTACCAAGACTACTGCGGTCAAAAAAAGAAACACCTGCAAAAAAAACACACACAAAAGAAGATTAGAAAAAATTATACACAACAAAACAAATGTATTCTATATCACTACATTCTTACTTAATATGCTACACTAGAGTTAATAATCAATTAATAAAATAACAAATAAAAAAAACTCGAAAAGGAAATTAGATTCCTGCTTATGAATTCTGATTTATTTTTTATTAATAAAACCTCTGAATACACATTTTTCAAAAATTAAATTTCAATTAACTGTTGAATTTTCGAACTACTTTGCTCTTTTATTAAAAAATTGTCGATTTAAATTACTATTTTAGAACCATACGTACGGCTTTGAGCATATTCTGAGCCTCTAAAGAGTCAATACGACACTGGTGCACACCCCAAAGCCGGTTTGGCTTTATATGCGAAAAACTGAATGGTGTCTGCCTTACGTAATGTCACAAACAAATCTGATATTGTTTTCATGGTTCAACTATCACCTCATTTTTGTCCACACAGTATTGAAATTATTACGAACTGATTATTAATTATGGTATTACAATGACTGTCCTAGAAAAATGCCGACAGATTTGAGAATGCAAATAAGAAAAAGCCCAGGATTCAGTAAAGTGTAAAATTCTTCGTGATATTGTTGAGTGACATACTAGATCAGTAGGCAGGGAGCTAAAATCATCAAAAAAGTATTCTTGCGACCTGCAGGGCAGGTTTTTATGGATACCCATGCATTTTTTCCCGTAGAATACAATGAGCGGGGTCCGTAGACCAGCATCCGTGTGGAACATTGTTTAAGCAAACAATTTATGCGAAAATTTTCACATTTTCACATTTCGGTTAACAATTTTACAAGTAATTAACGATGGAATTTTTCGAGAAGACTTAATTAACAATACTGCCATTTCTATATTCGCAGTACGATTTTGATCGGCTTAGGCGAAAGGTCACAAATCTCTTCTAGTTTTTGAGACTTTTTGAGATAGAATAGAATAGAATAGAATAATTTATTTGTCACTTATGCTGTTACATATAAACAGATGTGGCCGTCAAAACACTAAGTATCACTAAATATGAGTAACATATATTACTTAACAAAAACATTAGTACCTAAAAATTAAAATTACATTTTAGTACCTTAAAATTACATTAAAAACTTTTTACATAATTTGTAAACGTATATAGAAACTTTGGGTACTATAAATATACTAACTAATTAATTAGTTTTTATTGGTTTAAAAAGTCATCTATAGAGTAAAAACATTTGGCGATTAAAAACTTTTTTTAATTGTAACTTAAACATTTTATGTGTTAGAATTTCCTCTTTTATATGCGTCGGAATTTTGTTATACATTTTAATGCCTGAGTAATAGGGTGATTTCTCATATAAGGCGCTTTTATGTAAGTGGACTTCTAACATGCCCCCGTGTCGAGTGTTATGATGGTGATTGAAATTATTTGTTTTAAATAGTGTAAGATTTTGCCTGACGAATGTTGCCATTTTATATATATACATTGAAGGGAAAGTCAATATTTTATTTTTAATAAAACATTTTTTACAGGTATCTCTTAATTGCATATTGTACATAAGCCTAATTAAACGTTTTTGTAGAATAAATATTCTGGTGGAGGATGAGGCTCTCCCCCATAATAATATATTATAAGTCATATGAGGATACGCTAAAGCATAGTAGATGTTTAATAGAGCAAATGGATCGAGTGTTTGCTTAAGAGTATTTATACCAAAATAAGCACTATTTAATTTTTTACAAATGTGGTCAATTTGATGAGATTTTTAAAAATATTGAAATTGACAAGTTTTATAGCATTTTATAGGCGACCACCTTTTTTGACGCGACGTCATTAATCATCTAGCATTGTTGCTCGGCAAATCTCGGAATTCTGTACTAAATATTTACTTTCAAGATATTTAGTCCAGAATTCCGAGATTTGCCCAGCAACAACGCTAGATGATTAATGTCGTCGAGTCAAAAAAGGTGGTCGCATATAAAACGCTATAAAACTGGTCCATATCAGTATTTTTAAAAATCTCAAAAAAGTCTCAAAAACTAGAGGAGATTTGTGACCTTTCTAGCCTAATCCGATCAAAATTGTACTGTAAATATAGAAATGGCAGTATTGTTAATTAAGGCTTCTCGAAAAATTCGATCGTTAATTACTTGTAAAATTGTTAACCGATCGAGCTGAAATTTTCAGGGTAACTTCTAATTACAAATAGCTACTCTTTCAATATATCAGCCTGATAATTGCTTAACTTTTCGAATAAATAAATAACTAAAAATAAGCACTTTTTCAGCTTTATTAGCCAATTGTTAGTTAATAATTATTGCACTTAAGGACTTCCGGTTGGGCTTAAAATTTTCTAAATTTAATAAGGAAAAATTTTCTTAATTGCACCTTATATACCGAAAATGCAGAGGAACGGAGTTATATGCGAAAATATGAACATTTTCGCATAAATTGTTTATTCAAACAATGTTCCACACGGATGCTGCTCTACGGACCCCACTCATTGTATTCTACGGGAAAAAATACATGGGGATCCGTAAATACCTGCCCTGCAGGTCGCAAGAATACATAAAACTCCCTGTCTACTGGACTATACAGCCAATGACATAGATACAATGAAAGTCATCATACACACTCATTTTTTGAAGGTTGCTTAAATAATGATCATTTTTGTACTCTATTTCCATTTTAAATTGAAAATAGGTAGAAAAAAGCAAGGTTGTCAGATATATTTTCTAAAATTGCTAAGATCACTATACAATTATACTTCATACTTCAGTAAACTGTTAGTTCGTGACGTTCTTAGAAAGCTAGTTTGGAAATATTTAAAAAAAAATACATAGATATAAATTTATTACTTACCATTAAAATAAAGCGTTTAAAATTGCTGGAAAAAATAATTATAAATTAAAACAACTTTATGTATATTCCTATACTTAAGAAAATTTTGAAGAGCTGGCAACGCCTGAGCTGCCGGCAGCCGCGAATGCATCAGCAAATGCCGACCATATGTACTATAGGATTGCTTTATATGTAATACATCCAAATACTCATTCGGTCCACTGTGCCATAAATTTTTTACGAACGTCGTTAAAATGATTTACGACTTTAGAAATTCCACGTGTTTAAGGCGCCAGTGACGTGTATTTCAGCTAGGTTTATTAACACAGACAATTTTTTGAGATTGTCTGGCTAAATGAGCATTATTTACAGCCAATTATATTAGAAATATTAAGAGTTTTGTATGCAGGCTAATTTTAATCTCTTATATTGATTTGAATGAGAAAAATTATTTCACAATTTTTGAATTTATAAAAGATATATGCACGCCCATGGAATCATAAAGTTGCACCGCTTTTTTTGTTCCCCAGGCGTATTTATCATTTTCAATTAAAATTAGAAGGACTATACCACAGTATTGATTTTTTTGTCCTGATAGGATTACAGCTTGTGAACTTATGCGTCTACCCAAGTTGAAGGTGATATGTCGATTGTGTGAAAATATATCGCTAAAAAAAGTAAAACTGCGATGTCTTCAAAATATCATAAATAACTGAAAATATTAAACTCTTTTCGAAGTTCTTGGACTTTACAATATTAGTACTTGGAATATTAAAAGGAAAATCAAAGTATTTGTCTGCCTAACTAAGCCATGTTGAGAAATCTTTTCTATACTTGCTAGATTTATAATGTTGAACCGAAAACATAAAAATGTTTTATGTTTCTGTGATAAAAATAAAAAAAGCCCTGTACGCCACATATAATAAAAAAAAAGTGAATTAATACTCTAAAACCCGATGTATTTATTAAAAGTTCATGAACAATGATTGTTATGAAAACTGTAGCAAGGACGGTAGAGTTTTAAATTTTATGATGTTTATATCGCTAAAAAATAAAATTGCGACGTTTTCAAAAAACCGTGAATAAACATTAAAATTTTGGTAAAAGTTCAGTTTAGTGACTTGTGAAAATGGCTTTAAACAAATTGTTTTTTTTTTTGCTAAAATTGTTGTTTTTGGTTTAAAAAGCGATTTCAAGTCGGGGGAGCAAAGTTTTGGTTGTTAAAATTTGCAAAAAAATGTGAAAATAGTGTGACGGCAAATGCGCATTGAGCACACTATTTTCACCGAAAAGCCTGCCTATTTTCACAAAAATCGAGTAAAAGGAATATCTTTGTGCACTGAAACTTAACCCTCTGTTTGGTTAGGTTAGGTTCTTTAGGGATACTTCAATTCGAAGGGAAGGTTGAATTCTTTAGTGAATACTTTTCACGCTCTAAATAACCTGACCTGACATTCAGTTGGGTTAGGTTAGATTCTTTTTGGATACATTTGGAAAGGTTAGGTTGGGTTCTAACCTTCACCTAATCTAATAATCGCACACTATTTTCGCATTTTTTTTGCATTTTCGCCAGTAAAAACCCGACTTGAAATCGCTTTTTATATGAAAACCGACGATTTTAGCAAAAAATCCGATTTAATTTTAGCCATTTTCACAAAAGTCAATAGTTTTACTGGCGAAGGGGTTATTACTTATGTACGTACGAGACGAATTTCACCGTGAATACGCCTTAATGTCCACCGCCGATCGCCGATTATGGTGGCAGTGTCAGTTGGAGTCAGAAGAACGCCGAGTCGATTCCATTTATTCGCGAGTGATTCGGAGTTTTCGCACGTAATTTGGTGTGTTATATAAGTGCATAAAGGGATTGTAAAGGGAAATAAAGGTTCAGTTTATCATTGATTTTTGTGAAAATCAGCCAATTCGGTCAAAATCGGGAGTTTAAATATGCAATAATCGCACACTATTTTCGCATTTTTTTTTTGCATTTGCGCCAGTAAAAACCTTGCTCCCCCGACTTGTAATCGCTTTTTATATGAAAACAAATGACTTTAGCAAAAAAATCCGATTTAATTTTGGCCATTTTCACAAAAGTCACTAAACTGAACTTTTACCAAACTTTGTCAACGTTCTTGAACCCATATTAAAGAGAATTCTTCGGAGTACATATGTAATTAACGGAACCATTTTCCGGACATATAAGAATCTAAGAACCAACAATTAAATTAATTAACCGAGAGGTATTTACAGGGTTTGTCCGGAAAGTAATGTCAGTGATTTTTTTCCCGAGACTGTACGCGCCAGCCCGCGCTTTACGTGCTGGGATTGTGGTGGGGGGATCTGGCAACAAGATCCAACAAGCGTCAGTTGGCTACCAGTCGTTGTAGCGGTCGCATTACTCGTTCTTTGAGAGTCGTTACAGTGACCTGGTGCAAGAAAGAATGCAACGTTAGCTTGAGCAACGGATGGCGATCAATTATTGTGTGAAACTGGAGAAGAGTGCTGCGGAAACCATTCCAATGTTGAAGAAGGCTTTCGGCGTCGATTGTCTTTCAGACAGGCAAATTTTCCGGTGGCACAAGGCCTTCGCAGAACGTCGGGAAGATGTCAACGACGAGAACCGCTTTGGACGGCCATCAACCTCCAGTTCCGACGACAATGTGAAACGTGTGCGTGACTTGTTGAACACTGACCGTCGTCTAAGTGTCCGTTTAATTTCCGAAACATTAGACATTACGAAAACCATTGTTCACGAAATTGTGTCGGAGTCTCTAGGAATGAGGAAGGTGTGCGCGAAGCTCGTGCCAAAAGTGCTAACGGACGATCAAAAAGCGAGACGCGTCGAAACCTGCCAAGAACTTTTGGACACCTGCGAAGACAACCCCGCTTTCCTTGATGACGTCATTACCGGGGACGAAAGTGAAAGAAGCAAAGTGCGGAAAGGCACACGTCGAACTCCCCTCGCCACAAGAAGGCCAAGATGTTCAGGTCAAAGATCAAGACAATGCTGATTGTCTTTTTTGATTGCCGGGGATTGGTCTATCATGAGTTTCCGGCTGAAACGCAGGGTGAATCGCGTCCGCCCAGACATCTCAAAATCCTGGAAGCTTCGCCACGACAATGCGCCTTCGCACACCTGCTCCCTCGTGGCCGATTACCTCGTCAAGGCAGGCATCACCGTTGTTCCCCAGCCTCCCTACAGCCCCGATGTGCCCCCCCCCCCAGACTTTTTTCTGTTTCCGCGCCCCAAAACCCCAATGAAAGGACAGCATTTTGGGTCGTTGAAGAATATTCAAAAGGCTTGCACCGACGCTTTAAAGGCGATTCCGGAAAACGACTACCGTGCGGCTTTTGATGCGTGGAAGACCCGCTGGAACCGATGTGTGGAGGCAGGAGGAATGTATTTTGATAGCTTCTAAAGATTTGTACACATTGAACCAATAAAAACCATTTTTCAAAGCTCACTGACATTTCTTTCCGGACAAACCCTGTATAAATTACCTTCTCTCAATTCAGTTAAATGGACAAATAGTTCGAATTATTTTTTAACACAGTGATGGATTTAATAATGTCTTGAAGTATTGCCAATATTGTATATTCCGAAATTAATTTATATATAGGTAGATCTGGTGGTTAACCATATCTACGACATAAGATGGCCTAAAAACAGTGGAAATATTAAAAATAAATATTGCTCACGAAATGTGGATCCAATCACGCGTAAAAAGACGCCTTCTAATAACCACGTAATTTCATTCTCTAAACGAACCATTAAACCAAACATTATGAATATAATGATAACGAAAATTAGACCAAATATTTCGTTTTTTTCCCTCTTCATAACAATTATCATTTTTACTCTTTGGCAATGACGTAGCAGTTCAACCATGGAATTACTAGAACAATTTGCCCCCTCTTGCCCAATAAGGTACTTTATGCAAAATATGTTGCTTAATTATAGAAATAATATATAAGTGTCAATGTCTAAGACCGCAAAGCGATACTTGGTTTTTACTAGAACTTACAACAAAAATAAGCTAACTGTAGTCAGATAACCAAACAGCTACATAAAACTCTTTTATATTATCCACCCATGTTTACCAAGTCTGTATATTAAGTGCCTTTTAGTCCTGGAACCAGCAATTCCAATAAAGTGATAAAATTATGAGGCATTCTTTATGGAACACCTTGAAGGTAGGAAAATTTGTAATATTTAGTTTTTGACTATTGATCTTCAATATACAAACTTCTTCTTGGTTTCATCATACTTAAATTTCCCTTGAGTTTTTTTGATTTGGCTGACACCGTCATCAGAAACTAATGGCAAAGGTTAATCTAAAGATTATAATATAATAATGGTTAAACTAAAGAAATCACAAATTCCTAAATTCATCTGAAGCAGTTGAGATATCATAAATATTTTGTAAGATGAACTGAAGGCAGATGGGGTTTTCAACTTCAATTCATCATTGAGGTCTGAACCCATTTGAAGCTCTTAATATTACGATTAACATGAAAAATATTTCCCTAACACTATTCCAATGTCATATTCAATGTTCATAATGTCTCACCATCTCAGAAGTTAACTGTCAGTCAAATTCAGACTGAGTTAGAAGCAAACATCAAGTATATAAGTTTCATTCCTTCTTTTTCAGATAGGTCTCTGTCTCCTAACTTTTGCTGTAGCTACCATCATGAGTAACAACGACCAAGATGATACTGTAAGTCTTCCTCCATTCCATGCCTTTAGGTACCTTAAAAACTAAGTACATCGCCTCTTCTAGAGTCCCGTTTGGTACAAATTTGACTATGGCGTCCACGATCCCCACTCCAAGGACGTGAAGACACACCACGAAGAAAGAAAAGGGCAATACGTTACAGGTTTTTACACGTTAGAAGAAGCGGATGGTACCATACGTTTGGTACGTTACAAGGCGGGACCCCACAGTGGTTTCGAGGCTGTGGTAGAGAGAATTGGGGTACCCTGGTACCCCCACAGTTATGGAGTTAATGGAGAAGTGAATAGTTTTGGAGATTTTGATGATAATCACAAATAGAGTTCAACTAAGATATACTTTGTGCAACTGCAACGATATCACCAGATAATTCCCTTAAAATTATTCCCTGGCATTGGAAAGATGTCACGGACTTGTGACCAGTGGCAAGGATGTGGACACTGTATGTAACGTAATTGACTTATTTCAGCTTACTACTTACTAAGCTTACTTGGCAAAATAGGGACCAAAATAATTTCACAGTTGCACGAATTAACTTTTGCTTTGAACTCTACTCAGCAAAATGATGGTAAATGAAAACAATAAGTAAAGTATAGGGCCATTATATTTTTTATATTTAAAATGTTTGTTTCTTTCACTACTCATACTTTAGTATTACATATATTAAATAAATGTTACTATTAAATTGGTTAAATTAACAAGATTTTCATTCTGTTCAATAGTAAAAACCTAAATCTAATTCAGATTAAAACAGAGTGTTTAAAAACCGTGATCTCTACTGATGGCCAACACATCAAGACAGAAGAGCCCTTATAGGGCAATCTTCGTTGTCCATCTGAAAAAAAAAACAGGACTTTCTCGAATGTAACATGAGAGCAGGCGAATTAGAAATGAAGAGAGAATTCGTCGATTGACAAGGTTGGGTATTGAAAGACTGACCGCGACCTTAAACGATTCGCAGTTGTCGCAATGCTGCCATAAAATCAAGCGTTACAGTTGCCTGTATAATTCAATTGAAGAATGACGAATCGAGTAATAAATGGAATCACTGATTCAGATGACTTCATAGTAGATTATCGCAGTTCTGGGCATCGTTGTGACATTTTGCGTTGGCAAGCATTTCTTTTTAAAAAGAAAATTACTGAAGAAATTTGCTCACATCTAGCACTTTTATAACTGAATCAATAAGTTTATGAGACTCTATTACGGAGATGATTTTTGAGTCCTTACCTTCTCAAAAGAGTAGACCAAAATAACCAATTTCCACCTCCTTCGGTTTTTAGAATTCCACGGCAATTTTTAAGTTTTAATATTAAAGATAGTTGTGGGTATATGAGAACCGTCTACGAGAAAACTGTGCGACATGGACAAATCCAGAGTTTGGTCGGCTTGGTTGAAAGGACAGCTAGCCCGGAAAAGATTCTTATGTTTTATTAAAGCATACTTCTCAATCAGTGGTGGCTGGTGATATTTTCATAACGCATTATGAGATCCACATCATATTTTTGGGGGGATAATAAAAAAAAAAACTTTAATAGAAAAAAAAACTTCAAAAAAAACGTCTGCCTCACCAGAAGGTCTTGGAAACGGCTACCAAAATATTTGCGAAATACATACATATGTTTTTTTCGTAATAACCACGTAAAAAGTCTTTATACTTGTGATTTTTTTCTAAACTTCGAGATTTGTAAAAGTTATAGTAATTTGAAATGTTATTTCATCCCAACCCATTTCGTTTTGAGATTTTACAAGAGCTGTATCTATAAGCAAAATGAAAATTTTACAAAAAACGCAGGAATAATGAGTTTTTCTATTAAAAAATATTTCGCAAACTTTGGTCAATTGTCAATTGACATTAGTTGTACATTTTCACTTGCCAGTCAATGTTTAATGGAGGTTTCTCCATCAAATCTGGAGGTTTCTCCAAAAATTCAGTTTTTTAATTACAGGAAATAGTTTGTTAAACGGGAAAGTCAGAAAATAATATTTTTTCGACGCAAAAAAAAATATGTAAACAACTCGCTATGAAACAAAAGTAAAAGGGAATGCCGTATTTTTTTTGTATCCGGAAAATCTGCGGTTTTCAGGAACCTTGCTGGAATACCAGAGAAATGTATCGAATTTTAAAGCAAGTCATGCTTTAATTTCAACTGCCATGTATATTGTCACGCATTTGATATTTCGGTGAAAGTACAATGAGAACAAAAGGCGTGATTTTATAACTAGACCTTAGAGAAATTAAAAAGAAATGCCCTTGAAGGAAAAATACTTACATCATATAGTCTAGACATGTAATATACTGTGCTCGATTTGTTTTGTTCTAATAATGATGGTCATTTTTAAAGAAAAATCTTACTATACAGGGTGTCCCATTATTAAGAGGCCACAGCGAAACTACAAATGATTTTGATAAAAATATTACGATTTAACCAAAACTACCTTAATCTAAAAGTTATTGGTAACCAAGATACAGGGTGTTAAAGATTTGGTGACTGAGGCTTTTTTCAATTCCCGTAAAGAACTTTTTTAAAACATTTTTTACAAAATTTGGTGATTGTCGTGGTCATTTGAAGCGACATTTATATTACAGCATTTTTTATGTATTCATAATGCTGCAGAGAGCACCCTCTACAATTTACATCAAAACAATTAACAAATTAAAACTCCACTCCTCAAAAAAACACCAATCACCTAAGTTTGTAAAAAAATGAATTTTAAAAAAGTTATTTACGGAAATCGAAAATAAAATTATAAATTTGACACCCTGTATCTTGGTTACCAATAACTTTTGCACCTGGAGGTAAGTTTGGTTAAAGTGTAATATTTTTACCCAAAGAGTCTGTAGTTCCGCTGAGGCTCCTTAGTATCGGGACACCTTGTATAATTTTTTCTTGTCTCATAAAACATAGTTGATATTTTCTCATGTTTTTATTTCTTGAGATTTTTTAACGAACTGGGTGTCTTCAATCCCATGAAATTTATGTTTAAGCTTTCTTATACGGAAGAATACATTTATGAAAGAATTTTAGACGGGTCAGCTGCATTGGCTGTTCAAATTTGGCTTTTAATATCAGCAATAATAAAAGAGAAATACGCGGTGTGACAACTAAAATATTGTGTAAAAAAATTATTTATTATTTGATTCAATGACTTTTGGAAACAGGAAAATGTCACAGCTACGTACGTCGGCAAATACGGGAGATGATCTGTACTCAAAGAGATTTCTTCATCTGCTAGAAATTTGTTTTTGAAGCAACACTAATTTTAGAAGATATTATACAACACAAATGAATAATATGGTGTTTTAAAAGAGTATTCTTTATAAGGGGCATTCCATAGTGACTGGTAGGACATTTGACTCCGGAATTTGACTAACTATGAGCTATAATTATGTCATCGAAACTTATACAATAGTGAAATGTATCTTAAATCATTAGGTGAATAACTAATGTACAACATCCCTTTAAAAAAAAACGAATACCTTCTAAGTTCTTTGTAATTATTACTTAAACGAACGTGACTGGTGGGACACCGAAAAATCCTCCTCTCTTACCACGGTGTACTTGAAGACGAATTTCAGTTCGACCACTTAACTTTCAAGTGAAATATTTTCCTTAATATAAAATCTATTCTATATGCTTCCATTTTTATCAAGAATTAGACTGATAGCCTACGTAGAAGCAATAAAAAAAATTTTAATTGTGACTGGTGGGACAGGCCTTTGTGACTGGTGGGACGAGTACAAAATATATGAATATAGTGGTTTATTAAAACCAGTTTTATGATTTTTACATCTTACTAACGTTGTTATTGATAAATTTTGCTGTAAAGTATTTAAAATAAATAAGAAACTACAAATAAACACAACGCGAATAAAGGATCAAACATACTAATAACAGTATCTTATTATTAACAACTAGTTGTTAACAACAAAAATAAAAGAAAATGACGATGTCTAATTTAAAAAAATCTATAACTTTTAATTCAGTTTTTCAAAAATATTAACATTTTCTACAAATTGGTAGAACATTCGTTTTCCCAACCGCTTTATTACAGAATCAGGAAGGATTTCAATTATTTGATTCTCATGGACATAAGACACATCACTATCAGATTCGTCTATGACAAAAAGCTTTGGTTCATTATCTGGTGTCAATTTTAAAAACGTGACTTTTATTTCGTCGTCTTCGTCTTTCTCGTCTTGACACACTGCTACATATCTGTGCTCTTTCCTTTGACCTCTTTTCCCTTTTGCCTCAAATTTAACTATGATATAAGTTCCATTCTTATATTTTTCGCCCAATTAAACTTGAATAAAAACACTCAAGCATACAATATCAAAGTTAATCTGAATATAAGCTAACGCCAAATTAGTATTTATTTTAGGCTAAAAACAATAAAATCATTCAATTGAAGGTCATAAAGAGAAACAAAGCTACAATCTGTAGTATTCAAACAAAATTCCATGATATATTAACTGTGAGCCAGAGTCCCGCCAGTCACATGTGACTGGTGGGACATATTTCAAAAAAGTCTCAAAACAATAATATGGATTTTTTTAACAATTATAAGAAGCTTAAATAGTTTGCCACATGTGTATTATTACCTCTAAGAAGAATCAGAATGATAAAGTCATATTTGAAGTTAGAAAAAACAACTTTTATCTCTTTTTGCGTGACTGGTGGGACATGCGAGATGCTTATATTCAAACAAGAAATACACAAAAATTAAAATACCTTTTCATTTGAATTATATGTAGTTCTTTAGTTTTTGTAACTCTTCTCGAAACACAATCGTCAGCTTACTAAAATTATTTAGATGGCTAAAAATAGTGTATTAAACCTAAAGAACATTTGCCCACTAAACAATTCAATACGACAAAAAAGTTTCTATGGAGAAAAAAGTATTCATAAATTTGTTTTACAAATTCATAAAATATAGACTTTTAACTATGAGTTAGTACTACATTAAGAATAATTAAAGGAATTTTAAAATTTATGTCGTTTTCCTCTTTTACATGGAATGCCCCATAAACAGTATTTCAAAAGAAAAAAAGAAATTGATACAACAACATCAACCACACAATAGGTGTGTGTACCTCAATACACAGGTAGACATCATTAAAATATGTTGTGTACCTACCTAATCTATGTACATTTTAATACCCAAAAAGTTATGACAAAGTTATGAAATTCAAGCTCAAGTTTGGAGACAAGCACTAACTGCTGGCGTGTTCTTATTCCCTGATTGCGTATTTGACGCGTCAAATACTAAAACCACAAAAATATTTGGAAAAAAATCCGATCAAAGCAAAATCCTTTTACTTTTTGCTCATTCATTGGGATTTTGGTATATAAGCCTAGAAATGCAGAATATCTACTAGTTCAAGTTCAGTGCATTTCAAGAGACATACAACAATGAAGTGTGCCGTTGTAAGAGTTTTTCGTTTTTATTTTTCGAATAGATAACCCAACATTTTGATTTGAATAGTGCTACCGGCGCACAGTGAGACAAAATGCTAATCTAGGAGTGCAAAGTTTAATATCAATATAAATGTCCAAAGAAGACTGAAACCTACATTTTTACTTTTGAAATTGATTATTTTAAAGCAAGGCAAGCGATGGAAACCATTAGGTTGAGCATAACGTCAAAATAGGGCGTGATTTTTTCGCTCTCTATCTAACGTTTAAAAGCTTAATATGGGATTAAATTTGTGATAACTGTATCCATATAACATATAAAAATATAATATTCCAAAATATACATTTTTCTGAAATTTTAAAATATTAATTTCAAGAGGGTTTATGTAAATTAATTTTTTCTATGTTTTTTTTTAATGAAATACTTACGAAATTCGCATGTATTCACGTTAATTTTTACACAAATATTAAGAATGAGGTGTATAGTTTTTGTTTTTACCAAATATGACTACAGCCAACTGCATCTGAAAAAATTCTTTCTTAAATTAAAATATTTTTTTAATGGCGGCGAAAATTTGTTTAACAATTTACTATTCACATTGGTTCTATTAATTTCTACAATCATGTGTACTAAAAAAAGCTTCGGAAAGAGAACAATATCGATTTTCGAAGATGATGAAGTTGAAGAAGAAATGAAAACTTTCAGTTCAGCTCAGTTCAGAACAGAGTCTACGTAAGATTTTTTGGGAGCAAATCGCGTTTTTTCATACCGTTTTACATATGTATATATCTATTAATTTAATTATGTTCCTTTTGAAAAGAAAATAATATAAGAATAATGTAAATAAATTCAAATATAAAAAAAAATTTTATAAATTTTTTTTCGTAACTGAAACTATCTCAGTAATTTTATACAACTTTAATACCCCTCTTTATACTTATTTAATACATATACGACTCATTTCGTACAAAATTATCTATCAATATGAACGGACATAATTTTGCACTCCTAAATAGTTTGCACCAGTTTGCCCCACTGTGCGGCGTATTGCGAGTATTGTTTCAAAGGCATTAAGGATAGGAATAGCTTCAGTTGATCAGTTTAATTGTGGCTTTTCAAAAATTATTTTTTTCGAGTGTGCCCTTTAAAGTGCAAAAAAGTGATATAATTGCTTTTCTGAGCATATTTGGAGATACAATTTAACAGGTCTCTTGAAGACAATTCCAAAAGCGATGAGAAATGAGATGATAAATTCTTACCGTTTATAATTTATTTTCAATTAAAATGTTTCAAACACGTTTGTAATTCTAATAATTCGAACACCTAGTATATTCTCTATATCTTCGCCCCGTCTCTTCTCTTCAGTATGACCCGTACTTTCGGAATCATTTTCCGTACTGTAAACTTAAATTTACCGAATTTAGTTACAGATTTTACTCTGCGCCTTTGCCATCGTCAGGAGGACCGAAAGTTTAGATTCGGGCTGGGGATTCGGCGTAAGTCGAGAATAGATCCTTAAAATCTCACATACTAATGTTGTTTTTATCCTTCTCCCTTAGGGTGGTAACAAATATGGTTACGGAATGGGAAAACCTTATGGGATCGGTTCGGATTACACCCATGGAGGGGGTCTTGGGGGCGGCTTCGGGAGTTTCGGAGTTGGATTTGGAAGCGGCTACGGTGGTTATGGGGGCGGTTATAAAGGCTACGGTAGCGGACATGGCGGTGCAACGATCAATACTAAGCAAAACCATGGAAGTGGCTATGGAGGATATGGAGGATATGGAGGATATGGAGGATATAGTGGATATAGTGGAAATGGTGGACATAAATGACTTTTATTATTAGATAATATAGATTATTTTCTATACCCTTAAGTTGACTGTGTATATAATAAAAGATTTTTATTTTTAATACAAAAACGTTTTTCATTTTTTTTATTAATGATGTCAAGTTAGTGTAGTTGCATACAAAGCTGGGCAAAGCCCTCTATTAAACGGCTTGAAGCCTTAAGCCGTTACTAAAGTTCTTTCGATTTTCAAGTCCTAATTACTTTTTAAAAAGGAATTCGCATTACCAATTTTTAAAAGTAGTTTATTCTAGAACCCTAAGTAGTTCTGAAATGGACTTCAAGCACTCAAAAGAAGCACGAAGCATGAAGCATGTTACTTAAAAATATTGAAAATCACCTACTAAAAAGTTTTAAAGAAAATAAGAGAATTTACTAATTATTTAAAAAAAAAACAGATAAAAGAATCACAATTTACAACTTTTTTCAACAACAGAGCTCACGAAGTGAGAATTATTGGAAACTAATTCGAAATTTTCAAAAATTTGTCACAAACTGATGGACTTATTGTTACTTAAAAAATATTGAAAACGCTAATACTAAACGTTACTCTCCACCCGGACGGTAAGTAGTAACTTTCCACTCGAGAGGGAAAGTAAAACTCAAATTTTGACATATAGCGTATTGTAAAATAACGATAATATTTTGTAGCATTTATTAATTAAAACTCTATAAATTTCACATTTGAATATTTTTCCACTTAACACCGAAACACATCATCGGAAAATGATTAAATTCTGTAAATTCTTAAACTAGACTTTTCAGTTTTTTTTTTTTTTTGGTTTGTAGTTGATACTTAAACATCGTACCTACCTTTACAAATATTCTAGAATATCTTAGTGCGATTTTATAAAATCGACTAAAAAACTATGTGTCGAAGACATTTGTTCAAGTCATGCAGACCACGTCTTTGGTCATTTTTTTTTATTCCACACCTACAGTGCAAACGTAAAAAATAATAATTCACGTAAAAAAACGAATCGACCTAGTCACTTTCAATCTAAGCTGACACTGACCTAGCTTCCTAGACAGGTGCGACAAAAATGGGTGAAAATGAGAGGAAAAATACGAGAGCATTAAAAAAAAATAATACAATACCTTGGTGCAGACAGGCTAACCCGTGAATGCAGCGACAAATGAACCGTAAAAATGTATTTTTTTCAACACCGGTGACTAGTACCCGGTATAAAAATTTCACATGTATTGTTAACGTTCATATATAAACGTCTGTAAGGAATTAAAATTCAGCAGTTCCAATTTTTCAGCCGCCCAGGAGCCCAGGAGACAACATGAAGACTCAAACTGTAAGAATATATCCGAAAAAAAATAGTAGCTAAATATATTATATAATAAATAATATTATATAATACAGATATGGATTATTCAACTTTGACATTTAGTTAATATGGCTGTGTTTAGTCTGAGTATTTTCACTATTTAAACGGTTGTAATTATTCATTTTAAGTTTTTGTTAAACCTAACCTCTCTGTTCATCAAACTTTAGAAGATATACTATGATTTTTTGTGAATATACCTATCACCACATTTTCTTGCCTTGCAGATCTTATTCGTACTAGCCACCATGATAGTTTCTATCAGCTGTGGTGGAATTGGATGGGGCGCTGGTGCTAAACTTAGTGGACTTGGAGGAAAAACCGGCCTCGCTGTAGGAGGCTACGGCGCTGGACACGGTGGCATCGGAGGCTACGAAGGTCACGGAATTGGTTATGGAGGTCATGGAGTTGGCTATGGAGGCCATGGAGGCGGTCACCTAGGCTATGGCGGACATGGAGGCGTTGGTCATCTCGGAGCGGGACTTGAAGGCGTTGGCCAAGGAGGCATAGGCCTTGGAGGCGTTGGTCATGGCGCAGGCGGTCATATAGGAGGTCTAGGCTCAAAGGAGGTCACGGAGGATTCGGCGCCGGTTTTGGAGGCTTGAAGGGAGCTGGTGTCTATGGAGCGGGCTTCGGTGGCCTCCATGGCGACGTCGGATTTGGAGGTGTCAAAGGAGGAGACATCGGCTACGGACTCACGGGTGTCTACGCTGATGGTTTCAAAGGTGTCGGAGGAGGCTATGGTGACTTCAAGGGACTCGGTGAATACGCAAGTGGATACGGCGGCTTCAAGGACGGTGGATTCGGTGGTTACGGAGTTGGTTTCAAAGGCTGATCACTTGGAACGTGTCATGTATATTTTTTTGTGTATTTAAATAATTTTATCTTAGTTAAGTAGATTGATAAATTTCTCTGGCGGCTGTGGTTTGTAGTTTTATGCCTCTTTTAATTTCCGTGATAATAAAATATTTATGTTTTAATAGATAGTATGACAAATGTGTAAAAAAAAACTTTCGTTGACTTTGTAAAAAGATAGTATATACGTGAATAGATTTTTTGATAAAGTAAGTGTCCGATTTATTAGATTTGCTATGAATTCAATACACGGTTAGAGTGAAGTAGCATAATTACATTTTAATGAAATGTTTCGCAATTCCTACATTCTATATTTTCCGGTCGCAGTATCACGGTTAAACTTAAAGGTTGTAGTTTTTATTTTTAAGGCGTTAAATATTCCTGTGTAATTTTTTCCTTTGTAATTTATTTCAATCATTTTTACCATAGAAAAGAAATGCTTATTTGAAAATTATGTTCGTACAATACTTCTGTAGTTTGTAGACAATATTTAAATAACAGGTTTTGCTTGCATTCAACCTTTCACAAAATGCACGGAAATGTCTACAAAAAATATTTGAAGGATACATTTTTTTATAAAATTGAAACAGTAAGCTAAGGAGGCAAAACTAAATAAACAAAATTGAGAAGAAAGTGAATAATTTAAACGCATACAGGAAAACAACTGTAATAGATTTAAATTATTTATTTACAACAAATACAAAAAGTTTATAAAAACGAGGTACAACGTACAGTAAGCTAAATAATAGGAGGGAATGGAGGGAATTTAACGTCCATATTTGCTGTACCCACCAAATCCCCCAGATCCACCGTGCCCTCCATATCCGCCATAACCCCCATAACCCACATAACCTCCATTCCCCCCCAAACCCACCAAACCCACCAAACCCATCATTCGCCCCGTACCCTCCACTTCCACCGTATCCACCGTGGCCAAGTCCAATGCCTCCATAACCCCCATAGCCCATCCCTTTAAAGTCACCATAACCGCTACCAAATCCACCTCCAAAATCGTGTCCTGGGCTGTTCCAACCTGTCGTCCCCATGTAACTACCACCTCCAACACCGCCCAAACCGCTATATCCTCCGTAACCTTCGTATCCGCTTCCATAGCTTCCCTTGTCACCTCCGTAACCAACCTGGTGTCCTCCGTTAGAAGAGACCGCGGGTTGCGCGGCATGCCCCACCCTCTCGACAGTGGCCTCGAACCCGGTGCCTGGACCGGCCTTATACTTGACTACACGTTTAGTTCCGTCCGCCTCCATCACCTCGTAGGCTCCGACGACATGGTCTCCTTCCCTGCGTTCGTAGTGGGACTTGTAGTCGTTGGTCTGGGGGTTGTCCACCCCGTAATCGAAGTTATAGCTGACTGGGACCTGTAACGGTGAAGAGTGAGGTTAGTTTTGTCTGTAGGTCGTGGAATTGGCGAGGAATTACCTTGGAGGATCCTCCTTCCCAACCTGATTTGCTTCCTACAGCGCGTGCGGAAGTCATGCACATGGCGACCACAAGCAGGACCTGTAGAGGGGCGAGAGTTGTAAATTCCAGTGTTTGATGATGGAATTTGAAATTCTTGTGAAAAAAATTTTTGTAGTGATGTATGGGAGCCATACAATATTTTAAGAGGTAATTATTGAACCTAAATTTATTAATATTATGGAAAATAAAATGTCAAACAAAGCCTTAATGGTACATGCTAGTTTTAAGTGATGCTATATTTGGTGATATATTTTAAATTTTCGTACAAAAATCATGAACACGTGCATTTTTTTAAATTTATTTCGAAAATCTCGTTAGAAGTTTTTTTCTTTCAGTACCCTTTTATTTAGGTCCCATAATCACCTCCTCAAATATAACGTAGTGCCATGCTCCAATACGAAGTGAATTCCAAATTTCCATCAGCCGTCACTGTGTCCACTCATTGTTTACACTATTTACACTACAAGAAAATATATTGACCAGAGAATGCATGATTTTTTACTAAAAAAACTAAATGCTAAGGCTTTTAAATAACTGGAAAGGCAACGTTTAAATTTTTAAGACAGCAATGTTGCCGGTTATATTCAATTTTCCAAAAATGTGGGGAAATGCCAAAAAAATTGAAAGTTCAACTGCAACAGTCATCTATCTGCACTACTGTGACGCGGAACACACCACTTTTTTAACGCTTCAATAACAATATAACTACATATATCTTACTCGTTTGACCCCCATAATCTTTTACTACCGTTTAAGTTGCGAACCACTTATTAAATGCGTTCAGTATTTTGTTTTATTTATACAGAGTATAGTTAAACGTAAAGGTACCTAATACCGCAGTTTTTTTTTTGTTCATAACATTTGCGGTTCAGTCGGTAGTGTACACAAAGGAAGGGCGAATAGTAAATATAATGATTGGCAAAAATATGACCTTGAAACGGTTAGGCTTGGTCTCGAAAATTCGGTAAGTTTCGCTGTTTTTTTTTAAGAACGAGAAAAATAAAAAACAAAAGTAACGATTACTGTAATGTTACACTAAAATATTTTTCCAAATTATTTGAGCAGGTACCGTCTTTTGTCAAGGGCAAAAAAGTACCAACAAAATGTCACTTGTTAAATTAAAATGTACATCGTACATAGGGTGTCCCGTCCCATAATTATGGTAAAACTTTTAAAGGGTATGTTCAACAGGTAATTCTAAAGGGGGTCTTTCATATAAACTTTTTCGATTAGAGCCCTCCCTGCAAAGTTATTAACACATACAGGGTGAGTCAAAATACAGTTTTTTTTTATTTCAATAACGCAATAATGTAAGATGATATGGTATGTGTCTTTTACAAACGGAAGGAAATCATGGGGTTGAATTTTTATTTTCCCTTTTTATTAATTTTTGTGTCATAACTTTTTTGTGGACTGATTTTTGAAAACTTTTTACAGCTCATTTCGGTTATTTTAAATTTTCCCTTTCTATTTTTCGAATATGCAACAGTTATCGTTTTATTGTCCTATTTAAACTGTTACTATAAATTTGGAACAAAAAAAGCGGCGCAACTTTATGATTCCATGGGCGTGCATATATCTTTTATAAATTGTGAAATAATTTTTTCATTCAAATCATTATAGGAGATTAAAATTAGCCTGCATACAAAATTCTTAATATTTGTAATATAATTTGCTGTAAATAATGCTGATTTAGCCAGACAATCTCAAATCTCAATTAACCTGATAATCTCCCGCAGTAGTTCTAAATCTCAATCTCAATATGGTTCTAAAGCTAAATCTAAATATTGTGTAATTGTGTGTTTTAGAACTATAATTGTAGACCAGAGAACCAGTGGAACTAATAATTAGATTAGTTAGTATTATTAATATTCGTCTTTCCAGTCTTAATTTTGCTTAATATTTCTTGTTATTTGCCAGAATATTAAACCTAACCTAATATTCACATCAACTTAATGTTAGTGTATAGTAATAATCAGATTATTTTAGGAGAATCCACTGAGAATATTTAGCGCTATTTAGTTTGTTCCAAATATATCTTTTAAAATCCTCATATGTTTTTCTAATGTTAAATATTGTATAAATAGTAGCATCACATTTTTTCCGAACTATCGAAAACTATCGATAGTTATCGATAGTCATTACTAAAACTATCGATAACTATCGCTGGTGCCTACTATCGATATTTCTCCATCACTACATCGAAGGTACTGAGGAAATAAGACCGGTGCTCTCACCACCTGTGCTTGTCGTTAGAACGAGAGGTGTAGCATTTGTCCTTTTTCACAACCGGCCGATGTCGGCTTTACACAAACTGTATATCCAAACAAAATTAATTGTGCAAATATGTTACTCACAAAATTAATTGAAACTTGTAGTTCAGTGAATGGTAATAAAGGCATTGCTAAAAGTATAAAACTTGTCTGGTGTATGTCTTCCTGCTGACATTCAGACATTAAAATTGATTGTTTAAATTAGGTGCAACGCATAAAAATAATTCAAAAATTAACAACTAAAAAAACCATCTCATTATAAAAACCTGATAAGTACTGTAAAACCAAGCATTATATTCATTTGGGTAAGTAATACAAAATATGTTTTTATATAATTAAGTAGGTGTTTTTATATAACAGTTATGACATAAAAATAAATATGGGTTTCAACCCCATTTAGGTACAGAGGGAAAATAAAAATATTACCCCAAGATATCCTTCTGTTAGTAAAAGACACACATCAAATCTCAAATTATGTTATTCCGTTATTGAGATACAAAATTTAAAATGTATTTTACGCTTTCTTTGTATGTGCGAATAACTCAGCAGGGATAGTTCTAATCTCAGAAGTGAAAGATCACCTTTATAATCACCTGTAGTATGCACCCTTCAATTTTAGTTTTGATATAATTATGTAACCCCCTGTATATAATTATATTTTTCATGATTAGTAATTACTAAGGTCCGGGAAAGTATGCTGTCGCGCAGAGTCGGCACTATAAAACTCTATGATAATTAAAGTATAAACCGTATTTTTAAGCGCATTCTTCTTTCTTTATGTGGATTTCTGCAATAATGGCACAGTCATTACCATTTGTGAATAGTCTTAAAACAATGATTGAAAATTACAAGGATGTTAAAACACTTTTTATAGTCTGCATCGTGTTTATATGACGCGAGAGTGTAAAAGACATTTAGATTCGAATATCCATAAAAAAAATAATACCTGACACGGTTAGAAAAGAGGAATTTTGGTTTGATTGTGCATAATGTTTTGCGCATATACCCTTGCTTAGAACGTGGTCGACAATATTTGCTTTACACGTTTTTTTTGCCAAATATGTATCCGATTTTCCATTGCCTAGTAGCCATATCAAAAAAGACAAGGTCAGTTGGTAAGTGCGTTTTTGGGGTAAGTGCGACCATTTGTATTTATTTACAAGGACTGACATACATATATAAGATGTAACACCAGAGAATATGTTCGTTAGGGACTTATTTTATAACAGTTTTGATCTGGCAACCGAGTGTGATACTTTAGCGCGTTTGTCAAAATTTGAACATAACCTACTTGTTTGTACTTGGCGAGCGACTAGGTAGGTCAAATTATGAACGCTTATAATTTTGAAAGTTTGCTCATAGAATAATTCGTTAGGATAGGTCTAATTGAATAACATTAGAGCTTGGATTAATTGTGTTAGTAACGTCATTTTATCTACTGATTCTTATTTAACAAGGTGGACCCACTTACCCCTCCACAAAGTAGGAAGGTGTAAGTGCATCCACTATAGGTCGCACTTACCCCAAGTTAGGTGATATGATTTTTACAGAAAATTGTTATTGTCTGTTTTTACAGAAAATGACATTGTAATGGTCTTTTACCAACTCCAACAATTGGCAGACGTGGGGAAATATCATTCCAATTATTATTTAGTGGTTATACTGTCGAGTAGGAACTTCTATTTATTTAAATAAGTTGTTTATAAAATAATATTCAAATTACTGTTTTTAATTCACTCTTATATTCTTGTTTACGAGTTTATAACATTTTTTTGAATAAATATGTTTTAGACCTGTAAAGACCATTTCTTTTGAAACTGTTCAAGAAAGACGATCTTACCCCGAAATAAACTAAACGTACATGCATACATTTTAACACGAGAAAACGCACTGGCCCCATAAAATGGGGGCAAGTGACCACTGACTGCTTTAAAAAAAATATTTATGTTCGGAAACAACTGACTGCTTTAAACCAAATTTTTTTTAGCATGTAGGCATTTTAGATGCTTATAAGAAAAAAATAAGACTGATGATTATAAATGTTTACAATGTACTACGGAACATTATTTTTTAAATTGTCCAATTTTGTGTCGCACTTACCCCAACTTACCTTACATAATTTTCTGTGGCTGACAGTGGACGAAACAATAGATTTTGAGGTAATAACGGCGGCTAGGAGAATAGAAATAGTAGTAACATGTGTATTTTCCGCTGTAGATGTAAAAAATAATAATATACTGATGTTATTGACAACAAAAAACTCTTAGTGATACAAACAACGGTGCGAAATTCGTGAAAATAATGTGCGTGTTGTATCGTCCTCTGTCCATGTGAACTGTTTTGAATTTGCATCTTTAACTTTAGTAGATATGGAACGATCATTTTCCCTCTACAACCATATATACAGGGCAAATTGCTTACGTTTAACGAGAATAAATGCAGAAAAACTACTGGTTGTGGCAACGTACGCTCAAGCAATGAGGAGAGTCGGTGTTTCTGAATGACACAAACAATACATAAGTACATATATTATTAACACATTTGTACTCCTGTCTTTTTAATCTCTCATATTTCATCTTCCGTCAACTACATGACGGATTACGAGTCCGGCCCTGCGTTACAGCACACGTTCGGAACCCAAGTGATTACAACTGATCGGGATATTAACAAAAACAATTTACTGTTTTTTTTAAACTTACCAGGCACTTTACTTTTTCTCTTCATGTCGAAAATTTCCAAAAGTTTTATTTCGCTTCTCTCCACAATACCACATAAAATTAGTCTTTTTTCGCGTCATTTTTTCTTAAAGGAGTATTCATGACTGTCATTCGAGCTCCTTCCCGAAATTGAGACAAACGATTCTGTCACCGTGAATTCCGAAACACCACTCGACGGACGAAAAAAATCGGTCACAGACTAATAACCCGTGACATTTTTCTCTTTTGCACTGTTCAGGGAACGTGCACAATTTTTATCTCGTGAGGTAATAGTTGCGAAAACAGTAGTCGTAAGGATACTTTTTATACACATCCGGATCCACAATTCGTTGCAATTGGAACCTTGAAAATACTAGTGGCGTTTGTGTAGAAGTGTGTAAATCGGCTAAGTTTTCTAAAAAAACAGAAACCATTTTAAAATTAACTTTTTCACTAGTGAGAGCGAAAGTCTGTCAAAGTAAGAACAATGGACCAGGAGGTATCTGTTTTCGGTTTAACTTTTTCCATGTGGAATAATTTGTTTAAATTAAATTTTAGATAAAGTGATTGCACTCTTATTGTTGCAAAATATCAATAACACAGGTCTGCAAAAAAAATTCTGCTCCTGGAACTAAATTTATCAAATCCAAAGATTTTTTTTTGCTGAAACCGAATTTTTAACTCATAAAACTTTCTACCGCGTAGATTTTCAGTAAATCCCGGTTTTTTGTTGCGTTTAATACGTTTTTATGCGAAATATATTTTTTTAAATATTATCATTTCTTAACCAGACATGTCATTTACGAAGTATTTTTACGCGCTGAATACGATCCCGTTGTCAAAAGTTGTGCTAGATCTCATGATCATGACAAAAATTATTTTGAAAGGTTGAAATAGTTCTACTACAATTAATATTACTTAATATATTTTTGTCTCTGTGCTTGTTCGCGATTTTTCTTGTAGACTTTTCTTTTTTTGCACGAACTCCGTTACTAGAAGAGGGGTGCTGTAAGGTCTATTGTTGTTTAATAAGTAGGGTCTAATTTTAGTTGAATTATGTACGTGGTAGGTAGGTACCTACCTATTTATGTATATTGCTGTAAAACCCTAATTTTCACGTTTCGGCGTGTACCATTTGTGTATTTGTGTACAGACGTGACAAACCTCTTGTCTAGCCTTCCTAGGAAAAACACCCGCATAATGGATTTGGTTTTCCCAATCTGACCTGCGGTTGGGTTTTCCCCTAATTCAGTTTACAACTGTTTATTGGAGACTGGTTTCGGGGAACCTACCTATGTACCTAACTAGGCCTGTGTCTAATTATTGGTTGAGGGGACTTTACTTTCCGTTTGGAGGGTCAGTCTCCGGTAGTGTTGGGAATAATCGAATTATTTTCACTATCGAATTAGTAGTATTAATTCTATTTATGGGGCGATGGCTGCAGATAAAAGAAAAAAGCTAAAAAAAAAAGGTCACCACAGGCAACGGCAACCGCAGTCCCCCGAGTATTTCCGTTTACAAAAAAGGTAAAAAAAAAAAGGTCACCACATCCATCGTACATATTCGATAGGTATAGGCGGTATAGGCGGTATAGGCGTATACCACTTGAATAAATCGTAATTCCGTTTCCCGTCGGAGTACTACTACTAAATAATAAATACTACTAATTTTTATCTCGATATATCGAATTAGATAATCGAATTAGTTAGTTTTAATTAACTATCGAATTAGTCGAATTATTTAATTCGAATTTTCACAACACTAGTCTCCGGCAGTCCATCTTTACCGTTCACCGGCTCCAGACCGGAGTCTATCTCCGCGTGTTACCGGACTTCCCCGGTCTCTCATTTCTTGTAAATGTATAAATAAATCACTGTACATATAGCAGATTAAAGTGCTTTACTTACCACACCACCATCGCCATATAGTGTTAAAATTATCCTAGTTAGTATTATAAATATTTAAAGGCTCGATTGCTTCTGAAAATATATCGTCGGTTCGGAAGAAAAGGGTTACATCTCAAAAAAGGTTTTTCTGTTTCTTCCATATTGCCACTAAAAAAATGCCTATTTTCTAAAAAAAAATAAAGTTATACATAAATCTCGACACGTACCTACGACCAAAATATGGCAGTACGTAACACAGAGATATGTGCAGCATTCTATAAGTATTCCCAAAAATACCGTTACATTTCAGTTTGCCGCGAGCCAAACTACTCCTAAAACCAAAATACTTCTATGATAAAGCATATTTTAGTACTAATAATAATAATAAAAAAAATAGAATTTTTTTGTGGAATCATAATTAAATAATGAAGAATGATTTAATTCAAAATGTTTAAATTGCTTCTCCTGTAAAAAGACAATTTTTGAGTTGTAACCCTTTTCTTCCGAACCGACGATATTTATTGTTGCTGTGAGCTTGCTTTGTCAATCTACTTGCTATTGAGGGTTTTTTGGAACCAGCCACTTCAGACCTTGATCAGATAGTATAACATAGATAAGAATGTCGGAATCCTTACGATCCAGTAAATATTTCCGAAGTAATATTCTATTTATAGGGAATTTTACAGAGACGAAATGGTCGTGTACTTACTTCAAAAATGACATGTCAGGTCATAAGTTATTGCAAAACACAATTTCTTCCGTTTTTTGAGGTGTTTTTCACCCTGAATTCTCATTTTATGGAAAATGGAAGGGTCTAGCATAAATTTTGACAACGGAATCGTATCCAGCGCGTAAAAATACTTCGGAAATGACATGTCGTCATACATTCTTGAAAAACACAAATTCTTCCATTTTTGGGCAGTTTTTCATCCTAAATTCTTTTTTTATTACATATATACCTAAATGAAAGGGTCTAGAACAAGTTTTGAAAAAAATATTTCGCATAAAAATGTGTTTTGACAACAAAAAAAACCGGGATTTACTGAGAATCTAAGCGGAAAAAAAGCTCTGAGGAAATTCGGTTTCAGCACAAAAAAAAATACTTCGAATTTGATAGGTTTGGTTCCTGGAGCAGGATTTTTTTTTTTGTAGACCTGTGTAATTAAAAAAGTTTCGAGCAATGTTTTTTCATGTTTTTTTTTTCGAGAATATACATACGACTTTCAGGTCATGGCTCAGAAAACTTTTTGATATGATAAAACAGCACATCAAATTTAATTCAAATCGTTCTAATAGTTTTTTTGAACAGTAAATTTGCAATCAAACCCTTTGTGGTAAAAACGCAATTTTTCAAAACTTTATAATGCCGTACAAAAAGCATTGAGCAATCTGATTTTTTTACGTGTAAAAGAACATCCAAGCTTTCGAACCGGTTTAAAGAAGTTTGTTCTCTTGTTTTTTTATTTTTTTTTAGATCAACTGAAAGCTTAAAATAATTTTTAGACCATTAAAAAATAAATATTCATTTTTGCTAACATTTTATTTTTGGTTTAAAATATCTATTAGACTGATAACCTTGCTCAGTAATTGTTAACTGAATTAGCGTGGAGCATAGTTTGTGTGACTAGTTCCCACGTCTAAGAATAAGGATATGAGCCCTTATGGCTAATTTTCAAGAGAATAGAAACCGAAAACAGGGATGCCTATCCTGCACGGACCCACTAGGATCTGTTTTGTTTGTCTAGGAAGCGAAATAAAGGAGAGGAAATGCAGAATGTCTACGAATTTGGTTGTGTCACTTTGAAGATTACGTTGTTAAACTTCTTGGGATGTTTTATTCCAATTCAAAGTGAAAATAAAGAAATGTGAACTGCGTGAACTGATTTGTTAATTAAATTTTAAATGCATTTACTTTACACCAATATTTATCATTTGTAATAAAATATACGTATATATATATTACATAAATACGTATACAAAATAAAAACCGATGTACGTCATCAAACACGTGTTTAAGTTTTGGAGCGTACTGACGCCAGAAAATTTATTCAGTATTTAGAAATAATTTTGACTAGTATATGGATTGATTCATTGTGTTTGTTTATTGCTAAATACCTGAGCAAGATCATCTCAAGTGGCCCCCTATCTCCCACTTGATCATGAAATTCAAGTACAACTATTTTATTGTGAAGTATTCACTACCAATAATTACACTCTGGAAGAGTTTTTCAAAATTTTCATTTTAACAACAATTTATTTATAATGAAAATTTCGAGGACTTTTAATTAAAAAAATAGATTCCGAACCAACCGACAGAGATAAATGAATGAAATTTTCAGGATTTATTGCTAAATATCTATATTTTGTTAAAATACTCAAAACCAATACATATTTATTTATTATCATACTGTTAATTAACTTTTAAAAAACCAAATGAAAATTACAATGACTTATCCCTCAAACATTGAATTTTTTTTTCAATTGGTTACATGCATTATACATTTCAGTTTGATATCCTAAAAGAAAATTTCACTGCTCGCTATTAATTTAAACAATATAAATTTATTTATCACTGCGCGGCGAGCTCTGCCGATACAGCGCGCTGCCGGGAGACCTGAATTCACTTTAACTCCGGTCAGTCCTAATTAACAATAACAGTTATAAACAATGTTATTCAACGAATTTTATTTTTTTAAACATAATATAGTGAACAAATAGATAAAATAATTTCTTATTCTTAAACTAAGACAGAGAGAACTAACAACGCGTTATTTTATTCACTTTTTAAAAACTTTGTTAGTGATAACTTTTTCATCTTACACTGCAGTGATACAGAGAAATAAGCATGAAAATTTTGTAGTGATTTCTGAAAAAATGAGTCACGACGCAAAGTCGGTTCATCTTTATAATTTTAAATTAATTGAATTCTTGAAAAATAAATTTGGTGCTAAAAATATTTAAAAAAATCTCATATTTTTTAATCTAATCAATCGCAAGAACGATTTTGCTGTTGAAGCGGAATGGAACTTCTTCGCCACATCCCATGGCAACGGAGGGTGTGATGGCTTAGGAGGAAGAGTAAAAAGGCAGGCTTATCGTGCTAGCCTTCAACGTGACAATGATAAGCATATAATAACAGCACTTCCGTTATTCGAGTGGGCCAAAAGTTCTTTTAAATAAATTAATTTTGGTTTCTGTTCTCAAGAAGATCATGACTCTCATGAACAAAAGTACAGGCAACGTTTTGAAAAATCTGTTACAATAAAAAATACTCGCCAGTTTCACTATTACAAACCCTTAGATGGTGTATCACTGCAGTGTAAGCTTGTTTCACAAGATGAAAAAGTTATCACTAACAAAGTTTTTAAAAAGTAAATAAAATAACGCGTTGCTGTAAAATTTATATTTAATTACTTGTTAATTCTCTCTGTCTTAGTTTAAGAATAAGAAATTATTTTATCTATTTGTTCACTATACTATGTTTAAAAAAATTAAATTCGTTGAATAACATTATTTATAATTGTTATTTTTAATTACGACTGAACGAAATTAAAGTGAAGTCCAGGTCTCCCGGCAGCACGCTGTACCAGCAGAGCTCGCGCCGCGCGGTGATCAATAAATTTATATTGTTTAAATTAATAGTGAGTAGTGAAATTTTCTTTTAGGATATCAAACTTAAATGTATAATGCATGTAACCAATGAAAAAAAATTCAATGTTTGAGGGAGAAGTCATTGAAATTTTCATTTGTTTATTTAAAAGTTAATTAACCATATGACAATCAATAAATAATTATTAGTTTTGAGTATTTTAACAAAATATAGGTATTTAACAATAAATCATGAAAATTTCATTCATTTATCTCTGTCGGTTGGTTCGAAACTATGTTTTAAATAAAAGTCCTCGAAATTTTCTAAATTATTAAAAAAAAATTGTTGTTAAAATGAAAATTTTGAAAAACTGTTCCAGAGTCTAATTATTGGTAGTGAATACTTCACAATAAAATAGTTGTACTTGAATTTCATGAACAAGTGGGAAATAGGGGGTCCACTTGAGGTGATCTTGCTACCTTCAACATTAAAAAGAGAAATAATTAGTAAAAATGTATGTATTTTAAAAGACTTTCTCGTATTATATTGGTGCATGAATATGTAAGGACAAGTGCACGAAAAATTCGCAAAACAACAATAGGTTGCAAATAGTGCAGTGCAGGTTTTTGTACATATACATATATCAGTTATTCAAAATATTACGAATATCACTCGTATTCAATGCTACAGTATTTGTAACCCTATTGGTAGGATTACGCTTTCTATGTGGTTTTAATTCATTGTTTTTTTTTCTGTGAAATAGAATTAACCGTAGAAACATTCCAGTTTAGGGCTGCTGCTACACGCTAAAACAATATATTGGGCTGTAGTTTCAATTAAATACCAAATTAAACCTAAATAGTTACAGCTTTCGATCACAAATGACAGTTAAAAAAAGTTGACAGTTAAAAGATAAAAAAAAATGTTATTAAGTATAAACCACTTTCTTGCTCCAGCTTCCATGGAAAAGGCTATGAAAAGCATTCTATTCCTAAATCTAATATTAAAAAAAATCCAAACACTTTTTATCGTGTTTTATCGTAATTAATAAATAATTTGATTAAAACATATTTTTTGTCTATTTTTCTAACCAGCTTATTATCTGAGTTAATATTAATTCTTGTCGAAAAAAATCGACAGCTTTAATCGTGTAAATACATTTTTTACCATTGTAATAAAAAAAATTCGTTCATCATTTATCAATATTCGCACTAAAAAAACATTATTGGAAAAAATGGATGGCAATTAAATAAATGCAAATTGGAAATGATTTTTAAAAGGTTTGTTTGTTTATTGTTTTTTATCATTTTATCACAACTTCGACTTTATCTATACAAATCTGGGCCATGTAAATTTGATTTATTTTTCGTTGTTTGCAATTTGTATTTATTCTCCTTCAAAATAGTCAGCAGAGAAAGTATTTATACATCCACATTGTGAAGGTTACTTAAATTCTCATGATTTTTGTGCTTTTATTTGCTTCTGATTACAGCTTGTGAAATTTGGCGTCCAATAAGCTCAAGTTAAGGCTGACATGTCGATTGTATAAAAAAAGTAAAATTGCGATGTTTTCAAAATTCTTGGACCCATATTAGAGAGAAATCTTCAGAGTATTTATCTGACTAACTGAGCCTATTTGAAAATAAAATAAAATTGAACCGAAAACATCATACAAATTCAAAACTCCTCTCTATAATCCTTACTATGGTTTTTGTAAAAGTTTTGTTAAATTTTTTAGAAGTTATGTGTAGCGTATAGAGCTTTTTTGAATTTGTATGATAGGTACCTATTTTTTATCCAACTTTCGAAGTTTTTTATGTCTAGAAAACAGTTTTCAAAAATGGCTCAGTTAGTCAGATATGTTAATATGAGTCCAAGAATTTTGAAAATTATTTGATATCTTCACAGTGTTTTGAAAACATCTAAATTCTACTTTTTTAGCGATATATTTTCACACATAACATTTTTGTCCTGCGTACCTTAAATAAATTCATAAACCGCATTAAAACCAAAACGTATTTTATCGAATCTTTATTTAACTAAATCAAAAAAGGAAACATCCATTTTGGCACATTTCTAACCTAACAATTATTTGGTCTCACAGCTTCGCTTTAACGCCTACTATATACAAGAACAGAAAAAAAATACTGGGCCTGGCAAAATCGAACCTAACTAACTTAAAAACTATTTAACAGACTATGTACACATATAATTTAAGTCTCGATATATACAAAATAAAAAAAATAAACACCTACCCTAAGGAAATACTGACGATTACTAACCTAGTCAACAGTCACTTTGGCTTCTAGAACGGAAAATATACAAAAAGAAACACGCCGAATTCACTGACCGGAATCGCGTTGATCCAGCAGATCGTAGAGCGCCGTGATATAGGTCTGGGCCATCTGGAGGGTCTCGTACTTGGACAGCTGCCTGTCCTGGCCCAGTTGCGGAAGAAACGTCCTCAGCCTGTCGAACGCCTGGTTCAGATTCTGCATTCTGCGCCTCTCCCTGGCGTTGGCGGCCAGCCGCCGCTTCCTCATCACCAGCGGGGTGACGCGGCTCTTGGTGCGTCCGAGCGGCTCAGGACTGGACGTCTTGTAGGCGTCCTCCGCGTAGCCGTCCTCGAAGCTCGACGTGGACGACGAGCCCCAGTCGCTGGAGGCGGCCGGTTGGGCCGGCGCCAGCATGTACATGTACCCGTAGGAGTCCTGGAAGGTTTCCATCGTTTTTCTAACTCGCGACGAGAGATTTTTCGTGCGGCAACAAACACCAACGGTCACTGAGACGATTGTGCCGGTGCCAGACGACCTGCGCCGCTTTTATAGGGCAGGGCAACCCTTCGGATGGCCCGAGGGGTCCGTGAGGATGGTACCGCCCCGGTAGCGCGTGCCGCCCGGCCAATGGGCTCGTCGGAGTTTCGGGTACAATCGGGCGAAAAAGCGGAAAGATAATAAAGGCCCACGGTGAGGGAAGTGGAAGCACAGCAGCAAGTGGAAAAGCGAAATATTATGTATTCGATTGCAGGTGATTTATCAGTTATCAGTAAAAATAACTTTATTATTCTATGGAGCTCGTCTTACATAGTAAATTTATTTATTTGCCAAACTTGACTTAATTTCTATTAATGAACAAATTAGTGTTAACATTTTTTCGTCAACAACAACCATATTATCAACCATATAAGAGAACTGAACTGTGTTGAACAGAACTGTGTCAGTGATACTTTTCCCATCCTGAGCTCGCTAGACAATCCAGTGGGTCTCTCAGTTTGACTGTAGCAGTCGTTCGAATTAGTCTACGCACCAGTGACGCGTCGAAAAAATGTTAAGTGTTCAGGTGGAGCAACGAGTTAATCTCAAGTTTCTTGTCAAACTGGAAAAAAACTTTTACAGAATCTTATGCAATGTTAAAAGCAGTGTACGGGAATAAATGTTTATTTCGCACACACGTTTTTGAATGGTTCAAATGGTTTAAAGAGGGACGTGAAACGACCGAAGACGATCCGCGCCCCGGGCGGCCCTCAACGTCAAAAACGGACGAAAACATTGAAAAAATTGGTAAATCAATCCACGAAGATCGTCGTCTAAGCATCCGAGGGCTTGCTGAAATAACAGGAATCGACAAAGAATGTGTTCGTCAGATTTTGCAAGAATCGTTCAACATGCGCAAAGTTTGCGCAAAAATGGTGCCAAAACTCCTCACTCCCAAGTAGAAGGAATCAAGAATGAACCTTAGAGCTGACATTTTAAACAACATTGACACTGATCCAGGCTTGTTAGACACGGTGATTACTTGTGATGAATCGTGGTTGCGCTGAAGCGGACAAGATTCGAAAGTGTGGAAGCAGTTAAAGCAAAAGCGACGGAGGTTCTGAACCAGCTAACAGAAGCGGACTTCCAGCACTGCTTTCAACAATCAAAAAGTCGTATGGAGCGGTGTAGAGATCGCCAAGGGGAATACATTGAAGGCGAAAAGTCACAAAAGTTCCCTTGTTAATTATAACTTTTTTTGCAATTCGTCATCACGCAACATTTGTACAAAAGGTGTTAAGATTTCTGAACGATATAGTCCAACAATTCTCCTACTCACAGCTGCTCACACTCCAATTTATTTGTGGGTGTAGTGGGTTTCAATATAAAAGTAAAGGTTGTCTGCACTTCAAAGTCTCATATTCTGAGAGTTAACGTAGCCCGAAAGACGGAACCAAGGCCTCATTAAGAAAAACTTTTTCGATGATAGCGTCATTATTGTTAAAATGGTTAATAAACCATTGGTGGAACTGTAGTCTTAGATGTTCGTCCGCTCTGAGAACTTCATGTATTAGAAACACTATGAATGGAGCTCCAAATCATTTTTCAAAATTCGTTGACACGTTGTATAGGTTCACGTGTTGGCTCAGATAGCTAATTGATATTCTTGGATTGTCCGTTATCACTTGCCTAACCATTTGAACGTTTTGTTCTGTCCTTACTCTTGGTCTGCCACTTCCTTACTTCCGATTGAAGCTTCCAAATTGCCGGTACAAATTTAGAAAACGTTTTACTGACCGGATAAAATGGTCGAAATGAATAACTGAGTCTGGAAACACTTCCCTCAAGCCCTCAAATACACCTGTCATCGAATATATCCAGGTTCCATTGATTCTACTGCCCTTTCTAAAATAAATTTCAATCCTCATAAAAACAGTTTGATGGCTTTATAGGTTCATGTCTTAAAGCAATTAAAATATTGATGTGTGGAGAAGAATTAGATGTGAAACTAGTTTATTCTTTAGGTAACAATTTTTCCCACTCACACTCTTTGTCGATTCGCCTTTTTGTAACCTTTTTTTGTCACATTCCCAACTTTTTTATCGCCTCAACTACACCGTCCTTCCCATTTTATCGCGAATATTATTTTTAAAACCACCGCCATCGCCCGAAGCACCGTGTCATCCCAAATTTAGTTTACTAATTTACTAAGCGCATGAAAAAAAATTGCAAGTCACCTAACTCGGTTAGAAATTCAAAAGTATCAATTCGGGTAGAACGGAAATCGGGACGTCCCCCACGACAGTGGCGGTCCCAAGAGGGTAGCAAAAGGGGTGCTAATTAAAATACACTAACCTCCCTCATCAACATATATATATATTTAAAATCGTACCTACATAATAAAAGAAAAGATAAGATAATGTAAATATTTATAAAGAACGACTAGAAGACTTCATATTCAACTAGTAACTAAATCGGTCTTTTAACTTAATTGTCACATCTCGTATATATTTTTCTAGAATCGTTGGGTTCTGCTTTTCTAAGATACCTGTTAAATTTTCCTTTCAGTGATGAGAGGGCGCATTCAATATTAAAAATAAAGTGTGGTAACATATACACAAATGAAACTTCAAATACAAAACTACCCGCCCACCCTTTCTATTTCGATTTTAATAATTGTTACACACAGAAAAAGATTCCGTTGAACAAAGGTATTTACTCCTTTCGATGGGGTCAATAGAATAAGTGTCCTGAAACAACAAATAAAATTCTATGGATTTTTAAAGAATTAATTGTTTCATTTGTGTTAATAGTTTTTGATTCCTATTCTTAATTCAGCGAAACTCTTTTCTATGTGTATGTCATCTTATATGCATATAAGTTCTGAAATAAGAGACAAATTATTTCTAACAGGTCATTTTCTATACATAGATATCTATTTAAATAATGAATGATACCTTATTATGTAATATTTGAATGTTGGAGTTGTGATTACTCTTAAATTTAATAGAAATATTTAAATTGAATTCTTATATTATTAGGTCAATGCGTGATTTCTTAGTTTCAATATTATATTATGTGAAATATTACAGTGAATTTGACGATCGTTTTTTTTTTCGGTAGGTACATTATTTTTTTTAGGATGCACCCCTGCTCCCTAGAATTTTATTCTAGTGCCGCCCATGTGCACCGACACCCCTAATTTTGCGGTGGATTTTCTATAACGAGGTTAGAGTGAAAGCGCAAACCCGATTACCCGAGACGTGCCCTTTTAGGGGCGGCATATGCGCCCTCTGCGTGGGCCCAGGGGCACTCCCACCGACCTATACGTGACTACGTAACAGAGGAGTTTCTACTGCCTTGGGAAAGTCGACGTGTCGAGTGGCGACGAAATTAACCCCGATTCCATAAAACCATAACAATGATGGAAAAGCAGATAGTCATATGCATTCAAGTTTACTCCAAAAACCTACTTTACTCAAAATTAATGTTCTTTTAAAAGAATTATATTATGCTAAATTCACATAATATTAAAAATTAAAAGTTATTATTTTTCTCTTAGTTGATCGTTGTTAAGAAATCATAATGTGACAGATTTTTGAGGACCAATTTATAGAAAGAGGGAATTTAATTCATAGCATAATTGTATAATTATGAGGGGTCGTATGTATATACGACCCTCAGATCGTGGCTCAGAAATATTTTTGATATGATAAAACAACCTACCAAATCCGATTCGGTCTCATAGTTTTTGCACAATAATTTTGCAATGTGAAAAAAAACGCGATTTTTCAAAACTTTATAGAAGCATAAACTTCTATAAAGTCTTGAGCAACCCGAAAATTGTTTTACGTATAAGGGTACGTTTCCATTGCACGCTATGCGATGCTATGCTATGCCATGTGAGGCGATGCTAGTAAAACAAACATATGACTATTTATATATCTAAATGTTCCGACAGCTATACAGAGCGATGCGACGCAATGCTAGTAGCGCCGAGCAGTGGCTGTGCGTGATATTTCAGTTAGCCATATCTTGAAAACGACGCTTGGGACCCACTTCACTTTTTAGGTGATGACTATACACCCCTTACAGAAAGGATTTATAGTGAAAAAACCGTCAGCAAAGTTTGCGAAAAATTTTTCAAAAAACAGTGGAGCACTCCCTGGGTACTCAGTAACGCTCTGTGGAATATTTGCAGTATATTTTTTTTCATAATCTAGAAACAAATATAAGGAGACGTTTTTCGATTTGTTACAAAATATTTTTGTTTCAAAAAGTTATGGCCATTTTAATTTTGGGAAACAAAATGTTCTTATAAAATTAAAAATAAAACTTGCAATAAAAACCTGAAAAAAAAAAATTTTGCAACAAATCGAAAAACGTCTCCTTATACTTGTTTCTAGATTACGAAAAAAATATACTGCAAATATCCCACAGAGCGTTACTGAGAACCCAGGGAGTGCTCCAGTGTTTTTGAAAATTTTTTTCGCAAACTTTGCTGACGATTTTTTTCACTATAAATCCTTTCTGTAAGAGGTGTATAGTCATCACCTAAAAAGTGAAGTGGGTCCCATGCGTCGGTTTCAAGATATGGCTAACTGAAATATCACGCACCGCCACTGGCGCCGAGTGCGAGCGTATGTTTGAAAATCAAAATTTGTTTCATTTTATCGCGCTAATTAGCCCAAAGTAGACAGTATCGTGAAGCCGTTTGTACCTATTGCACGCATGGACGCTGAAAAATTAATATTAGCCGTAAGAGCTCGACCTCCATTATGGGAGCAGCGCTCCAAACAATATCACAACAGAGACGTTTACCAACAAACTATGGGACAGGAAATGACGTTTCCAAGTAAGTAAATGCATGTTAATCTTTATTTATATCTTTATTTTAACATATTTTATTTTATTTTATACAAATAAACAGTGGTATCTTGTACATTTTCCGAATATATAGTAAAGAAAATATATATGTATATATAGATTAATATACATTGTGTATCTAAAGCCGGCTAAACAGCGCGGCGGCCCACAAAGTTTTCACACATCTCAAAGTAAATAACAGGGTAAGTTTAACCCATCTATTTCTAAATTGCAACCGTTTTATTGTTTTCATGAATTTTGTTTTTGCACATACAAGTAGTAAGTAGTATGACGCGTACGATTATGGCCCGCCGCTCGGATCTGCCAGCTTTATAAGTAATTCTAAACTTCTTAATGTTTTAAGGTAATGTTTTAATTAAGTTTTTCTTTTACTCCGACTGGTTTTCTAAAATTCGTACTACACTCAACATCCACATATCCGAACTTTTCCGTTCCGCAAACTTCCACATTTCCGAACTCTCGTCGCCTCGGGATAACCGAACTGCTGGCGCATGAGCAAAGGGTTTTTCTGGCTCATTCTTTGTACTTTTCTTCGTTTTTCGAGGTTTTAATGCAAATGTAATACATACATACATTGGCATTAATGGAAACGTACCCTAAAAGAGCATTCAATCTGTCGAACCTTTTTAAAAATTAAAAATCCATTCCTTAGGAAAATCTTGGAAATATTTTAAAATTAAATATAAACATTGTTTTGGCTTATAAACAATTTAAATAGCTCTGTGAAATTTTGATCAAATGAAATCTAAAAACCATAGCTTCTTAAAAGTACTTGGATAAACTAATATATTAAAAAAATCGGTCATTGGTCCTGGAAATATAACCCGTTAAAGTTGAGGCAGTCACTCCACTTCAAAACAAAAGTGATGAGTTCAAAATAGCGACGCGCTGTCAATGTGTCATTATGTTTATAATCATAAAACATTATCTAACCTCTCCTAATGAACAGATTCTAGATTTTTAAAAAAGATTCCAAGGTTTTGATGCTTTTTTATGCACAGAAAAATTCAGGTTGTGCAAAGTGCCTTTTTGATGACTCATAAAATTTGGAAAAACACTTTTTTTCGCAAAGGGTTGAATTGTAAAATTATTGTGCAAAAACTATCAGACCAATTTGAATGAAATTTGGTGTGTTGTTTAATCATAACAAAGAGTTTTCTGAGCCACGATCTGAAGGTCGTATCTATAATCTAAGTGGCCAAAAAAAATTATGAAAAGACCCTGTTTTTCTTCATTTTTTTTTTTCAATTATTGCCATTTTTGCAACTATACACTATTTTTTATTTTATAATATAATACTCTTGTATAAAATTTAATAGCAAAACAACTTTTCTCTACAATAAATAGTTATCGAGTTGTCTAAAAGAAAAGGAGAAAAAACACGGACGTTGTTTTTGACATTTTGTTTAATAACACATTTTCCACTTTTTCATCTGGCGCACTTCGAAATCATCTAATTAATATTTCTTCTGATATTCCAGAAACATTACGATAAATATTAGGGATCATAAGTACGAGGTGTGTAAATTAAGTAATGAGACTGGCAACGTAGCGCCCGATCCAGCAACACTGCAGAGACGGGACTTTAACGGGAAGGGCGGTAGGTTAACATGTAATGCACCTTCAGTACAAGTTTGAACTTGTTAGAGTCATTTGTTTCTTCTTTGTGACTGTTTTCGTAAACCGGTTTTTTCTAGTGCGTCTTAAAAATAAGTGACATTAAGTTTAAGCGACGATGTCAAGACAGTGCTTTTTCAAGAGCCCAGGTTTTTCGGTGGTTTAAGGCATTCTCAGAAGGAAGACAGTCGATTAAAGATGAACCATGCAGCTGAAAGCCTTCATCTTCAAGAACCGATGAGAATGTCTATAGAATGATCGTAGAAGAGTTAAATTTGAATGGGAAAAATCTGCGTAAAAATGGTTCCAAAAGACATTTTGCGGGAACAAAAGGATATCAGGAGAGAAAGGTGTCTTGACTTTTTGGAATCGATTGATAATGATCCCCATTTTTTGGAAAGTGTCATTACTGGTGACAAGACTTGGGTTACTGGGACTTTTGGAATCGATTGATAATGATCCCCATTTTTTGGAAAGTGTCATTACTGGTGATAAGACTTGGGTGTTTGAGTACGACCCGGAAACCAAGCGCCAAAGCATGAAATGGCACACTTCAAGCTCTCCAAGACCCAAGTCGAAGATCAAATGCATGCTGATTTACTTTTTTGGTAGCCAGGGAATTGTCCACAAAGAGTTTGTGCCTCCAGGCCAAACAGTAAATCAACACTTTTACAGAGAGGTCCTTGAAAAACTTTGAAAAAGGGTCATGCGTGTGAGACCAAACATTAAGAACAACTGGATGTTGCATCACGACAATGCGCCTTGTCACACAGCCATTTCAGTAAACGAGTTTTTAGCCAGTAAAAACATTCCTGTGGCTCCTCAGCCTCCTTATTCGCCTGACTTGAGTACTTGTAACTTTTTTTCGCTTCTCGAGATTGAAAAATCACCTCAAGGGACGTCAGTTTGGGACCATAGAAAACAAGGCTGTAACCGACCAGCTGAAGGCTATTCCAGCATATGAGTTCCAGCACTGCTATGAGGAATGGAAGACCCGTCTCCAGCGCTGTGTGGCTTCTCAAGGAAGTTATTTTGAAGGAGGCAATACTGAATTGTAATTCTATTCGAATAAAATTTAAAAAAAATCTCATTACTTAATTTACACACCTCGTACTTTTCTATTAAAGTAAACATTTGAAAACAGATATCTACCGCCTGGTCTACTAGAAATTCAAACAAACATACAGAGGTAGTACACACATTGCAAAATTCCAGCTCAATAACTGATCGTATTTTCAAACTTCTTCACCAATATAAAGTAACAACAGTTGGTCAACGCCTATAAACACTCCCGTTTGCTTCCCGGACTGTACGCCTACCTGGTCCAATTTGTATCTCGTCTCGGCTACCACCGCCGCTGCTTCGTGTATTTGACGGACCGACGCACACACGCACGAAAAAAAAAACGAGTAAGACACTTTTTGTCGATGTAAAAGGCAACGGTAATAATAATTCGAATTGACGTAAATTACGGCGGGCGCAGCACGAGTTGATTTTTTTGTCGGGAAAGTTAGACGGGCAATTAGAAGCTAAATGGTACACGATGTTAATGAATAGGGGAACGTATTTATTTTTTGAAAGGGGATTTAATTAGGTTAAAGTATGTAGGTACATGGTGATTCGATGAAAATTGATCCTCCAGCTATTTCCGTTAATATTTGCCCTTTATTTCTTTAAATATATGTAGCAATGAGCAATTAAAAAGAAAACGCCATCAAATCTGAATACGAACGAGAGATATGGAAAAAGCCAGGTCATGTGGCAACTCGAAGCGAGACTTTGTTTTTGCCAAACTTTTGAAGTGGCTGTCACAATTGTAAAAAAAATAATGGAAATCATTTCATGATGAAGGAGGCGTACGTGTTCCACTTGAAAGTTATTTTAGAAATCAATGGAAACGATATGTTCGATGAGGACGTCAGTGAAGTTTTTCCAACGACGGTATTCATTTTAACGATTTTAGCCGGTTAGTAAAACGTTTCCTAAATTTGTACCGGCAAACTGGAAGCGCCAATCGGAAACAAGGAAGTGGCAGACCCAGAGTAAGGACAGAAGAAAATGTTGAAATGGTTAAGCAAGTGATATTGGCCAATCCAAGAACAAGTGAATCTGCCCCATAAAATGTGTCAACGCATTTTGAAAAGAGATTTGGAGTTCCATCCGCATCGTTTGCAACCATATTTTTTAGAGCGGACGAACCTCTAACACTATAGCCATACTGAGACCATTTTAACAATAACGATGCTATCTTCGAAAAAGTTTTTTTTTACTGATGACGTTTAGTTACATATTCGGACTATGTTAACTCTCAGAATATGAGACTTTGGAGTGTAGATAACCCTCACTTTTATTTACGTTTGAAACTCAACTACATCCACAAAAAATTGGAGTCTGGGCAGCTGTGAGCAGAAGGTGGATTGTTGGACCTATTTTTTTTAACGGAGTTTGCAAGTAATCAACATCACAAGGAAATCGAACATGAACTAGATTATCGGGGATACACCACTTTTTGTAGTTGTATGTGCCACACTATTTACATGTCTTCTACAATCATATCTCTCCGAACACATTAAAGGGATGTTGCAAACATCACACCATATTTGCGATCCGTCGTAACGTAAATATGGAAAGTCACCGATAAGTTTAAGCACTCTGTCAGCGAATGGTCGCTTTCTACCCTTCCGTGGCGTCGACATTTTCGTTATACGTAAAAATAATACGCGATTTCAAGTAAACGCTTAGAACGGTAAATATAAACTGACTGCCGGCTGTAACTCATGCACAAAGCCTACATCACGCCACTGGGCCGCCGCGCTATTAGCCGGCTTTAATGATCATAAATGGTGTCTTCGGTAAAACATATTAAAATGCTACACAAAAATTATAAAATAAAGCAGCAAATTAAACATACGCACATTAAACACGACGTAACAACAGAGAAGTAATGGCACAGTAAATTAGTTCCAAAATTTTCTGCAGTGGCGTGGTCTTTTTAAATTCTGATGCCTATAGGATATATATAAATATATATATATATATATATATATATATATACATGCCTATAGGATATATACTCTATATAGATGCATATATGTATGCCTATTATATATTACATTCTTATTTTTTGACAATTTATTTTATGTTCTTGATACCTACATACCCTAAAAAAATTATTATTATATTTATTCCATCTCAAATAATACTTATTTACAAAAATATGGTAAACACATCAATAGCCCTTCAAACACTATATAATATAATAGTCCAGTCTGTGAGCTGGGAGAGTAACTAAGTTTGGTGTAGCTACTCGAATTCAGAATTTTTTTTGCATCATGTTCTATGAACCTCTAAGGTCATTCGTGACTATCAACCAACTTGGCAAACCCCTCAGACCACCCCTATACTATAAAACACACCCCATTCTCACCCTCATTTTTAGAGTGGTATTTAATTTTTGAAAAAATGACAATTGAACATCGAAAGTGGGTTCTAGAAGGTTTTTTTGGGTCGCTGGTCACGAATCAGATGTCATTTTCCCGGAAAATTCCACGGCCGGGAAAACTGGAAATTGGGTTATATTTGCGGATTTAATCATTGTTCACGCGATTTGCGTTTTTTACGTCATAAAGATATCCAGCAGCTTATAATGATAAAGAATAATGAAAAATCATGTAAATTTTCTGGAAAACTATGAAAATTTTCCGGAAAACTGATCGTGTGATAAGTCGCTAATAGGGGTTTCTTGGGGCGCTGATCATGAATCCGATGTCACTTTCCCGGAAAACTCATATCACTCACTTTTGCAAAAATTGAATCATTGTTCACGCGATTTGCGTTTTTACGTCATAAAGATTTCCAGCAGCGTATAATGATACGCATAACGAATACCATGTAAATTTTCTGGAAAACTTATAAAATCAAAACCTGGAGACAATTTTTCAATTTTATGAAAATGATCGTGTGATAAGTCGCAATTGGTGTTTTTTGGGATGCTGATCAAGAATCCGATGTCACTTTCCCGAAAAGCAATGCTTTCAAATTTTCAAATTCAAACTTTTTTGGAAATACCTTCATTTTATTATTAATTAAACGTTAATTTCAGCAATGTATGACATAACATTCTCAATCAGCGCCCCAAAAAACCCCAATAGAAACATATCACACAATCACTTCGATAAAATTGAAAAAAATGTCTTTCCAGGTTCTCCAGAAAATGTTCATAGTTTTCCA